>OY728159.1:330010988-331260988 GCA_963277665.1 Viscum album | reverse complement strand
ATTATAAGTTATTATAATTTGGGATGAAAATGCAAGGTATGACATAACATTTGGGGTTAAATTATGTTATGGTTATTTTGAGGAATTTATCTCATTTTGATAATGTTATAAAATATAGTTTCTGAAAACGGACAACACGCATACCGTGTGACAACCCATCGCATCGGACAAAGCTGTAGGAATCGAACCCACAACCAAAGTGTGATTGGGATTTATCTCCTACCATTGGACTGCGTGAAGTCCCTGGTTAGTGTGACTATTATTTTTAGTTAAATGATTTTATTGATCATTAATAATTTGATTTGGGATCTTATGTCTTATCAAATAAATACCCTTAGTATAGAAAAATGATTTTCTAATTAATTGATAAATGTTATTTTTGAAGTTGTTCTCTTTGTTGTATGGAAAATAGAATAATATGGGATTTCATTTGAGGAGTAATGGTGGATTTTTATCTATGTTTTTATTGTGGATTTATAGTGATTTGGGTTGTTTATGGAAATGATTAGGTTAATTACTTTTTTGTATGAGACTTTAAGAGTTATTAATGTCATTTGGAGATACAATTTAACATGGAAGACAACATTCTTATAAGTTTTGAGTTTCAATATTATTTTGGATTATATTGAAGGATTTTAAGGACAATTGATTATTGAATGGTATTTATTTAACATTGGGGTATTGATGGTTTAATTTTACAAATTAAGATTAGTGTTTTTTTTCTAATGGAATATCCATTTGGGGGGTCATCATATATTATACTAACCATTTCTGTTTTGATTAATCTCTAAGGACAAGGTAAATATATAGTTTAACCTACGTGGATCATGTATTTCTATAGAAGTTTATTCTAGCTCTTCCATTGTGACCAAGTCCTCTTGAATACTCATTGTTCATAAAAATTGAGGTAGTGGTAAAAAGTTATTAAAGAATGAAGCTCTACTTAAAATGTAAGTATATCTCTTTGTGTTCATCGTCAATATCATAAATGAATTCCTCATCCTTTTGTAATGTAACTTAAAACAAAAAAAAATTCCGTTTTCTTCTCCTACTAGGAGACGAAGGACCGTTTGTCCCAACACATGTTTGTGATTTTCTTATTGTTAACTTTCTCCTGATCAAGTTTTATATCCCTCTCCATCAGAACTAAACACTTAGTTTATCGTCCATATCCATGTTTTCGTACATGGATTCCTAGTATGGGTTATCTTGGGTGACCTTTATACCTATCTTCCTTTCTTTTGATGTGATAGTTTTATTGACTCTTTTTCCGATGTGGGACATTCCATTATATTTTCAAGCCCAATTTTAAAAAAATTGTGAGGATGCAATTTATTGAAGGAGGGGAGAATGTTACACCACAAGCATCCATGGTACGTTTCTCTTTGAATAATGCAATGACGTGCATTGGACGCAACTTCAGGATTATAACACACCACAACCAAACAAACTAGCCGTTATGAATAGTAATACCTACTTTTTAAAATTTTAGAAATTCTATCTCTCAAAATGGGCTTCTTTTTTGGATTTGGAGTATCTAATTTAGCCTAAGGTGAAATTTTGGTACTTTTCGGATAACTTTAATATTTTGATGAATAATGAAATTTACAATATTTTAATTAAAAACAACTTTTTTAATCAAAATAATTAATAGTGATAAATTATGAATTTGGGTGGCTTTAAAGTATAATGAGAATATATTTTTACGTTTTTATACAATGGCGTTCATTAGAATTAATTTCACTTTGAAATTGGACATAAACAATTTTTCATCTTTTGATATATATTGTTTCTTAAAAACACGCTATTTGTTGTAACAACGGTAATTAATTATAAAATTAATTAATGAAACTTTTAGGTTTGGAATTTTGTAAAATAGAAATCATTTTTGAATTTGGAATATCAATTATATCCTAGGGTGAAATTTTGGCATTATTCTGAAAAACTTCAATTTTTGATGAATAGTGAAACTACTAAGTGGTAGTTAAAAAACTGAATTTTTCATAAAACATAATTTTACCTCTTCTGTGATTGGAATTTTGAAAATCCAAGATACACGATTAATATCAATGAGTACAATGTGGTTCAATGAGATGAAAATAATTTTTGGTGAATAGTAACTTTTTACTTTTATTTACCACAGTTAAAAGTAAATACAGTAATTAAGGGTAAAAATGATATTAATATTACCATAACACATGTCCTAATTCTATTGGACAAGTGTATCTCGACCAAAAACAACCTTAGGAATAAAATATTATCATTTAGGTCCACTTGGATTAGATTAAGACATTTATTATTATTTAATTCAAAGAAGAGTTAAAAGAGTTAAAATCAATGTTTATTTACAAAAACATTTTTAATATAGGGTTAAACATAAGATAAATTCTATTATAAATATTCATTAGAAAGATAAAAAGATTTAATACATAATGATATTTTATTTATAATTTTTAGAGATTAAATAATTTAATCTATTTATGACACAATGATGATGCAGAAATTACCATAATAGTGAAAAATTGAAATAATTGATATTATAAATACCCAAATAAATATAATTGTAGACTTTTATTGAATTACACTAATTTTATAGGTTAATATGACATATTATGATTGATTTAATTGACTTTTTTCAAAGTAATAATTCTGATATGAGTTTTAAAAAAATCAATTATTGAATACTGTCAAAATTGACATAAAAGAGTTTTTAAAACAAATATTATATTATTAATTGATATTAAATTCCAAAAAATCTAAGGGTCAGACAAGAGACTTATATAATTATAGGTGTATCATTAATGGACTACTTGGGGGTCGATTTGATGAATATAGTAAGTTTACTAACCATATAATATAAAAATACAAAGAGACATTGTAAAAGTGAAACTAATAAAAACTAAGAGTTAATACTTAAAGATAAGGTTAATATAATGACCCAAACCTGTCTAAATTATATTTTTTGAGTAGTTTTCGACCTATACCCACCTTAAAATTTTAATAACCCACTTTGGTGCCATTAGAAACCGAATATGATTTTATTATAAAATGATATTTCTAGCTTTTCCAAAGGTGCCCCTCACCCCTCTTATAAAAGGGCACTCCTCCTTCTCATTACTTCACATCTTCAATGCCTTTTGGATCGGCCAAACTCTACCCAAATACACTTTAAAATTCCCTCACTTCATCGTAGTGGAATTACTTTAGTCAGAAAGCAAACTTAAGGATCTCTTTTGATCAAATCAAAAGGAAGAACCCGAATAAAAGGTAATGTTTTCACCACCCTTTTTCAATTTCCTTTATTCTTCCACTTCTTCTTTCTTTTTATTACCATTATAAAATAAAAACTCCAATATCTTATATATAATGTGATGTTATTATAAATATGGTACAACATTATTAAGTATTCTATCCATCCTTTGAATAACATGTCACCATACGTGCGTACGTACGGCTTACCGTCTCCACGTCGTGCTGTAATTGTTATTCAATAAACTATTATTATTATGGGTATAATAGCGATGTGTAATTCATATAAATAATAAATATAACATGATAATGATTCTTTATATATGATATACCATCAAATTATGTATTATTTTAATATCAAAAGAATGATATTGTCGTTCGTGTGTACGTACGGACTACCGTCTCCACGAACGTGATGAGATTCATTCTCCATCGTATCCATTCAAGTATAATTATCATTTTATGAATAAAAATAATGTTTAAGGACTTGATATAATTATGGATATGAATAATATAAAACCTATCAATAACAAAAATGGATTACGTAACAATGAATATAAAGAAAAACGAGTAAGTTAACAATTGAAATGACGATAATACTAAGATATTATTAACAAATCAATGTAAAAAGATCATATGTGATATCATATTAATGTAAATCATTCGTGTATAATTAAATAACAATTATTTCACCATTATAAAGGAGGTTAACCTACCGTCTACCGAGGAAAAAAGTACAAAGAAAGGGGTTTTTTATCTCACTGTTAATTTCATGAGAATTCCATTGTTCACCACTTCATTATTGCATGTGGTGTATGTGTATTTCCCATGATTGTATTCATTGTGTAATATACGTTAATTTATGGATATTCACATCATCATTGTATGTTCCTTATTTTATGGGATTATGTTTCTTAAGTTACCAAATTGATAAGAGAATTTGATATTTCAATTTCCACTCATTCAGCTTTACGCATACTTCATTGATTATTTTACACCATGATTATGTATGGAATCACTATTCATTTGCTTATGTCATAATTTCCACTCCCCATTCTGTGGATATAATTTTGATACACATAATCACTCCATTCATAAATTCTCAAGTGATTGGTATGAACTTGATAAGAGTAATTTTTACTCAATCTTGATTTGTTGAGATAAACATCAAATTCATTGGTGTTGTTTTTAATAGAATATGTGTGAATGTCCTTTGAATGTTTTACACTTAATATCCAATAATATTCAGTGTATTTATATTTTTCACACATAATTATGTCGTTGATTTATCCTTAACCTAAGGATACAGCCTTTATGAGATATTTCATCTCAATTTACATTCCATTGAGGCTTCTTTGTTCTTATACACCAAATCACTTTTATTTGGTGTATATAATGTACTTTGACATAGTATATCATGAATTACTTTATTCTCATGATATTAAAAAGTTTTTATTACCTCAATTAATTGTATTCAACTGTCTCTCTTTTGGTTAGAAACTCTAACTAAAATACCATTTTTAAATTTTTTAAACACTTATTCTTCAAAATCAGGCTCATTAATGTCCATGTTTTAAAAATGGTTTTAAGGATTTATTTATATGGAAATTAATGTTTTAAAATTAAAACTCCTTTTAAAAGTTTCAAAGTGGTATGAGACACTTTGATTCAAATAATATATTTTTAAATGGCTTCTTGACAAATAGTGTGACTTTAAAATGATTTCAAGAAAAGGGGGATATTTCTCTCAAATAGTTTTGATGGTTATTTTCATCTATGTCAATATCATTCATTGTTATCGATTGAGGTTAATCTGATACAATAAAATCTTCCATATTTTATCGAATGAGTTATGTTCGACTGTGGATGTGCTATTTTTATACCATTCATGGTTTTTGGTTAAAGTATTGACATTTCGTATGCTAGTCCTAATACGAATGTTTATGTTCTTTTTAAACCTGTTCATATGAGGAATGAATTGGACTTAGTAAGTGACAGGTGGAGCCCGCTATAGCTCCTCAATGCATCGGTAGGTCTCATGAGACAAACTAGTGTCTTGGCACAAGGCCTTGGAAAAATCTTATTTGTAGTCTTAGCACGAGGCCTTGGCTATGTGGTTATGATAGTCTGGCATTATGCATTCCATCATTATGAAAGTGGTTATTGATATTTCATGTGATTATACGATTAGTATAATATCCATGTGAATAAGTAAATGGAATTATTTCATTTTTGCCATACTATGTTGAAGTTCAAGTTTAAAAGGATTTTGTTTTAGTTATACATTGCCTTAAATGTTTATTCTTATTTATAAAAGTTTCCGCTATATTGATATCCTTACTGGGCATTTGAGCTCACCCCTTTCAATGTTTTATTTTTCCCAGGATTTGAAGAAGTAATTTATGAATGACCTATAGGGATAGTATGTGGGTACATGAGTGTGGACTATGAAGAAAAGATGTTGTTGTAGTTTTCAATTTATGATGTAATGTGAACCTTATTAATGTATCTAGTTATTCAAAGGATACTAAACTAATTGGTCTTTCCAGACTTGATCTTTCTTGTGATCATGCCTATGTTATGTAATAATTCACCGACTCTGGGTAACTGGGGTTGGGACGTTACATGATGGATTAATTTTTTAGAAAATATATCTAAACTCCTATTATTTTTGGAACCATAATAGGTAACACTTTTAAGATATAATTTTATTGGTGAGGATGTACGATAGTGGTCATTGGTTAGTAATATAAGAGTCAAATAAGATCATGATGTCATGGAATGGGACACATTTATGAATGTTTTACAATATAAATATTTCTCTAAGTTTGTTTAGCTTAAAATGGAGAAACAAATTTTCAAATTAAGGAAAATGGACAATGATTCTATTACTACATATGAATAAAATTTTACATGTATGGATATGTACATATATGATTATAATTGGAGAATTCATAATAATTTTAATATATATTACTCATGATTGAAACCATGTTTACAAAGTGATTTTGACACATGTGAATTTGAACATTATAAGAATGTTATCCATTGTGCAGAGAAATTTGTGATTGGTTTTTACAACACATATGATAACAGATATTATAAATGTTGGAAATAGTCATAGTGGATGAAATAGATAATAAAAAAACTATGATGTTCGGTGGTAATCCTCAAACTTCTTCCTAGTTAATTAAAATGTTGGATTAATTCGTGTAAGTTATAAATGGAAGTAGAATACATGGAAGGGAGAAATAGGATCTATCACATCAAAACTAGTTCATAGATGATCATTTTATGATGGATCATACCTTATCATTTATTATATAATCTAACACTATGGTAGTAGAATGATGGATAAATTTTCTAGAAAATATATTTGAAGACCTATTTTTTTGAAAACATAATAGGTAACTCTTTTAAGTAATCATTTTATTGGTGAAGATGTACGATTGTGGTCATTGGTTAGTAATATGAGAGATAAATATGATCATGATTCCATGGAATAGGACACATTTAATAATCTTTTACAATATAAATATTTCTCTAAGGTTGTTTAGCTTAAAATGGACAAACAATTTTTCAAATTAAGGAAAAAGGATAATTATTTAGTTACAACATATTAATAAAATTTTACATGGATGGATATGTACATACATGATTATAATTGGGTAATTCATTATAATTTTAATAGATATTAATCATGATTGAAACCATGTTTACAAAGTGATTTGGACACATGTGAATTTGAAAATTATACGAATGTTATCCATTGTGTAGAGAAAGTTGTGATTGGGATTTTCAACACATTTGATACCTGATATTTTTCAATGTAAGAACTAGTCACAATGAATGTAATAGAGAAGAAACCAACTATGATGTTCGGTGGTAATCCTCAAACATTTTCCTAGTTTATTACAATGTTGGATTAACCGGTGTAAGTTATAAAAGGAAGTACAATACATGGAATGGGGAAATAGGATCTATCACATCAGAACCAGTTAATAGAAGATAATTTTAACATAGATCATACCTTATCATTTATTACATCATCTGACACTATGGTAGTGGAATAATGGATCATTTTTCTATAAAATATATTTGAAGCCATATTATTTTTGAAACCATTATAGGTAACTCTTTTATGTTATCATTTTATTGGTGAAGATTTACAATATTTGTCATTGGTTAGAAATATGTAAGAGAAATAAGATACGTATGTTATGGAATGGGACACATTTAAGAATATTTTACAATATAAATATTTATATAATGTTTTTTAGCATAAAATGGAGAAACAATTTTTCAAATTAAGGAAAATGGATAATGATTCAGTTATACATATGAATAAAATTTTACATGGATGGAAATGTACATACGTGATTATAATTGGGGAATTAATAATAATTTTAATACATATTACTCATTATTGAAACCATTTTACAAAGTGATTTGGACACATGTGAATTTGAACACTATAGGAATGTTATCCATTTTTCAGAGAATGTTGTGATTGGGCTTTCCAACACATAGGATACTTGATATTAGAAATGTAAGAAATAGTCACAGAGGAAGTAATAGAGAAGAAAACAACTATGGTGTTCGGTGGTAATCCTCAAACATGTTACTAGTGTGATAAAATAGATTTTATGAAATTTTTATCTGGATCTGGAAAGTGTAACTATTGTGTCATGTTTTCTTATAGTGTTTGAGACTATAATTAAAAGTGTTATTAACAATTCGGGATCTAGAAAATAAACAGTTATACAACGGTGAGATATTTTTTCAATAATGGGATGAATCAATATGATAGCGTGTGTCTATATTAACTAACTATGGGTGGGAATCTTCAAGATTTTATTCAAAAGCAAGTGGAAAACTTATTTTATAATACTACATTTGATGATGGGCCATATAGTGAGGTGGTATCAGCTTTTGGGATCATGGATTTTTAATGGATTATTATATGTTCTTATCCTAATGAATCCATATTTTATATATTATTTGATGGAAATACCTTTGAAAATATTTATTGAGATATTATAAATGTTTTATGTATAAGTAACCATAAACTATAACTTGTGGAAAAGTTATTTGAAAAAATAATGCACTTTCATTTTTATGGAAACATGTTTAAAGGTATTGATAATGTTTATGGATTATATTATCATTGAATTTTTTTTTTATTTTTTAGGATATTAATTTTATTTAGGAGAATATAATAAGAATTATAGTCTTGTGGTTTTATTAAAATAGAAAACGTGTCACCTTTGATTTTTTTGGGGTGTGAACCCAAAATTGAGGAGAAAAAAAGGTGAAAATACATCAAATATATAATGAGATTTCATAGTTAGAATGAATTATATATTTTTTATGAATTATGTGATTTATAAAGATATTTTTTATTTTTATATCTACCTATTCAGATAACAATTGGATTGAAAAATGAATTTTTTATTAAATTATTAATTTTATTTTTCAATAACATCCCTATTTTGGTTATTTTATAATGTAAAGGAAAATAAAATAATATGGGATTTTCTTTGAGTAATAAATGTTGAATTTTATTTTGTAATATTATTTAATTTTAATGTTCATTTATTATGATTTATGTTATGTATGGAATCGATTATTATATATTTGTTATTATGTTGTAAGGGAACATTCATTTTTAGTTGGATTCTTATGAAGTGATTAATGTTATTTGGAGATAAATTATATGTTTATATTTGAACAATATGATATCAAATAATTCATATTTTTGGGTTTCAATCTTAGTCAAGAATACATTAGTGAAATTTAATGATAGTTATTTTTTGAATGATTTGGTGAACTATGTATTTTATTTTTTATAGTTTCTAATTAATTATTTAATTATTATTATTTTGTAGAAATATATTACAGTGTGATGACCATTTTGTAATTCATCAACATTTAAAGGCATAAGTAATGGCTTCTTAACCATATTGAGATATGTGATTAGTTTAAAGATAATTTCAGTTCATAAGGCATAAAATAATCATCATTAATTATCATAATTAGGACCATATATATTTTTTTTAGTGAAAAATGATTATAGAATGATGTTCAACTTCTCAATTATGTATACTTACTTATTTTTTAGTAAATATATAAAAACAAATATTAACTATAATAATTAGATCATGGAATAAATATGATTATTATTTTTGATAAAATGATCATCTCTTCTCTCTCTCTCTCCCAATAGTATATTATCATATCCAAATGGGTATACATTCCAAATCAATGTTTTTAAATACTAATAATTTTCTTCTTATAAAGAAACAAGATTAGATTTATTCCATATGTTCTCTAGATTTTCTTTTACTTCTTTCCAAGATGAAGTTGTATTAAACCTTTTGATGGTGTGTGGCATAATGAAATGAAATTTAAATATCAAACGATTTATTATTGGGATAAATTTAAAATTATGAGGATATAATTCATTATGGTTGTGATAATGTAAAACCCTGCATTTCTAAAATAATACTATGGCTGATAGAATATAGGACATGCAACACAATTTTTATACAAAAGAGTAAATAGTAATATTTTATATTATTCATTTATAACCAAGACATTAAATTGATGGGTATGAATATTAAAAACTAATTTATGATATATATATATATATATATGTAAATGACTAAATGTAACTGTATTGATATATTCTTTATAAGTAATTATTCATTTTTAATGACATTGTATTTCTCCAAAATTAGATTTCATCAAAAGAGAATATTATTTATTTTTATGAGAAAATATTATAATTAAATTCAATAAAATTTAGAGAATTTATTTGAAAAAGTTTAAATCTTTTGTAAATGAATACACCATTGTCAAAATAGGGTGATTTTATGGGATTTTTTAGAAAAATTTTATTTTTTAGGGAATAGAGAAATTATATTTTTTGGTAAAAATATTTTTTCATTTAAATAAATTACAAAATTACAAAGTACCATTATGATTTTATATTTATTTCTAGTAAAATAATAATAATTTATTTATATTTAACTCAATTAATTAAATTTCATCATCTTTATATTATTATTTTAATTCTTTTTCGGGTTTAAAAACATTTTTTCCTGAATAATATTTAAAAGTGACTATTGTTTCTCCTTTTTAAATAATTAAAACAATCAATATTGAGGATTGATTTAAGTGATTTTTAAAGATTATATTACTATATATATATATTTATGTTCGTATAATTCTATTTACAAGTCATATAGATGATATCAAATAATCTCATGCTTTAAATAAAAATATCTTAAAAAACCTTTTCTCACCACCTATATATGTATTATTTTAATCTAAATTATACTAGTTCTGGGTGTGAAATTTAATAAAAAATGGATTCAATATTCAGAATAATCATAATAAAGATTATTCAATATGGAATAATTAACTTTTTAATATAAGGAATAGTTAAAATAATTGATATTAATTACCACGTTTAACGTTAAAATGGGTTTACCATGGGTAAAATTAAAGATATAAGGATTAAAGTGACATATAAATATGTATATATTTTATAAAATGAATATATTTATAGATTATATAGTATAATTATTGATAATGATTCTTTTTGGCGCCTTTTAATGATAATAATGTGGGTATAACTTTTACATTTAAAAAAATCCATCCGTTTCCTCTTTATAAAATCAATATAGTTTGGAAAATAACAACCCATTTCCCTTCATAAATTCCCTCCTAGTATCATAGTGTCATTTTTTGTAATAAATCCTTCCTATTAAGGTTATTGGTTCTAACCTATAGAGAATACCTGAAGAAGAGATAATGTTCCTAATTGTCATGACCCCCGCCCCACAAAGTGTACCCCTCCTAGGTCGGCAATGTGAGAAGGGATATAATTACCCCCGAGTCCCACCTCCAGTAGTTTTTGGGTAGGTGACTAGCACTGAGGGTATAATAAAAACACAAATGGGAGGCATTAGTATCTAAGATAACATGTACATAAGAGAGATATAAGATAAACACCCATCAACTCCAACCCAGAATAGGAATATAAAAGAAACCACAAGTGCCCATACGAAATGTCATGGAAAAGTACTACAACTGGAAGGGAAAAACTGTAAGTACCGAAAAGAAAGTAAAAACAGCAACATCCAGAAGCCCGAACAGGTCATGTAACCCCAAGATAGTAGAAACAAGTTTGATCTCCAACCTACTCCATGTGACCTGAAAACAGTTTATATATACATAGGCATAGGGTGAGTATAACATTATACTCAGTAGGATCCCCTTTGATGCCTCTCATGAAAAGTTAAAGAAAGCATGCTAAAGCATAGTGAACAACAAGTGAAACTAACTCATCACCTAAACAGGTATACTATGTTCCCAACGTCACCATGGCTACTCTCACCATGTAACACATTCAAGAATATATCATATAATTAATAATATCAGGGGTACCCCGCCACTACATCCCCACTAGTTAGCCTCTTGGCCACAACATCGCATGTTATGAGAATCTCTCTCCCGAAAGGCTTGCCCATAGACACGTGGTCGAAGAACAACAACAAGAACCTCGTGCAACAAAACCACCACATCCATACACCAAAGTATCTAGGTAGTTTTTGACAGCCACCACTGCTCACATAACGTGTATCATACGTCGAGTATTATACCTCAAGACATCACAACCCATACACCATTTAATAATCCTCAAGCCATCACAGCCTATTCATGTTACACCTATAGTAGTCCATAGAAAACTATATCAAGAATATATGTGGGTGAATAACCACAAGACATTACAGCCCTATACACACATATATGGGGAAAACTAACCAATGTGTCTGCCAGGACAAGTAACTACCCAGAGAAGAGAGCAGGGCCAAAGGGGGTAGTCATCCATTCATCCTCCCTCCAGAATGTTGGGGAAAACACCCCACAGGGCTCAGAATCCCTGGGGTGTTAGTTTCCCTTAATGACAGGGTGGAGTACCATATAGAAACACAAAAAGTACATGATATACTATATCTCAAAACCCCACTATGGGCATAACCTAGTCTTAGACACAACTATAGCTAATGTCTCTCAGACTCTGGGCTGCTACTTCTAAGACTAGTTATCTTATAAGCCCACAACCATTTAAATAGATTTAGTAAATTACTTCATTCCCTTTTTATCAGTTCCAGTTTACGTTATTTAAGTCATTAAACATTAATTAACCATGAACCATTCCACATTAAATTTCAATATCATAACACCCAAGGTCCATTGTTCCTTCAAAATTTCAACTTCATCATTATGTTCCATAAAACTCCAACCCAATGGGTTACCACCATTTATTCGAATATTCATTACATATTTACATTCCCACATTCCTAGACATTTAAAAAAAACATTCTATGCTACTAAACCTAAGGGGTTCAACACGGTGAGTAGAAGTACTACCCGTCTAGTCGTTGTCGCTTATATAAAGAGAATATACCCATCCTTCATTGAGAATATAAACCCAGAAAGCATGTGGAATACCATGCGTGTCTTTGTCTCTTTCAAAAGAAGGGTATGTAAGACTAGCTGCCTTGAGCAGTGGGAAAAGTAAAGAAGATAAACTAACAAAGAAACAACAAGAATCAAACAATCACGTTCATCCTATTCCAACATACCTTCTATCCTCCCCAACACCCAGATGCATAAACCGATGCATCTCTCCACTCTAGGCATCATATTCTACCCCATCCAAAAGGCCTCCATGCCTCCACATATTACCAAAACCATCCAAGATCACTTCAAAACAAAAGCAGCAGTAAAATAAACATCTTCACAATTGGTCTCTTGGCCCTTAAACCAACTAGAGGGTAACTCAGAACCCTACAAGAAATAATCTTTTAACAACCAACAGTTCTTTAATCCATATTGGATTAACAGATTTAATATTCGTTCTTTCAAAATTCAGGAAACCCAACAGTAATCTATCCCAATTAAATGAACATGATTACTGCAAGAATTTGATTGAAATAAAATTACAAGAAGAACCAGATTCATTTACATGCCTCTTTATCTTTATCCAAACAATTATCAATTAATCCCAGTTTATGTTCTTTACCGATTTCCATCAAGAACAATCATAATTATCACACAATCAGGAAAAAACATCAGGCAATAACATATGATCGATATCAATTTATTTATCCGGTTCAAATATTTATTATGTCAATTCCATTTTCATCTAGTGGGATATAACATGATAAAGATACAATTTCACCTAAAAGAAAGAGAAGAAACGATTCCCCTACCTCAAACAGTTCCTCACATTCTTTATCCACACAATGGGTCCTGATCCTTCTCTCGCGACAAATGCATCCGCCCGAGGATGTCATGGTACAACCGAACCGTCCAAACCCCATGAAAACCCCCATTAGAAGCATATAGATTAAATGCTATAATATGGAATAGATAAATAGGAGATGATGGTCCCCAAAGTAATGATGATAAAACATACCTTATATCAAAGATTGAATGAACAGCTTGGATGCGTCAAAATAGAGCAGAACCAATCCGAGAGTTAAATTTTGATTGTTCAAGTCCTATGTGAAGTATTGAAAGGTTCTAGAATCTCATAGATGAGAAAAAGGGGAAGAACAATGGTGGAAGATATCCTGTCTCTTTTGAATATTTAATGGGGCGATGGTTTATGATACGCTTAACTCCCCATTAAAAGTGTATCGCATTAAACCACATGGTTTGACCAAGTAAAAACATCCCGTTCAATAAGAAAAATTAATATAGGATTTATGGACATTGAATTGGCCATAAGAGTCCTTAAAATAAGGATTTAAATGTATTTTAATTCAAAGGAAACGTCAAAGGGGAGAACAGTAGGAAGCTGGAAACACTGTACATCAATCGTACTGTACACCTACCATTACTGTACACCTACTGTTAGAGGATACTGGTAGAGGTTACTGATAGACATCACCATTCTGGAAAAAATGTACACCTACCATTCATGTACACCTACAGTTAGAGGTTACCGATAGAGGTTACTGATAGAACTCACCGTTCTGAAAACATTGTACACCTACCATTACTATACACCTACCGTTACTCTACAACTACCGTTACTATACACCTATTGTTACTATACACAAACCGTTAGAGGTTACCGATAGAGGTTACGGATAAACCTCACTATTTAGGAAACACTTTACACCCACCGTTATTGTACACCTATCGTTAGAGTTTACCGATAGACCTCACCGTTCTAGAAACACAGTACACCTACCGTTATTGTACACATACCATTACTGTACACTTAACTTTACTGTACACCTACCATTAGAGGTTCCTGATAGAGGTTCCTGATAGACCTAAATGTTCTGGAAACACATTACACCTACCATTATTGTTCATAGAATTGGAAATTCGACAATGTGTTGGGGATAAGATACCTTGACCTCCCTGAACACCTCAAACACCACATTTTCACAAAGTAATGGACCAGAGAGGTCCGGGCCATTACATCAAATACCTCTAAAAACATTCTCGTCCTCGATAATTCAAAACCCAAATAAAGAGGAAAAAAAATGGGGGCTAAACAACCACCCTTCGTGATACCTCTAAAAAGAGAGAAAGCCACAAAAGAAACAAAAGGAATTCATTAATAAAATATGAAAGGTCTAACCAAAAAGGAAACATCGGTACATGAAAAGAGTGAAACATCAAAAAACTCTGGGTACTGAGAACGTATATGGGACATTCATTCCTACTTACTCTAATCCATGCCACCGTGCCACCACAAGAAAAGAACTAAGGGGATAGAACTTCTATGTAACACATTATCCTTGCCATCTTGGATCTCCACAGGTCGCTCCTCGAAGGTTGCATCATCATCAACATCGATCTCTCCCAAATTGATGATGTGAGGGTCATCATGACGATAACGACGGAGCTGCGATACATGGAAAACATCATGCATCCAAGTCATCTATGGGGGATGTTCTACTCGATACGCCATAGCTCCAACACGAGATAACACCTCGAATGGCCCAACAAACCAGGGAGAAACCTTACTTCCACAACCAAACCATTACTGCCCACGATGAGGAATCTCCTTCTGAAACACACGATCCCCAATATTAAACATTAAGTGTATCTTTCTTTGGTCATCATATGATTTCTGACGATCTTTCTTTGTCTTCATCCTCACACGAATCACCTGAACCATCTCTGTTGTATTGTGCACTACTTTCGGTCTGAGAATTGTTGACTATCTGTCTCCATTCCAGCACAACGAAGAACAACATGGTTGACCATATGAGGAATCAAATGTTTCCATTCCAATGGTGGAGTGAAAATTATTATTTTATGTTAACTCCACCAAGGATAAGTGCCTTATCCATGGGCCTCAAAAATCAAGAACACTAGGGTGTAACATGTCTTCAAGAGTCTAGATGGTTCACTCTGTCTGAATATCCATTAATGGATGAAAAGAAGTGCTAAGGCATAGTTGAGAACCGAAAGAATGATGGAGACCTCTCCACACCCTGGAGGTAAACCGAGGATCTTGATAAAAAATGATCGTCCTAGGGACTTCATGATGTCTCACCACCTCCTCTAGATATTTCCTCGACAAAACATTCACTGAGCTCCATTCCTTGATCACTATGAAGTGGGATGATTTTGTTAGATTATCCAGTACCTTCTTTATTGCATCATGTCCTCCTGGAGCTCAAGGTAAACCAGTAACAATGTGCATTGATATGTCCTCCCACTTCCAATGAGGACTCTCTAATGGCTGGAGAAGACCACTAGGAAAACGGTGTTCAACCTTCACCTTCTGGAAAACTAAACATCAAGACACAAACTCTTCCACCCCATGCATCATCCTAGGACACCAAAAGTGACTCCTCAAGGATTGGTACATCTTTTTCACACCAAGATGTACTACTAAAGGAGAACTATGGAACTCTCTGAGAAGCATCTCTCACATCGTCAATGGAACAAAAATCATTCCATGATATAACACTCGGTGTTGTTCATCCTCCGACAAACCATCAGGGGACTCATCACAAACAACTTGGTCTCTCTAGACCTCCACCTATAGATCTTCCAACTATAACTCTTCCACCTTCTACATCAAGGATGGTTGTACCATCATTTGAAAAAGACAACCTATGCCCCCAAATTCTCCCATATCTTGATGTAATGATGAAAATTCGTCCATTACTCTCCAAGAATCACCAAATTCACACACAACATCATTACGTGACATTCAGCTCAGCGCATAAGCTAAAACGTTCTCTTTTCCCAGTGTATACGATATTTTGAAGTCGTATTCCTGTAAGAACTCCATCCACCGACGATGTCGTAAGTTGAAGTCATGCTTGGAGAAAACATACAACAAACTCTTTTGATTGGTGAAAACCACAAAGGGATCACCAATGAGGTAATGTCTCCACAACTTCAGAGAAAACACCATGACTGCCAAATCAAGACCATTGGTGGAGTATTTGAGTTCATGGGGACACAACTACAGAGACCCATAAGAAACAACTGACCTCTGCTGCATGAGCACACAACCTAACCCCATATTTGAAGCATTGTAGAAAACGTCAAACTGAACTCCATCAGCTGGAAGAAAATGGAATGGAGCACATACTCACTTCTCGTTTAGATACATGAAAGTAGCTTGACACTGATCAGTCCATATGAATGATTGTTCCTTCTTGGTCAAAACTGTCAACAGAGTCTCAACTAGTGAGAAATATGCTACGATCCACCTGTAGTATCCTGCGAGACCAAAGAAACTTCGCACCTCTAACACTGTATTGGTGGCTTCCCAAGACACAAATGCTTCTATCTTCGATGGATCCACACCTACTCCCTGTTGGGACACAACATTCCCCATGAAACAGACATCTCGATCCCAAAACTCGCACTTAGAAAACTTCACGAGCAGTTGATGTTGTCGAATAACTCCCAAAACGGCTTGTAGATACTCTAAATGCTCCCCATATGATGTAGATTACATAAGGATTTCATTGATGAAATCTACCAAAAACCCGTCTAGGAACTAATGGAACACATAATTCATCAATCCCATGAAAACAATTGGAGAATTCGTCACGCCAAATGGAATACAATGAACTCATAATGCCCATGATGACAACACAAAGCAGTTCTCGTGATATCCTCATCCTACACACGTATCAGATGATATCCCGACCGCAAGTCGATCTTGGAGAACTAACATTCACCCTTCATTTGATCAAATAAATCATCAATCCTTGGAACACGAAAGCGATTCTTTATTGTCACTTTTTTTATGCGACAATAGTCGACAGACAACCGCAAACTGCCGTCATCCTTCTTCACGAACAAAACTGGTGTAATCCATGCTGACACACTTGGTCGAACAAAACCACACTGTAACAGACCATCAAGTTGTATACATTGCTCCTATAACTCAGAAAGGGACATAATATATGGAGGCATATATATAAAAGACGCTTCTGGTCTTAGCTCGATCCCAAACTCGATCTCTTGTCAGGGGGGTAATGCTACAACCTATTCTGGAGAGACATCAGGGTACTCCACTACGACCCTAGGAAACGCCAACTGTTGAACCTCTGAATAACTCTACATCATCTCAGCCATCATGAATGATAAGGATGGACTGAGCCTATGACCCATCCAATGTTCTCTCTCACGTACAAACACCACTGGCTCTCTATCTGCACCAATGAAGATGACCTTATTTCTAAAGCAATCCATGATGAACTGCACCGAATACAGCCAATCCATGATGATGATGACATCATATGGTATTATTTCTAAACATAGGAAATTGCCACAAGAGCGGTGTTTCCCCAACACTATCACACAGTCTCAACATACTTCAAACTAGTCAGCTCGACCTCTAGGTCACGTAGTCAACACCAAGGGCACTATAAGCCTTTTTACCTCAAGCCCCAAAGCATAGACAAAGGTAGGTGATATGAAGGAGTGTGTCACTCCTGAATCAAACAAGGAATACACCAAGTTCGAAAACAATCAAAGGGTACATCGAACGACATCTGGATCGCTTAGCGCAGTCAACGCTAGAGCATGAAACTGACCACAACCTCATCCACGACCTCTCTGCCCCTGATGACGACCACCACCACGGCAACGCTCTGCTCTCGAAGGATAGGGAGCATCATGGGGATGTCCTGTACCTACCCCATCTACCCTCTACTTATCTAGAGCTAGTGCAACTGGATACTTCTGCCTCAGCGGGAACTGCCTCAACGGAGGAACTTGGAGCGTAGCACCTGATGCACGATAACTGATCTGAAATGCCAGGCACTCCTGCTGCTGATGACCACGACCACCACAAGAAAAAACAAGAACATGATCCCTTGGAATAGGCATGAGAGTTACTGAATCTAGAGAAACGAGATATGATGGGCTGATAACTACCCTCAGCTGAACGGAAACACTTTTTCCCTAAAAACTGAGAACCCTGGACCACAGATCTTCTTCGTGAGAAATCATTCAGATTCCCCTCTCGTGATGATCCGGTCCTAGAAAAAGTCATCTAGAGAACCTATCCCCTCACCATCACCTCAAGATATTATTTTATTATAAATGGGGTGATCAGGCGCTGGATCTCTGGACGCAAAGCCTCTTCGAAATGCCACCCCCTAGACTCCTCATCCAGCAGCAGGTCTGAAGCATATCGTAAAAGGTTCCTAAAATGGATTCCTAACTGTTGAACACTAGATATCCCCTGTCGAAGGGTATGAAGATCCTGGCGACTGGACGCCTTCGCAGTCGATGAAAGAAACTCAACTCTAAACCTTCCTCGGAACTCCTCCCATGAGATTGCTAACTCCTCACGATCCCCGAGGAATGAGAACCGCCACTTCCTCGCTTCTCCATTCAACATCGTCACAACCAAGGAAACCCAGTGCTTCTTTTGAGCACGAATCAAACTAATACTGATCTCGAACTCCTCTAACCAGTCTTTAGTGACTGCAGCTGAAAATGAGATCTTGAACTTCTACAGACTGTAGCACTGAATCTCTTGGAGTGTCTTCCTTCAATTTTTGTCGTCGTCAACCTCTACCCTGTGGCGATATACTGGAATTTCTTGCTGGACATTTTATGTAAAAACCAAAATAGGACGTCCACTTGGAGCCATACCTATGAATTAACTAACTGTTAGAGCTCCAGAACATGGAATATGGAAGACTCAACATTAATTAATTATTTTCTATTATTCATTTTAGTTTATCCTATCCCAAGGGTTACCCATTCAAACACACACACAAATAAGAATGATGCATGATACTTTCCTAGGTCTCTACCCTACAACTAGTACCAGCATATGTAGTATACATTGTAAAATTAAAGGTTCGCACATCATATCATAGGGGGCCCTAAATTCCTATCTCTCAGCCAGTATCCAGTGTTTACCTCACTTGCTAAACATGAATGACACCATTTCCCTACCAACCCATGAAACCTCACCTGTGCCTAACTCCATATTCCATCATATCCCCCAACCAGACCGTTGATACCACTCTGTCAAGACCCCCTCCCCACAAAGTGTACCCCTCCTAGGTCGGAAATGTGAGAAGGGAGATAATGACCACCGAGTCCCGCCTCCAGTAGTCCCTATGATGGAGACTAGAACTGAGGGAATAATAAACACACAAATGGGAGGAATTACCATCTAAGAGAACACATGAGGAAGAGAGAGATAAGATCGACACCAAACAACTCCAACACAGAACTGGAATATAAAAGAAAAATCATGTGCACATATAAAATGTCATGCAAAAGTACTACAACTGGAAAGGAAAATCTGCAAGTACCCAAAAGAATGTAAAAACATTAGTAACAACAGGTCTGGACAGCTCCTGCAACCCTAAGCAAGTAGAAACCAGCATGATCTTCCTCTAGCTCCATGTGACATGAAAAATAGTTTATATATACATAGGGTGAGTATAACATTATACTCAGTAGGATCCTCAAGAAGCATCCCTTGAAAAAGTAAAGAAAGCATACTAAATCATAGTTAACAATAAGTGAAACTAACTTGTCACCTAAACATGTATACTATATACCCAGCCTTACCATGGATACTCCCACCATGTAACACATACAATAATATATCGTATAATAAATAATATCAAGGGTACCCCGCTACTATTCCCCACTGGTTTGCCTCTTTTCCCCAATGTCGCACGTCCTAAGCTTCTCTCTCTAAAAAGGATTTCCCGCAGACACCTAGGCGAAGCACCAAAATATGCACCTCGTTCAAAAAAACCACCATGTCCACACACCAAAGTAATGTGTTAGTTTCCAAGAGCCACAACAGCTCTCAAAACATGTATCATTCGTCAGTTATTACACATCAATCCATCACATCCCATACACCATGTAAGGATCCTTAAGCCATAACATCCTATAAAAGTTACACGTATAGTAGTCCATAGAAAACTATATCTAGAATATATTTCTATGAATAACCACAAGCCATTACAACACTCTACAGACATATATGGGTAAAACTAACCAATTTTCTTTCCAGAAAGAGTAACTTCCATGAGAAGAGAGCGGTTCCAGAGGGGGTAGAGAGCCATTCATTCTCCCACCAAAATGTTTGCGAAAACACCCCCAGGACTAAGAATCCCTATGGTGTCATCCGCCCTTACTGACATGGTGTAGTACTGTATAGAAACACAAAAATTACAGAAAATACTGTATCTCCCAACCACACTATGGGAATAACCATGTATTAGACACAACTTCAGCTAACGTCTCGCAGACTCTGGGCTGCTACTTCTAAGACTAGGTATCCTATAAGCACACAACCATTTAAAGAGAATTATTAAATTACTTCATTCCCTTTTAATCAATTCCACTTTATGTTAATTAATTCATTAATCATTAATTAACCATGTATAATTCGACATTAAATTTCATTAGCATCACACCCAAGGTCCATTGTTCCTTAAAAATTTCAACCTCATAATTATTTTCCAGCAAAATACAACCCCATGGGTTAACTCCATTTCTTCAATTATTCATTACATAAATACTTTCCCACATTCCCAAGAATTCTAAGAAAACATTCTATGTTATTAAACACAAGGGGCTCAACACTATGAGTAGATATACTTCCTTTTGAGTATTTACCGCTTATAGAAAGAGCATATACCCATCCTTCCTTTAAAAGATAAACAAAGAAAGCACGTGGCATTCCTCGCGTGTCATAGCCACTTTCAGAAGAAGGTTACGATAGACAAGCTTCCTTGAGTAGTGGGAAATGTAAAGCAGATAAAAAACCAAATAAACTATGAGCATCCAACAATCACATCCATCTCATACCAACATCCCTATTTTCCTCCACGACACCCGCATTCATAAACCGATGAATCTCTCCACTCTAGGTTTCATCTACTACCACAACCAAAAAGGACACCATGCATCCACATATTACCAAAACCATACAAGCTCACATCAAATCACAATCAGTAGTAAAACAATCATCTTCACAATTGGTCCCTTGGCCCTTAAACAAATAAAAGTGTAACTATGACAACCCTGCTTTTTAAAACAAACTTAAACCTTATTTGTTACATAAACCATTCACTTAATACAACATGGAATATCGCGATGTTTAGTGTCTTTGGGGATTAGGATCGCTACATAAAAACAAAAAACATGAAATACAATATCTTTATTGAAAACTTCTTTTACATGACCACTACATTCCCTCGTACTTAGCATTGCATGGGATAACCTGAGGACATGCATAAGAATAGGGTGATCTATAAAGCCCAGTAAGGGAATAAACATGGAATACATGAGGAGTACAATACATGTTAGACATTAGTAATATCAATATAGCACAAGAGAAACATGAACATAAATGAATGATAAAGGATGTTAATCTTAACATTAAATGTGGCAGCAACACTTAACATGGAATTAGCATGAGCCCAGAATCATTGCACATGGAGCATGACTATATCCTCATTGCACATGAAGCACGAGTAAACCCTCATTGAAATTGAATTAGAATGAGTAGAAACTCATTTCACATGAAGTATCATGATACTATACTTTACCCAATGCATTGGAGCGCTGTAAGGGTGCACCCTTCTTAAACATTTCATTTCATGCATAAGTGTGCCACATGGACCATAAAACATGGATTAATTAAACATAATAATTTATTCCACGATAAATGAATGTTGAATTCATACATGAAAAATTATAATCAATAAGTAAATTTCCATAAAGCTGAATACCTTTTATGGAGAAATGTGCATGGTATTCACTACACAATGGCATTGGCTTAGAAAATCGGTGTGATTTCGACAGCGTAATGGCGTGACATAAGAATTCATAAAAAAGGTTGATGGGAGGGAAATGGGTTCCTCATAATATTTACATGTAATGGACAGAAATGAGTTCATATAGATACATGTTCCAACAATTGTAATGGAATGTAAATTCATGAAACAAAAGTATTACTTGAATGTAAATGAGGAGAGAGAAGTTCCTTTCCGAATTTCGGCATAGTAACAGGTGTAGATGGGAGGCATTTAATGACAATGAAAGGGGTCCCCCAACATTCAAACATAATGAGGGAAGTTGAGGTGAAAAACCATACCCCAAAATTCATAATTTAAGTTAAAAGGGAAAAACAACTTAATGAAAATTGGACAAAATGAGAAAGGATGAAAAAACCCTTACTTTGAAGTGTGCTTCCAAAGACTAGAGAGAGGTTTGTGAGAGGCTTCATGGGAGCTTGGGGAACCTTGGGAGGATTATAGAGAGAGTATGGCAGAGGTTGGATGAACTCCAAAGGCTTTGAGTGAGGAGGAATTGGGAGCTTGGGTGGGTTTATATAGGAATGATGAGGGAATTCTTTATTATTTAGGTTTGGGACACCTTATATTAAATTAATCCAAACGAAAAACCATCCCATGGGTTTTTACCATGGTTTTCGGAAAAGGGAAGAGGAAAAAAATATTTTATAATTCCAAAGTCTGAACTTCTTAAAATAATAGGGTTTCTTATGTGGAGGTGAGTCATACTCCCATGAAAAACAATTTAAAAAGACATGGGGTTTAATATGTCTTGAGGGGTCCATTAATGATTTGAAAACTAAGTCAAACAAACCTAAAATCACATTATTTTACTGTTAAAACATATATTGGCCGATCATAATGCTTATAGGATTTTATTACATCACTATTGGGTCATTATGATGTCATAAAACACATTATATATTAAAACGGTATTTAATTTTTTTTACCCAAAAATCTGACTCTCTCATAAAATTATGAAAAATTTCCTATTGGATAATTTCGAAGTCCTGATTCCAGAAATAGCATTTATTTTATCTAAATAATTTTATAAATATTTTAATTTTCACTTTTAAAATAAAAATCGATATTTATCGAAAATTCACAGGTTTTTACAAAAATGGATTTCAAAACATAATAAAATTTATTATTTCATTCATAAAATTATAAGATAATTTATATTTAATAAAAATTAATTTAATAATATTATTTTATTAAAATATTATTTAATTCAAAAATAAATTATTTTAATAAAATAGATTTCTTAATTAAATAATAACTAAAAACACTATTTGTACTTTAAAAACTATTTACAATGTGTTAATAATGACAAGAATTTATATTTATTATTATATACAAAAATAATATACATCAACATAGTACTAGAGATTTGTTACATAACCCCTTAAAACAGCAGCGTAAGACTTAAGGGTAAGGTGTGCGATGGTGACAGACTCTTGGGGTGGCTCGGATAACATCACCCGAGTGGTATTCTCTATCAACTTCCTCTTTTCCCGTAGACGGTCCCATTCGAGCTTGACATGATGAAGCTTAGCATGGGCTTGGTCCAAAGCGAAGCCCAAGGACACCAACACTTTTATGAGATTTGACAAATGGGCTTCGTATGGAGAAATTCTATTAGATGAGGCCATCACTTCTTTTGTCTGAGTAAATTGGATTTGTTAAAGCCCTATATTTATACTAATCATGTGATCACTGTTCAACGACTATATTAGCAATAGTAAAAATTATTAACATAAAACCAAAGACGTTGACATTAAATTAAGAGGGATTTCCATTAATGAAACTTTGGTTCTTTACAATATCCCCCCCTTAAGAAATTTCGCCCTCGAAATTCTCCTTTTCACACACTAAAACAGATGTGGGTAACTCAGCTTCATTGTTTCCTCTGATTCCCAAGTCGCTTCTTCAAACTTGTGGTTTCTCCACAATACCTTGATGAGGGGAATTGTCTTATATCGTAGAACATTTTCTCTATGATCTTTGATCTTCACTGGTTTGTCCTCATAAGAAAGATCACCCTTCAACTGTACCACCTCAGAAGAGAGTACATGTGATGGGTCTGGTATGTACATCCTTAACAGGGATACATGAAAGACATCATGTACTTTTTCCAAGGTAGGTGGAAGTGCTAGTCAATTGGCCATAGCCCCAACACGATCAAGAATCTCGAAGGAGATGATATACCTTGGACATAGCTTGACTTTCTTTCCAATAATCATGACCTTATTCCATGGAGATATGTGTAGAAACACCATGTCTCCAACTATAAACTCATGGTCTCATCGAAGGTTTACTTCATCACCCTTCTGTCTACTCTGAGCTGCCTTGATGTACTGCTGAACGGTTTTCACCATCTCCACCATTTCTTTGACCATTTCTTGTCCAAGCAGCTTACGTTCACAGACCTCATCCCAACACGCCGGTGTTATCCACCTTTTCCCATAAAGGGCATCATATGGTTCCATTTGGATTCTTGAGTGGAAACTATTATTATAAGAGAACTCAACCAAGGGAAGATGTTGATCCCATCCTCCTTTAAAGTCCATTGAAAATTCTCTCAACTTTTCTTTAAGTGTTTGGATCGTCTGCTCGGATTGGCCATCAGTTTGAGGATGATAGGCAGTGCTAATGTTCAGTTCAGTATTCAGAGCATGTTGAAGACTCTTCCAAAACATAGAGGTTAATCTCGGATCTCGTTCAGACACAATAGATAGTGGTACTCAATGCAACCTTACCACTTCCATGATATATATCTGTGCCTGTTGATCCAATGATAAATCCTCCCAAATAGCAATGAAGTGTGTAGTCTTTGTAAGACGATCCACAACAACCCATATTTCATTGTTACCTTTGGATGTCCTGGGATGTCTGGTGACAAAGTCCATGGTGATGTTATCTCATTTCAATTTTAGTATGGGCAATGGTTGCATCATCCCCTTAGACTTCTACCTCTCTGCCTTCACTTGATTATACTCCAGGAACTTTGATGTATATTCAGCGATCTCCTTCTTCATATTATCCCAGCAAAAGTTTTCTCGGAGATCCTGATACATCTTTGTGCTCCCTGGGTGAACAGTGAATTTTGAACTATGTGCACCATCCAAAAGATCCTTCTTCAGCTCCGGACTTGAAGAAACACATAGTATTTTCCCAAATCACACAATTCCTTCTTCATTAACATTAAACTCTAAGGATTTCCCTTTTTTGATAGCTTCCACTTTTTCTTAAATTCCAACATCAACTTTTTGAGCATCCTTTAAGCATTCTAAATGAAACGGTTGATAAATAATTTGTGAAAGGATTGATGATGTTCCCTTCTTTATAACTCCCATGTCCATCTTCAGCAAGTCTAAGAAGATTGGATCCTTCTCAATTCTCATCATTGATAAAATCATTAGGTCCTTTCTACCTAGGACATCTGCCACCTTGTTCTCATTCCTAGGGTGGTAATGTATTGAATAGTCATAATTCTTGATGAGATCTATCCATATTCTCTAGCGCATATTAAGCTCTTTCTGTATGAATATATATCTAAGACTCTTGTGGTCAGTATATATCTCACATTTCTCCCCATATAGATAATGCCGCCAGATTTTCAAGTCAAAGATCACAGGTGCCAACTCTAGATCATGTGTTGGATAGTTTCACTCATGGAGTTCCATCTACCTTGAGGAATATGATATCCCTTTATCATTCTGCATCATCACACAACCTAAGCCCTTCTTCGAAGCATCACAGAAAACCACAATATTTTCCCCACATGTGGGTAATGTGAGCACGAGCGTAGTGATATGCCTCATTTTCAACTCCTTGAAGATTTCTTAGAATTCATCACTTAAAGAAAACTTCACTTTGTTTTGAGTTAGCTTGGTAAGAGGGTTGGACAATCGTGAGAAATTTTTCACAAATCATCGATAATATCTAGCTAACCCCAAGAAGCTATGGATATTTGTTACCGATGTTGGCCTCGGCCATCCCTCAATTGCCTATGTTTTGGAGGGATCCACATATATCCCATTTTTTGTGATGATATGGCCCATGAATGAGACTTCCTTCAACCAAAACTCACACTTTCTATACATTTCATAGAACTTCTCCTTGCGCAAAGTCTCCGATATAGTTTTTAAATGCTTCTCATGATCCTCCTAGGTTTTGGATTATATTAGAATATCATCTATAAAGACTACAACAAATTTGTCTAGGTAATCTCTATATACTCTATTCATTATGTTCATGAGGATTTATGGAGCATTAGTGAGTCCTAAATCCATTACTATGAATTCATAGTGCTCGTATCTTGTACAAAGAGCAGTCTTGGGGATATATTCCTTCATTTCCCTTACATGATAATATCCCCACCGCAAGTCCACCTTAGAGAAGTATTGTACTCCACATAGATGATCGAATAAGTCATCAATTCATGGGAGTGGATACTTGTTCTTTATCGTGATTCTTTTAGTTCACGATAATCGATGCAAAGCTGCATTGACCCATCCTTCTTCTTGACAAAGAGGACTGGTGCACCCCATAGTGAAGCACATGGCTGTATAAACCCTTCATCCAGATTCTCCTATAGTTGTTTCATCAGATCTTCACGCTCTACAACAACCATTCTATATGGATTCTTTGATATTGGTAAAGCCCCAGGTATAAGTTCAATTGAGAATTCAACATCTCTTCTAGGAGGAAGACCAGGCTGTTCCCCAGGAAACACATCAGCGAATTACCTCACAATAGGCATTTCCTCACGGATGGTTTCTTCTTTGGACTCAATCATTTGAGCCAGATACGATTGCTCATAGGGAAATTATATCCATGATTGAGATGATGGAGCTAAAGTCGATTCATATTCCTCCTTAAACATGTAAAGAATCAGGGGTCGATTCTCCATATGGAGCGTGATTTCCCTCTCCCGACAATTTATGTTGGCTCTATATAAGTAAAGCTAATCAATGCCAAGAATTGCATCAAATTCCACCAAAGTGAGTATGACGAGGTTCATCAAGAAATTCAATCCACAGATTATATAATAGGGGAGGACTTATATTCACAAGATGCAATGATTTCCCCATTTGTTGTACTCACCGACATCTTCTCTTCCATTATTTGTGGTGGTGCTGGGATTGTTCGACTAAACATTTGAGATATAAAAGAATGTTTAGAACCTGAGTCAAAAAGAATGTTCACTATTATTGAATGAATAACTATAGTACCTGTCACCACTTCTTTGTCGGGGTTTGCTTCTGCAGAATTGGTGGAAAAATCTCTTCCTTACTGCCTTGGAGGTTGTTCATTTCCTCCGAAAACCCTTAGTTCAGGGGACTGATTTTGAATGTGCCCCGGTTCATTGCAGTTATAGCAATGAACATTGTGTTGAGGTTCAAACAGAGTGTTCCTATCCTCTGTCGCAGCTGTGGGTCTTTCTTACTGACAGTTAACAGCTAGGATCCCTTCTCTTCAACACCTAAAGCATTTCCTCGTCCCCTTGACGAAATTTCTAGGGTGCTTCTTTCTGCACTTTTGGCATGTGGGGTGCTAGATTTTCTTAGCACCATTTGATTTATCCATCGGACCACCACCATTGAATTCCACCTTATGCTTCATATCCCCATGAAACTATTGTGATTCTCCAATCTCCATTTCGACCTTGAGGGCACATCAGACAATTTCCTTATAGCTGTCGATGTCACAGATTGCTTATGCTTTCCGTAGGCTAGGATTCAACCCACCAAAGAAGAGGTCAACTTTGCATTCTGGGGTAACAACAAAGCTGGAAGAGTATCGTGCAAGCCTTGTGATGTTTCCCTCGTACGCTCCGACATGTTCTTCATCTTTTTTGTTGAGGGAATATAAGTCCCTTTCCATCATAATCCGGAGGGTGCACGGATAATATTTATCGAAAAACATCTTCCGGAAATCCTTCCATTCCAATGCCTCGATCTCCTCCTCAGGATTCATATTTTTGATCAATGGCCATAATTGATCAGCTTTACCCTCCATACGATATGACGCCTGGAGAACCAACTCTTGTTCAGAACATTGAATGATGGAGAAGATCTTTTCAATGGATTTGATCCATTGTTCAGCGATCGTGGGATCAGATGATCCACTCAAAGTAGGATGCATTTGTCTCATGAAGCACTCGATAGTGACTTGTTCATTCATGGGGGGGGGGTGAACCTTCCTATTGACCCGTTTTTTTATTCAAATCTTGAGTTAGCTGAGAGAGAAGTGTGACAATGTTCGTGATTCCTAATCTCATTGGATTGGGCATCTCATTAGTAAAATCATTACACTGATATTCACACCGGTTGTTACCCGAGACCTGTAATTACTGGCCATTGGCTGGAATAAAAGGAATATTAGGGGCAACACATAAACGGTAATCCAAAGAAAGAAGTTGATGACTTATAACTAAACTTTTATTTCCTTCACTCATGAGTCTATAGGCTTCAATCTAGGATTTTCATGATATACATTCTAACATATATTCATAGGATATTTTTTTAATTCCCTTAATAAGGGTTCATACTAACCTTGTGAATTAATCATAACATATCCCCAGGGATTGTCATAACCAAGAGTGCATCAAGGCCCATTTTCGTGCACGAGTTCCTGTTTGAGTCTAGCTAAAAGTAGTGTTTTTGTGTTTTACCCCTAGGATACATCTGTGGCAGAGCCGCCTCTACCTGCTCGTATCCAGACAGGGATGTATTTTTTTATAAACCACTTAATCAGTACTTACCAAAACATAGGGATGTTTTTATTATACTTAGCCTTGTCTCTAAGGCTTTACTAGGGTTTTCTATTCCTAATCCCAAAAATAGCTAAACCTATCCATTGATACCAACTATGCCAATCCTGCTTTTTAAAACAAACTTAATCATGATTTATTACATAAACCATTCACTTGATACAACATGGAAGATCGAGAGGTTTAGTGTCTTTGGGGCTTAGGATCATTACATAAAAACTTACGACATAAAAAAACATCTTTATTGAAAACTTCATTTACATGACCACTACATTATCTCGTACTTATAATTTCATGGGATAACGTGAGGACATGCATAAGAAAAAGGTGAGCTATAAAGCCCAGTAAGGGAATAAACATGGAATAAATGAGGAGTAAAATACATGTTAGACATTATGCATATCAATAGGTCACAAGAGAAAAATGAAAATAAAGGCATGATAAATCATGATAATCATAACATGGAAATGTGGAAACAACACATAACATGGAATTAGCAGGAGCCAAGACTCAGTGCACATAGAGCATGAGTAAATCCGCATTGCAAATGAAGCATGAGTAAACCCTAGTTGCATTGGAATTAGAATGGTTCCAAACTCATTTCACATGACATATCATGATACAATACATTACCCAATGCATTGGAGCGCTATAAGGGTCCATCTTTCTTAAACATTTCATTTCATGCATAAGTGTGCCACATGGATCATAAAACATAGAATAATTAAACATAATAATTTATTCCATGATAAAGGAATGTGGAATTCATATATGAATCTTTATAATCAGCAATTAAATGTGCATAATGTTGAATACCCTTGATGGAGAAACGGGCATGGTATTCACTGTACAATGGCATTGGCTTAGAAAATCCATGCGATTTCGGCAGCGTAACGACATGACATAAGAATTTATAAAAAAGGATGATGAGAGAGAAATGGGTTACTCATCATATTAACATTTAACTGATAGTAAGGTGGTAAAATAGATACATGTCGCAAAATTTTTAATGGAATTTCGATTAATGATACAAAATTATTGCTTGAATGTAAATGAGGAGAGATAAGTTCCTTTCGGAATTTCGGCATTGTAACTAGCGTACATGGGAGGCATTTAATGAGAGATAAAGGGGTCTCCAATCATTCACACATAAAGAGGGAAGTATGAGGGAGGTGTGAAACCATACCCCAATATTCATAATTGAAATTAAAAGGGAAAAACAACTTAATAAAAATGGGACAAAAATAAGAAAGAATGACCAAACCCTTACTTGGAAGTGTGCTTCCAAATACTAGAGAGAGGTTTGTGAGAGGAATATTGGGAGCTTGGGGATCCATGGGAGGATTATAGGGAGAATAGGTATGATGTTGGACAAACTCCAAAGGCATTGAGTGAGGAGGAAGTGGGAGCTTGTGTGGGTTTATATAGGAAAGGTAAGGGAATTCTTTATTATTTAGGTTTGGGACCCCTTATATTAAATTAATTGAAACCACAAACCATCCCTTGGTTTTTTCCCATGGTTTTTGGAAAATAGAAGAGGAAAAAATATTTTATAAGGACAAATTCAGAAATTCTTAAAATAATAGGGCTTATTATGTGGTGGTGAGTCACACTCCCATGAAAAACAATTTAAAAAGGCAAGGTGTTTAATAAGTCTTGAGGGATCCATTAATGCTGTGAAAAGTAAGTCAAAAAAACCCAAAATCACATTATTTTAAATATACAATATATATTGGCCAATAATAAAGCTTATAGTATTTTATTACATCACTATTTGGTCATTATGATGTCATAAAACACATTATATATTAAAACGATATTTAATATTTTTTACCCAAAAATTTGACTGTCTCGGAAAATTATGAAAAATTCACCGTTGGATAATTTCGACGTCCTGATTCTAGAAATAACATTTATTTTATCTAAATAATTTTATAAATTTGTTAATTTTCAATTTTAAAATAAAAATCGATATTTATCAAAAGTTCACAGTTTTTGACAGAAATGGCTTTCAAAAATTAATAAAAATTATAATTGAATTCATAAAATTATAAGATCATTTATATTTTATACAAATTAATTTAATAATAATATTTTATTAAAATATTATTTAATTCAAAAATCCATTAATTTATTAAAATAGAAATATTAATAAAATAATAACTAAATACACTATTTGTACATTAAAAACTATTTACAATGTATCGATAATGACAAGAATGTATATTTATTATTATACACAAAAACAATATACATGAACATAGTACTAGTGATTTGTTACATAACCCCTTAAAACAGCTGCATAAGACCTAAGGGTAAGGTGTGCGATGGTGACAGACTCTTGGGGTGTCTCAGATAACATCGCTCAAGTGGTAATCTTTATCAACTTCCACTTTTCCCGTCGACGGTCCCGTTCCAGCTTGACATGATGAAGCTCAGCTTGGGCTTGGTCAAGAGCAAAGCCCATGGAAGCCACCTATTTTCCAAGCTCTGACAATTGGGATTCGTATGGACCAATTATACTAGATTAGGCCATCACTTCTTTTGTCTGAGTAAATTTTATTTGTTGAAGCCCTATATTTATACTAATCATGTGATCACTGTTCAACGACTATATTTGCAACGGTCAAAATTATTAACATAAAACCAAAGAAGATGACATTAGTTCAAGAAGTATATCCATTAATGAAACTTTGGGTCATTACAATAACTCAGAACCCTACAATAAATTATCTTTTAACAACCAAAAGTTCATTAATCCATCTTGGATTAACATATTTGTTATTCGTTGGCTCTAAATTCGGGAAACCTAACAACAAACAATCACAAAAAAATGAACATGCTTACTGCAAAAATTTGATTAAAATCAAATTAACACAAGAACCATATTCTTTTAAAGGCCTCATTACCTTTATCCCAACAATTATAAATTAATCCCGGTTTACGTTATTTTCTAATTTCCATCAAGAACAAGCATAAATATCACACAATCCTGCAAAAAACAAGAGGCAATAACATATTATCAATATCAATTTATTTATCTAGTTCAAATATTTATTATGTAAATTCCATTATCATACAGTGGTATATAACATTCTAAAGATACAGTTGTACTTAAAATAAAGAGAAGAAAGAAATCCCCTACCTCAAACTGTTCCTCATTTTCTTTATCGACACAATGGGTCACGATCATCCTCTCGCGACAACCTCTCCACCCGAGGATGCAATGGTACGACCACACCAACCAAAACCCAATAATACCCCCATTAGAAGAATGGATATGACATGCTATAATATGGAAATGAGAAATAGAAGAGGATAGTCCCTAATGTAACAATGATAAAACATACCTTATATCGAAGATTGATTGATACAGCTTGGTTGCATCAAAACAGAGCGGAACCAATCCGAGGGGTAAAGTTTGATTGTGAAACTCTTACGAGAAGGATTGAAAGGTTCTAGCATCTCATTTCCGAGAACAAAGAGGAAGAACAAGGGAGGAAGATATCTTGTCCCATTTGAAGATTTAATGGGGTGACGGTTTAAGATACGCTTAATTCGCCATTAAAAGTGGATCACCTTAAACCACGCGGTTTGACCATGTAAAAACATCTCGAGATATAGTAATAATTAATATTAGATTTATGGCCTTTGAATCAGCATTAAGAGTCCTTAAAATAAGAAATTAAATGTATTTTACATCAACAGAAACATCAAAGGGGAGAAACTGTATGATGCTAGAAAGATTGTACACCTACCATTCTGTAGACCTATAGTTACTGTACACCTACCGTAAGAGGTTACCTGTAGAGGTTACTGATAGGCCTCCCAATTCTGGAAACATTGTACACCTAAAGTTACTGTAAACCTACAATTATTGTACCCCTTCTGTTAGTGGTTACCGGTAGAGGTTACTGATTGACCTGACCGTTCTGGAAACAATGTACACCTATCGTTACTATACACCTACCATTAATGTACACCTACCGTTACTGTACACCCACTGCTATTGTACACCTACCGTTATAGGATACATATAGAGGTTACCAATTGACCTCACCATTCTAGAAACATTGTACACCTACCGTTACTGTACACCTACAGTTAGAGTTTACCGATAAGGGTTACTTATAGACATCACCGTTCTGGAAACATTGTACACCTATCGTTACTGTGAACGTACCGTTACTGTGCACCTACCGCTAGAGGTTACTAATAGAGGTTACCTATAGACCTCACCATTTTGGAAACACTGTACACCTACCATTATCGTTCACAGAATTGTAAATTTGGCAATGTGATAGTGATAAGACACCTTGACCTCCCGGAACACCTCAAACACCACATTTTCACAAAGTAATGGACCAGAGAGGTCCGAGCCATTACAGCAATAGAACTTTGTTGTTTTATTTCCTCTTCTAACACCTTCAAATATTCATCAAATGTTCTGCTATATTATCACCATAATCATCCATATAATTTGATTTTTTTATTTTAATTTCATAACATAAATCCATCACTACTTCTATTAATTTGGAAATTAAACCACCATTCCTATGTAGCATGGACTACCACCTCAAAAATCGATGTAATTTATATTCCATAATTCCTTCATATATTTTTATAATAATGGATTTTATGTATATATTTTATATTTATAAGATAAATATATTTATTTAATTATTTTAACTCATTTAATTTTATAATTTTTTTTCCGTATGGTATAATATTATGTCAATCATTTTCACAAAAGACTAACTCATCACGAAGTGATGTGATTCATCTTTCACTAATATTTAACATGAAATAAAATACGGATTGTTTTAATGAATATTTGTGATATTAATTGAATATTTATGATATGCATGAGATATTTATTGTTACTAAATGAAAATTTAACAATTTGAATCTTACCTATTTACTCATGGGAAAATGATAATGTTGTTCATGATATGTATAAACTACAACATCCTTGATGCGGAGTGATTCTTTTTTCGTCGCCACATAGATAAGATGATATATATATATATATATCATCTTATCTTATTTAAAAATAAAAATATATTATTTATGAGATTTATATACTAATCCATTAAAATTATATATCATTATTTTATTTATTATCATGATATTTAAGGTTTTTTTAATTTTTATTCATTAAGCGGGCTTACGATTCACATGTTTTCAAAATGGAAAGTGATTTTCTTTTAACTATCCTCTTAAAAAATTTCACATTCAACACTATCCCATAATTTTCCATATTTAATAAACAAAATTAAGGAATTATTTACATGGACATAAAATAATTATAATGTTATTTTGATGTATTTTTAACCATATTTTGAAGGTTTAAAAAATAACAATTTAATGTTTTTTAGAAAAAAATTTGAATTTATTTATAACAGACAAATTGGATGTTCTATATTAACATATAAATCAATAATGACCATTCAAAAGACAGAAATCATTATTGTATGTTTGGATTCCATTACAATATTTCATGTTTATTCATAGAAACCCCGTCCTTCCCTTTTTTCCATATATCATTGAAATGGTTTTATAAAAGAATATGTTATTATTTTATAGAATATTGTATTTTGAAATAAAGGTGTATATATATATCCAAAAGAATTTCTATTATTGTTTAAAAAGAGTTTTCACAGGGATTTTATGATGAAAGGTTTTTAAGAATAAAATGTTTTTTCCATAAAATTATATGTGAGAATTATTAAAAATAATGGTGAGCCCGATAAAGCATATAAGAAGGGATGAGCCCATTTATGTCTCAGGAATAATGGGTGAGCATGATATAGCTCCAATGAATGATTGAACCAAATTATACCTCATGAAAAATGTATGAGACCAATATAGATTATATAATGGGTGACCACCATTTTATCCCTCTAATAAATTGGGTAATGATTATGTTATTTAGTGAATTATATTGGATTTTAGAAACATGGTCATTCCAGTTGAAATGATTTTGATTATGTTTTATGAATGTGATTATCTATGTTACAAAAATATATTTTGTTTTCATTCAATTGGTTTAATGGTTTTTTTGAGAATTTGTTTTTTGTTTTAAAAATTTGGAAATTATTTATATTATAAAAAATTTGAACATTTATGATAATGATCAAGATTCTGTGGGTTGTCATGTTTCTTCAATGGAAAATCTTTTTTCTTCAAATTTTTTCCCTATTTGTGTTTTTTATCAATCGTGTGTTAAATTTCATTTAAGATTGTTTTTGTATACCTACGGAAAATTAGTAGATCATTGTGAAAATCATCTGTATTTTACATCAAAATAAAACTACAATATTTTTAAAACTTTTATATTATGGTAAAATGTATATTGAGTCATGGTGTCTATTATTCCATAATTGGGTTTGTTATGAATGAATTATGACCTGATTCTATAAAATTATAAAACCTACAATATCATTAATTACATAAGAATAAATTCATGTTCTAAAATTTATTATTATTATCTTTTTAAGGCAGGTTCGATATAGTATTGGACACATTGATTGGGTGGAAGTGACCCGATTTTATAAGTGAAAAAATGTCACTTTTTTAACACCCATATTTTCAATACTTGAATGAAAATATTTATGGGTCAGTGTTTTCAAAAGTTTGAGATAGTAGATTATGGGATGATCGTGGATCGAGAAATAAATAACAACGAATTTCCACATATGTTTTGGAAATGTTTGAAGTATTTTACTCTTATATTTTTAAATTTATGTTTTTCTGATTTTATCAAGGATACTATTTTTCCCCCAGGAAACATAGATTATTATAATAATTTAAAATAAAACCTTTTTCAAATATTGGGTGTTTTGAACCTAAATTATATCCCTATTTATTCAAATTAAAATTCTAAATATTATATTCTTAAACTGTAAATAAAAAATATTTATATATAAAATCATTATCTTGTATGAAAATGATGTCTAAACATTAAGTATTCAAAAACTTATTTAGCATCTACAAATAATTAATTTTTTTAATATAATACTATATGTGTTTAAAAATCATATTAGAGTCATTATATTAAAATTAATTCATTAATTGATTAAATAAAAATTACACTTTTGTAGTAAAATAATTCATTAAAAAAATATCAGTTTCACCATTATCAAAGTAATTAACATCAAACATAGTAATATCATTTTTATGACTGAAAATTAAATTTAAATTTGTATATAACATAAAAATTATTCTTTTATAATATAAAAAAAAGTATTGAATTAATTTCTAAATGTTGTGAAAACAAAATTATAATATTATAAAATGAAAATAAATTTTAGTGGAAAATTTTACATACATTTCAAAATAGTTACACACATATTTTATAAATTAAATATATTATTTTTAAAATATTTAAATAAAAATATAATTATATATTTTAATTAAACAATTTTTGTAAAAAATTATATATCATATATATTTTAGAATTAACAATATACATAATTTTTCAATATTCACTTACAAATATGTAATTTTATAAAATATCTAAAAATAAGCTTATGGAAATATTGAAAATATTAATCCACAAATAATGTTAATTTTATTACATTATAATTAAAAAAATTATAAATTTAGTATTTACAAATGAAAATATATATAATAATTTTATTTCAATAAATTGACTTCTAAAATATTATGTGTCATTAATCCTATTTTATAGTCATTTATAATTAATTTCATGATTTTTATGTACTTTATTTTTTAATTATTATAATTTTCTTCTGTAATATGTCCTGAATCATTTAAGTTCATTTATTCATGTGAAACAATATATTGATACAATGTTTAATTAATGGAAAATTAGTTCTAAAATATGAGGATGTTAATGGTCTTTCCTCAAAAAACGAGTTCCAAAAGACTCTCTGTTACCTAGACATCTATTGGTTGACTAAGGAAACGTCTAAAATACATTTAAAATGTTATTTTAATTAATTGAAAATGGTGAACATATATTTTTTTCACGAACCAGCCAGGGTTAAACTTGAACCGGTCACCGAAGATGGCCCATGACATGGCCTAAGGGGCGTTCTAGATCACCACTCACTGGAAACTAGTGTTGGGAATCAAATCTAAATAATTGGGAAAAAGTTTGGCCCATAAATGAAAATAAATAAAAACATTCAATAAAACAAAACTATTAGCCGAAGGAAAAAATAAAAATAAAAATAAAAATAAAAATAAGATTTTACATACCTCTATGTGACCCCACGGGTCACCATCGGCCTCAAACCAACATCACACTATGGTGACCGAATCCAAAAAAGGCGCATCAACAAAGATAAAAACAAACATAAAATTATAGGCATGATTATTAAAACTCTATAAGTGTTCCCAAATATTCTATTCCAATATGTATTTCCATAAAAACAAATGATCCATCAATTTAAAATTTCATATACATTGTAGAAAACATGGTTTTCACGCATTTTTGTTAAAATAAATCGAGGTCCATTCTCCTTCTTCATTTAAAATTGTGTTCTTGTTCAGAAAAGTGACATTAATATTTTAGAGAGAATGAATTTTTTCACCTAAAAACAGATAAAGAATGTGAAGAAAAATTCTATGTTATTTTTCGTAAAAAGTTTCCACACAACTCATCACATTATCAATGAGGTTACACCACAAAAGAAATCAGGGTCAGAAACAACACAATAAAGGAAATGGAAAATAGATCATGTGAATAACTAGCCAATCATGGTACCACAATAATCTTCCATAGACACCTAAGATCCAATAAAATGGTTGAACCTAGGTCCTAATGATTAGTCTCGAACATACACAACATGAGACTCATCCTAAAGGCATACCATACTCAATGATGTCAAAATGCACTAACCCTCAGTGATGCCCTACCTGGCCAAACCAAGGGACCCAATCCCCTAGCAGTGCAAAGTCCGCACAAAGGGAAACAAGACTGTGCGTACTCTAATGTAGTGCAACAACTGTTCTCAAAAGATTCACTTAATATGCTTTGTTCCCATGCAATGTACTAAATGAACCTAGGGGTGAGTCCACAATGTCAATCAAGAGACCAATCACTGTGCATGAACAGCACACACAACAACTCACAAAAACAACAAACAAAACAAGATCACCCAGGAGTCACCACAAATAGAGTTTTCGAAATAATTTTTTTAAAGTGATAAACGAGTCATAACCATCATTAATCAAAAACACAACTTCTCAATTGAAAACCAAAAATTCTCTCACATTTCAAATTAAAACATTTTTCATCAAACCAGAACAACACATGCAAATTCGTGAATTATATTTAAAGGACAATCATGCATTCTTTTACTATTGTTAATAAATTCATCAAGATAATAATTCAAGTGTCGTGCATAAAATAAATAGCTATGTTTACATAAAAAATATTCCCAAAATAATTATCTAATATTATTTCTAATTGATAAAAAATCAATGAAATATCTAGAAAATAATAAATTATTAATTTAAAGGCAAGTGTTGTCGGGGACCTACCTCAAAGAAGGAATCAGACCAAGTTGATACACATCGACACTTGAAGCATTCGAAGAAAAAACACCCAAACTAGTACACACATATATTCTAATACACATATATATACCCTTAATCCATTGAACATATTCTCTATTCCATGAGGTAAAATTTGCAAGGAAGATATATATATATACATATAAACAAATGTATCAATGTATGTATGTATGTGTACGCCACAAATGAGCCACCCATGCTCTAATTAATTAGCCTAGAAGAACCAAAATCATTTGGAAAATAGACACCATTTTAGAAAACAAGTTTTTATTGAAAAATTAATTGCAATCTTCACCTTCTTTTTTTGACACCCCCATGTGTGCACCTAGTGTACCCTTGAGTTTTTCAACATCTAGTGACCAAACAAATGTTCCAAGAGACACAAAAAAACCATTTTACAAATGCATTTACCATTAATTAATCTATTTAGGAAAACCCTTTGTAAAAACTCACTATCAATTAGATTTTACCAGAAAACATTTCAAACATGCACACATAGAATATCTAATTCAACTATTTAAAAACCAATGAGATTTGACCAAAAAAATCAAACATTCACAATTATAAATAATTGAATATTCACGTGAAGTGTTATTTTGAAGAAATTATGATAACACAAAAACACAACAATAGGGTAGCCCAGAGAATCTATAAGGTTCAAACCATATACAAAAAGAATTATTATGGAAAAAATTTGGAATTAAATCAAATAAACATAGCATAAACCAAGAACCACATTGAATCCCATCATCGAACAAATTTTACTAACATGTTAATTCCATAATCTAGGTAACTTTGAGTATAAAAAAGGTTCACAATAGATTTATAAATTAATTAAAGGCAACAAAAAACCAATGTTTTACATCTGAAGATAAATAAAGGGAAGCACTTAAATCAAAGTTGTGTGTTTGCAATGATTATTCAATAAAGAAGGGAAAAGAAGGCACCACAGACAAGTTTGCCACCCTAAGAAAAATGGAGAAGTGAAAAATCAGTTTACCAGAAGCACTAGGGTTTGGCCAGACCAAGCAAGGTGATGTGGAGGAGGGAAAACACTGAAATGAGGGAGGGGATGAAGATGAGGGATTATATTGATGAAACTACCACAACACTAGAGGTGAGCCGATGATTTCTCTAATGAATAGGGGGAAGCGAGGGAGTGGGGAGGTGAGAGGAGGTGTCGCGCCTGAAGAGGAGGCTGGCAGGAGGACCGCCACATGAGCAGAGGGCCAAGAGGGGGGGGGGGTGGTGGACAAGGTCATTCCACCAAAGCTAGAGCATTGATAGGGGAAGGTAGCCATGAATGTTAGCACAGATAGGGGGGTTGATAATTCATGATGTAGATATAAGATGGGAATAATGAAAGAATAAGTAAAAAGAAAGAAAGAAAAGAGAAAAAATTAAAAAAAGGAAAAAAAATATAAAAACAAATTAATAATAAATATACTAATTATAATAATAAAAAATAAAAAATAATAAATAAAATGATTAAAATTATCAATTTTCAAGGTCGGAGTGTTACATTATTCCTTATTATGGAAACAATCATTCAAAAACATCCAATCAATTGTCAAACAATTATTCTTCAATTATACTACGTCTGTAAAAGTTGTCCTTCCCAACTTCTATAAAAGTCCCAATAAATAGTGTTTTTCTAAAAATGAAGCTTTTTGGAAACAAAATATATATAATAAATCATAATAATCTCCAACTTGATGATTGTTTCAAGTATTCTGACCTCCTTCTATATTCATTTGAGATCATATATATATAATGCATGCACAGTTCTCCATCTTCGTCTATTATCCTATGTTAAATTGAGGCATAAGATTTCCATATACATTCTTGGAATAAAATATTATTTTTACCTTTTAGATGGATTATAATTTTCAACAAACAAACAATATTTCAACACTTTCTTTCTAGTGGATACTAGGTGAAATGGAATTTTAAGTCCCTATTCTTTAATCCATTCTAAAAAAAGTTATTATCAGTAAGGTTAATGGAAATCTAACAATAAATTATTAATATTCATATATATAATTCATGGATGATCTCATCTAGAAATCACACCAATTTGAAAAACATATTTTAGGATTCTATAACAGTAATTTATTCTATTTCTATTATTGATAGGGTTACCATAGGTTACAATATATACTGGTATCTTACAGTCATACATCCAAAAGTGTATACAATATCAGTTTTCTCTTAGGAGAATCCATATCTCTAGAAGAATCTTTATCCCTAAAACCCTTGAATGGATCTTCATCAAAAAAGAATAATGTTACATATTTTGAACCATTCAGATACAAAATGTTCTATTTTTAGCCACCCAATACCTATATTTGGGATTTGATATGAAAAACTCTCTACTCATACAACAAGTGAAATATCATGAGATCTGTAGATCATTGAATTAATTAATCCTCTGAAAAATAAATCATAAAGAGTCTTTTCCATGATATAAAATACTTAATTAATTGATCCTTCCTTATCTTCTTAATTATTGAAGTATAATAACCTTTTCCTTTATTATATATTAATTAATGTTCTCTTACATTAGATTTCACCTAATAGAATCTAAAATATCTGGATTTATAGTTTTTTAGGAAGTTGGTACATATCATAAAACATTGATCATGATATATATCTTTATTATTGAAAACATCCTTAACAATCTTATTAGATTTCTGGGATTTTAAAACCACACGGGTTATGTAAGGGATATATAACATAATGATGTGATCTATAAAAACAAGTAAGGGAATAAAAATAGAATTAAATGAAGAAGGTAATACATGTTTTTTAATAGGTATATACATGGGGATTAAAATAGATGATAATTATAATCACGAACAACAATGTACGATATAGAATGATAAACTCAATGGAAACCTAGGAACTTTGGAAACAATTTTAAACACTACATCATTAAAATAGGTAAAAGATAACTAATACGAAATCATGATAGAAATTTTCCAATAAATGAAAAATCCTTACTACATATTCCAATGTGAAAAGACAAAATACTAAACAATACTCAATACATTGTATCATTATATAATTTTAGGCACACCCACAAGATTGATTTTATTACCATGTTTAAGTGTGACACATAGATCATACAACACGAATTCATTCCTCATCATACTTTATTCCATGATTAAGGAGTATGGAAGAAATATATTTAATTAATTTTCCAAATAATAACAATCGTATAAATGTGAACATCCATGATAAAGAATAGGTATGGTATTCACTACACAATTGTTTTGTAATGGAAAATTGAGATGATATATCAACAGCATAACTATGTTACATAAACATTCATAAAAAATGATGAGAGGGAAATGGTTATCTCATAATTTTTACATTAAATGGGTATGAATATTTACATGGGATTTCATATCCAAACATTACTAATTTTAAGTAGATGGCATAAGACAATATATAAATATTAATAATGAGGAGAATTAGAGGATCCATTAGCTTGAAAGTGTGACTCCAAATTCAAGGGGGAGTTTATTGAGAGAATAGGGGCACCTTGGGAGGACTATTGTGATGGTAGGGAAGAGTAAAGACATGATAAATGTAATTTTAGATAATATAAGAGGGATATTGGGTGGGTATATACATGAAATTAGTGGGGAATTATTTATCATTTCTCAGAAATAGGTTTTGGAAAAACTATAAGAAAATAACAAAAACCTCAATACTTACCATGGTGTTTCCAACAGTTTATATCAAATGGGATTGGTTTTAATTATTTTATAATTAAAATGGCCGAAATTAAAAAAATACTACCATTTCTTATGTTGATGTGAGTTACACTAATAAATAAATGATTTTAAAACCTTTTAATATCTATAATACATTTAGAGGATACATAAAGGATTTATAGAATAAAAAAAATAAACATAACATAAAATAATGTTAAAGGAAGAACATATATATGGTCCCGGAAACCCTTTATAGTATTTATTACATAATTTTGGGGTCATTATGATCGTATATGATATAGTATATATTTATACGATATATTGTTTTTTACTAGAAAATTTGACTATCACTGCAAATTTTGAAAAACACACTATAAGATACTTCTGGTTTTTTGATCCCAAAATTAATATTAATTTAAAAAAAATAATTCTCTAAATATGTGTATATTATATTATAAAATAATAAGAGACATTTTTTATGAAATGTTATTTTTTTACCAATAACATTTTTGGATCCCTTACAAAAATTAAATTTGATATCATAAAAATTATTTGATGATTTATATTTGATTAAAATTATTTAATGATAATATTTTATTAAAATATTATTTATTTAAAAAATCTATTATATCATCAAAATAAATCCATTAATTGAATTTGAATATTACCTAAAAATGATTTTTTTTACTATATGAAAATTGAAATTATTTATAAAGAAATAATAATTGGTTGAAAATATATTTATTATTCAATAAAAAATAATATACATACACATATTTATAGGTTTACAATACATATCCTTTTGATACACCAGTAAACACCATATGAGTAAGGTTTGCGACAGTGAGACTTTCATGGAGTGGTTCGACATACACGGTTTGGTCCATGATCTCAGTGAGCTTGAAATTTTCACACAAACAGTTTCACTAATGCTTAAGATATTGAATATCAGTATAGGATTGGTCAAGGGAAATTCCAAATGATTTTATCTCTATCATAAGGTTTGATAAATAGGATTTATAGAGTATGCTCTTATTTGTTGAGCCCATCACTTACTTTTTCATTGACAATTAGAATTATTAAAACCGTTCATTTACACAAATCATGTTATAACTATTCCATGACTATATTATCATTGATAATTATGGAAAATTATATTTTAAATTTGAAAAGTTATATTAAAATAATATAATTTAATGTGTTTTCTACATACATAATACATAATAGAACATTTTATTAAATCACGAGGGAAAAATTATTGACAACATTATGCGTCAATAAAATATTCCCCCCTTCAGAATATTTTCAGTCATAATTTTCTTTTCCCACAGTAATATTGATGAGGGTAACTCTATTTAATCACTTCCTCTAGTTCCCATTTCACTTCTTAAAACTTTTTTTGGAACAAAACTAGGACAAGGTTCGTTGTCTTATTTCATATAAATTAGTATCTATGATCTATGATCTTCAATGGATTATATATATATAATATATAATTGTATAATTGTATATCTGAGGATTTGAGTACCTTTGAGGGTTCTTGTATGTATTTCTTCATGTGGAATACATGGATTACATATTTCACTTGAGATAATTTAGGTTGGAGTACTTGTCAATAGTCTTTAACTTTGATGCGATGAAGAATCTCAAAGGGACTGAGGCATCTTTGACTATAATTTAATTTCTTAAAAAACCCCTTGAAATTATTCCATGGGAATATATGGAGGATTTCCATGATTTTAATAATAAAATTCCAGGTCTCATCGAATATTATCATCATAGAACATTTTTCGACTCTAATAAGCCTTGATGTCCAGCTTAATAGTCTTATCCTTTTCAGAAGTTTCCTCAACTATTTCAGTACCTAGATGTTTTCAATCCCCAACATATTCCTAGCATTGAGATTTTATACACCTCATCCTATAAAGTAAATAATAGATATCCATTTATATTCTTGATTGAAAACTATTATTTAATGAGAACTCTACAAGTGTAATTTTTTGATCTCTTCCTTTTTGGAGTAAATAGAGCATTCTCTCAACATGTACTCATATGTCTAGTGACTTCACTATACTAGCCATCTGTTTGAGGGTGATATGTCATGATGATCTTGAAATCAACATTCAATGTTTGTTGGAGTCTCTTCTAGAATAGATAGTAATATCTTGGGTCATGATCGAATGCAATCTATAGGGGTGTTTGATGCACACTCACCACTTATCTATTTAATATCCATGCGAGTTGATCGACTGAGAAGTCATCTTTAATTTCAATAAGGTGAGTAGTCAATGTAATATTATCCACTATAATCATGATATCATTATTACCTAAGGATGTTTTTATGGCTAGTGACAATGTTTGTGGTCATTTTTTTACATTTCCATGTTGGTATAGGTAGTTCTTTCATCATCCCCGTGGATTTTTTCTTTACCACTTTCACATACCAACATACATTATATTTTGATGTATATATTGTGATATACTTATTCATTTATTCCCACCAATAGTGCTCTCGGAAATATTGATACATCATTGTGATTCTTGTAGTGATGGAGAAAGACATATTATGTGGATCATCTATCAACCTCGTTATTAACATAGGATTTGATGGAAGACTCAATCATGAACCAAATATGAAAAAAAATTCTTCATTGAAATTGAACACTATAGATATCATTTTTATTATAGCTTCCAAATTATTTTGAATTACCATATCATCTCTTTTTGAATCATTTAACATCTCTATAAGGGATGGTTTAGCCATTATTTTTGAAAGGATTGAGGATGTTCCTTTATCTATTATTCAAATTCCATCCTTTTCAAATCATTAAAGATTATATCTCCCTCAATTTTGACAAATTATAATATTTTAAGATAATTTACATTTAGATAATCTTACACTTTATTCATGTTACCTTGATATTAGTGGATTGGGAATTTTTAGTCCTTGATCAGCTCTAACGATATTCATTGGAGAGTATTTAGCGCTCATTTTTTAATATATAATATGGGATTATATTATCCGAATATATTTCACACTTATCCCAAATAATATAATCTCACAATTTTTAAAATAGAAGATAAAAATATCCAACATCAGATCATGTGTTGTGTTGTTATTTTGGTTATCCTTCAACTTACATGAATCATATGCTATGCATTTTACATTCTTTATTAACACAATCCATTCCATTCATCAAAAAGTTATTAAATAAAATGATGTTTTCCCCACTTGTGGGTAGTGTGATCATATTGGCAGTGATAAGGCTCATTTTAATCTCCATTATGATCTTTTTAAATACATCATTTCATGAAAACTTGACTCACTTCCGAGTTATATTGGTTAGACTATTTTAAAATCTTGAGAACTTTATCACAAATATACTAAAATACCCAGCTAATCCGAGGATACTATAGATATAAATCACTAATATTGGACTTATTGTCCTTAAATTTCTTATATTTTTTATGTGTCTAACAATATCCTATTGATTGTGATGATATTCCCTATGAATGCGACTTCCTTCCACTAGAATACACATTTGATGTACTTTGGATAATGCTTCTCATTTTAAGAGGCCTCAATCAGAGTGCTCAAATTCTCCCCACAATCCTCTTTTCTTTTGGAGAATATTATAATATTATTTATATAGAAAACCAAAAAATCATGTATGAAATATTTAAAGACTCAATTAAATATATACAATAAGATTTTTGAAGCATCAGTGAGTCTAAATGGAATTATATTGAACACATAGTTCCCGAACCTTGTACAAAAAGATGTTTGGGGGTTATACTCCTTCTTCACCATAGAATGGTAATATCCTGGATGAATGTACACCTTGGAGAATTATTTTTCTCCACATATCTAATCAAACAAGTCATAAATATGTCATATAGGATTCTTTTTCTTTATTGAATATTGTTGAGCTCACGATAATCAATTCACATATGCTTTGACCCATCATTCTTACTACCAAAGTGGAATTTTTCACCACATGGTGAATCACATGATTGTATAAACCCTTTCAATATATTCTAATATATTTGTTTACTCATCACCATATGTTCCACCAATTCCACTCGATATAGATTCTTGAAAAATGATAACAACACAATTATAGTCTACATCGAAAATTCAACCTCTCTCCAAGGTGAAATACTAGGAAATTCAATGGGAAACACTACTGTGTATTCCCTTACAATAGTAATGTCTTCAAGGGTGATCATTTACATAGAATCAAACATTTTATGAAGATATTATAGCTCACAGTGTAATAATATACATGACTGTGATATTGGTTCTAATGAAGACTCAACCATCTACTTATGTTTTTATAGAATCAGATCATAAATAATGTCACAATGAGTGAATTGTTTCTCATGAAAATGATATTTTCTCTCTACAGTTAAAGACAATCCATAATTATAATTGCCTAAAATTCAACCAATTTATGTATGATAAGTTTATATAGAAATTTGATCACCCAAATATTGGAAGGGGAGGAGTTATATACATGAAATGCGATAATTTCCCCTTTTTTCATTTTCAACAAAAGATATACTTCTATTAATTATAGTTTTTATTGGATAGTTGTAATAATGTTTTGTGACATAAATGAATGAATATAATGAGAATCAAAATGTATATTTTCTATTATTCAATGGATAAGTATTTTTCCTATTAAAAAATCATTTTTTGGATCTAACTATTTGATTGTGATTGAAAATGCCTACCCTTTATTCCATGGAGGCTGTCAGTTGTCTCCAATATCCCTTATAGTAGAGAATTGTTTTGAAATGTTCTATTGATCCTGAGAGTTTAAACATTAAACTATGTTCTGAGGTTTTATTGCATCATTCCACTCATCTAATGCATTCATAGGTTTTTCATGTATGCAATCACAATCTAGGTGTCCTTGATTCCCACTTCTAAATCATTTCTGTATTACCCAATGGAAATTGATGGGTTTCAGCATTGAAAAATTGAAAATATGTTTAATTTTATTGAAAGTATTATATTTCTCCATGTGATTTCATAAATAATCTTCAATTTTTACTTAATATCTCGATGATACAATTATTATTCACCAATCTCCAATCAGAAATTGAAGAAATATATGTCATTTTCCTCATATCTACCAATTTCTTAGGTCATTAAGGATTTTCATAAACAAGGTTTTATCCCACCAAATATTTGGTCAACCATTCATTTGTGTGTAACAAAAAAGTCAGAAGTGTATCGTTCATGTATTGTAAATTTTTCCACATAATACTAGAAAGACATGTCCATTATTTTTTTGATGGAATGTTAATTAATTTACAAATTAAGTCATAAAATTCAAGAATTTTTTTTATTAAAATCATTTTCTGGAATTCCAGCCACCCCATAGCTTAGATATCTTTTCTAAGCATCATATTTTAATATCAAGGTCCACCACTGATCATCTTTATCCTCCATATAATAAAAATTATATATAACCTTCTCATATTTATAACATTTAATGATAGAGAATATCTTCTCAATATAGTAGATCCATTATTCCATGATTATTGGATAAGATGATCCATTGAAAGTTAGAGGAATTTTTCACATAAATGACTCAATTTTATCATTTTAGCCATTAGTGGGTCTTGTAATATCCTCTTGATCAATTTTTTTATTCATAACATGAGCCATATAACATTTTATCATAAAAAATACGTTGAATCACACTCTCATGTGGTTGTCCATCTTATTGGGGTACTCATCACATTACATGTCGCATTGATTGTTTACCAGATTCAACCTATTTTCATCAATTGGATATAATAAAGGAAAAATAAGGTATGATTAATTTTAAACAATTAAACACATTTATGGTAACTAAATGGAATTAATTAAATATCTAATAAATTAGGATTGTTTCATTAACATATGAATTTCTATTCTTTAATCTATGTGGTCAATTATCTATTGCCTAATATAAACTCTTTAATAAATTTTTTTCTCCCATAATAACAGTCTATAATGAGTATATGAATTTACCTTTGTATATCCCATAAGAGTGTCAAAACAGGTGTTCATGAAGGCCCATTTTCAAGAATCCATTCACAGTCGAGTCTTGATCACTACGATGTTTCAGGTCATACACCTACTTACATCTATGCTAGATTCATATGTAGTTATAGTATCTATACGAAGATATATTTTCTTGATAATATATTTACTAAAAACACACCAATATATAGGAATTTTTTCATGTACTTATCCTTATTCCTAAGGATTCATCTTCAGTTTTCTAATCCTAATCCAAATATTTAAAAAATACATTAATTATAACTATAACAAACCTTCTCTTAATTAGATATTAAGTAATGAATTATTATATAATATTTAATATTATACATCTTATAAGATAGATAATTCTACTTTATTTTGTAATTAGGTACATAGAATAACATCATGAACAATGGATACAACTAATGTTGGGAAAAATACCTCATGGTTTAATTTTTGTTTGTTTTGGGGTGATTGTGTTTATTTCAAAGACAGATGACAAAAATGAATTATGGTTGGTTTTTTACAAAGACTGTTTTTAAGGTAAAATACTTTCCCTATGTTTACCAAATTTTTGGGCCTCAAAATTGATTGTTTGGTTTTTTAAATAGAAGATTTTCTGCATAAGAGTGAATCATATTTGGACCACGTATTACAGTTTTTGGATTGCAAAGGAGGTACGTGGGATGAGTTTCAAAATAAAAATTGTTCATGGGGATGCACGCGGTTCATGGAAAGAAATTAGATTAGTGAAACAGTTCATGATATGTAATCCAATTCGTGGGACAGAAAAAGTTTTCGGGATTCCCAACTATGGGAGAAAATGTTTAAGGGATTTTTAGAGATGCAAAAAGATTTGTTCAAAGAAGTTATCAGACGCTGTGAACTAAAAATGATTCACAGATTGAAAATGGATTATGGTATGGTGTCATATTCTCGAAAACAAGAAGTTGATTTAAGGATCCACAAAGTACATCCTTTAATAAAGATATCATCCCCTGGCAGGAAAAATGGTGGAACACGGATCATGTAAGAGAAAATGGTTCATGATAGAAGTGTTATACGGTGAAGGTTGTACCACGTTAATGATTCATGGAAATCATATTAGAAATAAATTTCGGATCTATTTCCATATATAAGGAAGAAATTACCATCATTACATAGATTAATTTTCCTTATAATGTATCTTTTATTTTGGAATTCATCTTAGTAAAAATATTGTTTTTGATGAAATTTTTTTAAAAGATGAGTAGTTTGTAGGAACAGTCCACAGAAGTGTTTTTCTGGGGCTCTATAGCTCTTAGAATAATGAGTTCTACAGAGGATAAGTTGTTCCATAGAGGAAGGAGTTGATTAAATAAGGAATTCTACAGAAGAGGAAGTTATAATGTGAAGTGGTACGTGAAGGAGATATATAGAGACAATAGGCGGAGACAGTATGTTGAGGTGGTTCGTGGAGGTAGTACGCAGAGGCGGTATATGGTGGAAGAATTGGAGGTAGTTCCTATAAGAGGTTTTCCAAACAAAATATCTTCTACGAGGTTCGTGAAAGAAATAGGTGGTTCAAGAAGGGACTAAAATAGTTTAAAAATGTAATTTCTGCTAAATAACTGTATGTGAAAGAGTGGATATCAGCTACATTTGAAATTGGTACCTCAATAGAGCATCTTACTATTGTTGAAGATGTATGATTTCATGATACGTAAGGGACATTAATGTCCATAATTTTTGAGTGGATACCTTCCAAGGGACGTATGAAAAGGAATATGAATCTTGTGATCCTCTTTACCGAAAATGAGATATAGTAAGAGACAAATAAAGTGACCATTAGTAATATAGTGAGAAGAGCCAATATCATGTAAAGGAAGTGAGACTGGGCCTAAAAGTGATCTATACTGAACCCTGTACCATTTATTGAGAATTAATGGATGTTTTACATATGTAAACCGTCATTGTATGCTCATTGGATGTGGCATAGTGAGGGTGAACCAAGTAAAATCATTGTGTCCTTTCCATGATTTAATTTCTAATAATATACTGTTACGGGAGAAATAGAGGTGAGTGTTCTGTTTAATGATGAAACAAATATGAAGGGGAAGTAGTTTTAATCATTCATACACAGATTCACCACCTTCCCACTCAAGGAATTTTACCTATTAGACCGAAAATTTTGTATCAAAGAGAAAGGATGAATGCTAGTGGTTCTCTCTGAGTAGAAGAAATTGAGGTTTTAAATCAAAATCGGATTGTCAACATTGATGGAAACTACATTAAACTATTGAATGATCTGATGAATCACTGCATACAATCATTTGTATTAGATGTCTGTATAGTACATATTTATGTAATATCATCCCTTATCAATAGTGTTGCTTTAATAGAAGCTGACTGAGGTGAATTTGATGTTGATGTTAAAGGAACCAATTGTTTAAGGGAAGCCCAATCAAATTAATTTTATTCGAAGGTGGTGTCATGTATTTCATCACTTAATATATGGAAATTTTTAATAAATATTTATGAGGGTGCCTCAAAATTAACAGAAAAAATGTTAAATATTCTATAGAACCAATATGTGGTTCTCACAATGCAACCTATGAGTTTGATAATGCATTATTTGATCAGGTAAATATTGATTTTGAAGACGTGTGTGGTCCTATATAACTCATTTATTATATAATTATTATCAAGAACATATTGAGTAAACATCCACCATGATTGAATATGATAGTTTCTATATTGGATGACAATGATCTGAAAGGGCTCACATTGTATTACTTTCATGATAATCTAGTCTAACATGAAATGATAAATTATTATTACAATACTATGGAAAAAGGGAGTTCAATGATGTGGAATTAAATTCCATTAATTTTTTTTTGCTTATTATAGGTAGTAGGAAGAAAATTTGGATTGTTTCATGTCATTTCTATCATATAATATTAATGGTGGAAGAGGAAATTCCAAATGTGAACTTCCACATGCATGATCTTTATGTGTAATGATTGAAAATTTTGTAGAAAAGAGATTAAATATTACTGAATATTATAACAATTTTTTTTGTAGAGACCCTAAGATGACATACATGGTCATTAGATTTATTTTACATAACACATAATACATGAAATAAATAGACGCCCAATGACTGTTTTAGTTTAGTGCCTTTGGAAACTCAGAACATAATATTCTAATCATGGTGAGATATCTTCAACATCTCTAATAAATATACTTCCCTTTTCTCCCTACCTGAAACATTTATTTATATCCCGTGGAAAAAACAGAAAAAGGGTGAGATCAAATTCTCATTGAGGGAAAAAATGGAGAACAGAAAAACCCATAAATATTTGAAATTAAAAATATGAACATTAATTATAAACAACAAAATCATGATTCCCGAATCAAATCATGGAAGTATGTAAGGCATAGATCATAAAGAAACATTAACTATGATAGAATAACCTTGGACTAAAACATGTAATTATGGAAAACTAATAGACACATAATATGATTTCCATAATATACAAGGCATTACTTCCAATACCATCATAGTAAACATAGTCCATTACTGAACCAAGTTTACTTTTCATTCCAACCATGTATTACTAAACCCGGTTTACATGTTGTTCCAGCCCTACATTACTTATATAGATTTACTTGTCGTTCCATCCATGTCTATCTCATGAGATATATATCATTACCAAATTAATTGGAGGGAGATATAGGTTCCACCCATCTCATATTGAAATCATTGTTTAATGTTCCAAAAAACATAAATCATTCACCATATCATAAGCCAATAAATAAAATGGGTTTCTTAAATATCATTTCATTATAACATAATCCATATATTAGATTAATCTGTCCTTAATGAAACCAAATCATAGTAATAATAGGTATAAAAACATAAAAATATTAAATAGAATCATCTTAGATGGAAAAAAGTTTTAATAAAATATTTGAACATAGTTCTTAGGGAAAATTTAATTTCTTCGTCAAATTTTTTTTCTTTTTTCAAAATTCCGCCAAATTTAAATTGAAAAGAATTTATTTGAAAATAGACATGAAATAGTTTATAATAAGATTCAAGGAAATAAGGTTTAATGAATAAGTAAAACACCATTCATTCCATATAAGTTAAAAAACATTATCCTTGTACTTTTTTCGGAAAAGTCAAAATGTACCTTGTATGGTAAACAAAAGATTGATTCCATAAATACCATGTAGTAAAAGTCAAAATGGGTAAAAATTACTTTAAAAATACCTAGAAGAATAATAATAATTATATGATTACATTATTAGAAAACATGGATATGGATGATAAATATATCCATAAGAAATACTTATATATAAACAATCTCGGATAAAAACAAAATTGAAAAATTGTCCCTTACTTGGGTCAGATTTCTTTCGTATGTGTCCAAAACTCCTATATAGTGGGATTAAACATATTATTAAATTGTAAAAGTACAATAATAATGTTAATCATATCACATATGATTCACTAAGGACATTATATTAGATGTTCAATTTTCAATTCAATGAAATTAAATGTTTTTGGTTAGTAATCGTTTTATTTATCTTACATGTTTGGAATTTTTATTGTTGATATTATTACTTATATCATGATTTAATTACATAAAAAATAAAAAATTACTTTTTTATCATATATATTCAGTGTATTATTAAATAAATAAATATTTTATAGATATATAATTGAAATTTAATACAACGTTCATGGAGACGGTAGGTCGTACGTACCCTTGGATGTCGTTTTTGTTTCTTATTGAATTGAATGGAAGTAAGTAAATAAAAAACATATATATAAATAAATAAAATAGAATTATTATGTAATATATTCAATTATTATTTATTATATATACTTTATAATCATTCTTCAATGGTTAACTTGGATAATGAATATCATCATGTCGTGGAGACGGTAAGTCGTATGTACGCACGGGCAACGATATCATTCTCATAATTGTTAAATGGTATTAATGTGAGTGGTGTATAATATCTCATAATTAGTATCATGTTATAATTTTCATATATAGTTATTTTACACCATTATTCCCATCCATGTAAGGTGGATGGGGAATATAGATTACACCGTGGCATGGAGACGGTAAGCCATACGTATTCTCGGGTGATGATCTTGTTTTTCATATAATGGATAGAAGGTGAAATATGGGTTTTCATAATTCTATTAACATAATATTAAGTGAGTGATACTGTTTTTATTACTTTATAATTAATTAACTAAAGATGAGGGAGTAGATTAAGAAATAAACATGAAGTAATCTGTACAAGTGATTATCTCTTCCTCGACGTGCCTCTTTTTAATTTCACCTATGGAACTAGAGTTTGTATTTTGAGAATATAAAAACCTCTATAATGTAACTATTCATTTTTAGAAGAGAAATGGATTGCGTTTGTCTGATATTGAAGGCTCAAAATACAGTAGAAGAGAGGGAGGAGGTGCACTTTTATAAGAGACGAGGGGCCTCTTTAGGAAACTCTCTAAATATTAATTTAATATAAATTAAATTTAGATTAAAAATAGTCCTAAACTTTTTTATTTAAAAGATAATATTATTTCGGATTGAATAACAGTCATACACAAAAATTTATTCTAGTTTTGAATATGTTTTTATCCCATTCTTTTTTTCTTAACCTCTATTTTACACGTTATAATCTTACAATGATATAATGTCATTTAAACAATGTGGGTTAATATAATAATCATATCATGTCAAATGACCCAAAAAATTATTTATCACACAAAATGAATTATATTAACCATTTGTACAAATATTATAATTTTTGAAATTTAATATCATTTAATAAACAATTTTATTTTATAAGTTAAGAATTATATCAATTTTGTATACTATTCATACCAGACTTTTTTAAAAATTTCATAAAATTCATATTAATTCAAACAAAATGAACTAAATAATACCTAATAAGTCAATTTTTATCTACAAAATTCATGGATGGAATTAAAATATTAAAATTATATTTATTTTGATATTTATAAATTCATTTAACTGAATCTTTCATTAATGAGTTACTCACTACATCATAATGCTGACATACATAAATAAATATATCTAATGTCTTAAAATTGTAAGTAAAATACCATGATCTATGAAATATTTTTATATTTATAATGAAAATATGTAGACATATTGATCATTTATATAACCCTGTATTTATATCTATTTAGTAAAAGATACATGTTTAGGTTACGATTATATTATTTTAAATTAATTTTTATTACATGTAATTTTCACATCCAAGTGAATCAATGGGGTCTCAAAATCAATCCAAGGATTTACATGGTCAGAAATATCTCATAAAATATGATTCGGACATGTGTTTTTGTAGTTTAATCTTATTGTAGTATTATATTTTTACACTTATTTACCAGAAATTCCAATTTAACCATGGTAAATAAAATAATTACTAATGTTACATTTCATAATATTTAAATATAAAAGTTACCTATTTACAAAATTTGAAATTTCGGATTCCAAATATTGAATAAATTTTTCCAAATTAAAAACAAATATGTTTCATTAATTAAGTTAAAATTAATTTTTGTTTTCAAAATAAAAATATGTGTTTTTATGAAATGATGACTATCAAAAGAATGACATGAGTTTATATCCTATTTAATAGTGAAATAACATTCAATGTCCATGATTGTATTAAATGATAAAATATAATAGAATTACACTTTAAGACTAATTAAAAATATAATATTATTATATATATAAATTAGATTAAAAGGAAGTTTCGAGTTAAAATAGAGTATTTTCATTATTCATTAAAATATAATTATTAGAAAAATTAAAAAAATTCTACAAAAGTAACTTTTTCCCCTCTTCAAAATTAAAAGTTTATTTTGTCAAATTTAGCTTATAAAAGATTCAAAAACAAGATTCAAAATGGGTACACCATCAAAAGGTTGTAAAATGGCATTTTTTAGGAAAAAATATCTTTTATTCAAAACCAGATTTTCTTCTCATATCATATTCTAGAAAATGTGTAAGATTAATGGTAATTTTATTAAAAATTAAAAATGTGATTTATAATATTCATAACATCTAGTTATGTAATATTTCAATAATATATCATTGTTTCGTGAAACACGGTGTTGTGTATAACCCAATCTATTGTGGATGGTCTCTCTTGCATGTAAGGAAAAAAAAATTAGTGTTGCGTATAGTGAAAGATTCCTTTTCTATTGCACATAACATTATCCAAACTATGTTTATTTATAATTTGAACAAAATCTATACTCATTGTTGCGTGAAATCATTTCTATCAAAGGAACGTGAAATTGTGTGCAACACAAGTGTAGAATAGTGCTGGGTATACTTCATCCTAATACAGTGTTGCATATAGAATAATATAATCTTGGTGTATCGTGCAACAAAATTCATAAATGACATTAAAATAATCTATATCATAAAATCTTTGGGTGTTACATTTTAATCCCCTTAAAATAAATTTCACACTCGAAATTTATTGGGGTTATAAATAATTATCTACTTCAAAGTTTATTCCAGGGAAACCTATGATGTCAAAAGGTATACTAAAATAGAACTTTAAAAAGAAATTTAGAAACATAACAGTTATCTAAATAAACTCATCATTGAGAATCCATATAGTAAAACAATACGTGTTATGTTAAAACATGTATATAGAAGATAAATTTAACCATCAAGTACTAATGGATAGTGATTAATAATATGATTTGGAAAAAATTAAGTAATAGAAATCCTGAAATTTACAATGACATAAGGACACATATGATTTATTGGATAGGAGGGTAATAGGATAACATTTTTGGTTTTCAAGAACTTTCATTTATGTTTAATAATTTTTCATGAGAATAAATACATACTTGATTTGGGTAAAATCTCATCATTGTTCCTTCATTGAAAATTTCCCACATAATCTTTTTATGAAATAAATGAAGTCAAAATTTTCATTCTTGATGTGTTTGGAGATAATGAGGTAAAATGATAAGTTCTTCCATCTTTCTAAATATGAAGGTCATCATAGGAAATCAAATATGCATAAGTCCTCCAAAAGTGGGATAATACATTAATCTAACAAAATTCTACTGGAATATAACTTATAAAATCAATAAATGAATAACATTAAAATCCTTTCAAAAATATAACCCATAGAATTAGGTGGACTAAATTGACATAACACATATCTCCCATATCTCATAAGATAGTTCTTGGTTGTCAAATTCAAAATATTTTAATACATTTATCATGTATTATTTTGAGTCACAGTAACAACCATAATTATCAGATGTAGCTATTGAAAACATGCATTTTTCCTTCTTCCAAAACGTATTGGATATTTTCCTTAAGTCCCAAAAAGTGGTACACTTCAACCATGATATCATAAACCTATTGTAAACAACTCCATGATTAGATTTCAAGAAACTTAAATCATCCAATTTCATTATTCAAGACCAATATATCTTTATCCAAAGCACATTATCCTAACTTAACTGGCATATTAAGGATTATCTTTACAATAATATTGTGTTATCCAGGTATATATCTTTACCCTTAAGTCAATTTTCATTCTCCTTAGAACTATTCATTCTATCATTTTCAATCCTTATAATAAAAAATTATATATTTGAATTTAGAAACATATACACCACAATCATCCACCATTATTCTAAAAACATTACTCGTGATCTGTAATCTTAATATTTACTAAAATATGGATCATGTATCTTGGTTTCTCAACCTCACTCTTGTTATGATCAATGTAAAAAATACTGGATTAACATCAGATTCCTTTTACATATCTTTTACAATCTCATTATCATCGGTAGTATGACCAATACCCGTACCATCATCATGATTATCTTTATTTTATTTCCACTTAGGAAATCGATCTTCGTAGTTTCTATAATTTTCACATATGATTCATTAAATGGTTAGATATGTTCTATGTAGTTCTTGCTACTGACTAATATGAGAATGAAAGTTGCGAGGAATATATATCAAAGATTACAAAACAACAAATTACAGAAAATTATTTAAAATATTTCAATATATAATATGTATGTTTTAAGCCTTGGTTAGTCATGGCTATCTCCAAAACATAGGTTTGTAACCTATACTTTTCATATCTTTTAGAAATACCTGTAAATATCCTTGAAATATATTTAGGGATCTCACTAAACTTTTTGCATCATAGTTTCCAATTTTTGACAAAACCATCACTCTGATACTAACTATAGAGACCCTATTTCGATGAACATGGACATTACATTTATTTTTTGGAATATTTAATACATGAAACCTACAAATTCCCAAAGACCATATCAGTGTAGTGCCTTTAGAAATGTGGAACATAATCTTCTTATCATGGTGAATGATCTTCAATATCTTCCATAAAGATCTTCTGATTTAATTTTCCAACCTAAATCCACTCTTTATATCCTGTGAAAAAAACATAAAAAAAGGGTGAGCTCAAATGATTAGTAAGGGTGAAAATGGAGAACATAAATCAAACCATAATCATTTTAATGTAAAAACATGAACATAATGTTTAGACATCAAAATCAAGAGTTATGAAATAAATCTTGGAAGTATCTAAGGCCTAGATCATAAAGGAGCATTAACCATGATATAATATCATTAGAATAAAACACGTAATTTTGGAAAACTAAAATGAAAATAATATGAATTCCATAGTATCCAAGGAATTTCTGCTAAGACCATAATAGTGGAAATACTTCATTACTGAACTGGGATTAATTTCTGTTCTAGCCATGTATTACTAAACTAGATTTACATGTTGTTCCATCTCCGCATTATTGAACCATATTTACTTTCCGTTCCAGCCATGTATTACTGAACCAAATTTACTTTTCATTCCATCCTTCCATTACTAGACCAGATTTACTTTTTGATCTAGTTATTTCTATACCATGAGGTAAATTTATTTACCTAATTCATTATAGGGAGATATAGGTCCCACCCATCTCAATATTAAATAATTATTACATGTTCCATGAAATAAAAATCATTCACCATTTCATAACCCTATAAATAAAATGGTTTTATTAAATATTGATTCATCATAACATAATCCATATAAAAGAGCATTCCATCATTAATGAAATAAAATCATAGTAATAATAGGGATAGAAATATAATCCAATTTTAGAGTGTCATCTTAGATGGAAAATAATTTTTATAAAACATTTTAACTTAGTTCTTAAGGAAAGTATCATTCCTTCTTCAAAAATGTTTTCTTTTCTCAAATTGTCATGAAATTTAAATAGAATTGAATTTAGTGGAATATAAAATTGTAATATTTTATAGGAATCTTAAATGAAATAAGGCTTCATGATTATGTAAAAATCTGTTCATGTTTTATAAGTTAAAAAACATTCTACAAGTACATTTCATGGAAAATTAAAAATGTACCTCATATGGTAATCAAAAGAATGATCCGTTCAATACCATGTAGTAAAAGTAAAAATAGGTAAAAATTACATTAATCTTACACAGGAGAATAATAAAAAATTGATAATAACATTATTAGAAAACATGGACATGGATGATAAATATATCTCTATTAAATACTTACGTATATACAATTTCAGATAAAAATGAGATTGCAAAATTATCCTTTACCATAGGCCTGATTTCATTCATATGTGCCTAAAATTCTTGTATAATTGGATTAAACATATTATTAATTTGTAAAAAACCATAATAATGTTTATTATATCATATATGACTCAATTATGACTTTATATTAAACTTTTATTTTTCAATTCCTTGTTAATGCAACGTTTTGGGTAATAAACGTTTTATTTATCGCACGTGTTTTGAATTTTTATTCTTGATATTATTAATTATATCATGATTACATAATTCAAGAATGTAAAACATGGTTTATATTTCATATATATTCAGTATATAAATATATATTTATAATAGATATATAAATGAAATGGAATACAATGTTCATGGAGACGGTAGGCCGTACGTACACGTGAATGTTGTTTTCATTTCCTTATTTAATTTAATTGATGTTAGTAAATTTCAAATATATATATAAATAAATCCAGTAGAATTATTATATCTTATATTTCATGATTATATATTATATATACTTTATAATCATTCTTGAATGGTTAACATGGACAATAAATCTCATCGTGTCATGTAGAATGTAAGTCATTTATATGCACAAGCGACGACATCATTCTCATAATTGTTGAATGGTATTAAAGTGGATGGGGTATAATACCTAAAAATTTCAATAATGGTATAATAATCATATATAGTTATTATTTCATAATTTATACACATCCAAGTATGGTGGTTGTGAAAAAAGATTACACCACAGCATAGAGATGGTAAGCAGTACGTACACACGCGCGGTGATATCATTTTACATAGGATGGACAAAAGCTGAAATAGATTTGATTCATATTTATAATAAAATATTATTATATTATTGAAACTGATGTTATTAAATTATAATTAAAGAACTAAATAAGAGTGAGAATAAGAAAAAAAGTAGTTTCAATGAATCAGTAGAAGAGATTACCTCATCCTCGACGCACCTCCTTTAAATTGTCTCTTAGGGAACACGAGTTGGACTTTTGAGAGTTCCAGAACCTCTAGAATGTAACTAGGGAATTTTAGAAGATAAGTGGATAGGGTTTGGATGAGCTTTAATTCTCAATATGGAGTGAATAGGAGGGATAAGGTGTACTTTTATAAGATATGAGGGGGACTTTAGGAAACTATCAAAATATTTATTTATTATAATTTCAATTTCGATTAAAAATAGTAAAAAAATTATTTCATTTGAGGATAATATGGTTTTGGTTCAAATACCCATCAACCAATAATTTTTAGGAATGTTTTGAATATTGAGTATTCTTATATTTTTTTGTTTAACTTTTATTTTACCCTTTGCAATCTTATTGTGATATCACGTAATTTACATGTTGTGGGTTAATGTAATTACAATATCATGTAAAATGACCCAATAAATATATTTATGACATATTTGGAATTATATTTACAATTGCTACAAATCATATATTTTTAATAATTTAATATCATTTAATGAACTTTTTTATTTTATAAGATATGAATTATGTAAATTTTGGATACTATTAATACTTGAATTTTTATTAAAAGATTCATTACAAATATATTCCTTAATACCAAAGGAATTAAATCATCCCTAAAATTTAAATTTTATATATATAATGACTGTATGGAATCCAAATATTCAAATTAAAGTTATTTTAATATTTATAAATTCATATATTTGAATCTATAATTAATGAGGTAAACACTACAACATAATTGTGTGATTAATAAATATATTTTTCTAAAGTCTAAATATTAAAAATAAAACAACATGATGTATGAAATATTTTTATATTTATAATGACTATCTATAGACATATTGATTAGTTATATAACCCTATATTTATATCAATTTAGTAAAAGATATATGTTCAGGTTGTAATTATCTTTACTTTAAATTAATTTGTATAAAATGTCATTTTTATGTCCAACTGAATCCATGGGGTTCTCGAATTGACCCAAGGATTCCCATTTTAAGAAATATTTCATCCAATAGGTTTATAAATTATTTTATTGAAGTTTAATATTATTATAATATTATTTTTTACCCTTATTTACCATATTTTCCCTTTTAACCGTGGAAAATAAAATAATTACTGAAGTTACTATTCATACTATCTAAAAATATAAGGTAACTACTTGCAAAATTTGAACCTTGTGATTCAAAATAGGTAATACATTTTTTCAAATTCAAAACAAGTAAATTTCATTAATTAATTTATAAATAATTGTTGTTGTCAAAAGTAAAAAACTAGTTTTTAAGATGTAATAACTATCAGAAGATTGACTTGTGTTTATGCCCAATTTAAAAGTGATATTACATCAAATGAACAAAATTAGATTAAATTATAAAAATATAATCCAATTTATCTTTAAAACCAATTGAAAATAAAATCCAACTACAAAAATAAATTTTATAAAAATGATGTTTTGATTTATAATATAGTGTTTTGCAGTATTCATTAATATTTTAATATTTTTTAAATACGAAAAATTTAAAAAAATCAATTTTTTATGTCCCACCTGCAAAGAAGATGTTTATTTTGTAAAATTTAACATATAAAAGTGTCAAAAACTTTATTTAAAATGGGTTCTCCATCAAAATTTAGTAAATCTTCATTTCATGAAAAATAATTTTTTTATTCGAAAAATTGATTTTGTTCTTATATAATATTATATAAAATGTGTATGATGATTTCTAATTTTATATAAAATTAAAATTTTGGTTAATACTATTCCTATCGAGTAGTTATATAATATTTTATTAATATATCGTTGTTTAGGGAAACTCTGTATTGCATACAACACAAGCTATCGAGGAAGGTCGTTGTTGCGTGTAACACATGCCAAGTATGTGTTTCCTATTGTGAAATATTTAGTTGTTTTTGCATAGTAAATAAACCAAATTTTTTTAATTTATTCATTATAAAAAAAACTATAATTAGTATTGGGTGAAATAAATTCAATCAATGGAACTTGAAATTTTGGGTAACATAATCCATGAGTAGTGTTGTGTATATTGCAAGCTAGTACTGTGTTTCATATAGTGCAAGTTAATATTGGTGTAGTGAATAACATAAGTAATCAATTATATTAAAAGAACATATCTCATTAAATATCTGGGTGTTTCAATGATGAAATTTCCCAAATTAAGTAATAATCCAATATGAAAGGTAGGAGAAGTTCTAAGGCATTGTTCTTCAAAAAGAAGAATATGCATTTGAAAGAAAATGAAAGTTTAGAATAACCCGTGGTAGAAGAGATAGGGGACTATAAGGACGATTAATTATATTATTTGGTATTGGTTAATTGAAATTTCATGATAAAAGAATAATTCCACAACGAAGAAGGAGATGTTGATGGATGAGTTGACTCCAGGGTGAATTAGAATATGTTCTTAAGGAAATAGATGTTTTGAGAGATAAATAATTGAATGTGAACAATGTAGTTCATTACGCCATTTTTTACATGTGTTAGGACGAAGAATAGATATCTAAGATGAATGAAGAAATTGAAAAACTCGTGTCTTTACTGCTAGAGAGTTAAATTATGATTGTTGAGTAGAAGCACAAAATTGACTAATAGAAAATAGAAATTGGTAGTTCCATTAAAAAATAAAAGTATCAACTCAAACTCATAGAAGAATGTGACGACGATATCATCAGTCCATTATGACATTTTTATAATAAAGAAGAAATGTTGACTCACAAAACAACATTGGGAAATTAAGTAACACATTAAATAGAAAAATTTATTCATGAGCATAGTTGTCTATTAGAATAGATGAAACAATCAATTCCAATTTATAAGGATGATATGGGGACTTAACGAAAACATAATGTAGTGACGGTCGATGTCACACCATATTCCCCCACTCCGATATTGAATATTTATTGGGGTACAAAGCAGAATAAGAAGAGTCGGAGATCCCATGTAAAAACCAGCGGTGTAATCCCCATAAGAATGTACTCTACTGAATATGATATTGTTTTTTAATGATAGGACACTCAAAAAATGTTTGTCCCATTGTAAAAAGGTATCGCAGGGAACATGAAAAACATAAGTCATCATATAGAGCTCAATTTTCTAGGTTATCATTTGATGGTATCTGTTTCAGGTGTGCAAGGTTCTAACACATAAAATGATATTTCTCATCAATAGTACATTGTAATGTGCTGATGCCAAATGTGGATTCTTATAATAAGTATACAAATTTATCAAAATGTGAGAATGAATTGAAATAAATGATTTTTAGTTCTACAAGGTGATATTGGTCGATAATATTCTGCGTAATTTCAAGAGTATCAATCTATACCTTGTATGAAGTCAAAATCATGGATTCAAATAGAAATTTTTTGAGAAATAATCATTTGAAAAAATTCTGTTCAAGTTATGAGATCTCATTGGGACATGGATCATTGAAAGTATATATACCTCTTATATGATAGGAAATCAGGATCTGGTTATGGTAACCTGGTATGATAAATACGTATTTTAATATTAGTTAATTGTGAAGGATTGAAAATTATATGTTTTGTGAAGGAAATGTTTGGGGTAAAAGACAAGACACATTCATATATCATGGTTGCAGAAGGTCTTAGAGACAACATATTATGTCTATATAACTTGTGGGACTCAAGACATGCCAAACAACTTTCTGATAAATTATTTGTCATCAGAGAAAAATATGGTGTCATTATAATGATTGTAATGAATAAAAAGGGAATATCTACCTTGTCAGTGGATAATGAGATATTTTAATTTGGTCCAAGGAAGAAAAAAACATTATTGCATAAATTTCTTGCCCGCATGATCCAAATGTCGATGGAAGATCTAGTGAAATATGATGCTGCTTGAGATCTCCCTTGACTTTCATGTGATTGAACACATATGTATGATGCCTTACAACACTGGAAGATCATTTGTAAGATATATAAGGAATAATAGAAAAGGTCAACAAGATTACTTTAGTTGGTTTGTATTAATGTGTGTGTGACAATTTCACCATGATTTGTTGATGGGGGGAGATATTATGTTGTCTTCATAGATTATTATTGATGAATGGAATAAGTATCAATCATTAACCATAAGTCCAAGTATTTCAATTTCATTACAAGATATCGATGAGTAGTTGATTATATGCTAGTTCATAAAATGAATATGATCTGAATAAATAATGTAACAATGCTCACAAGTATACATGTGGAGGATTTTATTGTGCATCTTGGGATAAGGAATCATGATTAATTGGTGAAAAATAATCGTATGAATTGAGTAGTTGAGAGAATGAAATAATATTTTTAATTACCAGGATCGAAAAATGATCATTGAGATTGTCTATTAGAATTTTTTTTTAAAAGAACAATTGAAAACTGTCTTTACTTTAAATAGAGAGTTTATATGTCCAAAAGAATAGAAGAATATGTATCAGCAATGGTGTAGGATGAATCCATCAATGATATACATTTGTATCTTCAGAAGTATGTGATTCATTTTAAATAATGAGAAACACAAGTACTTGGATACAATAGAGATTAATTAATATTTATTATCTATTCAATGAAAATAAAATCATAAAAATTATTCAAAAAGTTGCAAGCAATGGTAGTTGAATATCAAGATATAACTATAGTGGATAATGAGAATAATCATCAAAAAATGCATGATCAGTCTCCTCATGATGGTGATGAAGAGAAATGAAGACCACAACAAGAAACATTTCTAGAGGCTGATTCAAAAGAAGATTAAGATAATGAAAAGTATTTTCTCAATTCAGTATCTACACAATTATAGAAATTATTATCCAAAAATGATATACAGAAAATAATTGTTGATCAGACAACACCATTATTGACAAGGAGGATGAAGACTCTACATTATACTTCATAACTATCATAAGTAGTGACTAAATGTTTTTATGATGTAGCTAATGATGGTAACTGGGTTTAAGAAATAATGGGGAGCATGACCAAACTGAGAACAATAATACGTGGGGTATTGTTTTATGACAAACATTCATGAATTTGATCAGGATGAAATTGTTTTTTTAACACGTTCATTAAAAAATGTTCACGGTATTTGAAAAATAGATGACAGTTTGCAAAAGGCACTCTGAGATAGAGGATATTGATTTTAATAATACTTTTGAACATGTTACATATCTAAAAAATAATATTATTCTCCGAGATTGAATTGAAAATAAATTTGAAACTTTTCTAGATGGATTTGAAGTCTGTATTTCTGAATGGGGTTCTGGAAGAAGATGTTTACATTTAAAATATTGATGGTTTTATTATTCAATAAGATGATAAAAAAATTTGGAAGAAGGATTGATATTTTTTTAAGAAAAATCATGATCAAGGTATTCAAGGCTTGATATATTTTGTAAAAATCATGGATTTCAGCATGGTGGAGTGATTAAAATCTATATGGAAACAATGATAGTAATTGTTGGATGGTGGTGCTAGTGTATGTTGATTACATTATCTTCATTAGATTATATGATGTTCAATGTAGAAAGTTTTCTGATTTCATGAAAATTTAGTTCCAAATGTTAATGAAAGGTGAAATGACGTTTTCCTTGGATTACAGGTATACAAGGAAATAATCTTACACTTATTTATCAATAAAAATATACATATCATGACCTGTCCCCCAGTGCCCATGCCATGACTACCCCAAGCTCACCTTCCTTAGGCCAGAGTCTAGCGACTAGCATTAAAGGCATGATTCCCTAAAACTGGGAAGGAATTGCCTTTATAACTTAAAAACACACAACCAAGCACACAACAAGATATAAACTCAAGTAAACTGAACAGTAAACATAGTGAGTACTGTAAAAAAGGGGCCAAAATACAATCCCAACTAGAAATTACAAGGAAAACAGGAAAGTACAAAATGGTGGATAGGTGAAAATAATCTCATGGATCGTCCACCTCGATTCCTACCTGAATGGTAGGTACATATCACCTACTGAGAACTCCACATCTTCCCATCTCCTCTGCATACTGACACGCCGTATGGTCCACCCCCAGGTAAAATCCAGTCCTGGTACTCTTGACCTCAGTCAGCATTGTCCATCATCTACTCCAAACACAATGAAGTGTGGGAGTAGCCCATGAAGAGGTGTGTATAATGATACTCAGTACGGACCCCGAGACCTTCAAGGACTGACAAATCCACAAAGGATAAACCACAAGTATGAAATTAATAGATAAACCTAATTTGGTCTATGTCCATACATATACCTGAGTTTTCATGTAATCTATCACAATGATGAGGAAAACATAGTGGTACTTACTCAGCTCACACTAGGTATATATTTAGGTACGATATTAGAGATGATTAGTTATAAATACTGAATCATATTATTCTGTTAAGAGACTCTGCTGCTAGACTAAACAGAATCGCTAGTATCTAACCCACACAGGATCGCTAGGAGCTGACACACACAGGATCACTACAGCTGACCCACACAAGATCTCTTGGAGCTGACCCACTGAGGATCGCTGGAGCTGACCCACATAAGATTTCTAGGATCAGACCCACACAAGATTTCTAGGAGCTGACCCACAGAGGATCACTAGGATATGATGCACACATGATCGCTGGACCTGAACCACACAGTATCACTCAGAGATGACCCACACAGGATCGCTAGGAGATGACCCACAGAGGATCTCTAGGAGCTGACCCACACAGGATCACTGGACCTAACCCACACAGGATCGATGGAGCTGACCCACACAGGATCCCTGGAGCTAACCCACACATGGTCGTAAGGTGCTGACCCGCATAATATCTCTAGGAGCTGACTCACATAGGATAGCTGGGAGCTTGCCCGCACATGATATCTAGGAGAAATCTTCTCATCACAGCTAGATATTAGGTTTCCGCGCTAGTCTTTCTCATCTCTGGGAGAGTCTACTCCCAAATCCACTGGTCGATTCTCCAACTGCGACAATATCCCACTATGAAGTATCTCAATGGTTCCCCATGTCATAGGGGTCTCAACGCAACAGAAGGTGCATCAATGAGATGCCCAGTTTGTGAGTTATTAGGCTTTTAGTCCAGAGGGCCCTTTTGGAATCATGCTACATCCAACATGATTGTACCACATCATAATACAAAACTCTAGTAGGGTATACTCAAAGGGTTCACCTCGCTCGGAGGATTCCAGCGCCGCTAACGGTTCGTCAAACGGACATCTGGTGCCAAAGTAATGGCCAATAGAGAGTAAATGGGTCATAGTGGGTCCGGGTCCTATCCGACCTGGTCAGACCGACCCAGCCCGCTGGGTAGCCCAGACCACTGTGTGCATCCTGGCATGCCGCGAGGGGATAAGGAGGGTCGTGGGAGGTGGCAAGGCCGCGAATAATAACGTGAGGACGCGAGGCCATGAGGTTGCTCGACCAGGGTGTTTCGACCGGAAAGGTGGTGGCAGCTCGGCGCGGACGGTGGCGGCGGCCCAGACAGTGGCTTGGCCCGACGGCGGGGTCTCGGTGGTGGGTCAGCCCGGATGGCGGCGGCGGCATGGCCCGGATAGTGGCGGCGGCTCGGCTCAGATAGCAGTGGCGGCTCAGACGGTGGCTCGGCCCGGCGGCGGTGGCTCAGCAGCGGTAGCTCAGCCCGGACGGAGGCGTCGGCTTGGAGTAGTGGAGGTCACGGGGCGGTGATGGTGTCATGGTGTTGTTCCTTCATCAATGGTTCTAGAGTTCCACCATGGCCAAACTCTAGCACCGGTCACCGTCACCAAAGTCTCCTTCCGCAGCGAAGGATACATCATTCAAGAAGAATGGCGGAGGGTTCGGGCCATGTTTGTTTGTCCCGCACCCTCCACTTTATAGAGGTAGAAAGCATATCAACATGAACAAGAACGTGTATATAAGATATTTTACAAACATCAATCGCCACAACCTTTTTCAATCACTAATCCCATTCCCGCAAATGAAACATATAAGGGATGAACATGGGAACATAACCCCTACCTTGGATTGTTCGTTAACGTTGGCGCGAGAAGAAGTTGATGTTAGAAACGTTTGTCTCATCCTCCACACACCTCCAATCCCGGGATCATCTGTCGATTCAATGTAGTTGATGATGTTCCTCATTGGAGGGTGTCCTGAGGAAGATGTTGAAGTCGTCATTTTTCATTGGATGAGCATTCTTCGTGGAAGAACTGTATTCCTCCAAGGGTTCTCCTCTCACAATTCCACCAAAAAATGAAAGAGGTGACAATATAATTAACATAAGAAGAAATAATGATGGCACACTAAAAAAAGCTGGAAAAATTAATTTGGTGCATTGGAATAATTAATGTCGAGGGTACTTAAGAGTATCCACCACATTGAAGTGGGAGTTTGGAGGTTTCTCCATCATTAAGAGGGACGTTCACGATGTTTAAGCCTCAGGTGGTCCCCACCACAATAACCTCTCATGGGAGGATAGGCTCAGGTGGTCCCCACCACCATAACATCTCATTGAAGGATAATTCAGGTGGTCCCCACCTGTGAAAATTCCATATGGGAGTTTCAAAACAAAATGAAATAAAATGTTACACCCTTTATTTTATTCGTTTCATGAAAAACCCAAAAATTAACTTCTACCCTCGACCTACAACTATCAAGGTGATGGTCTCCTTAAGAGAATATCGGTGCTGAGGGTTCAACGGTGCCCTCAGTTTTTAATTCCAAGCACCAGTTTAAATGTTAGAAAAACCTGCTCGCACGTTTACTAAACATTCTCAAAATAATGATTAGAAATTCATTCTGGGAACTTCGGGCCTCAGAATCACGCACTGTAAATTATCATAGACATGTAAAATTCCAATTTGTTTAAAAACTTTTATGGAAATTATGGGTATTTACATTCTCCCCACCTTAGTGATCTACACCCTCATAATCCACATCTCAAAATAGGTAAACATGTGGGGGTACCGAGCACGCATCTGAGCCTCCCACTCCCATGTGCACTATAGGAGGTTCCTGAGTTGCCAATAAATGCACACCAGAGGTATCGACCATCCACAAAGGGCCCAATCCTTTTAATCCTCAATATCTAATGGAAACTACATAAAATTTTCCCCGTCGTCGACATACAGCACACCGTGGTTGATGATGTGAGAATGGTCATGCACATTTCATCTAAGTCGAGATACGTGGAAAAGGTCATGCAACCGGTGCAACTAAGGTTGAAGAGATAAGCGGTAAGTCACCTCGCCAACTCTGCTGAGGACATGAAATGGTATGATGATCCATGGAGATAACATGACACCATGTCCAAATCTCCGAAAACCCCATCGAGGTGAGACCCGAAGAAATATGTTTCTACCATCCTCGAAATCTATAGGTATCTTTCTTCTGTTAGCATATGACTTCTGCCTACTCTGTGCAGTCTTTATCTTCTCTTGTATGATCCGCACTTTCTCTGTGGTAGCCCATACCATCTCTAGTCCCGCTAGTATTGAATCCCATAGAACATTCCAGTACAAAGGTGATCTGCAAGGTCGCCCGTACAATGCCCCAAAATATGACATCCCAATGGTGGAGGGATAACTGTTATTGTATGAAAACTCCACCAAAAGAAAGTGATCCTCTCAATTGTGACCAATGTCGAGGACACAATTACACATCATGCCCTTGAGTGTTTGAATGGCCCGCTCAGTCATGCCATCATTCATAGGATGGAAGGTGGCAGTGAAACAAAGCAACGTTCCGAAAGTCTCTTAAAACCCCTTCCATAGCTGAGAAGTAAAATGTGAATCATGATCAGAGCTAATCATAGAGGGTACTCCATATAGATGCCCAATCTTCATCCACATAAAGGCATCCCAAGCTCTCTACTGAAACCTTCTCTCTGGTCAGTAGGAAGTGGGCCCACTTGGTGATTCAGTCGACGATCACCCAAATCGAGTCATTACCTCTTGATGTACGTGGATTTTCTATAACTAAGTCCATGAATATCCCATCCCACTTCCACTCTAGGAGCTATAACGGAAAAAAACCAAGCTTTCTTGTACCTGATGCTCCACCTTCACTTCCGAACAAGTGAGGCATCAAGAGACAATCTCTGCTTTTGATTTCCTTATTCGCGGCCACCAGTGCTATCGTCGAAGATCTTGGTACATATTAGCCACTCCTGGATGTACCGATAGAGGGGATGTTTGGAACTACCTCAAAAAATCCTCTTGAAGTGACATTGATACCATGGTACTTCCTCTGAAGAGGATGACATGCTCCCCAACTTCAGAAAATCCATAATGTGCATGTCCTGTGGATATATGAGCACATTGTGTCTCGCAGTCAGTGTCCCCCATGCTGTTCCTCCATGACTCACTGAAGAAGTTGGGGAGTGACTGTTAGAGATTGAAGAAATATTGTTCCACCTCGATACACAATGGATATCCACAAGGCAGCCAGCTGCTCTGTCGCCTCGCCTCGCAACTGTATACCTGACCTCCTGCTAAGTGCATCTGCTACAATGTTCCCCTTCCAAGGAGTATAGACTATCTTGAAGTCTTAGTCCTATAGGAAATCAAGCCAATATCATTGCCTCAGGTTCAAGTCCTTATGAGATAAAATATACTTGAGACTCTTGTAATAAGAGTACACTATAAAACGTTCACCCATAAGATAGTGTCCCCATGAGTTCAAGGCAAAGCCCACTGCTGCAAACTCCAGGTCATGGGTAGAGTGGTTCTACTCATTCTGTCTCAGCTGTCGAGAACCATTTGCAACAACTACATGCTCCTACATCAGGACACATCCTAGTCTAGTCCATGATATGACATACTAGACTATTTAACCTATTCCATCCATCGGTAGTCTCAATATGGGTGCACTAGTAATCCACATCCTCTACTTTAGAAAAAACTGTTGAAATCTCTACCACTACTTCAAGGGTTTCCTCTTATTCTTCAATGCAGATATAGGTGCTACAACTCTGGAGAAATTTGTTACAAACCTCCAGTAATATCCAGCCAAACCCTGGAAACTTCGTACATCCGTCACACTCATGGGTGGCTTCCATGAAAGTACCGCCTCAATCGTTACTAGATCAACTGCATCTTTAGCCTCTAATATGACATGTCCAATTAAGTGAACCTCTCAGATACAGAACTTTCACCTCGAAATCTTAACATAAAGTGGGTTCTTTGGATTGTTCCTAGAACCATCTACATATTATAGGCATGATCCTCTTCAGTAGGCGAGTAGATAAGAATTTCGTCGATGAAGACTATTACAAAGTGATCAATGTGTGGATGGAAAATCTTTTTCATGAGTCCCATGAACTCTGATAGAGCGTTTTTAATGGTGAATGGCATAACCAAGAACTCGTAATGGTCATACCGACATCTGATAATTGTCTTTGGCGCATACTCGTATCGTACTTTGAGCTACTGATAGCCTGATCTGAGGATTATCTTTGAGAACCACTGTGCTCCCTTCAGCTGATCAATGAAGCCACCAATCCTCTTGAGTGGTTACTTTTTCATCATGGTCACCTGGTTTAGGTGCTGAAAGTCAACATAAATCCTCGAGATTCCATCCGCCTTCTTGGTGAACAAAATAGGGGCTGCCCAAGGTGAAACACTAGGCCAGATGAACCCCATCCCCTGTATGTCCTCCAGCTATTCCCGTAGATCATAGAGCCCTACGGGATCCATCCGATGTGCTGGTGTAGATATCAGTTTCATCACGGGGTACAATTCAATGTAAATTTCCACCTCTCTGCATGGAGGCATACCATAGACATCATCATTGAAGACATATGCATACTGATCCACCACTATAGGATAGAACAGACTCCATCTACCGCTCTGAGGGTAAGGCTGGCCAACTGATGAGTGATCGGTTTCACTCTCCTCTGAGTAAGTCCATCATATGCTGCAAAGGCTCCCATCTCTCCAGTGAAGGTAAACCTGGTCCCATCCATGCGGACACACCACACTTTGGGCCTAATACAGTCAATATGAGCACGGAATATAGATAACTAGTCCATACCCAGGATAACGTCGTAAGGTCTCAACGCTTCTACTAGGAGATCCAAACCGAAGATATCGCCTACTATATTAAGATCACACTACTAGCACTAGTGCGTAATCATCGAATTCGCTACCGTAGGAGACTCTAGCCATAAGGGCGGAGCTAACGGCTCCATCGGAATCTCCAAGCTCTAAACAAGGGCAGCGGAAATAAAATAATGATTGGAACCTGTGTTTATGAGTACTACAACAAACTTAGATTAGACACAGATATTATCTCGAATCTACTCCGGAGCACCATGATCGTAGGCCTCAGCTGCATGGAGGTGAGCTCACCCATTTCCTTCTGCTTCCTCTGGTCGGGGTGGACCAACTGGTGGTGGTGGAAGTACTATCTCGAATCGTATCCCTCCACCAGCTGCACGACCAGCTCCTCTGCCACGTCTTCATACTCCATACAGACCTTCTCGGTCGAATCTCCGTCTCTCTCTAGGTGGTCCTTAATCCTTCATCTGATCATCCGTACGGCGGTTCAGACAGTCATGAGCAATGTGACCCTGCCCGCCGCATGTGGAACATTGCCTGCTCATAGCATGTATTTCTCTGCCTCGGGTGCCTCACACAACCTACCCTGAGTCATGCGGTCACCCACCTGTAGGTCTGGTCCTTTTGGTCTTTTGTTACCTCTGTTTGCTGCCAGCTATAGAAGACTATGCTACGTGATGACTGGTAGTGGGTCTCGCTGTTGGTGACTTCTCATCAAGGAAACTATCCACTAAGAGGGCTCTCTCTAACACCCCCACCTACGTCGGGATGCTCAGGGAGATCATCGAAGCCCTGATCACTTTCCTTAGCCCCTGGTCGAAGATATGGGCCCCGAAGAATGGGTCTATCACCATATTTGTGGAGTAGTGTGAGAGGTTAGTGATCCTCACTTAGTACTGAGCTACAGTCATGATACCCTACTACAGATGAAGAAGCTATTGTATGTGCACTGCTCAAAGAGTCGCTGGGACAAACTCTGCCCGAAACAGGCTCTCGATGTTTTTCCATAGAAGCGTTACCTCATCATGAACCAGAAGCATCCAGATCCTCCATCTAGATGCTGATGCTTGTAGAATGTTAGAGAAAAGGATCACCATGAGATCGGCTAGTGTCCCTATCATACAGAAGGCTCTCACCATATCCTCCAAACAATCCTCAACTACATATGGGTCTGTCTCACCCCTGAACCTAGGTGGCCTTTGGCAATGGAAATAGTGCAATTCACTCAAGAGGCGTGCACCCTCAGCTGATAGAGATGGTGGAATCGGTGGCCCAACGAGTAATGGTACTCCTGGTTCCTCTACTAGTGCCTCTACAGGGAAGGGGCCCTGCCCCGAGTCCTTCTTGCTCAGGGGGCTATCAATGCATACTAATCTAGGAACCCTAGCTATCTATTATTGTGGAGTCATCCTAAAACGAAACATGTGCAACATGGTCAATAATTTATACCTGGTGATCTGACTCAAGAGATCACAAATAAAACTCTTCAAAACACACACACAATCAGTGCTTTCATTCACTATGTTGGAAATCAAAAGTCAGAGTCTCAGTGTATTGATATGTCGGCCTCCGCACGAACACTGTATTCCCTAAACTAAAAACCACACTCACTATAGTTAACACTATTGCATTTAAAATGAACGATAAGAGTCCAATGTTCTGTGGTAGATTCAACTCCTCTGATTCCAATTGGTCACGACACATCCCCTGAGGCCCGTGCCGTGACTACCCCAAGCCCACCATCCTTAGGCTAGTCGCTGGCGACTAGCACCACAGGTGTAATTCCCTAGAACTGGGAAGGTATTTCCTTTATAACAATTAACACACAACCAATCACACAAGATGATATTAACTCAAGTAATATGAATAGTAAACATAGCGAGTACAACAAGAAAAAGGGGACAGAATAAAAGACCAACTGAAGAGTACAATGAAAACTGGAAAGTACAAGATGTCTGATAGGTGAAAGGAAACTCCTATATCATCCACCTCGATTTCTACCAGATGGGTAGGTATAGATAATTTAATTAGCACTCCACGTTCTCCCATCTCCTCTACATACCGACACACCGTATGGTCCACCTCAGGGAACCTTCCAATCCTGATACTCTCGACCTCAGTCAATGTTTTCCGTCGCCTACACCAAACACAATGAAGTGCGGGCGTATCCTGTGTAGGGTTGATTATAATGACATTCATTTGGGACCCCGAGACCCTCAAGGTCTCACAAATCCATAAAGGATAAACCAAAAGTGTGAAATCAATGGATAACCCTACTTAGGTATATGCCCATACATATTTTTGAGTTTTCTAGTAATCTATCTCAATCATGAGGAAAACACAGAGGTCCTGACTCAACTCACACCTGGTATATCTTTAGGTATGGTAGTATAGATGAATAGTTATAAATACTAAATCATCTTATTCCAATAAGAGGCTCTACTACTGGCATGCTCATGATTTCTAGGAGCTAACCCGCACATGATCGTTGGGTGAAAACCCACACAAGATCGTTGGAGCTCACCCATAAAGGATAGGTATGAGCTGACCCATATAAGATCGCTGGTGCTGACCCACAATAGATTTCTAGGAGCTGACCCACATAGGTTCTCTAGATATCTGACCCACACAGGATCGCTTGGATCCAACCCACAAAGGATCCCCAGTGTTTACCCACACATGATCGCTAGGAGATGACCCAAATAGGATCGCTAGGGGCTGACCCACACATGATCATTGGAGCTGACCCACACATGATCCCTATGAGAAAAACCACATAAGATCATTAGAGCTACCCACATAGGATAGATAAGAGCTGACCCACCGAGGATCTCTAGGAGCTGGCCCGATCAAGATAGATTGGAGCTGACCCACACAGGAGTGCTAGGAGCACTTTTCTCATCACATCCAGCTATTGGGTTTCCACACTAGGCTTGATCATATTTGAGAGAATCTTCTCCCCAATCCACTAGTTGATTCTCCAACTACCACGATGTCCCACTAATAAGTATATCAAAATGTTCGCCACGTAATAGGGGTCTCAATGCAATAGATGGTGCGTCAATCGGACACATGGTCTGTGAGTTGTTAGCCATTTAGTCTCGGAGGCCCGGTTGGATTTGTGTTGATCCATCCTGACCGTACCCTGTCATAATATAGAAATAAAATGGGTTATAATAAAAGCTACAATCTCGCTCTGAGGATTCCAGTTCCACAGAAGGTTCGTCAAACGGACGCACGGTACCAAAGTTATGGAAAAAGTGCCTAAATGGGTTGTAGTGGGTCAGGGACTTGTCCGACCTGGTCGGACCGGCCCGGCCTGACCCAGCATGGGTTGACCCATTTAGGATCTACCCAGCCTGTCATGTTGGATCCAACCCAACTAGCTATGTGGCCAGGCCCGTTGGGTTCAGCCCGGCAGGACGAGAGGGGGCGCGAGGGTCCGCAGAGTGCCACGGGTGGCCGCCATACCTTAGAAAGTGTCCCGTGGGCATGAGGCCATGTGGATTCTTTGTCGGAGCAGTTTGTCTAGAAGAGAGGTGGCGGACCAGTAGAGGGAATGGCCATGAAAGACGGCATCTCAGACTGATGGTGGCTGCTCGCCCTGGATGGCGGTGGCTGCTCGGCCCAGACGGCGGCGGCGCCTCAGCCCGGATGGCAGCTGCTGAGAGTGGTGGAGTCCACGAGGTGGATTTGTTTACATACAAAAATGTTCTGTCTAGAACAGAGGTCGTGTGGCAGCGGAGCGGCATTCCAATGTTGGTGGTTCTCGAGTTCCATCGGTGCCAACCGCCATCACCAATCCCTATCCCCGAAGTCACCTTCATCCATCGTGAAAGATACATCATTTAAGAAGAACGACGAAGGGTTTGGGAAATGTTTTTTTGGCCCTCACCGTCAGCGTTAGAGTGGTAGAAAGCGGCTCAACAAGAAGAAGGAAGAATATAGAAGATATTTTAAGAACATCAGTCCCCACAACCTTCGTCAATCACTAATCACATTCCTGCAAAAGAAACCTAGAAGGGAAGAACATGGAACATAACCCCTACCTTGGATTGTTCTTTGATGTTGGTGCGATAAGAAGTTGATATTGTCGATGTTTTTCTTGTCCTCCACACACCTCCTATAATGGGATCATGCGTCGGTTCGTCATAGTCGAAAACAACCTTCAATGGAGGGTGTCCTAAGGAAGAAGTCAAAGCCGACGTTCTTCTTTGGAGGAGTGTTCTTCGCGGGAGAAGTGTATTCATCCAAGGGTTCTCCTCTGACAATTCCACACAAAAATGAATGAGTTTCCAATATAATTAACTTTTCAAGATTTTATGTCGGCTCACTCCCCCAATTTGGCAATATTACTGTGGTGTGTTGGCATAATTAATGTAGTGGATTCTCAAGAGCCTCCTACACATTAAAGAGGGGGTTGAGAGGTTTCTCCCTCATTAAGAGCGAAGTTCAGGAACTTTATGCCTTTGGTGGTCCCCACCACCATAACCAATCATGGGAGGTTAGGCTTGGGTGGTCCCCACCACTATAACCTCTTATGGGAGCTTACTTCAGGTGGTCCCCAACTATGAAAATTCCATATGGGAGTTTTGAAACAATATAAAATAAAATGTTGCCCACATTATTTTATTTTATTCATTTCACGAATAACCCAAATATTAACTTCTATGCTGAACCTACTTTAGCTGAGGTGAATGTATCCTTAAGTGAATAATGGTGCTGTGAGTTCAATGGTTCCCTCAGATTTCAATTTCGAGCATCGTTTTATAATTTAGAATAACCAGCTCGCACGTTTACTTATTGTACCCAAAATAATTTTCAGAAATTCATTTCGGGCGCTCTGAGCCATGGAATCACCATGCCGTAAATTTACACGGACTCATAATATTTCCATTCACTTAAAAGCATTATTTACTTGGACATTTTGGTGCTTTACAATGCCAAGTATCTTTTTAAAAGTTTTTTACAGAAAATTACAAGGATATGATGACTCCCATAGCTACACAGAAGAAAATGTATCATGATGATGAATGAAAATTGTATAATGTCCCAGAACACAGGAAGATCATTGGAAGCATTATGTACATAACAATAATATGTCCGTCTATTTTTATTACCATGTTTCAAACATAATGGTATCAAATAAATCTCTTGTAAATCCAATTTCATGCAATTAAAATAATACATAGGTATATCAAGGGAATGGTGGATTTTAGGTTTTTTACTATGAAAAATCTCATCAAGAGTAATTAGAATATACATATAATGGTTATTTTTCATCAGTATATGACAAGAAATCAATGTTAGGAGGTTCTTTCTATCGTGGTCGATTGTTTTTTCTTAGATAAGTAATTAAAAAGGTTGCATTTCATTGATCACCACAGAAGTATATTTCCACAACTCAATTATTCACACAACTATTATGATTGAAGTATTAGCTTGGGGATATGGGATTTGAATTGAAATATCATCTTGGCATCTATTGAGATAAATCATGTTCTATAAATCATAGGAAAATATGGTCATTCCCATAGGGAAAAATAATATTGAATTAAAATATGATTTCATCAAGGAGGTGGTGTTTTAGGGGCTTGTAATGTTAAATTTTGTGCCTTAAAAAGAATAGGTTACAGAAATTTGGATGAAGGCATTACCCAATGAATAATTTTAAAGGAATTGACTATCTTTAGTAGTTCATTTGACTCCATGCACATGAAAAATTTTAGATTTTTGATCCCCCCTCTCAATGTGGTATGGAATATTTTCCCCGAATATGATAATCAAATTTATTTTCCTTGTTTCCGACCTAAAAAGAATGTTCTATGGGTTTATTGACAAAAGGGGAGAAAATTTGGCTATTTAAGGGAGAAATGTCTTAGTTAAGAAACGAGGAGAAGTTTCTAGGTGGATTAGTGAGATTGGGGGTGTTGAATTTGTTATGTGAGATGTGATGTTGGGGTATTAAATTTGACAATACTATATGTGATTGTTAAAATGATGCATAAAACACTAGCTGAGGTACATGATTAATGTATAAGAGTTTTTTTGAAATTAAATATAGTGATCCATTGATTAACATTTCCTTATAATCATGTTTCTCATGTCGAGCATGGCTCATGTGCGATTATAGTATTCGTTGAGTAAATACTTGATCAAATCTTAATCTTATGAAGCAAATTCATTTAAAATATGGAATAATCTATAAGGATAATTTTTTTTTGAAAGTGTAGTCAAAAAACCTAAATGAGGATATTGTGATGAAAGATACATCATGTTTTTCTCTCAATATATATGGGTGTAAATGTGATTGTGGAATAATACTAATGAAAAAAATGAGTGTAGTTGGTGTTTTCTAAAGAAGGTAATTATGTTGGAGAAATTTCCTAGTGTTCTCCCAAATTTCGAACCTCAAAATCTGGAGTTTGTTTTTTTGAAAAGGAATATTTTCCATGTCTTAGTGAACAATACACAAACCATGAATTAAATTTCATAGCATGAAAAGATGTTTTGCATAACAGTTTGCAGATGGAAAATAGTTCATGAGGAGGAAAGCAGTTCATGGAAGTCAAACAGTTCATGGAAACAGTATGTGGGATGTCATGTGGTCTACAGAAGGTAAATGGATCGAATGAGGGTATTTCGTTAGAGAAAAGGTGATGGTGATTTTTGACGTCATGAAGGGATTCATTTTCTAATGTGATCGACCAACACAAAAGAAAAACTGATCATTGAAGGTAATCAGTTCCTAGGATTACATGTCATTCGCGAAAATGTGGTGTGGATTTAATAATCCAAGAAGGAAATATCTTGTGGAAGAGGCCGGCCACCACTAGGATGAATGGTTATATGTGGAAGGCATAGGAGAAATCGGTTCATAGGAGAAGTAGTACATTGTTAAATGTTGTACCGCATTTAAGATTTGGGGAGATCGGATTAAAAATATTTTTGGATGTAGTTGTGTTTATAAGGAGCTCTAATCCCATCATCACATAGAGATATTTTCATATGAAACCATCTATTCTCTTAGAATTTAGAAACGTCTGAAATTGGTTAGATAGGAAGCATTGAAAAATGTGAAATAATTCATGGGAATGGTTCGTGAATGTGTTTTTGTGTAGGATATATAGCTCTGAATATATAGTGGTCCATAAAGGAGAAGTTGGATAGAATGGGAAGTAGTCTATGGACAACGAAATCCTATGAAGAGGACACATATTGGGAAAGTAGTATGTGAGATTGTACGCAAAGGTGGGATGTAGAGTTGGTTTCCAAAGCCATTATGCATTGGTGAAACATAGTGGGGAATTTGGAGGGAGTTCACGAAAGTGGTCATCTTTGATTCAAATGCTCTATGTGTTTTGTGGATGAATATGGTGGCTTATGAAGGGACTTAAATAGTTATAAAAATTAATTTTCTTTAACTAATATTACGAGAAAATGAAGATTTCATATATGGGAGAAAAAGTTACAACAATAGGGTATCTACCGATAGTTGATGATGTGTGATTTCATGAAAATAAAGGGGCCTACATGTCTATAAACTTTGAGTGGATCCCTTACAAGAGTAGTGAGAAAAGGAAGAGGAAAATCGTGATCCTTTCCACCAGAAGTGATCTAGATAGATAAAAATATGGAGTGACCTATGGGAATGGAATGACCATACTCTAAATCTTGTAAAAGTCATGAGCCTGGGAATAGAAGTGATATATCCCAAACCATGTAATTAGCAGTGATATTTAGTGGATTTGTTTCATCAAAAAATCACTGATGTAAGATCTTTTCATGTAGCCCATGTGGGGGTGAACCATATAAAATCATTGTTCCCTATGCATGATTTCATTTCTGTTTATATATTGCAATGGGAGAAAGAGATAATAGTGTTTTTTTAATGATGAATCATTTTCTGAATGGAAATTAGTTTTAATCGTTCATTCATTATTTCACCACCCCACCCTCTCTAGGTATTTGGCATAGTGAACCTAAAACTATGTTAATGAAAACATCCATAACATGCTTCTAAAATAACATGGATTTTAAAACTACACTGGATAACACATGGACATAGATAAGAAAGACGTGAGGTATATATCCCTGTAAGGGGACAAACATATTATAACATGAATAAATTAATAAATGTTGGAAAATATTATTTTCAATGGGGCATAAAATGGGTGAGAAAGATAAATTTGATCAATGAGGCATGATATAGCATGAAAAACATTAAATGAAAAATGGGATATGTTAAAAAAAATTAATAAACTGATCATAAACATAGGACACGGATAACTACCAGGACATCATGAGGGAAAAAAGTCATATAATTCTATCAGGTTTACTTAATACCCCAACATAAGGTTTCATGTCACTAATCATTTCCCATTTCATTAGAGTTATATAAAAATTTGGGCATACCCATCATATTAATTTCAATTGAATACTTAAATGATTCCCATAGATCATACAACATGGATTAATTAATCCTCAAATTTTATTGTACGATCATGTAGTTTGGAAAACATGAATTTAAATCCCATGTCAGTGAATTATTAGTGTATAAAGGTGATTACTCATGATAGGATATGGGTATGATATTTGATACACAACTGTTTTGGCATGTAAAATCATTGTTCAATTTTTGTGGCATAATGACATTACTATAAAGTTCATAAAATAGGTCGGGGAGAGATAAAGGGGTATCTCAAAATCTGGATAGAAATTTGATATAATAGGGACATGGGAAAAGATATCTTAACATTATGAATTGGATATATATTGCTTGTGATAATAATGGCATGTTGTTAAATAGGACAATGAGAGGACCCCTTACGTAGAGATTATGACTCCAAATGATTGGAAGAGATTCTTGAGAGCTTCGATGCACCTCAGGATAACATTACTATAAGATCCAAACCTTTCATGAAGGTACACCCTTATATATGTTTTTTTAAACATTATTTCGGAAATGAAGTGGTTGTCAGGTTTATGATGTTTTTTGGTTGTGTACATGGGGGTCTAGAACATCAGTGGAGTCTAAAATAGGGAAAACTAGGTGAACTACACTTTTGAAATATGGTTAGAGAAAATAATGAACCAGACATAGGAAACTCTACTGTATTGTGAAACCATTTGATTGATGGTTGAACATAGTTACTAAATGGGTTTTTCAAATAATGTGTGTACTCCCATGAAAAAATGTGGCTTAGCCACTCTATGATAGATAGAGATGTATATTTGGATCACGATTTGGAAAACTATTTGGTCAAACCATGCAACCCATAAAAATATGGAGATTCCCATTTTCAACCTTGGTTATTATGCACTCTAACCCAATTTTTCTCCTAATTCATGATCCCACAGCTTCAGTGATGAACTAACCCCTAAAATACATATAAGGTCTATTTCTCCATTGGTTTATGGGAGTTTAGATTTTCTGTTGATTAAAATAAACGATCTGAATGGGACTAACACTCCTTTATTCCCTATTTTTTGAATTAGGTATTGTGGAATAAATCATCTTCTTCTGAATCCCTAAAACCCAACCATTTCCCATAGATTCTATATTTGGGATTTATTGCGTGTTTTATTATGAATAAATATATTTTTTGGGCTAGGAATCATCTTCGAGTATGAGGTAGGTGGAATTAATGATTTTTCCAACATTCCTAAATATATTTACATGTGTATATAGTTGTGACATTGTGTTTCCGTGATATATTTTTTTATTTAGTTATGGGTTGTGTTTTGGGAATTATATTTTGGTACAAAACCCTTCACAATCCCAGTATTGTTTGTTAGGGATGTGATACCAAAACTAGGGCTAACCATGGGGTGTGGTAAATTCTTTAAATAATTAATTGAATTAGATAACTCAAAAATATTTGGATTGTGAGAGTGATTTCTTATAAATTGTAATCTGTTTTCTTGTTTTGGTTAAGGAAAAATTGATTTGATTATATGTTATATATTTTCAATGTTCCTAAGGGTTTGTTAAAAAAATTAATGCTTTCTTTTGGGTTTTTGACTCGGCCATGGTTTCCAAATGACAAAATTGATGTTTAAAAGTGAGAATTTTTTTAAAAGAGGTGTAGACCTCAACTAATTTAAAAATAGGTTTCTTATTAATTGATTTCAAATTATGATTTTAAATCATGGGATTGCGAACAATTATTTTTGAAACATAATAATGATTTTTTGAATTAGTGAAAATGGAAATGAAATCCTTTCATTTTCTATTAGATTTCATAGAGAAGAACCCACGTTTTAAAGGGGGTGTCAAGATGATTTCAAATGATTATTTTTAATTTTCTTCTATATAATGTTGTTTTATACAATGATGTTTTCTAAAGTAATGTTGGGGCCTTATTCCTTGATATGATATGTAGTAGTGATGTGGATCTCATAAAAATTGAGTTTCCATATTTATAAGATTTTGAAATGAAATAAATGAAGAATGTTCTTAGTTATGGATATAACATAAGGTGGTTATTTGGATTATGTGAAAAATGTAATAAAAAAAATAATTGATGAATCTACTGGATTTTATATGGTATAAAAAATAGAAATAGGTAAAATTGTATATTCTATGCGAATGGTAATTGTTCTATTCGGTTATGTCTAGATGATATATTATATGATGAATGAAATATGAATTTTAAATGTAATTGGTATTGGTTTTGAAATGTTGTGTTATGGCATATGTGGTAATGGGATATATTAGAATGTACAAATGGTGTGGTGGTAGGATAAAGGACGAAGGCCCATCCCTTATGTTGGGTAGGATTGATGCTATATCCCCACCTAAAAATACATGGTTTTGGGAGTCTAAATAATGACCCATTCCCAAAATAGTTTCATTTTATGAGACTACATGGAAGGGGTATCCCAACTAAATGTCATGTAATGTATGATTGGGATGTCATAATCTGGGTCAATGATTCAAAATGTATGGTCATAGTGTGGGGTGGGATGATTTAATGAATCTCTAGGCTTCCCAAACACATGGAAAAAGATTTATTACCATACTAGGGCTCTGGTGTATGTAGATAAATTTTTATTAGTTAATTTCTCCTTTTGTTTTAAAAGTGTGTAACACATCACCTATTCGATGACAAATGACCTCATTGTGACTGGAGTTAGTTTAGTTGATTGGTTTCCCCTAGAGAACTATATAGCTATAATGTATACTTTATAAATGCACAACTATGATATATAATCATATCTACTTTTCATCTATATCCATGTTTAGTTTTCACTCATGATTTTATGAATAAAATATTACAATAACTACTCATTTCATTATATGAAATTTGTGGTTGTTTAATAATTTTTACTCACACCCTGCATGGGAATCCATGGAAGGGGATATTAAAGAAGTTGTTTTTTGGTTTTTAGATACAGGTTCCTGATAGGAAATTGGTAGTTGTTTCAATATTGATCTATTTGGATAGAGCATGGGATTATAGGACTGGATTGGGACTTAGTTCGTTATTTGGGTGTTTTGGTTGATTGTATTTTATGGAAATTGTTTACATAAACACATGATATGTAGTCTATTAGACATATAGTTATAGCATATTCTACATGGTCACATTTCATCAATCCCCAGATGATATCCTTGAATATGATTCATCTTGTTTTTATATTTGACGATATTATTTCTAATGTGGTGATGCTATGAAAAGAGGGAATAGTCACCCCAATGATTCCCCATAGAACTGTAATTATAGTTTGTAACCTCTAAAATATGTGGAGGTAGTCATGATATATCAGGATGACCCAACTTGGGTTACCTGATAGTGGCTACCAAGTTTGGAATGACACAAAGTAGTATCAGAGTAAGTATTTTGTATTCAAATTTGGTGCATGATAGTTAGGTGTAATGATATTTTTGATACATGATAATGATGTAATTCATGGGTTTATGTCTCCCCACATAAAAGGTAAAATTAATGGTACATGTGTGGTTATTCATGTTCATTTTTGGGACTTTTTGTGGAATTTTATTTCCACCATGACTACTACATATGGATGTGATGTTATTGATTTATTATTTTTTATCTCTTAGACTAGCGTGACATGAGAGGGTATTTGATATCATGTATCATGCAAGTCACATAAGATAGATAGTTCATTCGTATGTTGTATTTGTTTGATTTTTTATTTAAATGATATAAAATGAATGAGAATAAAATTGCAATTGAATAAAAACTATGGATGTTGAAATGTGGGTCAAAAGGGATTTGGGTATTGAAAATAATTTTTTTCATATAAAAAATAAGAAAAAATGGAGGCTTTAGGAGCTCTAGTGATTGGTATATTTTTTTTGGTTCCTGACTTATGGGTGGTTGGGGTAGTGACAGTTCCTTTCTTTTGATACCTTGGCTTATGATATGTGAGAGCTAATGGTTTGGGTATGCCGATAAATGATGCACTATTTCTCAATTGTTGGTATAGACTTTGATCCTAAATTTTTGAAATGACATATGTTAATATGGTCAAGGTATATCATAAGGGATTTTATTGTGCAAGCAATGTTTTGGGACCTAGATTAGTGGTTGTGCTCATAGTTCGGACATATATCTGTGGGTATAATAGGTGTGAGGCCTAAAAGAAATGTCTGTCGGGGCATATAAGATGACATATGTTTTTTACTAGGGACAAGAGTGTCATTCTGATTAGTGAGTTGTTTGAGGATTGATGTGCATGGATTAGATAGACATAGAGGGAGGGAGAGAGATAGAGAGAGTGTCCTTTTCATGATATGACCCATGTTTAGGGTGTTAGAGTCTTTTGATATTTGATGATGATCTGTTAATGGGTCATCTAGGTTGTTAGTGCTTTTGGTATGTAAGACACATTTGGATGTTTTGTATTCTAGTAGTGACATACTGATAGTGTGTCATTGTTTGAGATTATCCTATTAGGATTTTTGTGAATGTTATTGGTTTCTTAAATGCGACTCGGGTGGTAGTGATGTGTTGAATGTTTTGGGAATTATAATGTAGTCTCATGGCAGGCTAGCCTACTATAAAATTTTATGGTAATTAGGGTTATCTTCATTAGATTAAAAAGTGATGCACCTTTGGTGAAATATATTGTGGTGAAAGTATCTTATTATGGCTTAGATTCTTTGATTTAACTTATCAAAGAAATTTTTTTGTGGTGTGTTTGGTTTTGGAAAGATGCAATGATATTATCAGTCTAACCATGTGTGTCACGACCCGTCCTCGGGGCCCATGCCGTGACTACCCCAAGCCCGCCTTCAATAGGCCAGGGGCTGGAGACTAGCACCAAAGGCGTAAATCCCGATAACTGGGAAGGAATTGCCTTTATAAAAGTAAACAAAACACCACAGAGCACAAGGGGAAGAAAAACACTAAGTACAAAAGAAAGTGCTGAAAAGTAAATGGGCCAAGAAACAAACCCAAATGAATGTACAACTACAACTGAACAAAGTACAATAGAAAAAGACAACAGCTGGAAGAAAAGAAGCAGCTCCTAGGTCGTCCTAATCGGATCCTACCTGAAGGGTAGGTACAGATGGCACAACTCCTGGTCGTCCACCACGAATCCGACCTGAAGGGTAGGTACAGATATCCTCCTCAATGCTCTCTCCCATCAACCTCCTTCATGTGTTGTCTCATCGTGTAGTCCACCTCCGGGTACCGTCCAGTCCTCGAACACTCGGCCTCCGTCAGCACTGCCCGTCGTCTGCAACCAACACAACGAGGTGCGGGCATATCCCTTGCAGGGGTGAGAATAACGATACTCAGTAGGGACCCCAAGACCCTCAAGGCCTCACTAAAACCAACAAGGATAACCACAATAAGATCTCAACAGATAACTTCTACTTAGGTATATACCCATACATATATCTAAGTTATCATGTAACCCATCTCAATCCTGAGGAAACACAAGGATTTAGAAAACAAAGGATAACCACTACCCAGGTATATGCCCATACATATACCTAAGTTATCAAGTAACTCATCTCAAACATGAGGTAAACACAAGGTCAAAAGTCTCAGCTCAAACTAGGATTTTTATTATCGAAACCGCAACTGCTGAAGAGCCCCGTCTCTGGAGTTTACAGTGGACCTGTCACGACTCCGAGGTAATGCTCACTAACCTAAGACTGCTGAGGTACTCCTCCTGTCGAGTACTGTGGGCCTGCTGCTACAACCAAGCGCTTTCCACCATTGGTCTTCCGCTACAACCAAGCGCTCTCCCTCATAGCCTTAAAAGGTACTCCTTCGGTTGAGTACCGCGGGTCTGCCGCTACAACCAAGCGCTCCTCCGCCGTGGGTTTGCCGCTACAACCAAGCGCTCCCCCTCATAGCCTCCAGAGGTACTCCTTCTGTTGAGTACCGCGGGTCTGCCACTACAACCAAGAACTCCTCCACCGTGGGTTTGCTGCTACAAACAAGCGCTCTCCACTGGGCTATCCGAAACGCACCGAGTCGATCGGTCAAGCAGTCATCAGGTCTTAGCCGGCTACACGGTCTCCGTATTCTGCATGCTCTTCTCCGGGAGGGTCCGCTCCACGAGCTTCTGGTCGATACTACAACTATCACAAGGTTCCACGAAGAAGTATCTCAAGGGACCGCCTCGTCACAGGGTTCTCAACACAACAGACGGTGCGTCAATCAGACGCCCGGTCTGTGAGTTACTAGCCTTTTCGTCCCAGGGGCCCGGTTGGATTTCGGGAACAATCCAACCCGGCCACTATCCAACAGAAACCAAAACTCGGGTGAAGTTTTCCAAAAGTTCTGTCTCTTCAAGAGGAATTCAACGAGACAGACGGCGCGTCAATCGGACGCCCGGTCTGTGAGTTATTGGCTTTTTCGTTCAAGGGGCCCGGTTGGGTTCGTGAGAGAACCAACCCGACGGCACTCCGACGGCATCCAATCCTCGAGCGGAGTAAGCCAAAAGATCTTTCTCACTTAGAGGAATCCATCAAAGTCAAAAGCACGTCAATCGGACGTCCGGAGCTCAAGATATAAGTGTTTCCGCTCCGAGGGCCTGGTTGGTTTCGTGTACGAACCAACCTGGCCGAACACAAGGTATTCCGAAACATTGAGTGCGATGTACCAAAACAACCGTCTCGATCCAAGGATTGCATCGCCACTGACGGCGCATCATTTGGAGGCGTGTAGCTCATGTTACGGGCAAAAGACCGAAAGGTCTAGGAAGGGGGGGTCTGGGCCCGGGCCGACCCGACCCGGTCTGACCCGGTCCGGCCAGGCCAGGGCGCGGCCCAGCTTGGCCGGCCGGTCCGGCTCGGCTCAGCCGAGCGACCGAGCAACGCGGGGGGCGTGCATTCCCCCGCGTGACAACACTGCGGCCCCCGCGGGGGCCCCCCCTGGATCACCCGTACGCGGCCCGGCCGCCGCGTCCCTGGACCGCGGTTCCGCGCGGCCGCAGAACCGCCTCGCTGCCGCGGCTTCAGCCGCGGCGGGGTTTTCCCGGCGGCGCGCTGGGCGCCACCGCCGCCTGGCAGCCATCCGCCGCCTCCGGCCGCCGGCGCCGCCGTGCCGGCATGGCGCGCCCGCGGATGCTTCCGCGGGCCACCAGAGTTGCTCTGGTGGTCCGATTTCCTTCCCGTCAGCACAGTTGTTCCTCCCGGGTTCCGTTCTTCACTGCGGGATCATTAAATCGCCTTTGCGGCACGTTTGTCGTTGCCCGCCAAATCCACACAACAAGGAAGAACTGCTGAGGGTTGTCGGGCCGTGTTTGTTTGGCCCGCACCCTCCGTGTTAGGTGATAATAGTTGGGAGGATTAATCAACACATAGAAAACATAATCAGAAAACAATTTTAATGAATTAAAATTGTTCTTATTAACTGGGTTCTTCATTTTGAATGGAAACATCCATGTAGTATAAAACATTCAAATAAAACCCCTACCGATTTCCCGCAATCAAGAATACTCATCCCATAACCAAATTTCCTACGGATCAGCTTAATATTTACTTGATCCGCGTTCTTTATTTTCAAAAGGAAAAATCTGAGGAAAAAGGGGTATTATTATCCTCAATTAAAAACCCTACCTCAACGTCGTCGAATGAGAGTTCTTCACGGATTCAGCCGTCACAGAACAAGAGGATCATTGTGTTGCGGAAGGGCGCCACATCGTCGCGGAAAGGCGTCGCGTCGACAATCTCGAATGGATGTTCGAAGATTTTCTGCGGAAGAAGGAACGTCGCAGAAAAACATCGCGGGAGGAGAGTCCTCGGTGTCACGTCGTCGATCTCCGGGGGGGTTTGGCGTTCTTCGTCGCCCTTCGTTGGAGGCTGGCGTTCTTCACTTTCTTCACGAAGGAGGATGAAGATCTTTAGAGATTCTCCAAAGGTTAACACAAAAGACCGATAATTAAATAATTCCTCATCTTATTTTATTATCAACTAAAGAATTTGAAAAACCAAGGTAAGTAACGAACAATTAATTTAAAAAAAATAATTTAAAACTTAAATGCCCAATTAAATATAGGCGTTATGAAAATAAGGTAACGCATCGGTTGACTTCGTTTAATAGGGGGGTGTGGGTGCATTACTTAAGATGAAAAGAAACGGTGGGGCTCATGTGGGTCCAACCTCACAAATATCCTACCAAGTGGGTTGGATATTTTGAATTACACCTTATCCGCTTCAACCCATCTTAAGTAGCTTAAGTGTTCTTTAAGTGGCTTTAAGTGAAATGAAATAAAATTGTAGTACAACTTTATTTTATTTCTTAACTTAAACCCCAAAAATTTAAAACCACAACTGAGAAAACGCAAATCCGGAAGAGGGATTTCTAAGAAAATACCGGCGCTGCGAGTCCATCGGTGCCCTCGAAATTCGATTCCGAGCACCAGTTCAAAAGTTAGAAAAACCCGCTCGTTCGTTCATTGAACTTACCCGAGTCAAACTTCGGAAATTGATTCATGGCACACCAGGCCTCGGAATCAGGCGCCGTCAGAAACTGCGCTCTTGTAAAATTTCAAAGAAAATTAAGAAAAAAAATTCCTTGAAATTTACGGGTCTTTACATCACTCCCACCTCAGGGATTTATGTCCTCGTAAAACATTAACACAAATTAGGGTTACAAAGCGGTACTGAGCACGCATCTGAGCCTTCTGCTCCCTAGTGCTAACCTGGAGGTTCCCGTGCTTCCAAAGAAAGTGCACAAGAGGAATCGACCGTCCTCCTTGGATCCGCTCCTGTCGATACTCGATCCCCACAGGAACCTCTGTATAAGTCACCTCAACGCCATCATCCATCTCCTCATGTTCGATGATATGCGAAGGGTCGAGCACGTATCTACTGAGTTGAGATACGTGGATGTCGTCATGCACCTGGTGCAACTGAGGTGGATGGGTCAGCGGTAAAAAACCCCGCCTACCCAGCTGAGGACCTAGAAAAGGTCCGTTGATCATCGGGGATAACTTGCCGCCTTGGCCACATCTCCGTAAACCTCATCGAGGTGAGACCCCTATAAGGACGTGATCGTGATCCTCGAACTCCAGAGGTTTCCAATTCCTGGTAGAACTGAAACTCAAAACGAATTCTACCACGAGGTTAAGGTTGACCGACTCAAGAGTGATCGGTCACACCCTCCTATGCAAGAGTTTATCCTTTGCTGCCCAGGGTTTCCATTTTGCCGACCAAGGAAAACCCATCCCGACGTTGTAGTTAAACCACAAACTTTTTTCCTAATACCTTCAATTTGTGTATGAACTGTGATTTCCCAGTCCATACTCAAACCAACTTCGTAAGGCCTCGACGCTGCCACCAAGAGATTCCAACTGAAACTCTCACCTCGAGGGTCTGACCACACTGTCGGCGTAAGTGTGATTATCGAGTCTCCTCCCAGGGTATCTCCAGACGTGAGGGTCAAGTCCACGGCTTACCGGAAACTCTAGGTCTGGGACACGATTTGTGAAAGTGAGGAATGATTCATATCGACGTCTGTTACTACAACAGCTGGTAGTGGACATAGAATGTCCCTTGAATCATTTTTAGAGCCATTGGGCCACACTCCTTGACCGTATGCAGCTGCACTCTTCCTCCGACCTCCAGCTCCCTGAGCCTGGAGGGGATAACTAAGGCGGGTGGATGTAGCATATTATGATGTACACCACCTCATTCTGTTCTCCTAGCTCTGCCTCCACGTCTGCCGCTTCGCAGACTCATCGTTCCTTTAAGATTCCTCTTATGGAAAAATTTAACATGCCTGAGTCTCCAAGATTGGTGCCAGTTTCCTGTTTCTTACTACACTGTGCAGTCTTCATCCGCTTCTGGATGATCTGCACCTTCTTTGCCTACGATCTGGAGAGCTGCTAAAATTTCTCCTTTTCTAAAAAGAGAAACTCAGTCTCATCCCCTGGATGAACCACACCCACTACCTAATACAGTCAATCGTGAAATGAATGATTCATTCATGCCATGGATGACGTCGTATGGCCTTGACGTAACTACTAAGAGATCCAAATGTCACTCTCGCCTCCAAGGGTCGAGTCACACTGTCAGAATCTGTGTGAGGTCACTGGGTCTCCTCTAGTAGAAATCTAGAAAGTGAGGGCCAAGTCAAAAGTTTAACCGGGACCACTCAGTATCAACCCATCAAAAGGATAGGAAAGAAAACAAAGATAAGTGTCTTTTTATTATTGCAGCTCGTAGCACAAAGACACGAATACAATAGAAAAATGGAACTACAGTACAAGGGACATATCCACTAGTTACGCTCCTATCCACCTGCTCCCGGAGCTCTACTACCTTGTCCACTGCTTCTGCCTCGGTGGCTCCTCCAAAGCCTACGGATCAACTGCACGAGGAGTCAGCCAGTCATGTACCAGGTGACCCTTTCCTCCGTATTCAAAACACTTCCTACTCCTCGTACGGCTGGCTATGGCCCTCTTTGACCTCTGCATCATCTGTCTACTACCCAGAGATGACTCGGCTACTGATCGAAAAACACGCGGCAAAGGCAGCAACTTCTGAACACGCTCGGGGTGTAGAGCTACAGGCACAAACTCCACCCTGAAGAAGGTCTCGAAGTCTTCCCATGTGAAGGCCATCCCGTCGCAAAACTAGAACAAGTGGCTCCACCACCTGCCTGTTGCTGCCTGAAGAAGGCTGGCTTCAAAGATCACCATGAGGTCTGTCGGCGTCCCCACTAGCCTAAAGACTCTCACCATAGCCTCCATCCAATCCTCAGCCACCTGCGGGTCCCTCTCTCCCCATAACCTGGGTGGTCTATGGCGCTGGAACTCGTGCAGCGTGCTCAAGTGGCGTGCATCGCCTACTGCTGGGGCTGGTGGCATCGGTGGCCCAACGTATGGTAGTACCGCTAGTGCCTCCGCTGGTGCCTCAATTGCAAGAGGGCCCTATACCAAAGCCTCGTCGCTTGGCAAGATGTATGTACGCACGTCCCTCTGGGCTCTAGCTGGTCATCCGTGAAAAGGCATCCTAAAAGAAACAACGTGACATGGTCAAAAAATTATACCTGGTGAGTTGACCTGGTTGAGCTGACATTTAACAACTTCTCGAAACACAAATGCAATCAGTGTTTTCGTGCACAGAGTTGGAAATCGGTTGTCAGGGTCCTGGTGTATGGATAAATCGGCCGCCCGCACCAAAAGTGGACTCCCTGAACTGAAAACAACAATCGGTACACTTAACACTATTTCGTCATAGAAAGGGAAAAAAAGATCAGAGTCCCAAGTTCTGCGGTAGAACCGAACCCCTCTGATACCAATTTGTCACGACCCGTCTTCGGGGCCCGTTCCGTGACTATCCCAAGCCCGCCTTCCATAGGCCAGGGGGTGGCGACTAGCACCAAAGGCGTAAATCCCGATAACTGGGAAGGCATTGCCTTTATAAAAGTAAACAAAACACCACAGAGCACAAGCGTAATCAAAACACTAAGTATAAAAGAAAGTGTTGAAAAGTAAATGAGCCAGAATACAAACCCAAATGAAAGTACAACTACAACTGAACAAAGTACAACAGAAAAAGACAATAGCTGGAAGATAGGAAGCAGCTCTTGGGTTGTCCTCGTCAGATCCTACCTGAAGGGTAGGTACAGATGGCGCAGCTCCTAGTCGTCCACCATGAATCCTACCTGAAGGGTTGGTACAGATAGCCTCCTCAACGCTCTCGCCCGTCTGCCTCCTCCGTGTGTTGTCTTGTCATGTAGTCCACCTCCGGGTACTGACTCGTTGTGTAGTTCACCTCCGGGTACCGTCCAGTCCTCGAACACTCAGCCTCCGTCAGCACTGCCCGTCGTCTGCAACCAACACAACGTGGTGCGGGCATAGACTGTGAAGGGGTGAGTATAAAGATACTCAGTAGGGACCCCGAGACCCTCAAGGTCTCACTAAAACCAACAAGGATTACCACAAGAAGATCTCAACAGATAACCTCTACTTAGGTATATGCCCATACATATACCTAAGTTATCAAGTAACCCATCTCAATCCTAAGGAAACACAAGGATTTAGTAAACAACGGATAACCACTACCAAGGTATATTCCCATACATATACCTAAGTTATCAAGTAACACATCTCAAACATGAGGTAAACACAAGGTCAAAAGTCTCAGCTCAAACCAGGATTTTTATTATCAAAACTGCAACTGCTGAAGAGCCCCGTCTATGGAGTGTACAGTGGTCTTGTCACGACTCCGAGGTACTGCTCACTAACCTAAGACTGCAGAGGTACTCCTTCTGTCGAGTACTGTGGGTCTGCTGCTACAACCAAGCGCTTCCCACCATGGGTCTGCCGCTACAACCAAGCGCTCCCCTCATAGCCTCAAGATGTACTCCTTCTGTTGAGTACCGCGGGTCTGCCGCTACAACCAAACGCTCCTCCACCGTGGATCTGCCGCTACAACCAAGCGCTCCCCCTCATAGCCTCCAGAGGTACTCCTTCTATTGAGTACCATGGGTCTGCCACTACAACCAAGCACTCCTCCGCCGTGGGTCTGCCGCTACAACCAAGCGCTCCCCAGTGAGCTATCTGAAATACACCGAGTCGATCGGTCAAGCGTTCGTCAGGTCTCAGCCGGCTACACGGTCTCCATATTCCGTACGCTCGTCTCTGGGAGGGTCTGCACCACGAGATGCTGGTCGATACTACAAGTATCACAAAGTTCCACGAAGAAGTATCTCAAGTCACCGCCTCGTCACAGGGGTCTCAACACAACAGACGACGCGTCAATCGGACGCCTGGTCTGTGAGTTACTAGCCTTTTCGTCCTAGGGGCCCGATTGGATTTCGGGTACAATCCAACCGGGCCACTATCCAAAAGAAACCAAAACTCAGGCGAAGTATGCCAAAAGTTCCATCTATTCAATGGGAATTCAATGAGACAGACGGCGCGTCAATCGGACGCCCTGTCTGGGAGTTATTGGCTTTTTCGTTCCAGGGGCCCGGTTGGTTTTGTGAGCGAACCAACACGACCGCACTCCGACGGAATCCAAACCTTGAGTGGAGTAATCAAAAATATCTGTATCACTTAGAGGAATCCATCAAAGTCGACGACACTTCAATCAGACATCCGGAGCTCAAGATATAAGCGTTTCCGCTCCGAGGGCCCGGTTGGTTTCGTGTACGAACCAACCCGGCCAAACCCAAAGTATTCCGAAACTTTGAGTGTTATATACCAAAACGACCGCCTCGATCCAAGGATCGAATTTCCACTGACGATGCGTCGTTCGGAGGCCCGTAGCTCATGTTACGGGAAAAAGACAGAAATGTATAGGAACGGGGGGTCTGGGCCCGGGCCGACCCGACCCGGTCTGACCCGGCGGGACCCGGTCCGGCCAGGCCAGGGCGCGACCCGGCTCGGCCGGCCGTTCCAGCTCGGCTCGGCCGCGCAGCAGAGCAAAGCGGGGGGGCATGCATGCCCCCACGTGACAACACCGCGGCCCCCGCGGGGGGCCACCGTGGATCACCCAGACGCGGTCGGTCCGCCCCGACCCTGGACCGCGGTTCCGCGTGGCCGCGGAACCGCCTCGCCGCCGCGGCTTCAGCCGGGGTGGGGTTTTCCCAGCGGCGTTCTGGGTGCCGCCGCCGCCTGGCGGCCGGCCGATGCCGGCCGCCGTGCCAGCGGGGCGCGCCAGCAGAAGCTTCCGCGGGCCACTGGAGTTGCTCTGGTGGTCCGATTTCCTTCCCATATGCGCCGTTGTTCCTCCCGGGTTCCGTTCTTCAATGCAGGATCATTAAATCGCCTCTGTGGCACTTTTGTCGTCGCCCTCCAAATCCGCACAACAAGGAATTACTGCGGAGGGTAGTCGGGCCGTGTTTGTTTGGCCTGCACCCTCCGCGTTAGGCGATAACAGTTGGGAGGATTAATCAACACATAGAAAACATAAACAAAAAACAATTTTAATGAATTAAAATTGTTCTTATGAACCGGGTTCTTCATTTTGAATGGAAACATCCACAGAGTATAAAAAATTCAAATAAAACCCCTACAGATTTCCCGTAATCAAGAATACTCATCCCATAACCAGATTTCCCGCGGATCAACTTAGTATTTAGTTGATCTGCGTTCTTTATTTTTAAAAGGAAACATCCAAGGAAAAAGGGGTATTCGTATCCTCAATTAAAAACCCTACCTCAACGTCATCAAACGAGAGTTCTTCGCGGAATCGGTCGACGCAGAATAAGAGGATCGTTGCGTTGCGGAAGGGCGTCGCGTCGTCGTGGAAAGGCATCACGTCGACGATCTCGAACGGATGTTCGAAGATTTTTTGCGGAAGAAGGAACATCGCAGAAGAACGTTGCGGGAGGAGAGTCGTTGGCGTCATGTCGTCGATCTCCAGGGGGTTTGGCGTTCTTCGTCGCCCTTCGTTAGAGGTCGGTGTTCTTCGCGTTCTTCGCGTTCTTCGTGAAGGAGGATGAAGATCATTAGGGATTCTCCAAAGGTTAACACAACGGACCGATAGTAAAATAAGTCATCATATTATTTTATTATAAACTAATGAATTTGAAAAACCAAGGTATGTAACGAACAATTAATTCAAAAAATTAATTGTAAAACTTAACTGCCCAATTAAATAGAGGCATTAAGAAAATAAGGTAACGCGTCGGTTGACTTCGTTTAATAGGGGGGTGCGGGTGTGTTACTTAGGAAGAAACGAAACGATGGGGCTCATGTGGGTCCCACCTCACAAAAATCCTACCAAGTGGGTAGGATATTTTGAATTGCACCCTATCCGCTTCAACCCAGCTTAAGTAGCTTAAAGTGGTCTTTAAGCGGCTTTAAGTGAAATGAAATAAAATTGTCGTACAACTTTATTTTATTTCTTAACTTAAACCCCAAAAATTTAAAACCACAACCGAGATAATGCAACTCCGGAAGAGGAGTTTCTAAGCAAATACCGGCGTTGTGATTCCATCGGTGCCCTCGGAATTCGATTCTGAGCACCGGTTCAAAAGTTAGAAAAACCCGCTCGTTCGTTCACTGAACGTACCCGAGTCAAACTTCGGAAATTGATTCCGGGCACACCGGGCCTCAGAATCAGGCACTGTCAGAAACTACACTCTTGTAAAATTCCAAAGAAAATTAAGAAAAACAAAATTACTTGAAATTTACGGGTCTTTACAATGTGGCCTAAATGGTGTTTGATGTGAGAACTGAGGTTGATTTTGGGGGAAAATACGAGGTTCACCAAAGCATGGATGTATTCTTATGGCATATAAGTGACTCCTAGGGTGGTTTTGATAATACAATTGCTATTTCCTGCATGAATTATTAGTTTGGTGTATGATAATGCTGAGAATGCCTGAATCCCAATTAGGATGACTGACTAGCACGCATGGTCAGATGTATGAGAAGGTTATGGAACATTCTCTAGTGATGTATGACTTGTGTGATGTAGAATAATGACCATAATGTTATCTAATGTAAGAAACATACCATGAGGGGCTTGAGGAGGTCTATATGTGGCCTCATTTGGTAAATTACATGATGCCATTTGGGTTGTATGTGCATGTGGATCTAGATAAACTCATATAATAATTATTTTTGATCAATGTGGGTAATTTGGGGTATAAAATAGATATATTGGTTGTGAATTAGTTTGATAATCTATGTGTTTCTATGTGAACCACTAGGTTCATGATGGAACTACCTGAGTGGGTAACAGAAGTTATGTCGTGGGGAGTTTGGTGTTGAAAATTCATGACAAAGGCATGTGATGTGATAGTGAGTATTTTTTTAGATATATTTTGAGTTTTTGGGTTATTTGTAGATGAGTTATTCGAAGGTAGTGTTGACCAAGAAATGTGGAAGGTGAATGTCTCCTCATAGTGGGAGGTGACATTGGTGATGCATAATTTATGTTGGTGTTCTTTGATGACTAAATAGCATACTTTTCACTAGTGACAGTCATGTCAAATATATTGAAATCCCCCCAGTTGTGTTTAGAAGTATCTTGATTTATTCCTAGTAACATTATTGGTTTTGTTTAGATATAGTTCATCTTGGAGGTTAATATTTTGGTGTGTAATATGTGGAATAGTGTAGTGGGGTGTACACCACTGACCAGTTACGAGTGAGGTCCTTGATATTTTCCGATTGTCAGAAAATTCCATGGATGCCTTTCTTCGAAGTAGATAATGGGTAGTGGGTAACATTGGTTTGCTCTGTCTGGGGAAAATCCGGAAATCAATGTCCATGTTTTAGGAATAGATTGTTGTCAAATCATAATCCACGATGGTTGAAATAGAATGATGGAATTGGTGAGCACAATACTATCACGGTGGGAAGTGGAATGTTCGTCATGGATTAATGGATAAGATTGTGGAGTGGATTTAGTGGCATCAAAATTCCTATTAGAAAACTGTAATTGCACGTTTGGTTTCCCTATGGAGGTCCATATGTGTTTCGGGTGTTGTTGTAGATAGATCCAAGTGACGTCTTGGATTCAGGATGAGGGGTGCATACAGATGATGGATGATGGATTAAGTGAAAATGTATCATGTCTAGAGAGTGGGGGAATATTCCAATAGTGGATGTTGGGAATCAGTAGATTGAGTCATCCAAGATGGGCTAACATTGTTGGGGAATATAGAACTGACATGGTGGGATAAATGAATCCTTTAATTAATTTCTAGATGTTAATTACAACCCGGTATGAGGATTTATTTTGAGGAAAACCCATGTCATACTCAGTTGTTATAGGGATTTTAGATGTGTGATTATTCCATGAGGTATCTATTTAATGGTGGAGAGTTAATTTTCGGTGGAGTTTCAAAGGATATTTGGGAACATTATTTTGGAGAAATCACTGGGTGTTGTGATAGTTGAATTGTGGTTTTATTGGTCTCCTTATTGATGTTGGAGTTTAAAAACATTGGGTGATGGTGCTCGAGAGCTATAGTATATGTTCTGGAGCACCATAGTGGAAACATGGTCGATTGATTACGTGATTAGTGTTTCGAATTGGATTTACTTGGGTAGGATCCATCTTGGTGTATCAGTTTTGGTGTCTGGAGTTGGCTCAAGGATTGACTATTTGAGTGCCTTTAAACGATGAATATGCTTGGGTGAACTTTAGGTGTTTAGAAATGGACCGAGATCATTGGCTCTCAAGTATTAAAAAAATGTTGGTCGATGAGTGTGATTATAAAATATTTATCCCTTTAGTGTCACCCATTTTGGGTCACCGTTATACTTTTGGAAACCAGGTATGTTGGTGCCATGTGTTTTTGGACCATGAAATGTGGAATGGATAGGATGTAGGGTGTTTTGTTTTTCTCTCCTATGGTAATATAAATCCTTATTTATATCTTTTATATGGTGTTTAATTCGTGTTACCCAGACCATTACCTTGTGTTAATTTTGGTAATGATAAGTTGAGGTGTTTGTGTTCTTATGGAACATCAAATCGTGATTGTGGATCATGGTGGGAGAAATGTTTTTTAGGTAGGCATGTTCCCTTGGTCCATTTTAGGGGATAGTGTGTTCTTGTTTTAGATAATGTTTGGGAAACTAATGTTTTAAGGTGGGACTCTTGGAACAACCATTTGTCTTGGAGGATGAGTAATGTTAGGAAGTGGGGATCGAGGATGTGTCATTATATGATGATAGGGTTTTAATATCCAAACCATTCATGATGGTATGTCCCTATTTATATTTTGGTTAAAATTCCTTTTTATCTAATTAAGTGATTTTTGGGTGTATGGGGAGTTTTTAGGAAATCCTATGGGGTTTGGAAGGGGAAGTAGTGTAAAATATTTAAAACATGGTGAATTTCATGGTTGTGGCATGGTTAGAGGAAATAGTATTCCATTCTTAGAAAATTGTGCAGCATGGAGACCCTCTTAGACATAGTATCATGCACAATTAATTCATGATTTTCCAAATGATTTGGTTTCTCTAAAGAATCTATTCTGATTACCCCCACTTTGATCTAGGGATTCACACAGTTGGAGCAAAGTTTGGAAGATCAAGTGGCCCTTAGAGTGGTGGAAATTATAGTGTTTTCCCTCAATCATTTATTGTTTTAAGCCAAATTTCTTATCCATTTCTCATCCTACATATGAAGTGATAAACCAAACCCTTCAATACATCCATGGGTTGATTCTCCTCTAATTCATAGAATTTTTTGTGTGTTTCATGATGATAATTGATGATCCATAAGAGTCTAACAATCATCTTTATCCTATTTTTGAGATTAGGTATTATAGAATCTCTCCTCTAATTATGAAGCCCTAAAATTCCCATGTTTCCATCTTATTCTATGTTGGGGATTCAAATTATTACTGAGTTGAAATTAAAGGATGTGTTCAGCATACAAATCTTCTTTGAACATGATGTAGGTGGTATTTTTTTATTTTTCCCATATTTTTTATTATTTACATGTGCTTGTAGTTGTGGTAATGTGTTTTCTTGATTTTGTTATTTGTTTTTAATAATGGTATCCCTTTTGGGATTGATATTGAGGTTCAAAACCCTTCACAAACCCTGCTGGATTCAATAGTGATGTGAGACCAAACTCAAGGATAATCCTATGGTTTTTCGAATCCATGAATTAGTGAAATAAATGACAAAACATTGAAATAAAAGAATTGTGAGAGTGATGGGTTGTAAATAGTAATCTATTAAGTGGGTTTAGTTAATGGGTAATTTTATTTGATTATAGGTTATATAATTTTAAAGTGTCCAAGTGTCATTTAAATTGGGTCTTGCAGATTTTTTGGTGTTTTTTTTTCAAATTCATGGTTTTAAAATGATGAAAGTTATGTTTAAAAGGGAGAAATGTTTTTAAAGGAGGTATTCAACTCAAATGAATAATACATGTTCTCTTATTAATAATTTTTATATAATTAATTGAAATTTTTAGGTGGGTTACCATTCCTTTTGAAAATTATTAATGATTTTTTATGTGGATGAAAAAGGAAAATAATGCTTTAGGTCATGTTTTATTCTTCAATGTTGAAGACCCTTTTTTTGATGGGTGATTTTTATAAAAATTCAAATTACTATTATGAATTTTTATGCTAGATTAGTATTTTTTAAGGGTTTATTGGGGCCATAGTCCTTCAAATGGTATATGGATACTAATTTTGGTCACATAACGATTATATTATCATGTTAACCTAATTATGAAAGGAACACAATAATGAATGGGATTAGATGATGATATTGAATAAGGGGGGTTTTGGCATGGGGGTAAAAGGGTTAAATGTAATATAGTGAGTAGGTAAAAATATTGGATCTTCTAAGGTTTGGAAAAATGAAATGCATTAATTGGGATATTCTTAGTAAATTATAAATGTTCTTGTGGTCTAAGGTTTGATGGTAATTTATATATTGAATGAAATGTGAATTATATATGTTTTGTTTAATTATTTTTAATGGTTATGTGTGGTAAATGGATAAATAAAAAATTTAATATGGCTTGATGGGGGTATAAAGGATAATGATCCTTCCATATGTTAGGTTAGATTGATGCTCTAACCCCGCCAAGGAATTCAATGGTTTGGGAGTCAAACTGATTCACTATGAAAGTAATAGTTGAATTGGAATAGAATTTAAAGAAAAAGGTTCCATGGTCTATGTTATTTAATATATATATGGGGTGTCAAACCTATGCTCTATGATTCCCAACGTATGGTCATAGTGTGGTTTGGGATGTTCGTATGATGATTTATTCTCCCAAAAAACATAGACCTGGATGGATAACCAATTTGAGGCTCTGGGGTATGCTGATAAATTGTTATTAGTTATTTCCCCATTGTGTTTTGAAAGTTTGTAACCCCACTCCTATGTTATGGCTTATTATTACATTGTGATTGGTGTATGTTTAGTTGATTGGTTTCACCTATATAACTAAATGTCTAAAATGGTTACTCGATATGTGCTCAAATGTGAAATATAAAGATGTATAATTTTCTTATTTTCCCTTGTTTATATGTCACAATTACATTCATTCATACATTATTGTGCTAAATTTTAATTGATTTAGACAGAGTTGGTGGTGGCCTACTGAGTTCTACTCACACCCTACACAGGACAACATGGCACTGGGGCACTCGAGGAGATGTTGTTTTTTTTTCAAGTAGAAGTATATGAAATGGTCTGAGTAATTTCTTCATGCATGGGTTGCGTGGTTGGATTATGGGGTGTTAGGTCCATGATTAGAATCATTTCAATCTTGGGATCTTCAAGTGGTTTTTTGGGAATTTATTTTCATTATTTCATGACATGTAGTGTATTTGACATATTATTATAGCATGTAAAACTTTGTTCCATGTTAAAAATTTGCATATTCTATTCATTTTTTATATCTTCTAATTATACTATCTAATTATAACATTTTCTTTGGGGAATTTATCCTGAAATTGGGTATAGTCCTACAAACTTTTCTCAATAGAACAGCATTGTTAGTCAGCTGCCTCTGACATACGGGGAGGCACAAATAAGGTAATGTGATGACATAGCTCAGGGAATGTGGTAGAGGCCCCTAGTTCTGGAATGTTACATCTATATAAGGGATGGAAGAGTACAGGTGTGCTCTATGTATATTGAGTGATGATATGTGGGATCATGTGTGGGTTTATAAAAGTGATGTGTGGGGAATTCATTATCATTTCTCAAACAACGATTTCATACTATATATGATAAAATGACCAAAACAACAATCCTTCTCATGGGTTTTCCCATGTTTTAAACAAAATTGGATTGGATTTAAATATTTTATAAGGCAAGGGGATGAACATAATAAAATAACACTCCTGCTTTTGTGGAAGTGATTCATATACTAAAGGAAACATTTTCAATCCTTAACATTTATTGATGGCCTTGGATATTTCACAATGTCTTTATAGTATAAATAAAATAAACATTAAATAACATTATATTAAAATAAAAAATATAGATTCTATCATGGATAACCATTATATTATTGATTACATCCCATTTGGTTAATTATTATTTCATAATACATGCCATATATTTGTAGAAAATTTTTTTATCCTAAAATTTTAATATATCATAATATTTTGAAAAATTCATAGTTGGGTAATTTAGATGTTCTGATTCCAAATGTAATATTTCTTTTTTCAAAATTGTTTTTTAATTATGTGTAATATAACAATTAAAATCATATTCTATACTTATTAAAAAAAGGTTTTTTGTAAATAACGATTTTCACATCCTAGTATAATGATAATTTGACATCATAAAAATTATTGATCATTTATATTTTATTTTTTAACAATAATATTATATTTAAATATTAGTTCATTAAAAAATCTATTAATTCGTCAAAATAATTTCCTTAATTGATCTTAAATATTACCAATATAAAAAATTTGTGTTTTATTGTAAAAAATCATTTATCAAGTATCTATAATTAGATGAAAGTATATTAATTATCCTACATAAAAAATATTACATACTCATTGAGCTGGGATCGTGATACGTATCCCATTAATACACTAGAAAACTCTATAAGATTAATTTATGTTATGGTGATATGTTCATGGGGTGGCTCTATGTACATGGTTTGGTTCGTTATCTCAATGATCTTGAAATTCTCCCTTAAATAGTTTCACTTATGAATAAGATGTTGAATAACATCTTGGGATTAGTCAAGGGAAATTCCCATTGATATTATCTCCTATGGATGCTCTGGTAAATGAACTTAATTGGGTATGATATTATATTTCAGGTCCATCAATTCCTTTTTCTGTGTCAATTGGGTTGGTTAAAATTATATATTTATAATAATAATGTGGTATTTGTTCAATATATATATTATCAATTTTTAAGATGATTTATATAATTTTAAATATGAAATGATATAATAAAACAAATTTTTTGAATCTATTGTATATATCTATATTAAAAGATAACATATTTAATTAAATCATATAAGAAAATCTATATATAACATTCTCTATCATCATAGGAAGTGCCCAACAATGGGATTTTAGATAGGGTTACATTAAGTCAATATAAACATTTAAATATCCTTATAAATATTTTACTTCGAGGATAAAACCAAATTTTCTTCATTTTGATACTACACAATATTCATCATGATGATTATCGTAGCATGTCCATGATCTATCATTTCAGACATTATGGAATTTTATCTCTGCAACATTACAATACTTTTAACGTCTAGTCATATATAAAATATATCAACTACATAAAATAATGGTATGATGAATTTTACATCATTAAAATTCATCTGATAGAAAAATTTATTAAAATCACACTAAATGAATCATAGACCAAACATGAATGTAAAAAACATTAGATTACACTATTGAGAAGTTTTATTCAGCTCATAAAGACTTATCTTCCAAATTAAATGAATTTTTTTTATAATAATCATAATAATTACTGGGTTGAACCACGTTGAAATCATTCTCTGAATCCCCATGAATAAAGGATTCCATGACATTTAACTACTCCAAATGAAAATTATTATAGGCTTCAATGAAAATAGTTCTTCCAAAAGTAGTACACTTTATTACTACAGAAAAAATATTAGAACATTCAATACCACCCCTTTGTTGGAATGATGTATTTACCATCCTTGCTTTGTGCCTCCACCCTCCACATACTAATCCAATCATATGGATTCCTATTTGTTTTATAATGTTGTATTTTCTTCCATAAGATCATCAAACACACAAATTTCACTGATCATAGTAGAATTTACTCCCAACTTCATAGAAAACCCCCAATACTCTGATTCACTGAGAGTAGCTACTACTTCAGGAATTTTTGGTCCTCTATTTTCTACTAGGAAGAGAATGACCATTTCCTCTCTAATCCTTAGAACCAATTTCCTAATTCTTGTTGATATCCTCTATTAAATTGGTTTTTCAATTCAAATTGGTTCCAAAATTCCTCCAATAACTATTTTTTAATACACTCTCATGGGCCTCAATAACTTAAAAAATTAAAGTTATTTCATTCAATTTCTTTCATATCAACATGAAATCATGTATTTTATTTTCTATTAAATTTTATATATTAGATTTTCTTATATCTCAATAGAGAATTCTCATGGAAGATAACATATTTTATTTGTATGACATAATTGTTCTCATCATCATAGAAATGATTCCCAAAATTCTAATCGAAATATAGGATAGGAAAACATATTTATGATATTCCCTTTAACAAAGCATTTTCTTTGGAATAAAAAAGATAATAATTCGTTCCACCATATGAATTGTGATTGTTCACATTTTTTGTAACATTCCGATGTTTTAAATGTAAATTGTATGGCTGATTGTTGTTAAAAAACAAATAAATATTAATATAACATTAATTGATGGGTATAAATATGTGTAATTTATTTAAAAAATAAATATAAATTTCCAACTATATATGAATTTATTATTATCATAATATAATAATATAATTATTTTTTAAAGTAATTTTAATCATAAGAATGTGTTTTCATCATAAAAATAAATTTTTTTTTATATAAAATAAAATAATTAATATTATAGAGTGTGTTGAAAACATAATTTTTAAAAATAAGTTAATTTTTAAAATATAATATAAAATTTTTTCTATAGTGATATTTTTAATATTTTCTGAAAATATTTAATTGTTTAAGAATAAAAAAAAATTTGTTTTATATAAAATAAGATATTTTTTATGAAATTATGAAGAAATAACTATGATATGAAATTTATTAAATTGATTAAATAAGAGAACATTTATTTTATTAGAGTAATATTTTAAAGAAATAATTTAGAACATTTATGTTATAATTTATTGCATGATAGGTATAAAAAGTATTGACAGTGTTGACGCAGTGCCTGCGCGACATTGAAAATGTAAAATGTTTTTCATTATAAATAACAACTGAGTTATAAAAATAAATTTCAAGACTCAACTATTAATTATTATTTTTTATTTAAGTTTTTTAATTTAATTTCTTGGTTTACAGATATACTACATTTATCTTATCCAAACACCTGTGTAATGCTTACAGAGGGAAAGAAAAGATAAAATGACCAATTTAAGATGTTGTTTCGACATGCATATGAGTGAATTTAAATAATGATTCAATGTAGAATATTATATTGATCCTAATTGAGATATTATTATGATATTAATTTATTTTCAATTTTTAAGAGTTTCCATTGATGCTTATGAAATGATAGTGCAATTGGATGAAAAAATTCATTTAATAACGAGTCTTGGCATAATGAAACTTTTTTAAGTGATTGATAAAAACTATATTTTAGACAGAATTTTCCCCTTGTTTAAATTTTGAATAATAGTCATTCAATGTCGTGATCAATATGTTATTTAAAGTATTATATAACCAACTTATTTTTAGTGAATAGTTACCTACCCTTATGTATATTAATGTTACCTAATGAATATTAATATGTACAATATTAATATTAAAACGGAAAAAATAAAAGATTCTTCACCAATGAATGTATAACTATAATACAACTTATTAGTGTCAATATGATCATATTATAAGTGATGGTATTTTCTGTTAGTCAATAATATTTTAGTACAATTTTATGATTCATTAAATAATTTAAATTTAAATTTGTTTTCATAAAATTTACTAATAAATTATAATTTTACTGTCATAGGGTTTTAAAAGAAATTATGAGGCCTTGATTAAATTTTCATGTTGTTATAAAATGAGTTATCGTTGTAAAATTTATATTTTTTGAAAAAATATGGAATTTTTTATAAATAAAATTAATCATGTTTAAAAAATTATTTTCATTAAATGGTCTACATTTATGAATTCTACACAAAAAATTGGTTATGCTGGATTTTATGAATTCTTTGGAAATTCATGATTTTTTGTGAATAGTGAAATACAGTAACTTAGATTATATATACATTATATGTTAAATGCACTATTCTAGACATCATGAATGATGTATTCACACTTTTATCGAACTCACTTGCACTATTTACTATTTCTGGTAGTAGTAATCTAGAATATTAAATGTATTGAGAACAAAATTTTAAACTAATTATTAAAATAATGGATAAACCCTCATCTCAACCACTATAAATACCACCCTCACCTCCCTCTTCCTCACACACCTCTCAAGCTTTGATAATTGTCTAAAGTATTATATATATTCATCCCAAGCCTCTTCCCAAAATCAATTGCCTACTGGACTTACCAAAAGAACAAAACCAAAGGCTTTAAGGATGATCTAAATGAGAAAAGATTGAAAGGAAATAATCCACTTTATCTTTCTTGTATATTCATTTTTTTTTTCTTATAATCACTTCACCGCATCTTATGAAGTATCCATGAAAGTTACATTATATTATATATATATATATATATATCATTTTTTATCATTATTTTGTAAAAATTCATCATCATACTCCTTCTCATGTCCCCTATATTTTAAAAATAAAAACACGGTACATTATGTGACGATTTGTCGACATCGTAGACGATGTGTCTTCAATATCATTGACATTATTCAATTATTGTTGTTAACCCATTTTAATGATGGAAATATATTTTATAATTTTTATGATATGACCTCTATTAAGTTATTTAATCAACATATATGCCTAAAATTAATGGAATATAATGAACCCAGTTAATGATTATCGAAGAACCACCAAAATGATATAAACATGATTAATGTTTTATCTACTGATTCATCATTATATATGATGGAAATGATTAATGGAATATTATAATATTTTTATATATATCAATATCATTTTATTTCATTCTTTATCGTCTGATATCGAGGTCTTAGGTAAGATGTATTTGGAACACTTCTAATCTTTGCTTATATGTGTTCTTCTAGGGAATTTGGGGGTGGAGAACATAGAACTTGAGCATGAGGTCTTCACAGGTTCTATTTCTAGAAGGGTTAATTATAAAGATAATGACTCATTGCATTTTTTACCATCTGAATATGAGGTGTGGTAGGTTTTTCATAACATGCCGAGGGAGATCTCTCCTAGAATAGATGGATTTCCGACTTCATTTTATGTGGAAGTGTGGGATTTTGTGGGGGCTGGGGTCATTGATGCGGTATAGGACATATTTAAAGGGGGTGCCATTAACAGTAGTTCGGGTTCCTCCAGGATGGATCTGTTACTCAATGTTAAAGAACCTTTCTCCATTAATCACTATAGTCCTATCTGTTTTTGCAGCGTATCATACAAAATTTTAGAAAGTGTTTTGTCTTGGATACTCAGCAGTTTGGTTCTGAGAGTCATCTCACAAGAGAAACACAGATTCATACATGGTAGAGGTATCCAGGGGCGGTTGGATTCACACGATACATGTTGATGGACTTAAATAAGAAAGTGGTTGGTTCCAATGTGATAATCCAGGTGGACATGGATAAGGAATGTGATAAACTGGAATGGAGCTTCATCATCTGGGTTATAAGGAAACATGGATTTCAGGAATGGGTGTGTGATCTGTTCTACCGTTGTTACTCCTCATCATGGCTCACTATTTCTATTTTGGGGAGGAGCTTTGGGTTTTCAAGAATGTGTGGGGGTTTCACCAGGGGGTCCTTTGTCCCCAACGATGTTTATTATTTCCTAGGAAGCACTCTTACAAAATCTTCACAGAAGCTTAAGGGATCAGGGGATGAAACCTTATCGTGCCAAAGGCATGGATGGATCCTTTTATCATAATATGTTTGTGGACGATAAACTCATTTTTTTGAATGTTTGGAGATAATTACTGTTTAATTTCATTCGTTTAATGAGGTTATATGGTGAGATCAGTGGTCAACAGATCAATTCTATGAAGAGAAATGTATTTGTAGCCAACAGATGTTCTTAAAGGAGCAGGGTAATACAAGACATCCTCGGAATGTAGTGGAAATAGATTCCAGTGGTTTATCATGGGGAACTCATTTCTACTGGTCGGGTGAAGAAATTATTCTTTGGGGACGTCATAAAAAGAATTCTTTGTAGGATTTTGAACTGGAAAAACAGGTTCCCCTCATTTTGGGGTCGAGTGGCATTGATTAATAGTGTGGTTTCTTCTTTCCCAATGCATGTTATGTCTGTTATCACTCCTAATAAAGTGATAATTTCTTAAATGGAATAGTTGATGAACATGTTTTTATGGGACACAAATTCATCGGGTAGGGCTCATTGGGCTGGATGGAGCTGGGTGCCCAAAGCAGTTGAGGGGGGAGGGGTCAGTATCAGGGAAATTGTTGTTTCCATGCAGACCATGCATGCCCAAATGGCATATGACTTTATGGTTATGAAATAAATGTGGGCAAGAATTATTGGTTTGAAATATGGATGAAATTGGGAGGAGTGGTAATAAAGAAAGCTGTCCATACTGGTGTAGATAATGGTTTTATCATTTGGAAATTCATTAGGATTCTTCTCGATGGCCTGTGGGATGAGGTGAGATTAATTTATGGAGTGAAAACTAGACTGGGAGGAAGCTATTTTTTCAGTTGTGTCCTAGACCAGAAATGTGGGTTAGGGAGGCCAGCCGCTAACCAATGTTGATGGAAACTATTCTTAGCCCGGATTAGATGGAATTTTTTAAAAATGTTGTGTTTTATAAGGAAGACATATGTTGTTTCAAAAAGTCAAACTTAGGTTATTTAAATGGGTCTGATTATCAGTGCCTAATTCATCTAGAAGGGGAGCAGGATGAATGGGGGGCTCATTTATGGTGCAAGGAGGTCCCCATGAAGATGTGATTTCTTGTGTGGAGGGCTCGACACTAAGAAAGTTCCACAAAAAATAACATAGTGAAGAAAGGAATACATCTAGAATTCTGATGCTACAATTTCTCTTACCCTCCAGTGGATATAGTGGTACATATTTTTATTAGGGGTGAATGGGATTCTTGTTTATGGCCGAGTATTGATAGAGGGGGGAGCTATGATGGAGAGTGATCGTCCATGCAGGGGTTTCTTGAGAACTGTTTTAGGGGAGTGGAGCAGCATGGCATCGAAAATAAGAGCAGGAGAATAGTGGTTACTACTGTCATCTAAACTCTGTCGGAGGCCTGAAACAATGTCAGGATAGCGGCGCGTCCATCGGTCTTGTTTCTCCAGGTGTGTATGAAGTTATTGCTACAGGAACTGGGCTCCCTGGTGAAGGGGATTCAACGCTGTATTTTGTTCGATAATACCACGAACTACCATGCTGCTCATCCGACACCCCATGGTTGTTGGGTACGATGTAACCCACCATTAAATGGATTTAAACTCAATTTTTATGTATCTTTGATGGTGTGGGGGGGCATATGGGTGTTGGAGGACTGGTCCGGGAGAAGAATGGTTTAGATTTAATTGCCTTCAGTAGCTTCCATGGGACGGGGAGTTCGGTGGGTGCAGAAGCAAGAGCCTTACCCACAGGTTTAATATTATGAAAAAGGTTATCAGTGGGGTTATTGGTGGTGGAATATAACTCTGAAGTGTTGATTATTGCCTTGCTAGGGAATGTTAAGCGGCCAGGGTGCGTGATATACCTTATACGCAGTTGTGCCTCAGAAATAGCTAGACGATGTTCAATTCAGCATATTCATAGAGAGGGGAACTTTGCGGGGGACTCTTTCTCTAGAGGGGGTCGCTCTGAGGAACCCCTTTTGGTCATTTCTCATTTGGGGTTGCTTCTATAATAATGCATCAGTTTTTTTCTTGGGGACACCGTTGGGATTCATCACATTCGGCCTCCTTGAGTGCTTGTATTAGAGGAAGGGTGTTCTCAAATCATTCGTTCAATAAATTAAAAAACCAATTATCACGAAAAAAGGTGTCATAAAAATGATTATGTTTCTGAATATTATTAATAATACTCATTTAACCATTATTCTGGATGATTAAATAATTTTGATGTAAGATGAACTCGAGGTAATTGAATTCATAACCCAATTTAAATTATTTGAGTTAAGCTTCATCATTATTCATTATGTGGTAATAAATACATTTTTATATATTTTTTAATATTATGTTTTATTAAGTGTATTTACTATGTATATACATATCACATACATTATAATTATTTCTAATTGCAAGTATATTTTTATGTGACTTTCCTTTTAAAATCTTTTTCAAAGCCTCTTTAATGAATTCAAAATGACTATTTTTTACATATATAGAATGAGGGGTTTATCTATATTTTAGGTAACATTATTTCTGTTTTTTCAATTATATGTTAATATAGTAATTTTGATAATTATTATTTAATTATTATGTTAATGCTTTTTATATATTCAATGTAATATGTTTTACGAAAAAAGGTATACTGAAAATATGAATGTGTTTTTCTCAAGGGTTTAAATGAGTTATCATGTGTTTTTGTCTTGATATTTTCCCAGGAAATATTTATATTGTATTTATTTCATAAATTATAACTCATTATATTATGGGTTGACCCCATTATATCTCAATATATGCTGGGTTGAGCCCATTATAGCTCAAGATATGATGGGTGGGCCCCATTATAGAACTTTAATTCATTGGGTACTCCAAATATGGAAGTTGACCAAATGGGTTTTCCATGGGAATGGGTTGTTGTAAGAGTGATATTGTAAATATGTCCCCATGAATCTACATTTTGATTCTATGTGTGCTAACAAGTCCTTATGAAATGGGTTTTATTGGTTTTTTGTTATCACTTTACTAACGATTTTTTTTCATATCCCATACTAGAAATTTTGTAATAATCCCAAATATTAAGTGTTTTCCATGGGTTATAGGGATGTGTATGAAAACTAAGGAAGTCATTTTAAATGTTATGAATATTTTTCAAAGAATGTATGTTTTATTTGAAAAAATAATTATTTTGGAAAAATCTATATTGTTTTAGTAGTATCCACATGTATGATTATGGGATATTTTTTATGTTTTATTTAATAATTATTTAAATGTAAAGACTTAAAACTATCATCCATGGGGATGAATGTAGGTTATTTTCTAAATCACAAGATTATGTAATGCTTCACGTTTGGGTACATATAGTTGGCATAAATGGATATTTTATATAACTGTAGATATTAGGATGTAATTTGAGAATAAGATTAACATCCATTTTAAGCAAATGGGTTAGAATGATATAGAAAATTTGGTGGTTTTATTTTAATTTAGGTATATTTCATAAAAACTAAAATAAACTTTAATATGAAGGGGTTTATAGATTACAGTTTCACAAAAAATTCTTTTATTATCATTTCCCTTTATCGTATTTTTTTCTATTTTATAACTAAATTAATGTTTAATTGATTTTATTTATACAGATTAATTATTGGTTTCCAAGATGGAAGTAAAGTCTTCTTTCACAACCTTATTATTATTCCCCGATGATTGGACCATCACTATTATGGAAACATATTACCCAATTTATTTAAATAGCTACTTGGGTATTCAAATTACCTATAAGAAATCGTTTGAGTTTCAAATGCTTACTATTTATTAGAAAAATTATGGTTCATCGTATAATTTTCATTTAATTTTTATATCAGAACTCATGAATCTTTGCGCAATGTTGATGAACCAAAAGTGGAATAATTTTTTTTGTATTGAATGTTGCAAATCGTAGCTGAATGAAAAGGGGGACATCTAGAAGATCCTCAAATATATATTGAATGTATGTATTATTTTTTCATATCAATAATGTATAAAAATAATTTGATTTATTTTTATTAACTGTGAAGATATAATTCAAATAATTGAATTTTAGGAATGATGTATCCAGAAATAATATTTAAATTTCTTCTTAATGGAATATGAATATTGTCCAATGGATAAGATTTATTCATATAATGGATTCAAGAGTTATGGTAGATTTAAATATGATTAAAATTTTAATATAAATAATACACATTTGATTATGGTAATACATTGGATACATAAATTGAGATTGATGACTATCTAATCCTTATTTTCTTATGGGAAAATTTTTTATTTCATGAGAAAATATCACTTATTTAGTGGACGTAGTTTAAAATGTATGGATAACTTTATGGTTTATATGATCATGTATTTTGAGGTTTTTTTGTAACAATGGATCATATGTTTATTGGGTAAATTTGTTTTTGATGAACATCACTATATGACTAGAAAGTGATATGTGAATAAGTTAACTAGAATTCTAGGATATTTTTTGACAACTAATCGTTAAATAATATTTTGGAAGAAAATATGATTGAATTATGATGATGACTAGCATATTATGGAAATTATATGAATTGATTATATACATTATAAAGTGATCATTTAAGGAGAATTGATGTTATATGGTGATAAATGTTAATATAATGTTGGAATTTTATGTGACCAAATCCTTCTAGATTTTGGGTTTTAATGTTTGTAAAGAATATTTTGAATCATTTTAATTATTGTTAGTTTTGGGAGGATCTACGTTGATATTTTGGAATTAATGTTGAATATTGGAGTTTATTTGATTTTTGTAATATCTTATATTTTCTTAACAGATTTGTCTTGGGTTAATACCTAATTATGGGATGAATAAATTGTTTTCCTTTTATTCATTTAATGATAAATAAAGTTAATTCTATCACTTCAATAATGAATGATCTAAAATTATAATTTGGAAAAAAATATGATTTTGTTGTTTATGATTGATTTAAGGATGAAACAATTTTTTTCATATAAGTATCTATCCTCATGTTTTCATTATAGATTTCAATGTAATAGTTGAACTATGGTAAAGAAATTGATCTTAAAATAAATATGGTATGCATTTACTTTTCATACTAATATGTTAATATCATTTAAACCAATCAAATATTTGTGGTTTGTGATGGTTATAATTATAATGATCATGTTCTCCATAACTATTCATAATATTATTATAGTTAGTTTTCTCTTCCATGTCCTTGTTTTCATACATGGAATTCATGTACTTATTATCTTAGGTTGCCATCATATTTTTCATTTCATTATTTTTATGTGGAAGATTATTTATTATATTTTATGACGTAGGTTTTAAATAAAGGTATTTTGATTATTTTTCAATTTTGACGAATACCATGATCTAATTATGATGGATCAATTCATTTAAGGGTGAAGATGTAACATCCTGAGATTTTAAAAGTAAGTTTTATGACATGTGATTCTTAAAAAATAAAAAAAATACTATTATAATCTAAATTGATGGGTATAAATATGAATACATTTTTATTTAATAAATAAAAAGTTTTAAATGAATATAAAATTATTATCATGTTGTTAGATTAATATAATAATGTTGTAAAGGCATGATAATCATAAGAAATGTGTTTACTTAAAAATGTTATTTTTATTTCTTTTTATTACAAATAATATATTTAATAGTACGGAGTTTTTTGAAAATAAATTTTTTCAAACTAGCATAATTTTTTAAATCATATTACCAAAATTATCAAATCATAAAATTTTTATAATTTTCTGAATATGAATAATTTTTTGAGAATAGTAAAAATTACATTTTTATATAAAATACAGTATTTTAATGAAATCATAAAGGCATAATTATGATATAATAAATAAATATTTTATTGAATAACTGAATGATCGTATTATAATAGTGGTATTGTATATAAATAATCTAGGAAATGTATGTTTTATTTTATTTCATGATCATTATAAAAAGTATTGTCAGTGCGGATGTAGTGCATGTATTGGATTTGAAATTTTAAATTGGATTTATTGTAAATTATAATTAAGGGATAAATTTTTTTTCATGACTCATTTATTGATCATTATATATTTTTGAATTTGTTAATATTAATTGAGAATTGTATTGTTATATAAAATTTATCTTCTACAAATACTCATGCAATGATTTCACATGGAATGGGAAGGAAAAATAACAAATTTAATAAGTTATCTTGACAGATATCTAAGTGAATATAAATAATGGATGGATCAAGAATTTTATTTTGAAACCGATTAATATATTTTTATAATAATAAATATGTTAGTAAATAACATTAATTCTTATGTAATGGTTGTTCAAGTGGAAGAAAAAAAATAAAAAATGGATGAAATACTCTATGTCAACATAATGATACTTTTTATAAAGAGATAGTTATAAAATACTCATCAAAAATTATTTTACTAATTCTCTATTTTGAATTTTAAAAAATAGTCATACATGATTGTGATTAGTATGTAATTTGGAGTTTGATAGGTCCAACATAATTTTTCGTGAATAGTAACCTACCCTTACGAATAGTAATATCGACCATATCAATAGTAATATAACTAATATGAATAGTAAAATGTAAAAATGATTAGTAACCTCACCAATGAATGTATAATAAAATGGAATCTTATAAGTGACAATATGATCATAGTATAAGTGTTGGAATTTTTTTTATGTCATGAATATTTAATTATAATTTTCTAATTAAATTAATAATTTAAATGAAAATTTATTTTCATAAAATGAAATCATAAATTATTATTTTTCTGTCTTATGGTCGTAATAAAATTTTATTACGTATTGTTTAATTTTACATGTTTTTATAAAATGAGATATAGTATTAAAATGTTTATTTTTCAAATTAGTTATAATTTTATTTAAAAATTACATTAAATATATTTAGGAAATTATTTTTATAAAATGGTGTTCAGTTTTGAATATTGCACATCAAAAAATCACTAGGTTTAATATTAGGGATTTTTATAAAATACATTAATTTTTTATGAATAGTGAAACACAACAATTTATTGTATATATAAATTATATTTTAAATACACCATTCCCAACATCATGATTAATGTTAGCTCCCTTGTTTAAGACTCACATGCTCTCTTTGTTTTTATTAGTCAAAAGAATCAATACTATTCATAGTCTTGAGAAAAATTATTAAACAAATGATTAAAATAATCGAGAGCACTTCCTATTCTCCACTATAAATAACAACCCCACTCCCCCCCCCTAATACACACTTCCTCACACACCTCTCCTGCTTTTAGAATTCTCTACACTCTACCCAATTTTTATTAAAAGTCTATTCCACACATCCAGGACCTGATGGTCTCACCGAAAGGCCAAAACCAAATGCCTTAAATAGGATATCAAGGAGAAGAGATCAAGAAGTAAAATCATATTTCTTTTTCATTTATTTTCATTTCAATTGTTTTCTTTTCTTATTTTCTTGTAACCTCCTCCTTTCCAAGAGACATTAAATCTTATTTACATTATAAAAACTATATTTTCATCTTTTTATTGAAATAATTCATCATCATACTCTTTCCTCTCTCCCTTTAATTGTAAAAATAAAAAAAATGTACGTTATGTGTCTATTTTCTTACCTCATAAAGGACATGTATTCAATTTCCATTATTTCCTTCAAATATTGCTGTAAAATCATTTTAATTATTGAAACATGTGGTAATATGTATTATATGAACACTATTATGTTATGGAATTAAATTATATGAAAAAATATTAAAGCTATATGATTAACCAAATTCGTGAATATCGAAGAACTTCCAAAATGATATAAATATCATTAATTTTTTATCTATTGATTCTTTATCATATATTATAAATAAATTATTAATGTTATCTTTTTTATATTCTAGAAACATAAGAATAACATCTCATTTTACGTCCGGAGTTTCACTTTTATTCTATAAGGAAATCCTTCACGAACTTACAATGGAATTCATGGAAATAGAAAAATATTATAAATTAGTGGGTGGAATGATTTTATAAAATGATCATATAAGCTGTAACAAATATGATTATGCTTCTGTAATGTACTAATAAAAGTCTTTTAACCATTATAGAGGTGGTTTACACAAATTTCATTTGAGAAAATATAACGACCCATACTTTACATACATTGTTAATACATCGAAATTGAAGCACACTTATTACAACATATGACAAAACCACAAAGGACCGTATAGGTATAGTGTCTTTAGAAACTGGGAAACACAAACAACTGGTTCATAAATCTTCTACAGTGTCTCCCATTTATTTCATCATAACTAGGGTCCCTTTTAGCATATTCTACTTAATATCCATCTTCCTGACCTGGGGAAAAGAAAACATAAAAGGGTGAGCTCAAATGCTCAGCAAGGGCAAATAAAGGAAATAAAAATCATATCATATCTTTATGAAAATCAAAACCTGCAAAAGAGATCATAATATCTTAACATGGAATAAATCATAGAAGTGAAAATGAGATCCCCATAATCATAACATAAAACTTGAAACTTTGTGGCATGCACACATAATCATGGAAAATCATTTCTTTTTAGTCATGACTCATTGCCAAGACTATCTTAGTGGACAAAGTCCCTTTCTGAACCGAGTTCACTCCTCGTTTCAGTCCTGTTTCACTGAACCGAAATAACCTTCCGTTCCAGCCATGTCTATCTCATGAGATATAAATCTTTACCCAATTCATTGGAGGGAGATATATGTCCCACCCATCTTATAATGAATCCTTTCTTATGTGTGCCACATAATCATAAAACATACATCATCGCATAACACATGTAACAAAAATGGGATTCTTGAAACATCATGACAACATAAATCAATTCATATAAGATAAAGGAATTCATAAAAATAATTCCATCACAACATGAACAAATCAATTTAATAATAGGGATAAAAACAGAACCCTTTATTATCTTAGATGGAAAATCATTTTGATAAAACACTTGAACTCCATTCTTGAGGAAAATATCCTTTCTTCTTAAAAAACATTTTTCCTTTCATAACATGTCATACAACTTTAAAATAAAAGAAGTTGATTAAAAATAAACTTGAAAACTTGTAAAGGAAGCTTTTTGGAAACAATGTTTTAAAAATCCATTCATGCCGTATAAGTTAAAAAAAACATTCTTCGTACTTTTGTCGGAAAGTCAAAAAGTACCTCGTATGAAAAACGACAAAAGATTCCTTTCATATCTTTTACAAAAAAAAACTTACCGAAGGGTAAAATTGGATATAAACTATTGTAGAAGGATGGAAATAATATTAAATATTGAGGTAACATGTATGTGGATGATAAAATACACCCCAGTAATTACCAAAGTAAATACAATCTCGGATAAAAGTGAGATAGTGATATTTCCTTTACCTTAGGTCCGATTTGCTTTGTTCGTGTCCGAAGCTCCTGTATAATGGTTTAAATAATGTTATTGACTTATTCCAGAATCATACATATTGATATGATATCATATATGGTCATATTATTAGCTTCTTGTTAGTAATATTTCATTGTTACTTGTTACTCGGGTCTTTATAACTTTTTGTTCTTATGCGTGTTTTGTTGGATAAATTCTTATTCTTATCTTTAGGTTATATATAATTCATTTACAGAATGGTATTAGTGTAGTATATACCATATTAATTCATTCAATTCATTTATATAATCATTATTAAATGAAGATCATGTAGAACGAGTCGCATCACATCGTGGAGACGGTATTCCGTACGTACGCACGAGTGATGATATCGTTCCTATGATCGTGGAATTGTATTGGAGTATATATATATATATTATTTCAGTATCAATATTACTTCATAATAATAATATATAGTTACTTATTACACCATTATAACCATCCTTGTAAGGTGATGGTGGAAAAATAGATTACACCACGGCGTGGAGACGGTATTCCGTACGTACACACGCGCGGTGATTTCATTTTTCCGTAGGATGGATAGAAGGTGAATTAGGGTTGTTTCATATTTATAATAACATATCAGTATGTAAGTAATACTGATGTTATTACTTTATCATGAATCAACTAAAGAAGAAGAAGTTGAAGAAGAAAGAAATTGAAAAGATCGGTAATGGATATTACCTCTTCTTTGGAACGCCTCTTTGAATCCTCCACTTAAGGAACTAAGATTGGTCTTTGGAGAAGACCAGGACCTCTAGGATTATTCTAGGGAAGTGGATAGGAGAAAATGACAGGGGTTTTCCGAGCTTGAGTGCTCAAATTGGTGTGAGGAGGAGGGGGAGGAGGTGCCCTTTTATAAGGGAGGAGAGGGGCACCTTAGGAATATCTCAAAATATTATTTTATATTAAAGTAAAAATCGGTTTATAATGGTTCCAAAGGGTATTATTTCGAAGCTAAAGTGGGGATGGGTCGAAATCCTATCAACCAATAGGATTTAGACAAGTTTAGGGTATTATTTTAACCTTATCAATTAGATTTAACTCTAAGTTAATTAATTTAACTTTTACCGTGTCTTTTTGTTTTCTTTCACTATATGGTTAATACACTTACTATAACATGCCAAACGAACCCAAAATTGTTTATTATTAATATATATATCCTTATCTAAGTCATTTGGCCGAACCTTAGATTTTAGGAATAAAATAACAATTAATAATATAATATTTGATTTAAAAACTATTTTGTGTCAATTTTGACACTATTTGATATATGATTTTTGTGAAAGTCATAACAGAATTATATGTTCGAAACAAGTTGATTAAATCAACATTAATATATCATAGTAACCTATAAAATTAGTGTAATTCATAAAAAGTCTTAAATTACATTTATTTTGGTATTTATATTATCAATTTTGTCAATATTTCATTAATAAGATAATTACTGCATCATCTTTGTGTTATAAATAAATTAAATTATTTGATGTCTAAAAATTACAAATAAAATACCATCATATAGGAAATCTTTTTATCTTTCTAATGAATATTTACAATCGAATTTATCTTATGTATAACCCCATATTAAAAATGATTTACTTATTAAACATTGATTTTAACTATTTTAACCCTTCTTTAAATAAATTAATAATAAATGTCCTAATCTAATCCAAGTGGGCCTAAATGGTCATATTTTATTCCTAAGTTTGTTTTTGGTCGAATTACACTTGTCCAATAGAATTAGGACATGTGTTAGGGTAATATTAATATCATATTTACCCTTAGTTACCCTATTTACTATTAACCGCGGTAAAAAAAAGTAAAAAGTTACTATTCACCAAAAAATTATTTTTATCTCATTGAACCACATTTTACTTACTGATATCAACCGTGTCTGTCGGATTTTCGAAATTCCATTCACAGAAGCGGTAAAATTAATTTTTATGCAAAATTCAGTTTTTAACCTACCACTTAGTGGTTTCACTATTCATCAAAAATTGAAAGTTTTCAGAAAAATACCAAAATTTCACCCTAGACAAATTTCGATATTCTGAGTCCAAAAATTAAGTCTATTTTGAAAAATAAAATTTCAAAAAGTGGTTATTACTATTCATAACGGCTAGTTTTAATAGCATATTGTTGTTTAGTGAAACTCGGTATTGCGTACGACACAAGCTATCGAGGAAGGTCGCGATTGCGTGTAAAGAAAGCCAAGCAAGTGTTGTGTAGAAAAAGATCCCTTTGATGATTTATATAACATAAAAGTCTCGGGTGTTACATTCTACCCCCCTTAAAAAGAATTTCGCCCTCGAAATTCGTCACTTTGCAACAAACAGATGAGGATACTTCTCCCTCATCATATCCTCAAGCTCCCATGTAGCTTCTTCAAGTAGGTGGTTTCTCCATAAAACTTTCACCAAGCGAGTGGTCTTGTTTCGTAGGACTTTTTCGCTACGATCCAGAATCTCTATCGGCTGTTCTTCATAAGAAAGATCTTGCTCCAGCGGTACAACTTCTGAGCTGAGTACATGTGAAGGATCTGGTATGTACTTTCTCAGGAGAGATACATGGAACACAACGTGAACTTGAGAGAGATTCGGTGGAAGCGCCAATCGGTAAGCTACCTTCCCAACACGATCCAGTATTTCAAAAGGACCGATATATCTAGGGCTCAACTTCCCCTTCTTTCCAAATCTCATAACCCTCTTCCAGGGAGATATTCGTAAGAACACTTTATCGCCCACTTCAAACTCTAGGTCTTTTCTTCGGTTGTCGGCATAACTTTTCTGTCGACTCTGAGCTGCTCTTATGTGTTGTTGAATAGATCTAACCTTTTCTGCCATTTCATCAACGAGATCAGGTCCTAATAGCTTTCTTTCCCCAACTTCATCCCAGCAAGTTGGAGTCCTGCATTTCTTTCCATAGAGAGCTTCATAAGGAGCCATCTGAATACTGGAGTGAAAGCTATTATTATAAGAAAATTCCACCAAAGGTAGGTGTTGATCCCAACCTCCTTTGAAATCCATAGAGCAAGCTCTCAACATATCTTCTAGGGTTTGAATTGTTCTCTCAGACTGACCGTCTGTCTGGGGATGATAAGCAGTGCTGAAACTCAACTCTGTATCCAGAGTATGCTGAAGACTTCGCCAGAACTTCGAGGTAAATCTCGGATCTCGATCAGATATAATAGAAAGTGGTACTCCATGCAATCTTACCACTTCCTTTACATATATCCTGGCAAGCTGATCTAGAGAGAAATCCTCTCTAATAGCAATGAAGTGTGCAGACTTTGTAAGATGATCAACTATGACCCAGATAGCATTATTGCCTTTGGATGTTTTAGGAAGTCCTGTGACAAAGTCCATAGTGATGTTTTCCCATTTCCATTCGGGTATGGGTAATGGTTGTAACATCCCCTTAGACTTCTGTCTCTCAGCTTTAACTTGTTGACAAACCAAGAATCGGGAGACATATTCAGCAACATCTCTTTTCATGCCATCCCACCAGAAGTACTCTTTCAGGTCCCTATACATCTTCGTGCTTCCAGGATGAATAGAAAATGATGAACTATGAGCCTCATCCAGCAGCTCATTCTTTAATTCGGGGATGGGAGGAACGCAAACCCGATTCCTGAACTTTATTATCCCATCACAATCAAGGTTGAATTCAGGAACATTTCTCACCTTCTTTTGTAACTCGACATCTTCTTTCTGTGCCTCTTTAATCTTCACATGTATAGATGGTTGAACATTCATTTGAGAAAGATATGATTATTCCCCTTCCATTATAATTCCAAGATCCATCCTTTGTAAATCCATAAATATTGGATCTTTTGTGATCCTCATCATGGATAAACTAGCATGGTCTTGTCGACTTAATGCATCTGCCACCTTGTTTGCTTTCCCAGGGTGGTAATGGATTGAGCAGTCATAATCCTTAATCAGCTCCAACCATCTTCTTTGACGCATATTCAACTCCTTTTGTGTGAAAATATACTTTAAACTTTTATGATCAGTATAAATATCACACCTTTCACCATAAAGGTAATGCCTCCAAATATTTAATGCAAAGATTACCGCAGCCAACTCCAAATCATGTGTTGGGTAATTTTGCTCATGTATTTTCAACTGTCGTGAGGCATAAGCTATCACCATATCATTTTGCATAAGAACACACCCCAATCCCTTCTTGGATGCATCACTGTAGATCACAAACCTTTCTCCACTACAAGGCAGTGTGAGCACAGGTGCACTGGATAACCTTCTTTTCAACTCCTTGAAATTCTCTTCACATTCCTCTGTCTAGACAAACTTAACTCCCATTCGAGTCAACTTGGTTATTGGATTAGATAATCGTGAAAAATCTTTTACAAAACGTCGATAATATCCAGCCAAACCAAGAAAACTTCGGATCTCAGTTACTGTTGTTGGTCTTGACCATCTTTCGATAACCTCTGTTTTTGCTGGATCCATAGATATCCCCTCTTTTGAGATTATATGACCCAAAAATGAAACTTTTTGAAGCCAAAATTCACACTTGGTAAATTTGGCATAAAGCTTCTCCTTTCTCAGGGTCTTCAATATAATTCTCAAGTGATCTTCATGATCTTCCTTGCTCTTTTAATAGACAAGAATATCGTCTATAAAGACTACCACAAATTGATCAAGATAGTCTCTAAAGACTCTATTCATTAGATCCATGAAGATAGCAGGGGCATTAGTAAGACCAAATGGCATCACTATAAATTCATAGTGTCCATACCTTGTACGGAAAGCCGTCTTTGGTATATCCTCCCTTTTGACCCTTAATTGATGATAACCTGAACGAAGATCAATCTTGGAAGAGTATTGAGCTCCGCGTAGTTGGTCAAATAAGTCATCAATGCGTGGGAGAGGATATTTGTTCTTGATAGTGATCTTGTTAAGTTCTCGATAATCAATGCAGAGTCTCATTGATCCATCTTTCTTCTTAACAAATAGAACATGTGCTCCCCAAGGTGACGCACTAGGGCATATGAATCCCTTATCAAGATTCTCTTGGAGTTGCTTCTTCAATTCCTGCAACTCAATTGGGGCCATTCTATTAGGTGTCTTTGAAATAGGCAAAGCACCCGGTACGAGTTCTATTGAAAACTCAACTTCACGATTTGGTGGAAGACCCAGCAATTCCTCCGGAAAGACATCATTAAACACCCGTACAATGGGCATATTCTTAATCATGAGTTTCTCACCAACCATTTGAGATAAATAACCTTCATTTAGTGGAATCAATACCCATAAGATGGAAGAAATTTCCACTGGAAGGTTATGTTCATCCTTGCATTGATAGACGATCGTAGATTGATCTGGAATATGAAATGTTACTTCCCTTCTTTGGCAATCGATATGAGCTCAATGTAGAGAAAGCCAATCCATGCCAATAATCACATCAAATTCCACTAAAGGAAGGATCACAAGATTTGCAGGAAGCACTTTCCCACAAACTTCGATCGGAGAAGAATTATAAACTTTTGATGCGATTGATGTGCCATTAGGTGTTGTCACAGCTAACTCAACATCTAATTGTTGAGTTAATACGGTGATACCCTTAGAAAAGTCTTCAGAAATAAAAGAGTGGGTGGATCCAGAATCAAATAAAACATTTGCTACTTTAGAGTGGATGGTAAGTGTACCTTTCACCACATCGTTATCGTACTCCACATCGCTGATAGAAATTGCATGTGACTTTCCTTTGTCTTTAGCCTTAAGAGTTTGTTTAAGTCGACCATCGTCATCAACCCTTGGATTTGGGCATTGATTGGCATAATGTCCCATCTCCTTGCACTTGAAACATTGAAGTGTAGTAGGTTCATTCTATGCATCCCTTCCTTTGTTTGCGTCATTAGACATCTTCTTCCCATTATCACGGCATTCAAATGCCCGATGACCTTCTTTTCCACATTTAAAACATTTACTTGTCCCTCTAAGACAACTCCCTCCATGTTTCTTTCCACACTTTGAGCATAAGGAAAAGCTCATCTTCTTTTCCGTGTGCTCTTTAGATTTTTCTTTGAATTCCATCTTCCTCTTCTTATCAAACCCATGTGACTGATGGGTTACTCCAATCTCCATCTCGACTTTGAGAGCACATCGAACGATTTCCTCGTAGCTATTGAAGTCCCTTATGGCTAATGCCCTTCGAAGACTTGGTTTTAAGCCACTAAAGAATCGATCGATCTTACTCTCAGGTTGGATAATAATACCAGAAGTGTACCTTGCAAGTCTGGTAAAATTTGCTTCATAGGTACCAACAGATTCATCATCCCTTTGCTTCAGTTCAAGAAACTCTTTCTCCATCTTTGTTCGGAGAATACGAGGGAAGTACTTATTGAAAAATAAGTTCTTGAACTCGTCCCATTCCATAGACTCAATTTCATCCCTTTGCCTCGTATTCTTAACAAGATTCCACCATTGATCAGCATCTCCTTCCAAACGATACACTGCTAGGATGACTTTATCATGTTCAGAACATTGAAGAACTGAAAATATCTTTTCAGTAGTACTAATCCATTGTTCAGCAACTAATGGATCAGTAGACCCACTGAAAGAAGGTGGACGCTGCCTCATGAAGGATTCAACAGAATGTTGCTCCCTCCTTTGCTCGTTTGGAAATCCTGCATGATTCATAGCTTGAGAAAGTTGTGTGAGCATGGCTACAAGATTTTGCATTCCAGCTCCCATATCGTTTGGTTGCTCAGGGGGACAATCATTGCATTGCCCATCGCATTCCTCATTAACACGGTTCCTTCGGGTTCCAGCCATTGACTAAAACCAAGAAGAATAGTGTGAGCAACACTAATTATAATAGGAAACCACATAATTCAAGAATAAAATTTTCATGCTTAAGGTCTTATCCTAGGTTATTCAAGGCCATTTCTAAAACACTAAGATTGTGTTCTATGCTTAGACTTATCCTTAGGGTTCTTACTAAGGCTTTCACATCCTAGTTTCCAATGGTTGACTATACCTTTCCTCTGATACCAACTATAACGACCCATACTTTACATACATTGTTAATACATCGAAATTGAAGCACACTTATTACAACATATGACAAAACCACAAAGGACCGTATAGGTATAGTGTCTTTAGAAACTGGGAAACATAAACAACTGGTTCATAAATCTTCTATAGTGTCTCCCATTTATTTCATCATAACTAGGGTCCCTTTTAGCATATTCTACTTAATATCCATCTTCCTGACCTGGGGAAAAGAAAACATAAAAGGGTGAGCTCAAATGCTCAGCAAGGGCAAATAAAGGAAATAAAAATCATATCATATCTTTATGAAAATCAAAACCTGCAAAAGAGATCATAATATCTTAACATGGAATAAATAATAGAAGTGAAAATGAGATCCCCATAATCATAACATAAAACTTGAAACTTTGTGTCATGCACACATAATCATGGAAAATCATTTCTTGTTAGTCATGACTCATTGCCAAGACTATCTTAGTGGACAAAGTCCCTTTCTGAACCGAGTTCACTCCTCGTTTCAGTCCTGTTTCACTGAACCGAAATAACCTTCCGTTCCAGCCATGTCTATCTCATGAGATATAAAACTTTACCCAATGCATTGGAGGGAGATATAGGTCCCACACATCTTATAATGAATCCTTTCTTATGTGTGCCACATAATCATAAAACATACATCATCGCATAACACATGTAACAAAAATGGGATTCTTGAAACATCATGACATCATAAATCAATTCATATAAGATAAAGGAATTCATAAAAATAATTCCATCACAACATGAACAAATCAATTTAATAATAGGGATAAAAACAGAACCCTTTATTATCTTAGATGGAAAATCATTTTGATAAAACACTTGAACTCCATTCTTGAGGAAAATATCCTTTCTTCTTAAAAAACATTTTTCCTTTCATAACATGTCATACAACTTTAAAATAAAATAAGTTGATTAAAAATAAACTTGAAAACTTGTAAAGGAAGCTTTTTGGAAACAATGTTTTAAAAATCCATTCATGCCGTATAAGTTAAAAAAAACATTCTTCGTACTTTTGTCGGAAAGTCAAAAAGTACCTCGTATGAAAAACGACAAAAGATTCCTTTCATATCTTTTACAAAAAAAACTTACCGAAGGGTAAAATTGGATATAAACTATTGTAGAAGGATGGAAATAATATTACATATTGAGGGAACATGGATGTGGATGATAAAATACACCCCAGTAATTACCAAAGTAAATACAATCTCAGATAAAAGTGAGATTGTGATATTTCCCTTACCTTAGGTCCGATTTGCTTTGTTCGTGTCCGAAGCTCCTGTATAATGGTTTAAATAATGTTATTGACTTATTCCAGAATCATACATATTGATATGATATCATATATGGTCATATTATTAGCTTCTTGTTAGTAATATTTCATTGTTACTTGTTACTCGGGTCTTTATAACTTTTTGTTCTTATGCGTGTTTTGTTTGATAAATTCTTATTCTTATCTTTAGGTTATAGATAATTCATTTAAAGAATGGTATTAGTGTAGTATATACCATATTCATTCATTCAATTCATTTATATAATCATTATGAAATGAAGATCATGTAGAACGAGTCGCATCACATCGTGGAGACGGTATTCCGTACGTACGCACGAGTGATGATATCGTTCTATGATCATGGAATTGTATTGGATTATATATATATATTATTTCAGTATCAATATTACTTCATAATAATCATATATAGTTTCTTATTACACCATTATAACCATCCTTGTAAGGTGATGGTGGAAAAATAGATTACACCACGGCGTGGAGACGGTATTCCGTACGTACGCACGCGCGGTGATTTCATTTTTTCGTAGGATGGATAGAAGGTGAATTAGGGTTGTTTCATATTTATAATAACATATCAGTATGTAAGTAATAATGATGTTATTACTTTATCATGAAACAACTAAAGAAGAAGAAGTTGAAGAAGAAAGAAATTGAAAAGATCGGTAATGGATATTACCTCTTCTTTGGAACGCCTCTTTGAATCCTCCACTTAAGGAACTAAGATTGGTATTTGGAGAAGACCAGGACCTCTAGGATTATTCTAGGGAAGTGGATAGGAGAAGATTACAGGGGTTAGCCGAGCTTGAGTGCTCAAATTGGTGTGAGGAGGAGGGGGAGGAGGTGCCCTTTTATAAGGGAGGAGAGGGGCACCTTAGGAATATCTCAAAATATTATTTTATATTAAAGTAAAAATCGGTTTATAATGGTTCCAAAGGGTATTATTTCGAAGCTAAAGTGGGGATGGGTCGAAATCCTATCAACCAATAGTATTTAGACAAGTTTAGGGTATTATTTTAACCTTATCAATTAGATTTAACTCTAAGTTAATTAATTTAACTTTTACCGTGTCTTTTTGTTTTCTTTCACTATATGGTTAATACACTTACTATAACATGCCAAACGAACCCCAAATTGTTTATTATTAATATATATATCCTTATCTAAGTCATTTGTCCGACCCTTAGATTTTTAGGAATAAAATAACAATTATTAATATAATATTTGATTTAAAAACTATTTTGTGTCAAGTTTGACACTATTTGATATATGATTTTTGTGAAAGTCATAACAGAATTATATGTTCGAACCAAGTTGATTAAATCAACATTAATATATCATAGTAACCTATAAAATTAGTGTAATTCATAAAAAGTCTTAAATTACATTTATTTTGGTATTTATATTATCAATTTTGTCAATATTTCATTAATAAGATAATTACTGCATCATCTTTGTGTTATAAATAAATTAATTTATTTGATGTCTAAAAATTACAAATAAAATACCATCATGTAGGAAATCTTCTTAGATTTCTAATGAATATTTACAATCGAATTTATCTTATGTATAACCCCATATATAAAAATGATTTACTTATTAAACTTTGATTTTAACTATTTTAACCCTTCTTTAAATAAATTAATAATAAATGTCCAAATCTAATCCAAGTGGGCCTAAATGGTCATATTTTATTCCTAAGTTTGTTTTTGGTCGAATTACACTTGTCCAATAGAATTAGGACATTTGTTAGGGTAATATTAATATCATATTTACCCTTAGTTACCCTATTTACTATTAACCGCGGTAAAAAAAAGTAAAAAGTTACTATTCACCAAAAAATTATTTTTATCTCATTGAACCACATTTTACTTACTGATATCAACCGTGTCTGTCGGATTTTCGAAATTCCATTCACAGAAGTGGTAAAATTAAGTTTTACGCAAAATTCAGTTTTTAACCTACCACTTAGTGGTTTCACTATTCATCAAAAATTGAAAGTTTTCAGAAAAATACCAAAATTTCACCCTAGACTAATTTCGATATTCTGAGTCCAAAAATGAAGTCCATTTTGAAAAATAAAATTTCAAAAAGTGGTTATTACTCTTCATAACGGCTAGTTTTAATAGCATATTGTTGTTTAGTGAAACTCGGTATTGCGTACGACGCAAGCTATCGAGGAAGGTCGCGATTGCGTGTAAAGCAAGCCAAGCAAGTGTTGTGTAGAAAAAGATCCCTTTGATGATTTATATAACATAAAAGTCTCGGGTGTTACAGAAAAACTTGAGGTAATGGACTTTTTTACCAAATTCCCATGATTTGTGTCAAACTTATAATTTATACATTATGTAGAATTATGATTTTCTATGTGAGGAATTTTATATTTATATTTTTTTAATTACCTTTATTTATAGTGTATACACATATCCATTACATAATAATTAATTCACACTCCAATTATATTTCTATGGGAGTTTCATTTAAAATATTTTTTAGAGTTCCGTTAATGAAATTTAAAATGATTATATATATATATATATATGAATATATGGAATGAGTGGTGTATCCTGATTTCATGATTCATTATTCTTATTATGAATAAATTATATTTTTACATTTTAATTTTAATTAATATTATTTCATTATTGGGTGAATGATTTTTTATATTTTAAAAGTAATTTATTTTATGATAAAAACATATTTTGAATGTGTTTTACTCAAGGGGTTTATTGAGTTATTATGTGTTTTATTTATTATATTTTCCTTGGATATGGTTATGTTGGTTTGAATCCATTATATTTCATTATATGATTGTTTCATCACCATTTTATTTCAGGATATGTGGTGTTGAACCCATTATAGCTCTAGATTTGGCAGGTGAGACCCATTATTTCTCTTTAATTCTTTTGGTAGTTTGGATATGGAAGTTTACCAAATGGCTAGTCAATTTCTATTTGTTATTTTATGAGAGATATGGTAAATACATCCCAATTAAGTTAAGGGATGTTTTTTATCATGATAAGGAGTGTTTTTTAAATGGTTTGTATTGGTTTTTATGTTATCACATGACTAACAATTTTATTCTATATATACCTTACTAAGATTTTTAAACTAATCCTATGTTTTTAATTGTTTTTCACATGTTGTAAGGATGTTCTAGAGAATGAATGAAGAAATTCTACATTTTAAGAATTTTTCTCTAAGAAATTATGTTTTATTTAAAAATTTGTATATTTTGGAAATAATTGATACATGAACAATCATAGAATGACTAACTACCTATATTATACAATAGTTTTTGAATTTATATCTAGTGTATTCTCTAAAATTTTCAATTCATAGTTACATTAACATCCAACTACATTCCCATTCACTTAAGAATTTATTTTGACTGCATTCCTAAAAACATTTGATTATTTCATTAAGATGTAGGTCACACCTAATGAGTGATATCATTAATAAAAGACATGATGTTTTATGATTTACCATTCGAATTTATTCGGGGTAGGGTATATAACAACCCAATTTTAACATAAATAGATACTACATAATTTTTTTTCAATACATAAAACATTATAGAAGTTGATTATGCAAGACTATATTAGTCTAGTTCCTTTGGAAACATGAAATTATTTACATTTCTACAAAAGTAAGATACATTATTTCCCACTTGTTTCTTCTTGGATTAAAACCTTTATAGACACATCAATCATAATATGTATCATTATAACCAGGGGAAAGGAAACATAAAAATGGATGATATCATATTCACTATAACGGTAAAAAAGGGATATATATGATCATAATCATGGGCATAAGGGTTTTGTGCCATGATTATTGAAATATATTATCACACCCTGCATATAAAAGATCATAATTAGGAATCATGGAATAAATATTAGCAGATCCAAAGACATGAATCATAATTAAATAAACAACATAATACATGAAATCATAATTTATGTATAAAATAGAACTCTAGAATGAACATAACAATATAATAAAAATTACCATAGTAGTCAAGGAATCAATGCGAAGCAATGTTTCTGTAACATCCTAGGTAAAAAAGAATATAAAATTTATATATTTATTAACATTTGTGAATTAAATGTTAATATTAATTTAAAGGTAATGCTTTGTTCGATGGTGTGCTCATTATGCAACGGCGAGTTTCTATGAAATCTTACATTGCACACTAATAATATTATAATATTATTTTAAATGGTAGTTAAAAACTAGCCTCTGTAATAGTGGGAATGAACAAAAATAACAACAAAATGATGATATATGTTTGTTAAATATTTTTAAATCTATCTAATAAAAGTTAGAGGCTTAAAATAAGAAAAGAATTTGATTTTAAGGATAAATATTCTAATGTTCTTTACAAGGATGATTAACAGACTTTTAATGGAGGACCCTTTTTATAACTACTTTTTTTCAATGTTATATGTTATATATGAAAAAATAAATTCCTTTTTAGAATCAGGACAAAAAAAATTACTTTGTGTAAATTTTTGATATTATTCTGATAAGTTCATTATTAATGAATAATGAAAATTTTGTATTTTAATTCAATACCTCTTTTTAATCTAATTTATTTATATGGATAGATTAATTTTTTAATTGGGTTTAATGTTTAGTTTAAATATGTATTTACCATTTAATCCAATGTTGGTAATTCGAAAGAATTTCACTTTGAAATTGGACATAAACAATGGTCAATCTTTTTAAAGATATTGTTTCATAAAAACACGCTATTTGTTTTGACAGTGGGAATTAATTATAAAATTAATTAATGAAAATTATTTGTGTTGAATTTGGTAAAATGGACATCATTTTTTAATTTTTAATACCAAATTCACAGTGGATAATATTTTGTATTTTTCTAACATATGTTCATTTTTAATGAATAGTGAAAAATACTGTCTTTTACTTCAAAACTGCTAATTCATCTAATTTAATTATATATCTATATGGTTTTTTTAATTGGTTATAATGTTTAATTTAATTATGTATTTATCACTTAATATAATGTTGTTCATTGGACGAAATTTCACTTTTCAATTGGATGTAAAAACAAGTCAATATTTTGATAAATTTTACTTCTTAAAAACCCGTCTTTGTTTGTGACAACAAGAATTATTTTAAAATTAATTACTGAAACTTTAATGATTGGAATTTGGTGAAATGGATTCCATATTTTGAATCATAAGGTCCAAATTATGTAATTAAGACTCTTGTTTTTAGACATTATGAATAGTAACGACGGTAATTATCATTAATTATCGTGATTAATTTGTAATAGGGTAGTTAAGTGTAATAAAATAATATCATAATAATATAAAATGACCCCAAAATGTGTCCAAATCCTTTTGGTTGTGTCATGACCGAACATGGGAGGCCTTCTTCCAACTTATGAACCCCATGGAATCACTTTTGTGTGATAGTGACCTTTTATCATATAATATTTAAAGAAAGGAAAATATAACCAAACTATGTAACACCTAAGTAAAAAATGTTTAATTCTGTTTACATAAATGTTCTCTTAGAATATAAATAGTAATTGGAAAGATAAAATAATTTCCTAAATCATTTTATTTTTTTAATAATTTTTGAACATTAAATAAATAAATTTATTTATGACACCATGATGATGCAGTGATTACCTCAACAGTGAACGATTTAAATAAAATGGAAAGATAATATAAAATCTGAGACATAAACATGTCGAAAACCTATTGGAAGGGTTTATTTATAACCCTTATCACTTATACTAGAAAATATCATTGTGGGACCTTTAAAATAAAAAAATCATTTTATAATAAAGTAACATTTCAAGTGCATTCCAAAATTGACCCTCCTCCCTCTTATAAAAGGCCCCCACCTACAACCCCTTACCCACACCCCTCAAGATCTTGTATAATCTATCCTATACTCATATTATATCTCCACATCCCTTTGTTACTCCTAAAAGCCTCACATTGGGACGAACTTTTTCAACGAAGCCTTTGGCTCAAATCAAAAAGAGTTACCTGATTTATAGGTAATGTCTTCTCTCTAGTTTCTTTCTTTTATTTTCCGTCTTCACTGACCACTATATTCTTATTATTTTATTCCATAATAACACCAGTATCCTCAATATACTAGGATTTTTTTATGAAAAGGATTCTACCTACACTTACACACACTTCCGTCTAATGGTTAAAGAACAAACTATTTCTCCGGGTGGCGAATTACTACCTAACGAAACGATGATTGTTCATTCTTCTTTTAACACCTCTCATGGTGGCCTTTATGATGGAACTATATTTATATATGATATATATTATGTTTATGTTTTCATTATTCTTCTGTATTTTTATATATATAGAAAACCATTATAGTTTACATTATGTGTAAACACGATAATTTAATTTGAGGAAGTGCGGACTACCGCCCCCTCAAAGTGATATGACTCGTTCATACCATATGTGGTACTTATAAAGGATAGTTTTAATGATATTATATTTGGTAAAATACTGGAATTATAATACTACTATGTATCATTATGTTTTAATTACATTAAATATAAAATAGAAATGGAAGAAGTGTTCATGTGTACGTACGACTTACAATCTTCATGAACAGTGTATTTTCATTTCTTACCTCTAAATGTTATGTAATATTATAAAAACATTTATATAATGGATATATATGAAATATATAATATCTAAATCATTAATATAATTTTTAAGATAAAGGATATTTTACTACATGATCAACTTGTAAATATAAGAAGTTCACTTTTGAGTCAAGAACCAAATATCGAAAAAACGGCCGTTATTAACTTAAATGATTACATAATCGTTATAATATGGTAATAAGTGATATAAAAGAAATAATAACCATGATAAAGGTTCTTAATAAAGTATAAATTAACTTATGTTTATCATTCAGGAATAACAAGGAATATACAATGAAGTCAAGTCGAACATGTGTTGAGGGATTTCACATCTCACTTTGAATTCTATAAAATTTCGATTGTTCGCCGCTTATTGGTTTCATGTGGTGTATTTTGTACATCCATTTCATATATATTATCAATATTAAATTTATATTCATGTAATTATGTGATTCATTTAGTTTTTATTATCTTTTGGTCATACGACTCGATTTGATTACAACGATGTAAGGGATTTCTTGTCTCACTTTGAATTTTGTGAGATTTCCATTGTTCACCACTTATTTTTGAATACTGTGTATTTTATACTGACATTTCATATATATTATCATTATTATATTTATATTAATCGTATTATGTGATTCATTTGGTATTTATTATCTTTTGGTCATACGACTCTATTTTATTTCAACGAGGTAAGGGGTTTCTAATCTCACTTTGATTTCCATGAGATTTCCATTGTTCACCACTATTTTGATGCATGTGGTGTATTGTGTAGTGCCACTTCATATATATTATAATTATTCTATTTATATTCCGGGTATTATGTGATTCATTTGGTTTTTATTGTATTTTGGTCAGATGACTCGATTTGATTACAATGAGGTAAGGGGTTTTTATCTCACTATTTATTCTTATGAGATTCATGCTACATTTGGCACTATTTTATTTTTGTGAGGTGTTTGTACTTCCCATGATTGTATTAATTGTGTAATATACTTTAATTTATGGGTATTTACATCTTCATCGTATGATCCTTCTTTCATGGGGTGTACGTATCGAATGTTACACAAATCGGTAAGGGAACCTTTCAAACTCCTCTTTTTAAAAGACTTATTTTTTGTTAATTCTTTTAATTCAGATCTTCTTTTGTAGGGATTTGTCCTTTTATATCCTTAGTGGTGTGAATTTTATGTCCAAGTGATGATATAACCCCTTTTATCTCATCAACTCATTTTTTTTATTTTAATGGGACACCGTTAGGCTGTGGAATTTTTGTAAGGGAACTTCTAAACCCAATATCAATTCTTTAGGTTAAACATATACTTCTTGAATATGAAATCCTATTAAAATGTGTGAATGACCTCATATAGTTTTACACTTTATATCCACTTATATTGGGTTTATTCCTATTTATCACACATTATAATGTAATTGATTTATCCTTAATCAAAGGATACCGTCTTTGTAAGGGAATTCGTCTCAATCTCCATTCATTGAGGAATATTTTATTTTAATACATGACTTTCTTTTATAAACTGTACAAACACCTTTGACTATGGCATTTATTCAAAAGGAATATTTTCTCTAAGAATCATTTTACTAAACAATAAAAAGTCTGTTTCTTTTTAATGTACGTGGTGACAACAACCTTTCCGCCGCCACGAGTATTATTTACTATTTGGCTTCCTTTACAATCCATAATTTTTTTAAAAGGAAAATAAATTAAATATACTGTTTTATATATTTTGGTATTGAAAATGGTTTGGATAATGGATTTTTATGTTAATATTTTGTGATTGAATTGTTGAAATGTATTCTTTCCTTTATATTTGTTTAATGTCTTATGATTTTATAATGGTACTTAGAAATTTGTGGGGAGGTTGCGTGATAAACCAAATGATTGGTGGTGATGTGAATACCAGGATGGGTCGTTATGTTATAACCTCCAATGCATTGGGTATCGAAGTCGTCTGTATGGCTATTCCATTTAGTGACATGTGTGGAAGTCGACCGTATGGTTATTCCATTTGTTTATGTTTATGTCAACAGTTACCTTTATATGTTATGTGTTCTTTATATGGGTTTTATGATGATATTTTGGTTACTAAATGGTAATAAATGATATTTTATTTAGTGAAGAGTATTTACTACTTCATAAAGGTGAATAGTATTGCTAATGTTAAAGTATTCATGGTTTACATGTTGTATTGAAAAACTAATAGTTTTTTAATTGTGTATTATTTACTGAGCTTTTTATGCTCCTCCCATGTTTTTGAAATGTTTTTCACATGACATAATGTGCAATAGGGTCAAGGATGAGATCATGTAAAGTAATTATGTCTAAAACATGGAACTAGACATGAATTTTTTTTAAGTGTTTTTATTTTATGAAAAAAACTGAAACTGAGTAGAAGTGTCTACATTGTAACTTTTGAGATGTAATAGTTATGGCCAAATTATCTAAAACTCTAAACCTGAAATGATCCTCAATGTGAATTATTCATTTAATTCAAGATTAAGTAATGTTTTAAGGCGGTGTCCTTATAGTTTGAATCATTGATCGGTTTAGATAACTTCAGAGGTTAGGGTTTTCTTTAAGCATAAGTGACATTACCATAATGGTCAGGATTTCAGAACGAGTCATAGTTTCTTTTGATGAAGTTAATGAGTTTAAGATAACATGAATAATTATAATGATTTTATTGGTATACTCACACTAACTATTTTTTAGTAAATGGATGGATCTAGCAGGAACCAAAGTAACAATGGATGTGAAGAAAATTATGAATTTTTTCTGAATCAGAAACTGAATGATATGGGTGCTACAATGAGAACTATTGTGGTTATTCTCAACCAACTATCTAGAGTCCTGATTGACCACCTAAACCTTAGTGATTTTTATAAGTCATCATATATGCGAGAATAAAATCCCTACGGATGTTCAGGTAATAATCATAAAGGTAAATATGTTCAAGAACCTATGTTTCCAATATGTGGATAGAAAAAAAAGGAAAATGTTTCAAAGGGATAGAAAGATGCTATAGATTTGGAAATGAAGGTCATAAAGCAAGAACCTTCAATGGAAAAAGGAAGCATCTGGTTGACTCTAGGAAAGGGAAAGAAGTTCTTTATGAGGGATCAATGGAACGTTTTAAATGTGGTGTGAATGGTCACTATGAAAACACATGTACTATGAAGATGTTTTGAGAATTGGATCACCAGTATCATACAAATATTCGTTTACCAATAACTAATTCCATTCTGATTGAGGATGAAGAAACTGACAATGACCAATGAAAGCTATGGATTATTTCTTAACATATGTTTTCCTATTATTGAATATGAGGATATGATTTTTGACATTGTTTTTAGGAAAGAAGTATTTTAGAATAAGTTGTAAAGGAATGATTAATGTACCATGAAGAATATTGAATGAGTAAGAAGTCCACATATAAGGGAGTCAATAGTAATGGTAGATTTTAGGACAGTGAGATGATTTAAAGTATTAAGGCTCTTTTGATGATGGGATTACATTAGAAGACATTTTATAATATGTGTAACCCATAATTTTGATATATTAATATTTTATTCAAGGAATAGTTATCTTTTCTTTCATGGATATACTTATAGAAAATATTTTCAGTTTATATGATCCTTGAATTTATGGTAATTACCGGTTAATACGTTTTGGGATGCAAAGAAAATGTTATTAAATAACCTTTTTGGTTAAAATATGTTTTGGTTATTTTTGATGAATGTATCTCTTTTTGGAGAATGTTATAAAATTATATAGTTTGTTAAAAGGGAAAACTCACAGACCATGTGAAAACCCATCGCATCAGAAAAAGCTGCGGGAATCGAACCCACAACCAAAGTGCAACCATAATTTATTTCCTACCACTGGACTACGTGATGTCCATGGTTAGTATAACTAATTATTTTTAGTTATATGATCTTATGAATCAGGAATAAGTTTCTTATGAGTTCTATATGGAAATTATTAACCTATCATGGAGGATATATGGTTTGGTTAATTACTTTTTAATAAGATACATTAAGAGTAATTGATGTTATTCGGAGATAAATGTTATGATTTATCTTAGAAGACTATGTGATTAAATACTTCAGAGATTTGGGTATAAATCATAGTTTGGATTACATTGAAGAATTTTATGAATAACTATTTATTGAATGGTCTTTGATGAACATTGGGTTTTGATGGAAAAATTCCGGAGATTAAGAGTAGTTTTTCTTAAAGGATTTTCTTTTTGGGGATTATCTGATCTTGTACTAACAATTTTTGTTTTGGTTAATGTCTAAAGACATGGGTAATATATAGTTCATCTTTTTTGGATTATTTGATTCTCAAGAAGTTGATTATAGCACTCTTAATGTGAAAAAGTCATCCTAAACACTCTTCTTTTGGAGATAATATGAGTTCGTGTAAGAAATATAGTAAGAGATGAAAGTCTACATGACAATTAATTATATTTCCTGATGATTTAGTTAAGCTCATAAATAAATTCCTCAATGAGATGTAACTTAAAACAAAAACATTGTCTGTTAACTTTTCCTACTGGGGAATAAAATATAGTTTAACCCATAACAAGTTTGTGATTTTCTGGTGGTTAGAATTCTCCTAAACATGTTTCCTATCACTCTCGATCATAATTTCTCCTCTATATCCATGCTATCATGGAATTATAGTATCTGTTGTCTCAGGTTACCTTTATACATTTCATTCATTCTTAAAATGTGATTGTTTAATTTACTAATTTTCCGATGTGCAGCTTTCAATGAAGTTTTCGAGCCCAATTTTAAAATTTCAAGGATGCAATTCCCAAATGGGGGGAAGGATGTAAAATCCCAGGTAAATAAAGAATATGACATTTCCATATTTAATAACATTTCTGAATAAAATTTTAATATTAATTTAAATGGATTGATATGTTTGTTGGTGTACCCAGTATGCATCAACAAGTTTCTTTTAAATCTTACGTTGCATACTAATAATATAATAATATTATTTGAAATTTTTGTTAACACCTAACTATTGTAATGGAAGGAATGAATAGAACTAACGAGAAAATTATTATATATGTTTTTTAAATATATTTACATTTATCCAATAATAGTTAGAGGCTTAAAATAAGAAAATAATTTGATTTTAAGCATAAATATTCTAATGTTCCTTAAAAGGTCGATTAACAACCTTTTGATTAAGAACCCTTTTTAAAACTATTTTTTTCAATTTTATATGTTATATTTGAAAAAATAAATTCCCTTTTTAGAATATGGACATGAAAATTTACTGTGTGTGAATTTTTGTTATTTTTCTGATAATGTTAAATTTTTAATGAATAGTGAAAATGTTGTATTTTAATTCAAAACCTCATTTTAATCTAATTTATTTATAAGGATAGATCATATTTTTAATTATGTTTAATGTTTAGTTGAAATTTATTTTTACCATTTAATCCAATGGTGGAAATTGGAATTAATTTATCTTTGAAATTGGACATAAATAAGTGTCAATCTTTTGAAAGATATTGTTTCATAAAAACACGCTATTTGTTTTGACAGCTGGAATTAATTATAAAATTAATTAATGCAACTTATATGTTTTTAATTTGGTAAATTGGACATAATTTTTGAATTTTTAATATCAAATTTACTTTGGATATGTTTTTGGTATTTTTCTGACAAATGTTCATTTTTAATGTATAGTGAAAAATACTGCATTTTACATCATAACTACTTTTTCATCTAATTTAATTATATAGTTACATGGTCCTTTTAATTGGTTTTAAATTTTAATTGAATTATTCTTTATCACTTGATAAAAAAAATTTCATTGGAAGTAATTTCACTTTTCAATTGGATGTAAAAACAAGTCATTCTTTTGATAAATTTTACTTCTTAAAAACCCGTCTTTGGTTGTGACAACAAGAATTATTTTAAAAATAATTACTGAAAAATCTATGTTTGATGTTTGGTAAAATGGATTCCATATTTGGAATCATAAGGTCTAAATTATTTAATTATGACTCTTTTGTTTTTTGACATTATGAATAGTAACAACGGTAATTATCTTTAATTATCGTGATTAATTAGTAATATGTTAGTTAAGGGTAATAAAATAATATCATAATAATATAAAATGACCCCAACATGTGTCCAAATCATTTTGGTTGTGTCATGGACGACCATGGGATTCCTTTTTCCAGCTTATGGTCCCCATGGAATCACTTTTCTGTGATAGTGACCTTTTATCATATTATTTTTAATGAAAGGAAAATATAACCAATCTATGTAACACCTAAGTAAAATAGTTTTAATTTAGTTTACATAAATGATCTCTTAGAATATAAATATTCATTGGAAATATAAAAATATTTTCTAAATCATGGTATTTTTTTAATTATTAGACATTAAATAAATAAATTTATTAATGACACCTTCATGATGAAGTGATTACCTCATTAATGAATGATTTAAATACAATGGAAAGGTAATGTAAAATATAAGACATAAACTGGTCAAAAAACAATTGTATGGTTATATTTTGAGTTTTTATCAACTTATCCTTGAAATATATTTTTTTTGGACCTTTACAATCCGAAACCCATTATATAATAAAGTAACATTTCAAGACTTTCAAAAAGTGACCCTCCTCCCTCTTATAAAAGTCCCACATCTCTACCCCATTACCCACACATCTCAAGCCATTTTATCATCAAAAATCTGATAATATTATCTCCCCACATCCCTCTATTACTCTCAGAAGCCTCACATTGGGATGACATCTTTCCAAGGAAGCATTTGGCTCAAATAAAAAAGAGTTACCCGATTTAGAGGTAATGTCTTCTCTCGAGTTTCTTTCATTTATTTTAATTCTTCACTCACCACCATCTTCTTATTATTTGATCCCATAATAACAAAAGTATCAAAAATAAACTAGGATGTTGTTATGAAAAGGATTATACCTACACTTACACACACCTCTGCCTAATGGTTAAAGAACATACTGTTTCTGTGGTTGGTAATTACTATCTCACGAAACAATGATTTCTCAATATTCTTTTAACACATCTAATCGGGGCCATTATGATGGCACTGTATTTATATATGATATATATTATGTTAAGGATTTATTTATTCTTATTTATTTTTTATATATATAGAAAACCTATAAGGGTTTCATTATGTGTAAACACGATAATTTCATTTTAGGAAGTACAGACTACCGCCCCCTCAAAGTGATATGACTCGTTAATACCATATGTGGTGTGTATAAATGATAGGTTTAATGATATTATATATGATAAAACAATGGAATAATAATACTAATATGTATCATTATGTTTTAATTCCATTAAATATGAAATAGTAATAGAAGCAGTGTTCATGAGTATGTACGGCTTACCATCTCCATGAATGGTGTATTTCATTTCTTACCTATAAATGTTATGTACTATTATAAATACATGTATATACTGGATATATATGACTTATATGATATCTAAATCATTAATATCTTTCTGTAGATAATGTATATTTTTCTACATCAACAACTTGTAAATATAAGAAGTTCACTTTTGACTAAAGTACAAAATATCGACAAAATGACCGTTATTGACATAAATGATTACATAATGTTTATAATTTGGTAATATGTGATATAAAATAAATAATAAACATGAAAAAAGAAAATTATGAAAGTATAAATTAACTTTAATTTATCATTCATGATGATCAAGTGACATACGAGGGAGTCAAGTCAGACACGTGGTAAGGGATTCCTTATCTCACATTGAATTCCATGAGATTTCCATTGTTCGCCACTTATTTGTTGCATGTGGTGTATTTTTTACTGCTATTTCATATATATTATCATGATTCTTTTGATATTCATGGTATTATGTGATTCATTTTGTGTGTATTATCTTTTGGTCATATGACTCGATTTGATTAGAAAGAGGTAAGGGATTTCATATCTCACTTTGAATTCCATGAGAATTCCATTGTTCGCCACTTATTTGTTGCATGTGGTGTATTGTATAATACCATTTCATATATATTATCATGACTCTGTTTATATTCTTGGTAATATGTGATTAATTTTTTATTTATTATCTTTTGGTCATAAGACTCAATTTGATTACAACGAGGTAAGGGATTTCTTATGTCACTTTGAATTCCTTGAGATTTCCATTGTTCGCCACTTATTTGTTGCATGTGGTGTATTGGGTAAATCAATTTCATATATATTATCATGATTATATTTATATTCATGGTATTATGTGATTCATTTTTTGTTTAATATATTTTGGTTATATGACTCGACTTGATTACAACGAGGTAAGGGGTTTTATCTCACTTTTTATTCCCGTGAGATTCATGCTACATTTTCCACTATTTCCTTCTGTTTGGTGTATGTACTTCCCATGATTGTATTATTTCTATAATATACATTAACTTAAGGGTATTTACATCTTCATTGTATGAACCTTCTTTTATGGGGTGTACGTTTCAAAAGTTACCCTATTCGGTAAGGGAACCATTCACCCTCCTCTTTTTAAAAGACATCTTTTTGTTATGTATTTTAATTCACATCCTCTTATGGTGGGATATGTTCTTATATATCCTTATTTCTGTGAATTTTATTTCCAAGTGATTAGATACATCTTTTTTTCTCATCAACTCATTTTTTTAATTTTAAAGTGATGCCGTTAGGCTGTCAAATTTTTGTAAGGGATCTTCTTAACCCAATATTAATTCTTTGGGTTAAACATACAATTATTAAATATTCCATCCAATGAATATGTTTTAATGACCTCAGAATGTTTTGAACATAATATCCACTTATATTGGGTGTATTACTATTTTTCACACATAAGAATGTAATTGATTTATCCTTAATCAAAGAATACCATCTTTTTATGGGACTTCGTGTCAATATCCTTTATTTGAGGCATATTTTGTTTTAATACTAGACTTTCTTTTATACGCTGTATAAAAACCATTGAATTTCACTTTTATTCAAAAGGAATATTTCTTCTATGAAGTTTTTACTAGAAGAATAAAAGTATGATTCTTTTTAACAAAGGAGGTGACAACAATCTTTCCGCCACCGTGAGTATTATTTGATCTTTGGCTTCCATAACAAGATGTAATGTTTTTAAAAGGAAAATAAAGACCATATACTCTTTTATGTATTTTGGTATTGAAAATGGTTTTGATAATGGATTTGTTATGTCAATATATTGTGATTGAAATGAGGAATTTTTTTCTTTCCTTTATATTTGTTTTATGACTTATGATTTTATAATGGTATATAGAAATTTCATGGGTGGTTACATGATAAACCAAATGATAGGTGGTGCTATGAATACCAGGATGGGTTTTTACGTTATAACTTCTAATGCATTGGGTATGGAAGTCAGATGTATGGCTATTCCATCTAGTGACATGTGTGGAAGTTGACTGTATGGTTATTCCATTTAAGTATGTTAATGCCCCAGGTTATCTTTATATGTTATGTGTTCTTTATATGGGTTTTATGGTGATCTTTTTGTTACAAAAGGGTAAGAAATGATCTTTTATTCAGTGAAGAGTATTTACTAGTTCATAAAGGTGAATGGAATTACTTATGTTAAAATATTCATGGTTTACTTGTTGTTTTGAAAAAATAATAGTTTCCTTATTTGTGTATTCCTTACTGTGCTTTTTATGCCCATCCTATGTTTTTTAAATGTTTTTTACTTGACATAAATTGGAATAGGATCCACGATGGGATCACAGAATGTAATTCTATCTAAAACATGGAACTATACATGAAATTTTTTAAAGAGTTTTTATTTTATGAAAAAATGGAAACTGAGTAGAAGTTTATACTTTTTAACTTTTGAGATTTAATAGTTATGGCCTAAATCTCTAAAACTCTAAACCTGAAAAGATCATCAATGTGAGTTATTCATTTAATTTAATATTAAGTAATTTTTTAAGGCTGGGTCCTTATAGTTTCAAATATGGTTTCACTAACCATTCTATATTGGTAGTCATGGATCACTCCTTTGACTATCTTAGTTTTCAAGGATCACTCACATAACCATTATTGTAGTAAAGTTTCACTCCCAATACCATCATTGGGAAATTATACTTCATGTATACCTGAAGATATATAAATTATTACACAATGAATTGGAGGGCGATATACACCCCACCCATTTCATAAGAAAATCATACATACATCATACATAAGATAACAAAACGTGCATCATATCACAGCCCATAAAAAGAGATGGGTTTCGTAAACATCCAATCAGAAACAATGAAATAAAATGGTTTCACAAAAATTTAATCATACCTTAAACTGTGGAAAAATATAGGTTTCCTAATAATTTTATCCAAGCCTAACCAGTGAACATAAGATGATTTCATAAGTATATATCAGATGAAAATTGACGGCAATCATAATCATATAACATGTGGAAGATAATTGGGTTTCATAAAAATCATGCCATTAAAACATAAACCATTCATGAAATAAAATAAATATTATTATTGGATTCTGTACTAAATAATAACTAAACTATTTTAAAGGATTCCATCATAGATGGATGAGGAATTTAAACGATCATAACGAGAATTTCATAAGGAAAATAAGCTTTTTTAAATTAACATTTTAAAACACAGAACATATTAAAAATAATTCTCATTAAAAACAATTTTAAAACATATAATGTAAGATATAAAATAATTTAAAACTTTTCTTTTGTAAAATATCATTTCTTATTTGAAAAATTATTTTCGAAACATAAGTCCTTTAAAACATTATTTTCAGGGAAAATAATCATAAAAACTTATAAAGGAAGACATAAAAAAATTTCAAACATTTTTGCTCAAGAAATTTTAAACAAAGCTCGAAATCATTTTGATAACCATATTCCATAAACACATATAAAAGAATCATGAAAAAATTTTAAAAAAATTCATTGAAAATACATTGAAGACATATAAAATATTAACTAAATTCATTCAAATCACAATAATTGAAAAAAATATTTTGAAAATATATAAAGGATAGTTTGAAAATAATTAATTAAAATTTTAAAACTTTTATCATTTTTAAAATAATTTTTCATTGAAATACAATATTAAAAATTGATTTTTTAGATTATTATAAGAACATTTTCATTTAAAAATAACTTTTTAATCAGGTAATAGAAGCTTCAAGTGAATTATTGCCATATTGATGATGAAATCTGTACATATCAGTCATTCCTTTAACACCGTTAAATTATAGAAAGGTTCCATGATCGGAAAATTAATATGGTATTTATTTTTTAAAACCATTTTTTTAAAGATAAAATAAGGTAAAAAAATTAATTTTAATGATCATTGGATAATATTATAATATTCTGGGAATCCATTTTAGATAACATGGGTTATAAAGAACAGAAATTTCTAACCGAAGAGAGATTTAATGAAATATTTCATTAAAAACAATATCTTAATTATCATAAGTACAGAAGAGTATAAAATTGTAATCATAAGTGAATAAATCAATATTAAATATTTAAAATGATATTTAATGAATTTTATTGAATAAAGGATAACAAGATTCATCCATGAAAGCATAATTGTTAATAATTGTGATAAATGATGAGATTATAACAATAAATTATTATAACTTTGGTCACACTGAATCATATTCCCCATAAAAGAAGGATAAAAAAACTGATACGTAAATAAAAATAAATTTAGTTATATTAATCATATAATATATAAATGAAAATTATACACAACATTTATAATAAAATAGGTGGAGAACATGGTTTTTGTCTCACGGAAAACGAAAGGGAGATGATAAAACCCTAAATACTTGAGTAAATTTAGAATCTAGAAACACATGAAACATTATCATAAATTATGTATTTTAATATAATTATGTAAATGAAAACAATTATATAATATAACAAAGGTAAGTATATAACCCAAACAATACATGTTACTTATGGACCTATCATGTTTCTCGTGAAAATTAACAGTGAGATGAAATTCCATTATCTTAAGAAACCTCTCTCATGTGTCTTTATATTCCTAAAAAATATGAATATTTAAATTAATAAACTCATTAATAAACATTATAACGTTTATCATTAATATTATATTATGGGATACCATGTTGTATATAACTACCTAATCAATTATGTTTACGTCAGTTGTTTTGACCCAATTTGGTTCATCTATAAATAATATTATCGGTATGTTAATTATGGTCAAAGGGGTCATTATATAACATCTAAAGAATAAAAATAAAATAATATATATCATATTTATAAATAAATTACAAGTTTAATACTAATCATTAAATATTTTTGTGAAAAAATAACCAGAATTACAATCATGGAGACGGTATTCCATGTGTATGCATTAGTAACGTTCCCAATTTTCAATTATCCTTATGTAAATAGGTTAAGTAACAATAACATTTAAAAATTATCATAATATATTAAATACAATTATATATATTATTATATTATTATATATATAATTATTATTAAGAAAATATAATCACATCAAGTTGAGGAGGAGGTACTCTACACAATAACGAATAGTGTTATAATTTTTTATGTGTGTAAAAGGGTAGTAAACAAAATGGTATATATTATATTTTTAGAAATGTAATTTTTATATGAATGTAAAATAAATTTTTTTATATCACATTGTTTCTATTAAAATTATCATTTATACATTCTATGTACCTTGTTTTTGAATCACATCTCTTTTTTGAGGGGATAGTCCACACTTCCAAAATCAAAATTATAAAATTTAAAAAAATAGAAAAATAGAAAAATATTTTATAAAATATAAATTAAATAAAAACTACATTATATATATATATAATATTTATCATATATATAGTGTTTCCATAATATTTCCCAACCATGAATGGTGGTAATGGAAAAAATGAACAACTTCATTTCAAGAGAAGATTGTTCACCTTATATAGAAATAGTGTGTTTATTACCCATTTGATGGAAGTGTGTCTACTTGTATATTTATCCCCAAAAATAATAACATATAATTATATTATGTGTACTACTGTTTTTATATTAGTATTTAAAAATGATTTATGAGAGGTATATAAACAAAATAAAAAAATGAGCCTATGAAAGATGTTCCCTTTCTTTGGGTAACTCTTTTTGGTTTCCACCAATGGGCTTCCATGGATGGATTTTATCCCAAAGGAATAATTTTTTGTTAATGGCAGGGATGTAGAGGATGTATTTTGAAATATTTTATTCAATATAAAATTGAATGAGAGGTGTTATAAGGATGGATTGGTGATGGCCTTTTATAGGTGAGGGAGAGGACACTCTAGGCATTTTTAAAAACAAGTTCAGTGTACCCACGTTTCTACTTAAATAATGTAATCAAAAACCATAAACTCTCATTAATGAAAGTATTATGAACATGTACATAGATTTTTTTAAATTAAATTCCCAGAAGAAGAAATGTTATGTTAAATTATAATCTCATAGATGTGGTGAGAATGCATGTTTATAAAATAAGATTGTTCAAATGGACAATAATATTTTATAACTATATTCAGTATAAAAATTATTCGAATTAATTAATTTAGAATAATTTATTTTTATTTGATATATTGTAAATTTAAAAAAACTTAAAATATAATTTATATATATACAAAAATTAAACAAAAATTATATTTTTAATTAAATTTCTATATTTTTCACTATTCATCCAAAAATGATTTCTCTTGTAAAAATCCCAAAAACTCACCCTATGATAAATTTTGTATTATTAATTTAAATATTAATTTTGTTTTATCCTATTAATTTTATAATATTTTATAAAATTTATTTTATTATTTTTTCACAAAAGGATATAGAATGATGTTTATTTAATAAAATAATATTATTAAACATATACATACAAAACAAAAAATACTTATATTGTAATAAATATTTTTTATTTGTTTCAATAAACTAAAAATAAAATTTTAAAATTAGTTATTACTGTATATATTAAAATTTTTAATGGATATATTATTATTATATTGTTTAAATTAATAATATAATATTTTTTATTTCATAGAAAAACAGTGTTGCATGTAATGAATGCCTTGTATTTATTACCTTTAGCAAAAGATTATGTTAGAGTATCTTATATAAAAATTCTTACCGAGAGATTTTCTAAAAAACAATTTTCTTTTATGAAATAATAAATATTTAAAATATTAAATTAATTCAAAAAACAATTACCAAAATATCATGGTCTTACATTCATCCCCACTTAAAATGAATTTATCCATCAAAATTATTCCCAGATTAAAATGGTTTAATGCTTGAAATTTAAATTCTTAGGAACCAACTTCATAAAATTGAAAATTCCAAGTTCCTTTAAATATTGAATTTGGAACCATAATAATAACCCAAAATAACTCACAACTAGGATTCCAGTTAAGAAAGCATATGTGGAATGTGAAAACATGGACATTTTTGAAATGTTTAAATAATTATAGGGGTTGGTAAAGCGTATTTTCTTCAAATATAAGATATAATTACAAGAATTCATTCCATTCATTATGCACAATCGCATCCTATAGTTGAGTGATGAACAATTCCCACTTCATCTCTTACTCATGGGAATGAAGTTTAATTTATCATTATTGAATAACTAAATGATCATGAGATCAAAAAATATAATGATATGATATTCCATTTATAATCAGTTAACTTATCAATAAAATTCTTACTACATGTTATCCAATATTCATAATTCCTCATATCGTGATAAAATAGATTAATATTTAATACCATATCAGATGTTTAACAAAAACCTTTCAATAAATGGTTATCCTTATAACCCATTAAAAATGTGAAAATATAATACTTTAGAAATATGGTCATTAAATCACCCTTAGCACTAATCCCCAATATTTCACAAAGTATCCATCTGTTATCACATTCCAAACATGTGAATACCCTCATCGTAAATTCTACTAAAAATGGTAATAGACCGAATTAAAATAATTACTTTTGGAAAACATGAATTCTCCCTTATTTCCAAAATTACTGTATATATTCCTTCAAAACATGATGTAGTAATCATCTTCCATGATAACATATAATTTTCAAAAAATAAACCATTATTCATTTTTATGTAATCATTACCATCCAAATAAATTACTAATTTCCAACATTCCTCTTATCCAAAACTTATTATATTATCATTAGGAACTTATTAAGGATTATCATTCCCTTAATCCTCTATTTTTCTTGAATACCACTTTTTAATAAAATCACTTTTCATGTCCATCGTAACTGTTCATAATATATTCTAAAATCCTCAGCAATGAAATGAACGTGAAAGACCTTATATAATTCACCAATCATAATTCCTAAATCTAGGTAAATAAATATCCCAATCATTCAATATTAATTGATGGTATGGAATCGTTCTACCCATGGTTTAGAATTAAATTTTTATGTTAGTGAATTCAGCTAGGCAATTCCCCTCTTCCCAATTTATAAGACATTAAATTCCATGATAATTCAACCTTGTATGACCTTTTATCCAATTTATATAACATCATCCCCACAATTTTATATATTCCTGAAATTTCTTCTTCCCCTATTTCGGACACATAGTAATCTAAATATTCTATACCATATTCCTGTAATAATGTTTACAATTATAAAAGTCCATGTTCTAATTTTGAGATTTGATAATAATATTAAGAAAGTTCACATTGTAATAATATATCATGGTATTTGAATCAAAAAAACATAATATATAAATCTCAATTTATTATCAAGTTTATTTTCACATAATCAATAGATTTTCCATCTGACTCAATCATAACCTAGCTCTTTCTTGTTTTCCCCATTAACGAAATCATGAAAGAATATTGTGAGACACACTAATCATAATGGTAAACATGTAATAATGAAAAAGTGTTACTAATAGAATGCCCAAATCATTATAATATTCATAAAATATTACATCTCAGGGATATACTAGTTTATTAATTGATAAATTATACTTAAATCATTCATTCTAGATCATGAATAATTTTACAATTCCCAAATCATGTACCACGGGAGTGTCAAACTAGGTGTATAGAAAAGCCTATTGTAATGTACCAGATTATGCCCAATCAATCTTGAAAATACTTTTCCACGTATTAAACCATAAGTAAATCTCTTATAGAGCCACATATTTTTTAGTATTGATATTATGATGTCTTTCATAGACACCCTTCACACTATCCTTTACAAAAATTCCAACACATTTTCCTATATTTTCGTGTTACCTAATCTTATACTTAGAGATATCACAAAAAATATCATTATAAATATTATTAGGGTTCTAAAAATAGTTTCCAAATTCTATTATTCCATGGGTAAATAATACTTTTCTCTTATACCAACTATTGAAACCTAGTCTTAATATAAATATAAATTAATTCATTTTTTTTCAAAATATATAAAACATTACGTAAACGGATTCCAAAAAACTTTATAAGTCTAGGGCCATTTGAAACATGGAAATAATGACACTGGTACATAAGTGAGATACATTATCTCCAACATCATTCTTCGGGACTAGAACCCTTCATAGATAAATTAGGCATAATATGTATATTCCAAACCTGGGGAAGTAAAACATAAAATTTTGTGATCTCAGACACGAAGTAAGGGTAAAAATGGGAATTATGTGAACATAATCCTTTGAAAACGGGTTTGTTATCATGATTATGAAAATTTAATATCATACCCTATATATCAATGATCATAATAAATAATCCTGGAATAATGATTGGTAGTTCATAAAACATGATTCATATGAAACTAAATGACATAATACATGGATGAAAGAAAACAGAATAAAATAAATGAGACATTGGTAGACACCTAATCATCAATTAATGATTTCAATATAAGTCATGGTGTCCCTCCCAATGCCTTGTTTATAGTATGGGTTTACTCTATAGACCGTCTTGGTTGTCATGGATCACTCCCATTTACATCATAGAATTCAAAGTTCACTCCGAGGACCATCATAGTAGTCAAGGATCACTCCCAAGACCATATTATTGGAAAAATTATATAATGTATACCTAATGTGAAATAAATCATTACCTAATGCATTGGAGGGGGATATAAGTCACTCCCATCTCATAATAAAATTTTTCATACATGTTCAGCAAGATAATAATGAAATAATCATATCATGACTCATTAAAAAAGATTGGTTTCATAATAATCATATCATAACAAATGAAATTAAATGTGGTTCAAAAAGTTGTAATCATATCATATCATTGGAAAAAAGATAGGATTCATTATCATTTCATCAAATCATATTCTGTAAAAAGAAACATGTTTCATAAGTATATATCCAATGAAAATAAATCTGTTTAAAAAGCTTATAACCTGTGAAATAGAAAAATGTGATATAAACATATTTACATCAAATCATAAAGAATTAAATAAATAATATCAATGGTATTGATTATAAAACTCCCCACTAATGCATAAACTATATTAATTGATTCCATCATCTATAGAGATCGATTTTTAATGATCACATGGATTATTTTTTAAGTAAATTATCATTTAATTTAAATTCACCATTTAAATCATATAACATATTCAATGTCATTTTAATTGTAAATAACACATCTAATTCATAAAATGTAATAATTAATCAAATTTAAAACATTTCCTAAGGAAAATATATATTATTCATTGAAAAATGATTTTGAAAACATAACGCCTTTTGAAACCATTTTCATTGAATCTGAACATGAAACATATGAATGAATATAGAAATCATATTTAAGTAATTTTTCCTTTAGAACATATAGAAGAAGATTAAAAACATTTTGGAAGAACATTTTCTTATAAAACATAAAAAAGAATAATGGAATAATTTTGAAATTTATTTTCCATAAAAATGTATAATTGAATATTGAATAAAAATTTGAAACCATTTTATTTGAAAACAAATTGAAAATATGTAAAATAATCATAAAAATCATTTATTTTTTTATTTAAAAAAAACTTTTGAACACTTATAATAGAATCTTTTAAAATTTGTTAAAACACATATTATACAGAAAAAATTTTGAAATCAATTTTTATTGGAAAATAATTTAAATAAATTAATATTAATAATAATAAGAAAAAATTATGTTAAAATATACCATTTTTATCAGTTCAAATAATATTCAAGGGAATGACGACTATGATGACTAGTTAATCTATACATGCTGATCATTCCTTTTTTGTAATCAAATGTTTCCAAAAATGCCTCATAAAAGAATATTTCATTTTAAAAAACCTTATGATTAAAAGGTAAAAAAATATAAAAATGAATTTTATATATCATACCATAATATTATAATTTTATTCTATATCTTTTTATAGAACATTTTTTCTAAGTAACACATATTTCCGGCCAAATAGAGAGAGAAATTAAAATTTAAGTAATTTTTTTATTATTTATATTAATTTCACAAGAGTTTAAAAATTGTACTAATAAATAAAGATATAATAACATAAAATCAAATAATAAAATTCATGTGTGTTAGTCAATAAGGATCCATAGATTCCATCCATGAAAGCATAATCATAATGAATATCGATAAATTATGTGATTGTCCCAATAAACAAATTCCACTTTGGTAACATTGAATAATAATACCCATTAAAAAGGATCATAAAATGGGTATTTTAAAGCCAATAAAATTAATTATAATAATAATAGAACATATCCATTGTAAAAATACGAATAACATATAGTAATATATGAGATGAACATGTCTAGGATCTTTTGAAAAATGATAGTGAGATTTGAACACGCTTACTACTTGAGTAACATTAAAATCATGAACCTCTTGAATGAATAAAATAAATTAATTATTTTAATATAAATAAATAATGGAACATATTTTGATGATATGTCTTGGGGGAATATATAAACCACATAAATGAAATGAGTGGTGAACAAGGCATGTATCTGCTAAAAGTAATAGGTGATATGGAAATCATTTACCTTGAGTCTTATATGTGTCAAGTGACTTTATATTCCTGAATAATATAGTCATGTTAATCAATATATTTTTTTGGAAACATTTTAATGACTGTAACTTCTATTATTTTACATATTAACATGTTGTATATAACTAATTAAAAAACTATGTTTATGTCTGGTGTTGTAACCAAATTCTGTTAATGTGTTAAAAATTTACATTTGTATATAATCAATTGTCAAAGGGGTCACTGTATAACATAACCATAACAATAATAAATATTTAATTTACATATTTATACAATAATTATACTTACAAATCCTCAAAACTGGTTGTGAAAAATTAACGAACATTGCTATCATTGAGACGATAGGTCGTATGTCTGCATTAGTAATGGTAAAAAATTTTAATGATCATTATGGAAAGAAGGTAATTAACATTAATAATTAAAGGATAATCATTATATATAAAATACCATAGTATTTAGGCATATATTATAATATATATATTTATTTATTTTGTTGTAAAAGGGATCATATTATGTCGAGGAGGCGGTAGTCAACATGTCCACGAACGACATTATCATTTTCAAAGTGTGTGAATAAGTAATAAATAATATGTTATATATCATATTCATAAACAAGTAATTGTTTTATTAACATAATATTGAACTTTTTATGTCAAATATTTTTTATCAAATCCATAATTTATACATTCTTTGTATTATGTGATCAGACTAAATTCCTTTTAGGAGGCGGTAGTCCACATTTCCACAAACGACGTGATAATATTTACAGAAACTAGAGTGAATAAATAAATGTGTTGTAAATAATTAAAGAATCATGAATAAATTATATATATAATACATATTATACATAAACATAATTCAAATCATAATTCCATTCCTTTAATGGTGGTAATGTAATCAACAAACAACATCATTTCATGAGGCGGTAGTTCACATTACACATAAATAGTAAGACAATTTCCATTTAGATGATAATGTGTGTAAATGTAGGTCAAACCCTTAATATAATAACATATAAGTACATTGAGTATAAATTTTAATTATGTAAAAATGTAATATTTATAATTTAGGGTCTTGAGAAGGAAAATAAATGAAAGGGTCTTGAGGAAGGATGTTACGTCTTCTTTGGGTAACTTCTTCATGATTGCATCAAAGGGGGGTAATTGGATGGAGTTAGTCACAAAGTGAGGCATATAAGATTATGTTAAAGATGTTGAGGAGCTGTTTGGGAAGTGTTTGGTCGATACAATTTTGATTGAGTTTTGTGAGGAAGGAGGATATGTGGTGGTTTTTTATAAGGGAGGTAAAGGACATAATTGGAATTTCTAAAAACAAGTCAAGTGTACCCACATTTCTTCCTAAGAAAAGTCATATAAAATACAAAAATTGAATGTCTATGCCCAAAATATGGCCATAAATTTTGTTTTTTACATGTTTCGTGGTAATTTGTGTCCATACATTTATGGTCTAGTCTCTTGTTAAGCATAATTTTAACTTAACCACTGTAATTAATTTCAATCATTTTCACTAATTTTTTTCTAAAAAAATAATTTTGATGTTATTAGAATATAAGTATCATATTTATTTCAACTGTTTAATCTATTTTTTGTAAATTAAATTCATATTTGATGAAAAATTAACTTTAACGAAAATCCCACAGACAAAGCAAGGAAGTGGGTTTATAATTTGAGAATATTCAAATGTACATTAATATTTTATATATAAATTCAATATAAAAATGATACCAATGATTTAATTTTGATTAATAGATGTATAATTTATTTATTTTTTCTTTTAATAAAAATTAAAAAATAACTTTACTATATAAATAAATTAGATGAAAATCCATTTTTTATTTAAAATTAAATATTTTTCATAATTCATCCATAAATGATATTTTCAAAAAATTCTCAAAAATTCACCATAAAATAATTTTAAAATTTTGAATCCAAAATTGAATTTTATTTTTTAAAATTCAATTTATAAAATTTCATGAACTAAATTTTTATATTTTTCATATAAGGACCTAAAAATAATTTCTTATATGAAAATAGTACTTTTAAAAATTTGAAATCTTTATGAAAAATTATATATTTAATTGTCATTTTTTTATTTATTGGAAAGAATTATAAGAAAAATTTAAAATTACTTGTTAACATTCATCATACCTCGATTAATTTTTATGTTATAATTATCTCATTTATACAAATATAGTAATAAAATTTTTGTTTTGCAGAATCACAGTATTGTGTGTAACAGAAGCCATGTTGGTGTTGTTTGTAGTGAAAGATTACCTTGGTGTAGTGAATTGTTAATGTATGAATTATTCATTTAATAAAAAAACTACAATCAATATTGTTTTAAATTATAAAAATGAAAAATATTAAATTAATTTGAACAAATAATTTACAAAACCCCAGCGGTGTTATAGGGGTAGTCCCCAAACATTAAAATTAACATTTTCTAGATTTTAATTCCTAGAATTACTTTGATCCATGTTGATGGATATCTTCTTATATTTCCATATCATAAAACTCAATAATATTCATAAATCAATGTGATCGATTTTATGTATGTCCCTTACTAAAAAACATTCATATTATTCTCACAAAGATGGTAATATATATAGTGATGTGAATTTAGATCTTCCGATGATGTTTTTTCTTTATTAGAACACAATTTTTGAATATAGTCGTATACATGGATTCAATCCATGATGAATAGACATTGATCCTCTAGTTTTCTTCCACAATATTTTTGAAAAATTGGTTATAATACATGGTTCATAATGTTCTCTAACTAATATGAGATTATTCTAGAGACCTAAAATGTTTCAAACATCATTCAACTTAAGAAATACTCTTCATCATTCAAATACTGAAATTATATTTCACAACTATCTTCATCCCTTCCACATCTTCAAGATTTACTATGACCATGGTTTTAGATACATAGTCCACCAGAACCCACAAACTAGTTGAATAGAAGTATTCATCTAAGTTCAAAAACTATTATTATTATAGAATATTCATGTCAAATAACACACAATCACCACTATCTATCGTAGTAGTAAAATTTGTGGTATCATAATTTCATTGATTTTTTTTAGACACCACACAATTTCAACAAGATATTTAGTTAGCTCCATTATATACAATAGGTAACAAGTGGTTCCTTGACCATCCATTCTACTATGTTCTCTTCCTCTGAACATAACCTTTGATGATGTCTTACAATATACCATCCTTTTAGGTGACTATTTCATCCACAAATAGTAATGGAACATCTGGAGGGTGTAGGAGTCAGTGTTATTGAGTGAACTATGTTTATATTGTATTACATGTACATACAATGTAATTAATATTAATTAAATATATTGTTTCATAATTTTATTTGTTCCACATCACATTAATGAAAAATTTTCTTAATGTATCTGTCACATTCAAAAGGGAATTGAACATCCCCTCTCTTTGGAGAACCATTTAATTTCATGAGATATTCTTAAACATAGTAATATATTCAAATAAATTACTATGATCTGGAATATATATTTTTTACTTTGATGTATGAGTACATGTAATCAATTGAGACTACTTTTCATGAATTTTTCACATAGTAATTCCCAAGACACAAGATTACAAAAATAGACCCACCGATATTAATTTTATATGTATATGAGTAATAATATATTTATATTTGATAGTTTTTTAATGTTCTGTTTAATATTAACATTAGATTAATGCATTATATGAATCAAACAATTAGATTTAATATCCAAACAATGAAGTCATATGTTAAGGTGAAGTTTGATATCTTGGGTGTGTTAATAATGAAATGTTTTTACTTTAAAAGTTGCAGAATGATTTTTCCAATATATATTTATTGATGTTAATATCTCATCCATTTGTTTGACATATGGAAATTGAATTAAGTTCCATAGTAATTGAATAAAAATTTTATTTATATAGTCAAATAAATATGTAGAAAACATATTTGTTGATGACATGGGTGTACAACCATTATGATCAAATATTGAGAAATAATAATTATATGATACATTGAGCACTCATATATAGTTATCGACATTGAAACATTAAATTCCTTCTCTTAGGTGCCTTGACAGGTTTCTAGATATAAATCCTTGAACTTTTGTAATCTCACCTATTGTTAGTGAGAAGGAAACATGGAGAGTTAGGATCTAAGTGTTTATGTAATTCTCAATTAAATATAATTTCATATTACTTTTTTATATAAATATTATTATCAAGAATGATAAATAATTTAATTAAAGATTTTTTGATCAAAAATGTTATTTGTAATGAAACAAATGATTATTTATTTGTTAATAAAAATTATCTTTTAATTAATTATATATTTAATAAATATTTATTCAGTAGACTATGAATAACATATATAATTTATTAATAAAATAGATAATTGTTGGACCCTCTCTAATAATGTAGTTTTCATAATCACAAATTATGTCAATATACATATTCTACTATTTCATTCCATTTTAATATCCTTATGTAAATCAATTATGTCATAGAGAAAAATATATATATAATTTAATAACCTATATTCATGAATAAATAAGTTTACAAGTGTATTTATACATGTATTTTTGTATAAAACTTTGTCTTGTAATGATCTCTGTAACAAAAACACTTCATAACCTTTTTAGATTTCCTGACACCGATGTTCGACACACCCATGTCCGACACAAGGATGTTAGAAAAACCGATGTTCGATACACCGCTGTTCGACACACCAATGTTTGACACACCGAAGTCGACACACTGAAGATCTAAGACTGAAGTCGACACACCGAAGATGAATGATCGATGTTCACACACCAATGATGAAAGACCAATGTCAACACACCAAATATGACAAACAAAAGGTGACAAACCGAAGATGATTGACCGAAGTCGACAAATAGAAGATTACAGACCGAATTTGACACACAAAAGATGAGACAACGAAGTCAACACACTGAAGATGATAAACCAATGTCTACACAACGAAGATGACCCACCGAAGTTGACCCAACTAAGATGACAGACTTAAGTCAACACAATGAATATGACACAACGATGTTGACACACTAAAGATGATATACAGAAGTCAACACACCGAAGATGACAGACCAAAGTCGACCCACTGAAGATGACATATCGATGTTACCAAACCGAAGACAATAGAATGAATATGACTCACCGATAGTCATAAATAACTATTTCAATTTTATTATTTCAAATATATTTATAACAGTCATATTTAAAAAAATTAATGTTTTTGACATTATATAATGTTGTATGTTGGACTATTCGTAGACAGTACATGGTACATGCACGTGAAGAGATATTCATTCCGAGTGGATCTTGGAGTATAAAAGGACATCAATAAGAGCTCTAAAAATGATGGTCACATAGAGATATAAAGATACACATAGAGATTGAAGAACACACTAAAATATAGACTGTAAGGACTTAAAATATTGAAAAAGAGAGAAAATCGATGCTTAAGCTCACCTATCAACTATATATTCAAGCTTGTTGAACATCCTCACAAGGAAGAGTTCAACACTTTCACAAGAAACTACGACACTCCTTTAGGAATCCAAATTTCTAAAGAAGACTCGAATATCATTTCCTCAACATTAATTGAATGTAGTGCGTTGGTGCACAAAACAAAGAGAAATCTAAAAGTTATTCTCTTTCATAACTCAATTGTGTTCTTATCATTACTATTTGAGTAATGTGTATATCTTTTTGAATCTCACACACAGTCTCTTGAGCTAACCAGGAGAGTAAAAAAATATCCTCACTCTCAGTCTCTTCTTACACTTGGATCCCACATTGAACTGTGGAAGATATCATGTGTGATATGTTTATTTGTTTTTCCCACGAATAACTATGGTAAAGGTCAAGTGTGACCTGGACATCTTGTGTGCTGTTGTGATCCCTGATCTATGGTGTGGATCAAAATTTTATTAATATAAAATTATTTGTGTTGAGGGATCCCTAAATTCATATGACTGAGTATCTACTTGAGACTGAACCTCTTGGTTTATCCGCTGTGCTTTTTAACATATATTTTTATCAGTACTGTATTTCTGACATTAAGATAAACAGAACATTGATAGTTAGTTTAGTAAGTATTTACATATGTTTTGAATCAATAGGTTTGTTTTTAATGTTTTACAAATAATTAGATTGGTAAAGCTAATAACTAATCATTCTTCTGGGAACCAAATTGAACATTCAAGACATTTATAAATACAGTACATACAAACTATGTTTATTAACTACATAGGGGTATATTATTTAAAATAACCAATTTTAATAGAAATTATTATTGATACTCATTTCACCCCCTCCCTCTTGAGTTATCTACTACGACCAAAATTTGGTATCAGAGGCATTTTTAATGTTATTATTCATTTTTCAAATCGTTTCAACTGTGATTATAGTTTTATTTCAAATATCTTGAAATTACTGTTATTTATACATTTTTATCTCTTTGAAATTCATTTACAACCATTACCAAGGAAAATAGATTAGCACACGATGCTACTAATAGACCACATTTCTATAATTAAACGAACTATCCTAAATGGAAGCTTAAAATAAAAATACATCTAGAAAGTATGGGATTTGAAATTTGGACTACTGTTGAATGTAAATATGAAATACCTGAAACTGCATGAAACACTTGGGATGAACCTACCAAAACATCCTATAACAATAATTGTAAAGAAATGAATGCTTTGTATTGTGCACTAGGAGAATAAGAGTTTAACCATATTTCTTCTTGTAAAACATCACATGAAATTTGGGACACTCCTTCTGTTTCTCATGAAAGAACATCTAATGTTAAAGAACTGTGATTGAAAACTTATACTATCAAATATGATAACATTAGAATGATGCATGATGTTTCAATTTCTGATATGTATCTCATTTTTAATGAAATTATGAATACCATGATTTCATTTGGATGAGCAGTAACTGCCAAAGAGTATATCATGTGAATTCTGCGATGCTTACCAGAAAGATGGCGTGGAACATCTATGTCTAGCAGAGAATCATGTGATATTCATAAGATGCAAGTGAATGAATTTATTGGAAAATTAATTATGAATGAAGAGGAATTGAAGGTAAATCATGAGGAGGATGAACCAAAATAAAAGTTAGTATCTTTCAAGAAAAATACATTCAAAAGTAATGACAGAGAGAAAATTCATGCCGCTATTGAAAGCATAAGCATGGATGATGTTGCTTCCGATAGTGATGATGAAATGGCCATGATGGATAGACAATTCAATAAAATACATAGGGAAAAGAAGTTTTAAAAAAACCTAAGTATGAAGGAATGTATGATAACAAGGGTATTTGGGAAAAGGATTGGATGAAAATGATAAATCAAAAGAGGTAACCTGTTATGAATGTAAGAGGAAATGACATGTCAAGGCTGACTACCCAAAGATTAAATGAAATAAAAAGTAGGAAAATTACAATATAAGGAATAAGAAAGAAATGAAGGCTACATGAAGTGCCTTCGAGGACAGATCAAGTGAATCTGGATCATCTCAGAATGGGGAAGATGATATGGAAAATATGTGTTTCATGACAAACACAACTGAGGTAACCTTAGACACTCCAACATATAAGTATTATTATTCAGAAAGTGAGTCTAAAAATATGACAAATGATAAATTATTCGAATATTCCAACATGTTAGAAGAATAATTTAATGATTTGAAAGATAATTATAAATATTTGAATAAATAACATGCTCTTACTGTGACTACCAAATATGAACTTACAACTGAAAATGAGAAAAATGATCAACTTCTAAAAGAAATCAATGAGTTAAAAATGACTAACGAACAATTGAAGAAGGACTTGAAAATGTTTACTAATGGAAAAAATAAATTCAGTCAAATTCTTGGTAAATAAATATCTATTATGTTTACTTCTAGGACAGTATATCAACCAGGTCAAAGGAATTTCTCCAAATCACATATTTACCAAAATCTGGAAAATCTTCTACCTTTTTCAAAAACTAGAGTTGTACTGAAAGTTCCAGTTCCAAAAATTCTTTTACTATATTCCATTCATCAAGACCAAACAGAGTTTATTTTTCAAACACTGTCTATTCTGCATATAGGAAACCCATAATATAGTTGTGGGTTCCTATGGCTTATATCACAAATGTATCTGGACTCAGAAAAATATGGGTATCAAAGTCACTTCATGGTTAAACTGTTTTTCAGGTAAACTGCATAAAGAGTTCCTGTACAATGTTGTAGTACATGGACAATGGGTGTTCAAGGCTTTTTACAAAAGATTTTCAAGCATTAAAATTCTCACCATGATCGATGGAGGATATGTCACATTTGCAGACAATGGTAATGAAAAAATCATCTGACAAGACAGATTGGTAATCCTACATCTATTTTAATTTCTAAAGTATTTTTTGTTGATGGACTTAAGAATAGCCTGCTCACCATATCTCCACTCTATGATGATGCATTAAATGTTAAATTCAAAAACAATTCTTTTCATGTTTTTATGACAGAAATGATTTAGTATTTACAATTTTAAAAATGATTATGTATATGCTGTATATCTAGACACAGTAGCCTCACAGAATGTCTCTTGTCTAAATTCCTTTCACGAAGAGTCATATCTATGGCATTTATGCCTTGGAAATTTTAATATACACACTCATATAAATTTAACTATAAAATTCTTAGTTAGAGACTTACATAGATTAATGTTTCTAAACAATAAAGTGTGCAATCCATGTCAAAAAGGAATGAAGCATAAAATCTATTTCAAACCAAAGAAAGAAGTAACTACTTATCAAACTCCAGAGTTGATTCACATGGACTTGTTTGGACCCTATAGAGTTTCAAGTCTCAATGAGAATCACTATTTATATGTAATTTTAGATTATTTATCTAGGTATACCGGGACCTTTTTCATGGCTTATAAAATAAATTCTTATTCACACATTACTATGTATATATGGAATGTAGAAAATATCAGTGGATTAAAGATTAAATAATTAAGAATTGATCATGGGAATGAGTTTTAGAATCAGTATTTTGAATATTTTTTCTCAAAAAATTACGATAATCATAACTTCTATGCACCTAGAACACCACAATAGAATGTTGTGGTAGAAAGAAGAAATAGAACCTTACAGGGAATTGCTTAGGCTATGCTCAATGAATATGACTTGCCTATTTATTTCTGGGTTGAAGTAGTTAATATAGTTTGATTCATAATAAAAATATTCTTAGTTCGACCCCTTTTAATGAAAACTCCTTACGAGTTGTGGAATAATAGGAAACCAATGTAGGTTATTATAAAGTCATTGGATGTAAAGTTTATATCCTAAATACTAAAGATAATTCATATAAATTTACTTCTGAAAGTGATGATGGAATATTTCATGGATATTCTACATCATTAAAAGCCTATAGAGTCATTAATTAAAAATCCAAAATTGTGGAGGAATTTGTACACATCAATTTTGATGAAGTAGATCCACATGAGCCTAAGACCTCACTAGAAAATATTAAAGATGATATGTCCAATCTGGAAATTAATGATACAACCTCTAATCATCTTGTGAAGGAATCTGTGAAAACATCCAGTTTTGGAAATTCTTCATATCCAAACCATTGTGAATCAGATCAACCAATCCAACTTGAAATATCAATTCATACATTCTCTAGACCAACTAAAACCCTTATGAATCATCCCTTAAATGATTTTGTTGGAGATTTTTTTAGAGGAAAAAAATCGAGAGATTCCTTGAGAATCCAGGTTGATCATCAAGTTTTCTTCTCACAAATTGATCTTAAAAATATCCATTATGCAATCTATGATGAATTTTGTGTAATGTACATGCAAGAAAAACGTAATCAATTTGAAATAAATAATGTTTGGAAACTTGTATATAGACTTAAGGGTACTTTGACCATAGGAACCAAATATCTATTTAGAAATAAGCTTGATGAAGTTGGAAATATAATTAGAAACAAATCTAGATTAGTTGCATTAGGATATAATCAGGAACAGAGAATTGATTATAAAGAGACTATTGCACCTGTAGATAGACATGATACAATTGGGATCATAGTTGCCTATGCAGCACACATGGATTTTTTACATTATCAACCAGATGTCAAAAGATCTTTACTAAATGGTTATACAAATGAGGATGTTTTTGATGAACAACCCCTAGGTTTTATAAATCCTCTTATTTCAAATCATGTGTTAAAATTATCGAAAGATTTATATGGTTCAAAACAAGCTCCAAGAGCATGGTATGAATGGTATAGTAATTTTCTTATTTTTAACGTTTTTACAAAAGGACATTAATTTCCTTTTATGTTTATAAAAAGGGTTTTTTAAGATGTTATAATAGCCCAAATATATGTAGATGATATTATCTTTGGATCTTTTAAAAATTTATTATGTAATTATTTTTCCAACATAATGCAAAGCATTTTTGAAATGAGTTTAATGGGTGAAATTAAATATTTTCTTGGATTTCAAATATTTCAAAATAAATAAGTTATTATTTTAAATAAAAGTAAGTACAAAAGATTTCATTTGAAAACATAGGGCTTTGATAGAATTAAGAGAATTGAAACTCCAACGATTTATACATGTAAGTCAGATCTTGATTAAAATAGAAAATCATTTGATTAAAATGGTTATAGTGAAATGATAGGGAGTTTTCTGTACTTAACCGGTAGCAGGCCAGATATTATGGTTGGTGTGTGTATGTGAACGAGATTTCAAGCAAACCAAAAGGAGTCAATCCTAAATATTGTTAAAATAATTTACAAATTCCTCAAGTATACATCTTACATAGGATTGGTCTATCCATAAAGGAACAAATTTTGATTTAGTTGGCTATTCAGATGTAGATGTGGGTGGATGTAAGATAAATAGATAGAGTACCTCTAGAAAATTTAACTTTTTGGGAAAGACATTTATTTCTTGGTGTATCAAAAAAGAAAAATTAAGATGCATTATCAATTGCTGAAGCAGAGAAAATTTCTGCTAGTTGTTGTTGTGCACAATTTTAGTGCATAAAACACACCTTATTAGACTATGGAGTTAAATTCTATCATATCCTCATAAACTATGTCCATACCAGTGCAATTAACATATCTAAAAATAAAATTTCTCATTCTAGAAAAGATCATATTAATATAAGACATCTCTTTTTGAGAGATAATTATAAAAAAAGTGCTATAACTCTTGATTTTATTAAGACTAAATATCACCTTGCTGGTATATTGACTAAAACCTTAAATTACGACTGAATGAATTATTCGGAAATGAACTAGGAATGATAACATAGTAGAAAATCTCATTAAACTAATCATTAAAACTGATCTAATGAAACCAATCCTTGAAACGTATCTCATGAAACCAATCCTTGAAATCAATCTCATGAAACTGATCCTTGAAATTAATCTCATGAAACAGATCCATGAAACTGATTTCATGAAACTGGTCCTTGAACCGATCTTATAAAACTAATCTCATGAAAACGATCCTTGTAATCGATCTCAAGAAATCAATCCCTGAAACAGATCTCATGAAACCGATCCTTGAAACAGATCTCATGAAACCTATCCTCGAAACTAATCTCATGAAACTGTTCCTTGATACTGATCTCATGAAACTAATCCTTGAAACGGATCTCATTAATCTTATCCTTGAGACATATCTCATGAAATTGATCCTTGATACTTTTCTCATGAAACCGATCCTTGAAACTTATCTCATGAAACCTTTCCTTGAAACCGATCATTTGAAACCAATCCTTGAAACTGATCTATAGAAACTGATCCTTGAAACCGGTCTGTTGAAAATGATCCTAGAAACAGATCTCATGAAACCTCTCCCTGAAACCGATCTCTTGATATTGATTATTGAAACTGATCTAATGATACTGATCCTTGAAAGAGATATCTTGAAACCTATCCTTGAAACTTATCTCTTGAAACTAATCCATGAAACTGATCTCTTAAAACTGATCTTTAAAAACTGATCCTTGAAACCAATCTCATGAAATCGATCTCTTGATGCCAATACCTTGAAACTGATCCTTGAAAATGATCCCAGAAATCTATTTATAAACACTGATATAGTTAAATGTCTTTTTCTGTAAACTCTATCTATTTTTAAATAAAACAACATTGTTTTAATCTCAATTTAACATGTTTAAATTTTATGTTTTACGATTTACAATCCCAATATGATATATTTAGTTCAATCCATCCTGATCTTTCACCTTCACATATGTTGAAAATATTTCGACCTTTTGTTATTCTCCCTCTCGACTCTCGACTTCTCAACATTGTTGGAATATGAATCCTTGTCATGGCTTCGACCAAGCGTGCAATGGAAGAACCTAGCAAATATCCTTCTTTTATGCATCATATCGGTGAGTCCATTGGGACTGCAAAACCTAGCTATGAAATCTGAGTGGTTAAGGTAGAAAAAGAGGTTTCTGGTGAGTGGCTTCTATCAATAAAATATATTTTGTTAAATGTGATTCAATCTCAAGGATGGCTTAGTCGGTTAGCCAACATTGAGAGACCCTATTATTCTTAGCTAGTGCATGAATTCTATCAACATTTTAGGATATCCTTGGATAAAGATGAGGTAGAAAAGATGAAGTTTGTGGTAAAGGAAATGGAGATTGCTTTCTCGTCTAAGAAATGGACTTAAGGCTAAGAAATGCCTCATGAAGGTGTCTATGATTACTATCCAGGTAATATTTCACCATCCTCAAATTTGCTCTCTAATGAAGAGGCTTTGAAAGAAGTGATGGAAATGGATAATATTTTTTGACTATTTCATATGAATTCAATGGAGAAGTAAGACTGCTATTTATGTCATACAACATCAAATCTACCCAAGGAAGATTTCTCTACCGTGAAGTATCAAGATGTTTACTTTATCTTTTTGTTGAAACACGAGATAAAATTGAACCTGTGTAAGTTTCTAATGGTGCATATCTATGATATGATTAATCCATCCAATATGGAAACCTTCTTGAACTACCCAAGGATGATTTCTTCTATGTTGAAAAGGGTAGGTTCTGTGGAAGATGGAGATTAAGTGATAAATTCTTGTAGTGGTTTATTTCTTAAAAAAGACATTTGTAAGAGGATTAAAATCTTCTAGAACCCATGGAAGAGATGTTGGTTAGGATATGACGAGAGGATATATGAGTATTTCAATCCAGTTGAACACCGTTCTTGACCAAAGGACCAAGTTGATCCAGGTTTCAAACCAGGATAGGTTCTATTTTTTTATGATGAGGAAGCTGAGCCTGAAGTGAAAAGAGAATAAGGATATCCTATTGAAGATAGGAGTGATCCTAATATTGATGAATGTCCCAAAGATATGTCTTAGGGACTCGCTAGTCCACCTTTGGACATTCCCTCAAGAGAACCATTTTTATTTGATGAGGATGAGGAAGAAACTGAAGTTAATATAATTGAAATCTTTGTTAGTAAATTAGATGAGGAATCAGATGATGATAATGGTGGTGATGATGATGATAGTGATAATGAAGGAAATGTTGAGAATGTGATTGAATCTCTAAAAATGGGACAACAAGTGGTTGACAGATACCGTGAATAATCTATACATGGAGCTGGTGAGGGTGTTGAGCATGTTGAATAATAGGTTGTTGGCCATCATGATGCTACACATGGGGACAGATCACCCCTTCCTAATTCTGTAAATTAAGATATCATTCAGGAATTGAATGATGATATGGCTGCTGGCCAAGAGGTTGAAGATTTGGTTCCAGTTCCTCAAATTTAGGAAGTCCCTGGTGAAGCTGGAGTAGCTAGAGCACAAGAAGAACCTGATGTTCGGTCAGTTCCTATTTCTAGACAGGTTTCTATTTCATGAAACCATGATGAAGAAGTTGATTATGATTTTGTTGTTCCTGAGCCTCTAAGAAGAAGTATCAGAATTGATACGGTTGAGCCAAGAGAATAGACATATACTCTAGAATGGAATAATGATCCATGATAAATTCTTTTCGGTTTAGAATATGTATCAGATGGAGAGAAGGTGTCTTCTCCTCCGGCTTCATAAGTCCATGCTGAACCAGAACCTATTGCACATGTTCCACTATCTACACCTCCAGCAGTAAAATCAGTAGCTCAGACAATTACTAGTGACTAGGTCACTATGGATGATTTAGAGAAATTAAAAAAAATGATATTTGCGAGACTTTGATATCTTAAGTGGGATCCGGAAGATAAGCCTACACTTCATCACATATTATAGATGTTGATGCAATAAAGATTGCAATAATAGTGTTCCAGGATATTCAATTGAATCTCATTACTATAGTAGAAACCATTATTAGACACAATACCCTGCTGAGAGAAGAAGTAAGAAAGATGAGAAATGGGTTAAATTCATTAACCTCTGACATCAAGACAATATTTAGTGGTGATATAGAAGTTCTTAAAAACATCGTAACTCAACTAATCAGTGTAAACCTAAAGAAGTTGAATGAAGATCTTGGGAAAATGTTGACTGGCCCATCTAGTTCTAGGAGTGGGAAAAGTGATGTTGCTGATTTGGAGTCTCTCAAGGTTGTGATGAGAGAGGATCTTAAAAAAATTTAGAGTGTTTTAGACAAGGATACTCTAGTAAAAGTTCATCAAAATACATTCCTTGTCTACAATATGGTTAGAAAATTCAAAAATGAAGCTTTCGTAGCTTAGAAAGATATTTGAGAAAAGGTGGAAAAGTAATTCACATAGATTTATACCAATCATGATCTCATGAATAGTTTAAAGTTTATCACAAAAAAATATTATAATTCCTCCATTCATAGAAGCATTCAAGAAGAGAGTCCGTCAATTGATGGAGTTTACCACTTTGCTGAGTAAATTAATGGAAAATGAGGATGAATTTGAGAACGCAATGCAATATAGTGGTGAAATCATTAATGACTTCATCAACCAGCTCAAACCTTATCTGCAAGATTAGGTAGAGGATATTATGGTCCCTATAGCTACTTCAATTGGTACTGGATCTCGGTCTCCACCTCCAATGACTGCCTCTCAGGCACTTTCCCAAATTCGACCGATCATCATAGAGAATTCTCCTAGTCACTTGTTGTCATAAAGGTGGCCTACCCTTGCATCCACTATTCCTATAGTTGTTTCCCTATCTAGTGTTATCATAAGACCACCTCTTCCCTCTTCCACTCCCAAATATTCTCCTTCCCCCTCAGATCCTTCATACAAAGGTAAATCCCCTCAGCATTCAAACCCTTAGTGATGGATAATATTTTTTTATTTGGATTTGATATTTTTGTTTGAAATGTACTCTTGTGCCTCTTAATGAAAATATTTATAGTGTCCTTGTTTTCTCTTATTTCTCCTTACTATTTTTTTCATTCATTACTAATCCCAAATGGGGAGAAAATAAGGCATTCATTTTTTATCTAATGGGGAGATTTTCTAGTTTAAGACACATGGAATGTACTGTCCTTAATCCATTAACTGAGGGGGAGCTTTTTTTAGAAATCAATACAAGGAAAAACTCTAGTTATATTGGATAATTACAATCTGTGAAGTGTGCTACGTCATGGTATCTTTATTCAATATATTTTTTTGTATGCCATAATTTTGTATTATCAAAAAGTGGTAGATTATTGGACCCTCTATGAAAATGTAGTTTTCATCATAAAAAATAATGTCAATATAGATATTCTACTATGTCATGCCATTTTAATATCTCTATGTAAATCAATAATGTCATACAACAAAATATACATAAATAATCCAATAATCTATATTAATGAATAAATATGTTTATAAGTGTATTTATACATGTATTTTGGGATAACACTAAGTCTTGTATTGATATTTGTAAGACAGACACTTCATTACCTTTTTAGATTTCCTGACACCGATGTTCAACACACCGATGTTGGACACAACGATGTTCGACACATTGATTTGTGACACACCTATGTTAGACACCCCGATGTCCCGCACACTGCTTTTCAACACACTGATGTTCGACACAACGATGTTCGACACACCGATGTTCGACACAACGATGTTCGACACACTGATGTTCGACACACCAATGTTGGACAAACTGATGTCGGACACAACGATGTTCGACACACCAAAGTCAACACACTGAAGATGACAGGCCGAAGCTGACACACCAAAGAGGACAGAAGAATGTCAACACACTGAAGAAGACAGACCGAAGTTGACACACCAAATATGGAAGACCGATGTTGACACACCAAATATGATAGACCGAAGTCGACACTCCGAAGTTGATAGAACAAAGTGGACACACTGAAGATGACACAATGAAGTCGACACACAAAAGATGACATACTGAAGTCGACACACATAAGATGACACACCAATGTCGACACACCAAAGATGATAGAATGAAGTCGATACACCGAAGATGACACAAGGAAGTCGACACACAAAAGATGACAGACCGAAGACAACACTCTGAAGATGACCAACTGAAGTTGACAAAATGAGGATGACAGAATGATGTTACAAAACCGAAGACGACAAACCATAGTTTAATCACCGATATTCATAAATAACTATTTCAATTTTATTAATTCAAATTTGTTTCCAATGGTCATATATAGACAAATTAATTTTTCTAACATTATTTAATGTTTTCTGTAAGAATATATATAGACAGTACGAGGTACATGCACGTGCGGAGATCACCATGCCTAGTGGATCATGAAGTATAAAAAGAATTCAATCATAGATCTAAAAATGATGGATACATAGAGATATATAGAAACAACTAGTGCTTGCAAAAAACAATGAAATAAATACTGTGCGAACTCAAAATATTAGAAAAGAGTGAAACTCGAAGCTTGATCTCACCTATCAAATATCTAATGAAGCTTGCTGAACAACCTCACAAGGATGAGCTGGACACTTTCAAAAGAAATTGTGACACTCTGTTATGAATCCAAATTTCAGAAGAGGTCTCGAATATCATTTAATCAACATCCATTGAATCCAAAGTGTTGCTGCACAACACATAGAGAATTCTAAAACCTATTCTCTTTCAAATCTATGTTGGGTTCTTATCGTAATGATTGGAGCAGTGTGTATATATTGTTGAATATTACACACTGTCTCCTGAGCTAAACTGGAGGATAAAATAATATCAACACTGTCAATCCCATCTTACAGTTGTATCCCATGTAGAACTGTGGAAGAGATCATGTGTGATCTGTTTATTTGTTTTTACCATGAATAACTGTGGAAGATGTCAAGTATGACCTGGACAGCCTGTGTGTTGTTGTGAACCCCAATACAAGGTTTGGATAAAAAGTTTATTAATATAATATTCATGGTGGAGTGTAATCACCCAGTGGATAGGACTAGGTCTCTACATGAGACTGAACCTCTTGTTTTATCCATTGTGTTGTTTATCTTATATTTTTAACTATATTGTTTTTCTGGAATTATGATAAACTAAAAATTGATAGATATTTTAGAAAGAGTTTAGATAAATTTTGAATCAGTAGGTTTGTTTCGAATGTTTTACTAATTTTTAAATTGGTAAAGATGAAAACTAATCAATATTCTGAGAACCAAATTGAACCTTCATGACTTTTATTAATCTACTACAAACTAACATTTTTTATAATTTTCATAGGGGGACACTATATTACAGAAAAAAATTTAACAGAAATTTTTATAGATACTCAATTCACCCCCCACTTGAGAAATCTACTCTGACCAAAAAAAATAAATATTTATTCTCCAAACAATGAATTGCATGTTTATTTTCTAGGTCAATATTTAATAAAATATTTATTTTAGTATTCGATAAATTCTGAGTGTGATGAGTAGTACGTTTTATTTTTCATGATAAATATTAGTTTACTATCCTATAAAATACTATTTATTATTGTTATAGTTAGCGAACACCAAGGAATAAAATAATATTTTTATTTTAACACATTTCATTGGTTTAAAATTTTATAAGGTGAAATCTGGTAATTATTAAACTTACAAAACAAAACCCCAGATATATAAAGAAACCGCATATACATTCTGTGTGTGTTTAATCAATAATATAAGTGCACAATGGATTACTCTCTAGAATCATCATCCTCCTTCTCAAATCCTTTCAACAATGGATGATCAAGGGAATTTCTCCAATGCCAAATAAACATGAATGATTCAAGGTAAACAAAACATGATGATCAATCGACCATACTAGCACATTTTGATTCCTTACTGATATACAAATATCATAAGAGTACGTTAGGATCACCGACATAGTGTGTATAAATATGGATCTTACAATATCAGTAATGAATTTCTATAAAGGCTTCTGGATAAAAAATATATACTATGAAGAAATATCTCATGAAATAAGTTTTCTCTTCATTGGTTTTAATTAAATTAATTATAAATTCATCATAATAAAAATATCTACTTTGTTTCCGCATCACATCGTGTCAAACATTGATGTGAAAATATCAATTGGCATGATGTTTACATCACAATATATATGTTAATTATCCATCAAATTCGACATTTTCTGTGTTTCTATTAGCACCGATAAGTTCTTCAACTATGACAAAAACCATTATGTCATATCAATGATTTCATGATAATGGTTATAATTTTTTATGATCTCATATTAAAATGTTAATATTAATTTCTTGTTTTAGTCATTGTTGGTCAATTTGATAATACCATTTCTTCATCTTCTTTGTTTATGGCTCTTGTTATCAATATCAGTAAATAAGTATTGTAGACTTCATATTAAGAACCCTTCTTGAAGTACTATGTATACTAGATGGATAGTAGAAGACTACATGGAATGTAATCCTTTATCACACATTTTTTGTCCTTTTTCACTATATAATGATTCTATGATGGATTTTGGGACATTATATAATTATTAGACACCATGTTCAATATATTCATCCGATGATGACCAAATAGGATGGAACACAAATTTTCACGAGTGAATGTTATGGACTCAACATTATTTCAATGAGGAAAACATGGGGTAAAACCATGTCATATAATTAATAAACAATGTGTATTTACAACATGACACATATAAGTTGGAATCATTATAACTCAAACTATATGTTGTGTATTATTTATAAACATTGGGTACTTCATAATTTTCATCATTGAAAATAAATATTTCATTGTGAATGATTGTATTTTTAATGTTATATTTACTTCTATAATTAAAAATAATATATTGGCCACAAAATTTAATTCATTATTTTATGAAAACGACTATTGTTAAAATTACATTCATCTTGAATCTTTTTTGGACATAGGAGACTATGCCACTTTAATATGTACTCATATAGAATGGTATCTAAAAAATATTTAATTCAGGATATAACAAGGATATATTTTTTTAAAGAGACATTGTGAAATACTTTTCCAAATAAAAAAGAAATATAATGATTCATTCAAATCAAAGAGAGGGATTTCATCCCCTAAACTACTGGAATTATTTCATATTTTCTAATTTATATCTTATAGAGTTTCCAGTTAGGTAGAAAAACATATTATTATGTAATTTTGGTTCAATATCTAAGGATTACATCTGTATATTTTCATACACACAAAAGTGAATCCCTTATATATTTTCCAAATGATTTGAAATCTGTGGACATACATAGTAGACATGCCATTAGTAGTCCGAGAATTGATGATGTTCATGAGTTTGGAAATTATTATTTTAAATAATTATTATCAAAATATAGATATAACTATAATTTCTTTTCACGTTGAACACCACAAAAAAATGGGGTGGTTGAAAGAATAAATATAAATCTTAACGAAATATATTAGAAAATAATTAGTATATATGACGTACAAGTCTATTCTTTGGGATGAATATGTAATCACAACTTGTTATATAATCAATATAGTCACAATGTGTCATATTTAAAATAATAATCCATATGTATCATGGAATTTTATAAAATATTAGTTTAATAATTTCATTGTGTTTTGCTAAAAAATTTATTTTCCAAATATAAATTATAATATATATCAATATGTATCCAAAATTGATAAAAAAGTTTTTTATATATTACGTCATGTAAACCATAAAATATGTTTAAAGAAAGAGGAGATATTATTGAATAATTTTTTAATGTAAAATTTGATGAGATAGATATAATTGAAGTTGTAGTTTCATTATAAAATATGGAGGATGATATGAAAAATTTTCGTATTAATAACACATCGAAGACAAAAGATCATGCTATTGATTTAATATATAAATATCATAAAAAATTTCACATAGAGGATCAATTCCCAGAGAGAAACATAGAGGAATCCAATATACATGGGACCATTAGAACACAAGGAGACCATCCTCTAGATGTCATTATTGGATAAACATATTTACAAATTTAAACATGACTATCACTTAAAAAATTGGTTGATGATCCAGAATTTATTTCATATCTTGAACCCAAATAAATTTAAGAGTAACCTGGTGGTGAACATTAGGTTATGGCCATGCTATAAGACATTTTTTGGTTTAAAATGAATATATTATGGGAACTACTTGAGAGACATAATGACTATTTAAACATTGGTACAAAATGGTAATATAGAAACAAGTTTTAGGAATCTAAAAAAGCCACTATAGATAATTCAAGACTAGTGGCCCATGGTTATTGTAATGATGAACATATTTACTATTAATACAGCTTTTTTGTATAAATTCTTCAAGAAATCAAGAAAATCATAGATTATATGGCACATATGAATATGAAATTATGTAAAATGAAGTATTAGAGTTATTTTCATAATGGTTATATTATTGATAATGGTTTTGTAAACATCATTCCATCATTACAAATGAATATTTTCAAAATCAAGTTTTAAAAATATCAAAAGAACTTATGGTCTAAAATAGGACCTAAATATTTGTATGATTGGTTCAAAACATTTATTATTTCAGATGGTCTTATAAAATTTTTCTCCCAACCTACTGTATTCAACTAAATAACATCAAAAGTTACTTTAACAAAAAAAAATATATGTTGTTAATATTATTCATAGTTATTCAAAAAATTCTTCATGTACTATATTTTCCAAAAAAATAAAAAATTAATTTGAAATGAGTTTGATGAGTGAAATAATATACATTATTAATTTTCAATTAATTTAAAATAATTATGGAATTATTTTAAATCAATACATGTACACTAGATTTTGTTTAAAAATTTTTTCTTGGGAAACACCAATAGATATGATTCGCTAATGAGTACCACCTTTAATGTGGATTTTGATAAAAATGGTAAACCGGTTCATAAAACCGTATATAGATAAATGATATGGAGTTTAATATACATAACAACTATACATCGGGAAATTATGTTTATTGTGTGTATTTGTTCATGATATCAAGAAATTCCCATGAAATTTGATTTAAATAATCTCAAAATAATTTTCAAATACCTTATAAGTTCTACCATTTTTGGACAATCTCATTCAAGTGGAAAGGATTTTTTAAAAATGTTATTGTGATTCTGAATTTACAGGATTTATGTTATATATAAAATGATCTTCTAGAACCTTCCACTTGTTTGTAAGGCCTAAATGTTTATGGAGTATTGACAATCAAAACATTGTTTCATTATCCACTTTTAAAGTAAAATACAAATTAGTAGGTAGTTGTTGTGCTATGATTATATTGTTCAAACATTATTTATTATACTATGGTAATAAATTTAGCTATATCCCTCTAGAAACTTACAACAAGAGTTATATTAACATTACTAAGAAACATGTATCTCATTCTATGATAAATATCATTGATATAAGATACCAAGTATTGAGAGATCATCTCAAAAAAGGGGATATCGGTCTTGAATGGACTGGCACATAACCTTAGTTTGATAAAAACAATTTCCAAGACTATTAATTATTATATATTAAATAATATCATTAATTATTTAATAATGATCATTTTTTTGAAATAATTTTTTAATATTAATTTATTATTCATTTAATTATAAGTTCTACATACTGAAAATATTGAATTAGTTTTTCTCATCAATGATAAAGCGTGATATTTTATTTCAAGTCCTACATTATTGTATTATATTAATTTCACAGAATTTTTGTACATTATATTCCTAAATTATTTTACTATATAAAATTAGAATTAGAATCATAAATACATGAACAAATCCCACTTTGAAGCATTAATTCATCAAAACTGTATCCCTTCAAAACCTAAATCATAGGTATAAGTTGTCAAGATAATGTGAAGGATTGAGGAAGATGATATGGAATCCACTATTACTTCCAAAATATTAATGGAATATATGGGTGAAACAAGAAATCTTTCAAATAAAGAAATTATTTCCCATGAATTCATCATATAAAATGAAATAGATATCATATAGTTCATAAAAATCAAAATTCATTCAAGGGAGTTGTACTTTTTCAATGATGGACTAGGTGTTTTTTGTATACAAATAACCATTTATATATATGTTTATTGTAATTATTTGTATGTGAGCATGCTTTTTGATGTCATAGATCATGAGGATATAATTAGGACCATTCTTCAGACACAGAAATGTGAGTTTTCTTCAACTTGTTGGGATAAAGGTTTAATGGTTTCACATCTAGAGGAATATGAAGTTAATAAAATCCATAATCCTTTGAACCATCATCACATGGAAATTGGGAATTCCTTAGAAAAATTAATCAATGACACAACCTCTCATGGTTCTATTTCTGATGTTTTTATAGTAGAGCATATGATATTGTTGAAATTTAGAATACAAATCAACTTCCCTGGAAATGGATATTTTATCATGATCATTAATCATTATCATATCATGTTATACATGATGATAAATTCAGTCTTGATAATTTTCCCTAGGTTCATGGTGAGGAATATGAAATTTATATGTATGTCTTATTCCTGATTGAATACTCTCCCATATCCCAGTTTAACTTATATGGTCTTTAATCTAAAATTTTATCTCTGATTGGAATAGAAAGATCTATATATTTAATTGTATTTTTTTAAACCAAACCACATGAAAGAGAATTAAGAAAATTTGGAATCATTGAAATAAAATGTGGGTTTGAAATTAAAATAATCTTCATTAGTTATCCAATATTATCATGAATCCTAATATACCAAGGGATACAATTATTCAAATATTGTATATTGATCATATTTTTGAATAAAATTACAACTATGATGAAGTTGGATCTCAATATATAGTTGATATATATAAGTAAAATATAAAATCTTATGAATATATCTTGGGTGGCACTCCCATTCATGAATTTTTAAAAAAAATGCTCATGTTCCAGTAGAATATATGAGGGATGAAGGAGAAAATCACAAAGGGGAGAAATATAAAATATCTATGTTATTATAAAATATCATCATATTTTATAAGAGTGTTAAGGATAAAGGAATAGTTGTATACAGTCATCCAATGGTTCAAATTGGAGGAGTACCTTTCTTCGATTCTACACCTTCTGTAGAAGAAGCTTATCAAATAATCCATTCTTTAATTTTGGTTTTTTTCCAACTGACACCATTCATAATGATGTCATTGATGATCATAAATATGATTTTACATCTATAGATTCCTTGATAATTATATATAATGATCATATAAGGAACCCTTCACCAGTTTTTAAAGAAAAATTTAGACGTGATCCTTCTGATGATATTTTAAAACTCTTCGCTTCACCTCCCTTTGATGGACCAATTTTAGTAAATCCTTTTCACGGAGAATAAATGCTTTTTTCTTTTCCTATTTATAGGTTGGAAATTATTTAACAACAAGAGGAAGATTCATATTAATTTAGTAATGATGTTGTTATTCCCCCTTCCATCCTTTCAAACCACGAATGATTTATGCTCAGATCCTTAGAGTACGAGTTCAATTGCTCAAATCCTGATCTAACTTCTTTTTTATCTACGCCAGAAGCTCCTGCTCAATCTAAGTATACTCCATATCATCAAGATAAAAATTCTTCTTCTCTATAATTTATAATCACTTGTTATTAAATTATTCAATCTATGAATGATCATATACAATTGTTATAAGAAGTGATTATATGTATTGACTCTGTTCATGAGTATGAAATACACGAACATGATACATATACTATTAAATTTGTAGTTTATCATATCTAGACTATGTTGTTTCTCAAGATAGACAATATGGATAATGATATTACATGATTTTTAAAACATAAATAGTATTTCAGAGGTGATATTGGATCCTTTCAATATGTATTGAAATACATGATATCTATGACGAACATAGGGTTCTTTCAGTGAATAACATTCCATTATAAACCTCTAACACGTCATTAGCTACCACATACATAGTATCTTTTAATGAGGATCCTATTGGAATCCTAATTAAAGAAAAAATAATTTTAATGGATGATAGATTTGAATACATTGGAGATTCATTGAAAATATAAGTTGTTGCATAATATCATAAATTTTATGATTTGGTGAAGGCATAGGAAATTAACACTTCCAAGGATAGGGGTATAATCTAGGGATAAATCATGTATTATGTAAATAGATTTTTCAACCGTGATGACCTAAGAATTTTTGTTTCTATCATTAACTAAATTCCGTAAAATGAATCCCCTTATGTATTTCATCAAATACTTAATAGAGAATCCATTGATTATGGAACCCATTTCAGAAAAATCACATCAAATATGGACATATTTCATTATATTATTGATAATATTACAAGGGATATTAAAAATATCGATATGATTTTATAGGCTTACAGGTATATTGGGAATTACCAAATTTCTAAACCTTTGGCTTTAACTATACATTTAATATCCCCTTCTCCTTCCTTCTATACACCAATAGTTTCACCTTAATTTAATAAAAGCTACATCTAATATAATATTTACCTCTCATTTTTACCACATATAGAACCATAAAATCTAAATCTTTCTCAGTAATTACTTAAGATGGTTCTAGTATCCAAATATATCACTATTTCAGGAGATTATATTCATACTCCTCAACCTATGCATCCCTCCACTGTAGTTTTTAGAAAAGGAAGTGAACCCATCAACCCTTCAACACTTCATGATTATAATTTAGAAAAAAGATTCTGAGATGCATGCTTGTAATTTTTTAGGATGACTGAAATATCTCTTTAATTTTTTCCCTATTTTTATTTGCAAATTTATTTTCTTGTTCTTTACTCATTCTATGATCATCTGTTATGATTTCTTTTTAATAATACTGAATGGTAGTGTAATTTATTGAATATTATGTTTATCATGGAATATTGAATGTTATATAAGATTATGTTTTGTTTAGTTTGTTTCAAATTAATTTTTTTATGGTAAATAATGTATTTATTTATGATAATAAAAAAGGGTATATTATTTTATTAGTCAGGTGGTTCCTTATTCAAGAAAATTCATGGTGTTTTCCTACTGTTTTTATTATGAGATCAATGTAACCATATGACAATGATAGTTTTGAAATTATGACATGGATTTCATGATAATATAGTCCAATTCAGAATGATTTAATATGGGGAAATGAGAATGTTGGAATTTTTTATGATTGGTGAAAAAAACACATGTTAGGTTGAAGTGATCGTGGAAAGTATCTATAATATATAATTGTACCTTATCAACCATTATTTACTAGAAACTAACTATATAACTAATCAATTGATATGAGTATTAATATTAAAACTATCTACGATTATTTGGATGATAATGTGGATCATATAATGTTATTCTATCCAAAATTGGGCAATATATTTTTAACATAATTTATTTCAACCACATTTTATTCACAAAACTAAATACTAATGAGAGGTATTTCAAGACCCCATATTTCTAGCTATGTATGAAGATTTATAAGGATGAATTTTCAATAGATTGTTTCAGATGATGGTTTCCATTTATTAATGAATAGACTAAGATAAAAATTCTACACATATATCCGACAATCTCATTAGAATAAAAATGAACTGCCTCTCAGATTCAACATCTCTTCTGTACTATTTTCACAGGAACTTCATTGAAATATAAGAGATCATTTCCTAGTCCATTCACAAAATGTACAATATAAAAGAAGACATATAAAATGAAAATCATCTATATAAAAACACACCATTATTCTTTTTTTCATTAAAATACATTTAACATTTATTTGTCTATTATTATTACATTTTAATTGTACTTTCTATAAATATATTAGTTATTAAAAAACAATCTATTACTATATTATATAGTTTTAAAATACTAACATCAAACATACTTCGTAACCAATATAATATTTAAACTATTGATTATTATATCAAAAGAATGGTCTTTCTATGTATAGTTATGATCAAATCATGATCAAGGTTTTGGATCAGGTTTATTTTTATTAAATGTTATTGGTTGTGGGTGGATATCAGGCGGAGATGATTTGTTCTTATCTTGAGACGGAAAGAATTTAATTTTTATACTTTTCATAGGTATTTATAAGTTTCATTCCCAATTCTAAAACTATTTTTAATACATTTTTAACATTATTATACTTATATAGTTAGATCCTAGAGGTGAAATTTCTAATTTTTTGTGAAAGTAATGTAATCTCTAATGTTCTTGAATAATACATATACTATTGAAATTGAATTTTGATAAATCTTTTAAGGGGTTACATAAGATAATTAATTTATAAATTTCAAAATTATTAGCTAATTGGTATATTTTCAAATTTGTGTATTTTTATTATATAATATGTTTTTCAAGAAAATTTTATAGGATACACAATTCACCCCAACCACCCCCACATGAGTACTCCACCCCAACCAAATAAATTTATTATAAATCATGTGATATTTTTTAAAAGCGTTTTTCAAATGAAAATATAAGGTTTTACTTTTTTTCCTTTTTGAAATGAATGTTCTTAATGATTTAATGATTATTTATTAAAATTACATTACCTTGGCAAGTCCTATTTGTTGCAAGTTCTGTAAATAGTGAATTTTATGAAATATTTTAGGGTAACATTTTCCTATTAACATTTTTTACCTAGGAAATGAATACTTAACATAATACTAATTTAAAACTGGTATATTTTTTTTCTTTTTTAGATGAATATAATAGAATTATGGCGATATCTTTTTAGTTTTTTGTGCGCACCCTAAATACACTTATTGGTGGGTATATAGAAATAAATTTTTTATGTTTACCATATTGTATACTTTAAGGTGGTTTTTTATTAAACAACATTAGGATGAGGGAATTACTGGTCAATTTGGCGAATCATGAGTCACAAGTTGGTTTTGCGGTTTGTCTCTTGAGTTTTATCGACCAGTTGGGTGATGTGTTATTTTATCTTCTCCAGCATCATGGTTTTCATTTAGCATCCATTATTTATTATATATTGTAAAAAATTTATATATAAATAGTATGTTTGGGTTATTTTTATTATAAAAATATATTTATATAATGTTTTTTATTATCCCATGATTGGTTGTACTTATTTTAGAACATCTTATTAACATTGGGATGGTTTTCCAATGGATTGAAACCTCACTTTAGGTTAATAATTTTAAATCATTATTAATCCTAGTTCTATTTATGGTGGAATAATTCCTATTTTTTCACCAGTTATATCCTCACACTTTTCACCAATATGGGGTGATTTGGAATGCATTGTAGGTCGTATGGAGGAATTGTTTGGCCACCAGATCAGGTGGAAACCCTGGACAACTTGTGACACTCCTTTCATCTCATATCAACATTATTTACCCAACTCCACCCATCCAATAGAGTTTTCCTATTTTCCTCTATTCATCATGATATGATTTCATTCATGACAATCTTTTATGATATCCACCATTTCAGATATCATTGTTCGTTGGATCAAATATTACTCCTTCTCTATTAAGCATGTTCTTCCTTTAATCTTTATCCTTATAACACATTGAAGATAAAAAATCAATATTATCTCACCACTCTTCTCCACATGTTTGTGGTAGTGAATCAATATCTATTATTGGAAATACATTCATCTATAAAATATATCTATCATCCTCCCATGATTTCTTTTCATGTTGGAAATAATGTCAGCCTGAATCTATTTTTAATCTGTGTAATATCTTGATGCACCCATTCACCAATTTTATGGTTCAAAAAATGTCAGAATCAATATAAAATGATTTTTATATTTCATTTTCCATTTAATATCTATTTTTAATTACATTTTAGATCATTCATTCACCTAATTTTTCATTTCATTGAGGAAAATCTTTGGAGAAACTGTAGGTGTAACATCTGAATTAGGTCATCCCTAGGTTTTTTGTAACATTTATTCTTAAAATTCATAGTTCATAACTCATTGAAAGAAATTATGAATTTCAAAACGAATCATGACTGGATAATTAATATGAATATATCCCTATATTTTTCATATATTTCAGGACTTTAGTATGAATTTCTAATTAATCAATCTCTTTGTTAAAATGATGTTATATATTTCATAACACTTTTAAACATAATGAAGTTTGGGTTATGAATGACACATAATAATTTATACTATTATTTTAAATATTATATTTCGTATATAGTAAAAATAGTCCTTCATCGGTCATGGATATAATGTGAAGAAGCTATGACATCTTTGGTTGATAATTTAGTTGTATTCTTGTGAGAAGTTATGGAAATTCCAAAAGATGGGAAACATCAACTACCTTAAGTATAGAAGGGGTAAAAACTGAAATGTTTAAATTTATCTTCATGTTATGTGAATATGTATGTGGTATTTTTTTTAGTTAAAACATGTGTGGTTTTTTTTTCTAAGAATTTTTATATATATTACTAAAATATATGTATTTTTTTAAAAAATCTCTAATTATTATTTAAAATAAATAATTTTATATATTATTTATAGTGTGACATGTAAGAACCATATCACTCATATGTATCATGTCGTTGTATCCAGAAGATCCTAGGTGAACATCCATGTACCCAAGAGGCTCCAGACTAGTAGTGAGGGTCTCTAGAGGTACGGTGGGTAGACTATTCCCTCATTACTAAAGTGAAACACTTTGGAAATTAATTGAATAAAAAAATTAGAAATTAAATAATGCTATCAAAAGTTAAATTTAAGAATTTAGATAATAATAATCCATCACAATATAGAGTCAGATTCGAATCTATACGATTTCATATCCATACACAATGATTAAATGTGTATAAAGTAGAATTCACAAAATACAAAAAATAGAATAAAATATAAATAAATAAATATATCATGTTACAATCATATGAATTAACTAACTAATATTATAAAAATATCCAATCCAATAATATATAATGAATTTATTACAAGATACTTTTCTTTACCACTGCCTGCATCCAGTATGTCCGTTTGGGTACCAAATTGTGTCGCTAAAAGGGTTTGATTAAAAATCAACAAGATGAAACCAATGTAATATAAAACAAATATTGTGTGTGAATATATTTATATATATATATATATTAGTGATTTAGAAGTATTCTAGATACACAAGTCATGTAAAAAGTAAAAAGGGACCAAGATGAACTTGGAATCCTCATGGGATGCCATGCTAACCATACCTACTTTTTCATTATCCAGGTGTCTCTGACTATGCAGTCATATTTTTGACAGTGTCCAAGGAAAATTCAATTTTTCTATTTAATTAGAACAGTTTAGTAGGATATAGGGAGAAACCATGGCATCCTTGACCATGTAAGTTCAATTCTTATCACAATCAAATATATGTCATTTAACTATAGTGGTATAATTGTAATCCATGGTATCTTCCCTTTATATTCAACAATACTATTATATAACTATATACATAGAGTATATTTAATGTATTACATGTAATATCATCACTGGATCCCCATGAGATAATTCAACATGTCACAGGTCATAGGACATCATTCTAAATCCAAGGAGATGTTCCAAGAACTTATAGTTTCATATATGTTGGTGAATATTGGATGATACATTATGGAATTAAAAGATATAATACATTGACTATAAACCGATGTGGTATATGAAATTTCTATCACATCAATGAATTAGGGTGGATCCCACTGTGTGAACAAGGATTTCACTCTAGTGTCCAAGGTAGGCTCATCTGGGGCCACTCCTTTTATGTAAAAAACAATATTTAGAATTATTAGGAACTAATTAGTTTACATAGGCCATGTATTATCTATTATTTTTTGAATTCATTAATGTTAATTTTATTAATCCATTCACTCATAAAATATTACAAAGGGCAAAGTGCATCGAAATTTCTATTCTATAATTAATTAAAATTAGTAAAACCATTTCAAATTATAATATTTAATCCATACACCCAAGTAGTTTTTTGGTTAGTAATGTGAAATGGTCATCAATGGTATATAATAGAACACATCCAAAGGGGTGTAGATGATGATATCTAAACCTATGTCAATTTAAAATGGTCTCATCATAGAGTTATGTTGGGTTATGGATATTTAGTTAAAGTATTTAATACATTTTAAGTGATTCACGCAGATGTTCTAACATGTGGAAGAACGGAAAAAAGTTATAAACATTATAAAAATTCTGGTAAAAGATATAGAACACATACCTTAGATGGGTATTAGACTAATCATCTAGTATCGATGATTTATTCTATAAGGAATAGGATAAAACAAATAAAGTATAAATTCATACAAGAAAATAGGGCATATTAATACTAAAAGATGTATCATCTGCTAAAAAATAATATAGAGAGATAAATCAAGGGAAGTGATGTCCATACAAAGAGGGATCCAATGTGATGTGTGATACATAATTTAAAGATTTAATGGAGAAGTTAGGCCAATGCTTATATTGTGTGTAAAAGTAAGATATAGATTTTAGGAGTCTTTTGTACGCATTGGGAATGAATATAGAGGAAGAATAGTTATATGATATACTAATAAAATTGTAAAATAACATTTTTAATGTAGAACATAGTTTTCGACTCACTTTCAACCAGACATGTACTAATCTAATGTTAATATTTTCCAATGGATCATATCCTCACAAGGCTAGTCATGTTGGTGGAAAATTAAGACTCATCGTGTGTGGTGGAGTGATCAAAATAGAACTCCCCATCACAAATCTATGTGCATGGTTATGAGAAACAACATAAAAACATGTGTATTACTATATTAACTTATTGTATGTTTATCATTGGCTTGATTCCATCCATTAATTGTTAAAAAACTATGTGGAAACCCTTATAGATTGTATTGTTATTATCCGGAGTTATCATTAACTCTACGCAAACTATGCTAATTGACTGTGAATTTAACAATAGGATCTTTTAGAACCAATAAAATCCCAAATTCTCCCAATACCTACATGACATCTTTATCCACATCCATTAAGGTAAAAATAAAATGATTAAAATCAAATTAAAATGATTCATAAATCATAGGAGAAAATAGAATCTTATAATATCCCTCTTAAAATCTACTCATCCCCGAGTTTCCCTTTAGAGTGTTGTTGAGATACATCTAGGAATATCTCTATACACATAGCATGTATAATTGATTCTCACTCTTGGGTTACATATTGCACACAATCATTCTTCTACAACACCCGAAGTAGATGAACTGACAAAAAAAGAATATCACTCGAGTTATGATCTGCAATATAAATAGTATGATCCCAAGGAATTTCTATCTAGTATGCCAAAAATATACACTCTATAAGATAATGAATGTTTAAAAAAATCTAGGAAATAGCTTAACATACATATGAATCCATTGATTAACCAGTATTGGTGAAAGAATCTAGAACACCTGACATCGCTCCACGAACTCCATAGGACAACAGTGGTGATTAAAAAATTATTTCTTACTAGGATGTTCCATTACTACATGTTTTCTAATTAGTTATACCTCCTTATATATATCTTGAATGACAGGTGGTCCTAGAAGAACGTCATCCCCTTCCATTAGCCTATACATAGGTGAATGGAATGTTCTATTTTCTAGGGCCATGTAAAGAGTCATATGAACATCACTCAAAATAAATTATTATAAAAAACACTATATGTGGTATGTGTTTCTCCAAAGAACAACAAATTTAGCATGAAAATTCTTAGAGAATTACCCCATGTAACTATATATTATGATATTAATTCTCATCAGTCTGAAGGTGATAGGTTGTAGGATGAAGTACATATTTTCCCAAATCCATCAACAACCCCTTCCAAAAATGATATATAAATTGAGTATCCATATCTAATATGATGGTATTTCGAAGCCCAATAAGTCTTATAATCTGATTAAAAAATATGACAATGCTCATCTACTAATATATCCTTATTAAAAGGATAGAAATAAGAGACCTTAATTATCCTCTCTATGATCACCAATAATTATTCACTACCTCTACGAGATTCTGATATACCCATCATGAAATCATTAATTAAATATCCCCATTTCCACTCTAGGATGGGTAATGGATATAAGATTTTAACATACCATAGGTGTTCCTCCATCACCTACTGATAGGTTGAATACTGAGTAATGAAATCATGTCCATCCTTTTTCATCCGGTTCCATCAATATTGATGGTGAAATTCCAAGGACATAATGATGATCATTGGATGTACCACCCACAATGATGCACGACATACTAATATTTGTTCCTCTCTTATGTCTATCTTAACCCAAACACACCCATAGATATGCAAGATATTATCTAAATAAAAGGCACAACAAGGTGGTGGATCCTCACCAAAAACAACATCTCTTTAGGAAAATCCTATGAGATATAAGAGATTCTTTCCCTTCACATGATCTATAATTAATGATGTTAAAATTAATTACAAAATTTAATTATAATAGTGATCCTCTTAAAGCTCATGATTAATATTAAGAAGAATTGAAATAACAATTCATCAATTGTTTGTTTTCTTATCATCTTAAATATGAGTCTTCAATCTTAGAGCCTAAAACACATCATGTTCCATCACTATCATGTGTGTATACTCTACTATAATGTCAACCCCCCTCATCCTAAGATAACTAAACCACATGATATAAATTAATAAAGGGAGATGATGAACCTTGAGACCCTCCTCCAGTAGGCCTTGAATTTCCAACTAGCACCAAGGGTGTAAAAATCTCAAAATATGGAATCAATTTATTAGGAAACAAGATTGAGATATATAATTTATCTACTATAATCAAATCCATGATATATATATATATGAAATCAAAAAATCATCCCACAATATTTTTGTAAATAAAAATAATACATTTAAATTTCTCCAATGTAAATACCCAACAACAAAACTAGAGAAGCAACACATCGACCGTCCAACGATTCGAGCTACTAATTCCCATCATTGTACATTTTAACCTCTCATAAACATTAAAAAAATTTATAGAAATATTGTGAGCATATAGGAATACTCAGTAATAAAAACAATGTCTCTTATTCACATTTGAATAAAGAATATTAATGCACCTATAAGAAAATAGAAGAACCAACTAACACCAAAAAATGGATACTAACCATCCCAACCTCACCAAGGAAAGATCACTGAAACATTTCACCCCAAAAACTAAAAAACAACATCCTATGGGTTCAAAATCATACAATATTTATATATATTATCATATAATAAATCATGTCCTATGGGTTATCAGAAAAACAACCAACTCCCGACACTATCACTGTTATTTCCACCGTTATATGATTTTATTAGAAATTTTAACAGTCATTTAAATAGATGAAGAGACATGATAATCTAATATGGATTCCAATTTTATCCGCATTAAACCCAATTCATTTTATTATTTAGCATCCAAAACATTTATTAACATAACCCATCATTTAATTAATCATATAAAATTCCACCCCATTAACCGAAAAATCACAATGCATCCCAAAAATTATTATGAATTCATCTTTTCGATAACTACTCAGGATTATAGAAGAAAGAAACCATATATCACCAGTAACATATCATACCCATCAATCACACCTCACCACCCCAAAATCATGGAAAAAAACAAAATTTCACCCCACACCATGTTACAATAACACATCAACTTCTCACAAGCACATGCACAAATCAGAACACATTGAAATTATTTTATATGTATACAATGGTCATTTTGTCGCAGTTTATTTATTTTTTTGGTGTTTCCACAGAAACCATAATCCTATGGAAACCATTTAATTAGTCATGTACATCTAATTAAATAATTTTAATTTATGATTATATCAAAACAATAATGACAATCACAATAGTCACAATACATATATCCATTAAAACAAATCCCCTAATAAACACAACATTCAATGGGAAATCCATCCCAAACAATCCAAAATATCACAAATAATAACATTGCATTAAAAACATGTGAATACCACCCATAACCCTAAATCAATTTCAAATATCCAATTATTTTTCGTTTCTTATGTTTGAACAACACTAATCCATAAATAAAAAAAAGTAACCCCCTCTTGTAAGATATAAAATAATGGGAAATAAGGTAAACTCGAATTCAAATAATCTTTTCAAATCATTGTGCACTGAAAGGTATATAATAGCTCATGAAAACCAAAACCACCCTATGATGATACAAGGATCATCCTATACCATATCAAAATATCATTAAACCATTGCCTATGAAAATAACCCAAACCAAGTTATAAAATGGTATTGAAACCTTAAAGAAGAACGAAAGGTAATATCTGAGAATGAGTGGATAAATCAACACATATTGATGACAGAAGCCAAATGATTAGTCCCCATCAAATGTATCCTCAATCTATAGAAGGTAATTGTCTATAAATTCCTAGAAAGTAATAAGTGATGTAGGTCATAGTGTTTTTAAAAGAAATAAGTGGGTAAACTTTTAAAACAACACAACATTACAAAATTACATGACATATAATACCACAAAACATCATGTTATACCAGGATTTAAAGATTCATAGAAGAAATGACTCTTTTTTGTTATCTAACCCTGGAAAAATACACATCTAGAACAATCTATAGAAAAGATGTGAAATATTATTTCACGTCATGTAATACACATACATGGCTTGTATTTACTACAGCTGTTATGGTGTACCTCTTACTCCCACAAAAACTCCCCGAACCTCCTTTGAACACCTTCAACTACCTAAACATGAAATGTAATGAAACAAGTGGCATCAACCCATTATGTAAGATTTCACTCAAATGATTCTCTCCCTCAACTATCAAAATCTAGGCTTGTGTGAAAAGGGGAATGAAAATACACCCCAAGAGATACCTCTTAAGAGTCTCTACATTCCTCAAACAATAACACAATTCAACCACACCATCCCAAATGATCACAAAAAAACAATTCACAACCACATTATGAAAAATGAAAGCTACCTCCACTTAGAAAATCAGATTACTGCAAAACAACTACAAAAACATGTCATCCTCCACACAGCTGAAACCAACAACCACTACAATAAACAAATGGCACAATCCTAAGCACACGAATCCATTAATTTTTTCTTCCATGTCAAGATACTATCCACTATAGGAAGCTCTAAGTTTCCCACATGGGTTTAACTATGTCCCAGTTAATGCATCTTGAATAGGAATCAGGTCTTTCCTTCTTCATATATCAATAATTTATCACTAATTGAACCAAATAAATCACATCAAAATAAAAACATATCATCTCATAAAAATGGTCTCAAACATCACATCATAAAGAAATTAAATGAAGAGAAAAATTCAGAACAACTCCTGGTACATGGCTCACATCTGCATCCCATCCTCCCATGAATTCTCCTCTAATCTACCATGCTTCAATAGAATCCAATCAATGGGAATGTTTCATCATCACAAAAAATTCCCTTGTTGATATTGGATCTCCACTGGATGCTTCAAAAATTTGGTTTCATCCTAAATAACAAACTATCCCTAGTCAACCACATGGGTATCATTGTGAAGATGTTGATGATGAAGAGAGATATGGATGAAATCATGGACTGGGTATAGTCAAAGCATAATATCCAACCAGAAATCTATATCTCCAAATGTGCCAAAACCGCAATGTGACCAACAATCTACGGTGAGATATTAATTCCTTTTCCAAACCTCTACTGCCCATGTCCAGGGGAAACCTTCACGAAAATGTGGTCCCAAACCTCAAACCCCATGGACCTCCTTCTGTGATCAATGTAAGACTTATTCATGTCTTGTTATTATTTCATCCTCTTATAAAAAATATAAACATTACATTTCATTCTCAACACCACATCGTGACAAAAAATGGTTGTCTCCCCAACCTCAATCCGACATAATGGAGAACAACACAGTTAACCATACAATGCATTAGACATATCCATGATAATTAAAGAGTTGTAGATATTAATAAAAGAAAACTATACTATAGGAATATTTCATGAACATGAACCACCATGTTCATCGACACAATCTCTCAACATATCCTCCAAAATCATGATAGATCATTTTGTATACCATTTTGTCTCTGGGTTGAAAGTAGTGTAGAGGTTTAACTGAGTTCCAAAAAAAATGTTTAAATACCCCCTTGACTCATAAGGTAAAATGAATATCCCTCTATGAGAAAATGGAATGTATAACACTATAAAACTGAACCTAATCATCCATTCAAATTGTAGCCAAACCATAAAATAATCCTGACAACTTCATCCATAAAAAGTTGGCTGATTTTTTGACTGATCCACTATCACGAATATAGAATCACAACCTCCCTATATTATTGGTAATTCTATTAAAAATTATTTCGAGATGTCAACCCACTTACTTTCAGGAATAATCAAGAGTTGTTAAAACCCACTAGGAATAAGATTCTTGGCCTTTGCCTACATGAAACCCAAGAAATAAACCACAAACTACACCACTTCTCATTTCATCCCATGCCACCAAAACGAAATCCTCAAGCCACAATACATATTATAAATTATTAGGTGTACTACCAATATTGAGTTATGGAACTCCTGTATAACTCAATTTGTCATTAGTACTGAAAAAATGATCCACCCATAAATATCTAATTATGGAAAACCTATGACCATCCCTCTAGAGCATCACCATGCCCAACATGATTCAAAACACCTCTTGCCCTGAGTATCCACACTGAGACTCCTCCACCTACTTCATTATAGAATATTGAAACATCATCTAAAACAAACATCTTCAACCACTATCCACTGTTGCATCTATGTTAAAGGCTACCAACTCTTACATTTCTCTTCAAGCATCCCAATACACCCAAAAACCCCCTTCCACAACACCATTCTGAAAGTGTCATCCACAACAATAACTTTTTGTATGGTGGAGGAGATATAAAAATTATAAACCCTGAAGAAACTATATCCATTTCCACTGTGACATTTTCAGATCATACTGAGAAAAATGTACTTCAAGATCTTGTGATCCGTAAAGACCACAGTGTTCTCTTGAATGAGTTAATGGTTCCCAAATTCATCATGAACACAACTGAAAATTTGAATGCATCATGGGTGGAATTTTTATGCCCATGAGGATGTAACATCCAAGACCCATTAGAGAACACCACTTTTGTTGCATCATCATGCATCCAAAAATCATATGGAAAGTGTCACAAAACAACTAAAATGTTTTCCTTTACTCTAGAAACCGTAGTATAAGAGTACTAACTAAATTCCCCTTCAGGTAACCAAACACTATCAAGAAGATATCACTCCAAAAAAAGATTGGTATTTTCTATTATAAGATATCAATGGGGCTTAAAATCAATAAAATTAATATAAAATACTGTGATAACAGCCCATGAGACCAACGAAATTTCAATCCTCTTCCACGTTCATGGGTGCTTCCCAAGATAAAACTACTTAAATCATTGTGGGATCAACTTCCACATAATGATGAGACATCACATTCCCAAGGATGTGTACTTCCCACAACCAGAACCTACAATTGGATAACATTCCATAATGATGGTTGTATCGAAGAACATTTAGTGATGTTTTGAGATACTCTACATGATCCTCCTCATAATTTGAGTAGATAAAGATTTCATTGATGAGTATGATGAGGAACTGGTCAAGTAACTCACAAAACACAATGTCCATAATCCCCATGACGAAATATAGTGTGTTAGTAACAATGAATGGAATGACTACAAACTCGAACATCCCATATCTACATCAATAGTTAGTTTTCAGGGTATCTCCCTCCTTCACCCTCAACTAGTACTATCCAAAACTCATATCCAATTAAGATAAATCACCAACATCTCTCACATGTCTTGTAATATTTTCTATACATTGAACACGATAACATTATTTGAATGTCACCTAATGAAACCTCTTTTAGTCTATACAAAACCACAGACTACAATATTCCCTCTTAAAGAACTATAATAGATAACTATTCGTTGACATACAGTGTCGGTTAAATCCCTTCTACATCAAATAATGTACTTGTATCCTAAACTCAAACAAAATATATGACTTCATCGAATAAGGAGCCATCAAAATCAGTGAAAAAACGCAATGTGAGTCTTTCTAGAACACAATGTCTCATTGAGGGGGTAGCATTAAAACTAACATAGGAATTAAATATATAAACAACATATTTTCCATAAGAACATCTACCATCCCAGTATCAATTGATTCCACTAACAACTCATCCAACAAAGAATGAAGTGGATCCACATGCCCAATGGCGAGCTAAAAATAATTTTAACCAATGAAAACATTACACATTCTATTCACCTCTAAAACAATGAATCTTCTCTAAAATAAAGTGATAATATAACTTATATAATACAGTAAGTTGATGACAAGGATAAAATCATATGGATGAATTTATAATAAGAAAATAACCTCACTAGATTGATGCAACCCAATTATCAATCTGCACCCCATCTCACATAAAACAAGTTGGTCTAGCCTATGACTAACATATTCAACCCCAGGGGCCCAAGAATCCTCTCTATGCTTAGTATGATAGCAAGGGATAGATTAGCTGAATCAAAGGAGTGAAAATATCCAGAATAAAACATGGAAAAATAAGAGTTCAAAACAAATAGAATTTTCCCTTGATGATATATGGACCCTCTATAATTGTTACGTCCATTGCATGTAGCTAACTATGCACAACATCTCTACCTCAGTTCTAACAAAAACCACCACGTAAAAATTCGACATTGGGTACCTAAAAATGAGTAATATGCTATAGAATTACCATACATACTCCATATCCGTGAGCAAATAAAAAAATAATTTCCCTTGCTACATATATGTTCTTACTATGAAATGCTGCTAAGGCTTCAACAAAACCTGTGATCCTTCACTAAACTGAGCTCAAGTAGCCACTAGGCATTGATCGTGAATATTTTTGAGAACCCCAAAGAAGAAACAAATCAGTCTTATCACCATAATAAATTCATGAAAACCAGAATGTTTTAATGGAAGTTGTTGTGGTAAACTCCAAGCTAGTAGAAACCTTGAAGGTCCTCGCAAGAAATGCTTGACAATAACAACTCTTCCCCTCAAAGAACCAGGATGGATCCCTCTATATTGAAAAAATACTAATGAGTGAATTCATTTTATCATCTTTACGTTATTTTGATCCTACATGTGTGTCACAAATGAAAAAGTAGTGAATGCTTACTGGAATGAAAGATTAAGTTCCTCCTCATGATCCCTCACATGAGATTCAATATCTTGAAAAAAGATATGGGTTAAAAATATGAAGGTATCTAAACATTATTTCCAACACCAGCACTAACATACACCAATAATTAAGAGAAATATGCTCATACCACTTCATTGCCTCCATAATTGATGAAAGGAACTCTTCTCAGAAATCCATATTGATGTTGACCCATAAACTATTTTCCTTATACTCTCCTAGATACAGATCCCACCATTGATGTGTAGCTCCCCATATATAACTGACTAAAAAAGGGAACCAATACTCTGTATTAGCCTATATTATACTGAAATTGATCTCTAGAACCTCTAGATGGCTATTTGTCTTAGTATTTTAAACACTACCACATACTTCCCTAAATCCTGCCACTAGAAATCGTACAATGACCTCTTCCACTGATCATTATTCTTAAAATAATCATCCCTATGATGATCAAACAAATAAACCTACTGAACCTAAAATGCTTGAGAAACATTTTCATGATAAACATGATCCATATATGAAGGGAAACCGTGATTTTCAAAGCCCCGTAGTGTTTATTATTATAATGAATCATTTTAATTTATTTTATTTAATTAATCCATTCTATCATTCAAAAAACGACAACACAATTCAAACTGGTATAAAAATAATTACGATTAATGTACATATCATATTGTTCTAACCTATTAGATGGTTCACCACACTTGGTAATTCAAAATGATTTGATTTCGTTCACTAGATCTTGGGGGCCCTAAAATCCTATGTCTTAGCTAGTCATTGAATCTTATGTTATATATCAAGGTTATCTAGAACTGTTTCCATACCAACCAATGCATTCATAAGTATTCACAACCCCAAAAACCATCATATCTCTGACCCATCAGCTCAGATACCAGTCTATCATGACTCATCCATCTAATGATACCCCTCATGGGATTGCCATGATGAGAAGAAGATAATGACCACTGATTCCAACCTCTAGTTGGTCCCATGTTGGCGACTATCACCAAGGGTGTACAAGTATCCAAATATGGAAGGAATTTTCATTTATAAATCAAATATATTGGGAGATATGATGAATCATCCATAATCAAATACATGATAAATATAAGAAAACCCAAAAGCATTCAGAAATTCAGGTGTAAATACACAGATAGATGTTAATGTCTCCAATGTAAATACCAAAAAAATAGACCAACAATACAACAACTGTCCCTATGTCTTACATAGTAATTCCTTTCATGGTCCACATAATCCACTAAGAAACCTGAATATAGTTCTCTTATACGTATGGTGAGAATACATGTATACTCATCAAGAAAAACAATGTCTCTCATGCACATGTGAAAGACGCATACTAATGTAGTTGTGAGAAAATTGGAGAACCAACCAACACTTATAAAGGTATATTAACCATTCAAACCTCACCAAGGCATGTTATCCAAATAAAAAATTCCTTGTAAAATAATATAATGAAAAGCATAATCATAATAGGGTACCCAACACTTCTTTCACACTAAATATCCACTCTGATACCCCAAATGTAGTCATCTTGATGCTCCCACCTATTCCGAATATACAACATCACATAGTGCCCAAATACACCTGGGACACAAACCACCTCACATTCCACATGCACACACATGGAAACAGACCACATCACATCCCACATGAACACACCTGGGCCACACACCATAGAACATCACATCTCATCCTAATGACACTTGTTAATTCACATCACAACTCATCCCAAAAACACATGGGCCACCACATCACAACTCATCCTGAAGACACAAGGGAAATAACATCACAACTCGTCATAAGAAGATTTGTCCATCATCACCTGGAAATGGGAGCATTGTTGAGTGGGCGGCTATCTAGACCTCCTCCCACAAAGATGTTTGGAATGGAACTCCTCACATGAATATGTTGGTGTTCATCACAGAGTTGACAATGTGGATGTGGTGCATATAGAAATCTCATGGAAAATAAAATTATATATATATATATAATATCAAACACTCAAGCCCATCAAACGGGTTCTCCAATAAACAACAAACTCACAACACTACCAACTTTTCCCCCACCTTTAAATACATTTATTAGAATCTGCAACAGTCTTTCTAAATGATAAAAAGCCCTTATAGTCTAATATGAATTCACATTTCTTCCATATTTAACACCCATTTATTTAATTCTTTATCATCAACCATCATTAATAAAAAAACAATAATTTAATTATCTATTAAATAATTTCACCCCATCAACCAAACCAAACAAATCCATTTCAACCATTATTAAACACTAATTTCTTCAATATCTACTCATACATCTTGATAAACAACCCATATATCACAAGAAACATTTCATCTCCAACAATATCACTTCATCACTTCAAGAGAACATCCAAACCTCCAAATTTTTTCCCACCCCACATTACAATAACATCTCCACCCTACATGCACAACCACACATCACAACAAATAAATATTCTTTTATAGGTTTACAGAGGTATTTTTAAGACAGTCCACATTATATAATGTGGTGTTGTTACAGAATCCATAATCATAATGAAAATATTTCATAATCCATGTTTAATTATTAGCCAATTTATGATTTGGGTGATATCATAACAATTAGAATAGTCAGAAGAGTGATAATACATATATTCATTGTGAAAAATCCTCCCACAACAATAATTTTCTATGGTGCATCAAGCCTGATCAATCCAAAACATATGGAAGAAAATAAAAGCTACAATATAATAAAAAATAAACCCTTTTCCACTTCAATTTCAATTAGCCATTTATTAATCATTGATTAAGCTGGCACAACCATAATCCATAGATATGCAAAGAAAAATCCTCCCAGATGATACATGACAATGAAGAACTAGATAAACCATTCCTCAATGATTTTTTAACTAACTGTTCTCCAAAAGAAAAATAATAATTCTTATAAACCATAATCACACCATGGTAAAACACATATTAACCTAAACCAATTAAAAATATCATCCAAATATGTCTCATACACACAACCCAAACCAAAATTTATCACCACAGTGAAGCATTGAAGAAGAATGGAAGGGAACTGATGAGAGAGAGAGAGAGGATAACTCTCCATGTATCAAAAATGGAATCTAATGGACAATCCCTATATAAAGGAATCTCAAAAACTAGAAGGATAAGGTTATTAGATTCCTAGAATTAAAGAAGAGTTGATGGCTATAGGGTATCAAGAAAACCTGAGATGTTGAAACCTTTAATACTTCCCAACATTGGGGAATTACATGAAATGAAATAAAATTTCATGTTAAGCTAGTCCAAGATTCTTGGTTCCTCCAAAAAATTCTTCACCTTTTAATTATTTAACTCTGATAATCTACATGTAATAAACCATCCATGTACATGTCATGAAAACTAATTTCACATCGTCTAATATAATTACATTACCTTTATTTCCTACATATATTTTGTTTCATCTCTACCTCCTATGAAAACTCTCGTAACCTCCCTAGAACACATCCAACAACCCAAATCGTAAATGTAATGGATCAGTAGGTTTTGTACCATTACATCTATGTGAAATAGGTATTTAAAGAATCATAACTATTTTATATTCAAATAACATTGAGAGAATATTTATTTTAGTCCTTAATTTTCCATGTATTCCATGAACAGATCCCACAATAAATAATGCATCCCAAAATTCTAGGAATGAATGAATATTGCCTTATAATACTCACGCATTTGGTAATTATGCCCATGAGGCCTCAATTAAAGAGACTCATACAGCACAAATCGATCCCCTTACATAGAAAATGATATATTCATTATTCCATATCAAACGTTGTATTATTTTTAGTCTCTTACACGAACATTAGAAATAATTATTAGTCCTCTTGTCTAACTATTCATTAAATCATAAAAGGGATTATTTTAAGCATAAGAAAAGATAAATTTATCCCCATTCTTAGTCGAGCATATAATCTGTGATAAATGTTTTTAGAATTTCATAACCAAATTCATATACATACCATCCATCCACAATAAGATATTAACATAAAAAACATTCGTAAACCTCACCAATGAAAAAATAGTTTTCACTATCTCTGTCTATATACATACGCTTTATTTCAATATAACGTGACCGAAAAAGTGAGATTTATCAAACTGAAAGGATAATTATTTTACCATAGCATAAATATAGTTCCATCTTAGTGTACTCAATAATATTTCATGGTGTTTGGAATGATCCTAGTGGGTGTGAGAATACACAGAGTTATAATCCTCAAAAAGAACCAAAAAAGAATCTAGATTTAGGTGGAAAACTCAATTTATCCAAGACATGAAATAATTAGACAAATTCTTGAGACCGAATGGAATTACAAATTAAAAATAAATTCCATAACTACATTAAAAATTTGTTTATGGTTTATTCCAAAGTTTAACTCATACTTGGTTGTATTATAATATAAAAAATGTTTTTTAAATTAACTTAGTACCTCATATATATTAAAATAGATCATCTACACAAGGAATTGGGTACTAGTTCGTAATGGTAAGAAGATTTATTAATTGATAATCTACAGAGATCATAAGGGTTTAATTTTCCTTTTTTTAAAGAATAGGAGGATCCCAATGAGAATTAATATTTTCTATAAATTCCTTAGTTTCAAGGCCCACAAATTAATTCTGGGTTATTTGGAGCTCTATAGCATCCATAAGGTTTTTTGTTATAGATACCAGTGAATCTCCTTTAACATGTTCAATTATGAAATCTAACTCTCGCTCATGAGGTAGTCAAAAATATTGGAATGAAATGACATCTATATGGGACAATAGTCTTTATTTTCATGATAGGGTAATAACTATTTTATTCCAAGAACTATTTCAAAGGACATAATCTCAAGGAACAAAGGTTATATATGAAAATATTGTCACATTCCTCAAGGGTGAATTCCATTAATTAGTTAACACATTCTAATTGTATCCCCAATAGAATATCAAGAGTCATAAACCAATATAAATGCACCACTAAATTAAAATGACTATCCCTATTTAAAATGTTTTATAATGAAATGTTGTGTGACTATATCAAATACAATTGATAATAATGTTTAGGGTACTATGATATTACCTCATAATGTAGATGTTTTGGAACAGTGCATCAGAGGTATATGTTGTTCTGTATGTTTCAATATTAAAAATTTCTCTTATCTACAACCTAGAATCATTGATCATTCCCACTCTACTATCACTACATATCATAATTCAGGCTCTTTTGGCCTCATCCACCTCTTCAGATAGAATGTCCATTGGTTTTCCAACCCCCATCCGAATCTGGAGCGACTGATCTTGCTCAGGAAAGAGGAGTTGGGGAATAACCTATCACTCTAAGAATAAGTGTTATGTGATGGAAAAATAGTTTAGGATGGACCATTTAGAGTAGGATTGACAATCATCTAGGTATTGTTTAATTTTTATTCACATGATCTGTCCAACAACACTAATTCCAAAATAGATAACTATTAGGATTGGTACTCTAACTGCCACTGCCATGTTGATAACCCTGAAGGCAATTATTCCTACCACCATAGAAACCACTCACATCTCTCAGTGTTGAAAAAAACTTTCTTGGTTCCATTAGAATCCCCCGTGTTATGCTCAATGAGAACTTCTTGGTTTACAACCAATGAGATGATATCAATTCAGATTACATTCACCTAGGATATGATTGCAAACCTGAGGACATCCTCATAACATCTCACCCTGAATAGATCATCACATCCAATGGCCTACAAAAACACTATAGATCTAAGAAATGGGTTTAATTGTCCATAAAATACCTAGTACTCTACTATAGATTCATAAAATCCCTATCTAGATTAGCTAATATAGTCTTTCAGAAAAATTAATCATAGAAACTAGATTGGAAATCCCTCTAAACCATGCTCTAGTGTAGATCTTCATATGTAATCACATACCACCAAAACATGGCAGAAACACGATGTATGAAAGTAGTGATATTGAAATTACTATCCTAAGACTTCTATAGATACATGTAAATTGATAGGATGACTTATATACATTACATAGAAACCAAGGGCCCGCCATCTAATGAGATATTTTGTGGGTGTAGCTAATAGAATTTCATCACTAAATCTCACATATTCATTGTTGGTTGCGGATATACCTATGTATACGTCACTAACTGTATTAAATACTCTTGAATATGAGATTTAGTGCTTAGTCTAGGTATAGCAGATCGTACATTGGGAGGTTTCCTTTGATGAACTATTAGTGGGTCAGGTCCCAACAACTCAAGAGCATGTATTTCATGTCCTCTGTAAAGCTTGGCCCAAGACAAAAATGAATCCATATATATCATATCATAAAAAATTACTCAAACATGTTACTAAAACTAAAAGTATCAAAAAAAAGATGCAGGGTTGGTAAAAGGTCATACTAAATATGGCATACCATCCCAACTCCCCAACTCAATGGTCCAAGTATAGGTAAAATTCCATATTTCTAACAAAATAGAATCTTTTATGTGTATTTTTTGTTACATTTTATAGATTAAAACTGACATTATGTCGTAATAGGATTCTATATTTAATTAAAACCATTAATTTTATTGTTAAAATTTATGAAATGTTTTATATTAATACACGGTTTGGCTAGATGAATGGCCATTCCTATCTTATAAATAATAACTCTTTATAAGTTAACATTTGTAAAATATGTTACTAAAATAAAACCCTATACTTTATGTATTAGGAATTTGGAATACATATTCAATTATTCAATTAGACAGATTTCCATTACCTACTTATAGAGGAACAAACATCATAAATTACAATTATCATCCATTTTATCCTAAAAAAATATGGATTCATCTCATTAAATCATGTTTTTATGTATTAACTAGTTTTAAATTGGTTATTTAAGGTTCCATCTATGATCTATATGACAAATAATCATTTAGGATAATGAATAAAACTTATGTAATCAATTCCCCATCCCTGTAAGAAATGTCAGTTGCAAAGTTAAATATATTTATATATGTACAAATCAATACCCACATTATAACCACAAGAAATATATGTGATTCATGAAAGGAGATACTCTAATATGGGATATATTTTTCATGATATGTGAATCCCAATGTTTCTACAATAATTTATATAGTAATGGTCCCTTTACATATAGGTAAAAGGTAGAGAATCTATAAAACATGATATCATCATAAATCATATCTGTCATGAAATTGTTAAAATGGTAAAACTATAAAAAAAATATACCAAAAAAATTACCATTCTGGGAAACTTGGTTTTCCCCGCACATTGGTTGCATATTCCCAAGAACGTCTTATTACTATGATCTGACATGACCTAGACTACATTAATGAAATACCAAATTGTAAAGAAAAATAAAAAATGCCTCTCATTTCATTTTGTCATGTCTCATACCCATCTCAACCAAAAGTATCCTGGATGAGTGGCCACATGGCCTCAATCATGCCTCCCCATACACTAGAGGTATTCAAATATTTATGAGGGTCTACATATGTAAGGTGGGGATATTATAACCTCATTACCAGAGTAGAACAAAATGATAAATTACATGATAAATAAATAATGATATAATGTTTAAAATAAGGAATGTATGCAATCAATATTATAATAAAAAAGACAATATTAAATAAGTTTCAAAATAGATGATGTCTTATCAACAAAAATGGAAAAAATTCATAAATAGAAATTGGTTTACTATATAACACATATAGAAAAAATGGATCAAAAATTCAAAAATATATCCCATGATATTCCTTACAATTTTCACGATTATATGTTACCATTCTACCATCCTAGTAGATATACACCATCCATAATCTACTACTTTTCATTTTCCCAAACGTCATCCATGATGTTTTTCTCATACCCAACGATAGATAGAACATGGTGTAATAAAAACGCAGTAGGTTGTAACCAATTAAATTTAAAACAATTATATTCATTGAATATAAATTTTAGTTTTTTGTATGTATATGTGTTGTATTAGGAAATTAAATAATGATAAAAATTAACCATGTGAAACTCACGTTCATTAGGGAAAAAATGTCCAACCATAAATACTTGATCCTGAGTTGTGTGTCTCTAAATTTGTAATCATAAATTGGTTAGGTGTCAGAAAAAAATACATCCATCCATGTAATACTAATTGATTTATGTGATCATCGGAGATACCAAGACTTCCCGAGCCTTAGATGTTATATCCATCCCACAATCAAAACTATACAACTGAGTTATAGGGGTCTAAGTGGAATACATGTGATGTGGCCTGGGAATTCTACTTGAACAGACTCTAGTCGAGTCCCTTGAGAACATCCATTAAAATCCTAATCTATTTATAAATTGATCTAACCGAGACAGTCTATGGTTTTTTATGTCTATGGACATCAATATAAATTGTTGTATATTATCCAAGGCATTATAGTTCTATAAGAGTAGGTGAATCATTAGTGTTATGTAGATGAATTAGAAAATATATTATATTGACTATAACCTAGTGTGGTATCTCACTTGGGAGCTATATCAATGAGTCGTAGTGGTTTTCTCTATGTAAAAAGGGCATTCCCCCATGAATCCTTGGATATCTCATGTGAGACCATTATTTTAATATAAAAGTAATTACTCTAATCAGTAAGAACTATACATTTAATATCTGTTCATAGGTCAAGTGGTATCCATTGCAGTAGTCAATCATTCGAGGAACTTTAATTTGTCTATTCACTCAGAAGGGATAAACTTGGTCAAAGTATAGTGAAATTTCCACTCTATAAGTCATTTAAATTAATTAACCCACTTACATTTATCAAATTATTCCTAGAAACCCATGTGGTTTTTCAGTTAGTAACACACAATGGTTCAGATCCATATATGATCGTACATACTCAAACTGCTGGTTGAAGATTAGGTCTAAACCTATAATAATTTAATGGGTCTAATAAAAGAGTTATGTGTAGTTCAGAGAAATTAATTAAAGGATTTATACATTTTAAAAGAAACATATGCAATGTTATCCCTAAAGAACAATGGAAAAAATATATAAAAATGACTAAAATTTATAAAAAATGGAAATATATTTTACCATAGATGTGTAGTAGAATTGCTATCTAATATTGTCATTTTATTTTTTACAAATGGGAGAAATGGCAGAAACTATAGAAATTACAAAAAATTGGGAATATTAGTGTGCATGGATAGATAATTTGATATAATAAAAAATAATGAAATATGTCAATATGGGTTCAATATTTATCATGATGGATCTGACGTGATGATTTATTCTTGAATAAGATATTAGGAAGAGATGTTTTGACAAAGCCTATGCTGAGAGGACATGGGGGCTTTGGATGAGAGGAGGCTACTATATAGATGGGGAATGAAATGGATGGAATAAAGGTTAATCGAAAAGAGAGATAAATGGTAATGTCAACCATTTTAAATGAGAAAAATGTTTTTCATATTATTTTACAAAATTTGAACTAACATTTCACCTATAATTTCCATTTGGAACATGGACTCACATGGTTATCATTATGGTTATACAAACATGGCTCATCCCATGTAGTGATGCAATCTAAATGGAATTGTCATTCGCATGTCCAGACACATTATTAGGAAACACAATGTGAAAATCACATGAATTACACTTTAAATTATGGAACATTTTTTATGATCATGTGACCCTCCATTCATTATTTAAAAAATTATGTGGTTTCCCTTATGGACCTTGTAGATGATTTTCATGATTAGCACTAACCATAATCTAACTGTCAACCATAGCATATTCATAAATAATCAGGTCGCTGGGACCATAAAAAAAGACTAAACTATACCATTGCCACCATAAACTGTTTATTGATTTCAATTATGTAAAAAATTATTATGTATAATGATATTAATGGGGTCCACAACTCATCAAAAAACGTGGATCTTATAGATAGGCCTAAAAGGGATGATAGGATTATAAATTTATATGGTGTTATCATGATTGAATATGTATTTGTATCACATGGAAGATAAGTATTAAAATGATTATTATATCAATCCTTTTACCTAACAATTTTTTTGGATGAAAATGGTTACTATGTGAGAAGAATGATTATATAGGTCTGTCATTTTAAACCATTCTTGGAGTAGTTGAATGTTTGTGAAAACTGGTTTATCACAGATTATGATGAACATGGTAGTTTATATTTATTTAATTGAGAATTCTATTTTTTGAGTAACATGACCTTTTACTTTTTCCTTAATTATAAAAAAAAAATTGTTACCTTGTTTCAACTGGTATTAGGATCATGTTTCATATTGAGGATAACACAGTCCGCTATGTTATAAATCTAGGGTACCATGAATAAAAGTAGTCATTACTGAATTTTTTAAATGTTGTTGATGAATTGATATTTTTTCATGATTATTCAATTAGATGACATAAATTATTTTTTTATTTTATAGATTCATAATGGATATGAAAGATAATATCTTCATTTATCCTTTTCTATTAATTAATATTATTATTTTCAAGGTTTCACAATAATGATGAAGGATGGAAATCAACATTAATGATGAAAATATTTGATGCTTTCTTCAATAGTTCCTTCTAAAGATATTCAAGTAGAATATTGGTACATAAATTTATCCTATTGTTATGTTGAATGCCCATTCTTTTTTAATCTCATGAAAATAATATATCTAATCTTGTTATTTTTCAATACATTACATGAAAAATGACTATCATATGGTTTTATGTAATAAAAGAAAGATTAAAATGTCAACAATTGGTAATGTTTTCCATAATGAACTGTTTTTTATAGATTCATCACTTATATATTTTTACATAACTATTTTCATTTTAAATAAATAAATTTCAATATTTTCATTTCTAATAATATTTTTTATGTTGTTGAAATTTCAAGGTACATTAATTCCACTCTCCTAGTTCCTAAACTGTATAAAAAATCCTTTATGGTTAATCAAATTTGTATTTCACAATAGATATTTAGAATTAAATGTAATTTTTTAATCCCTATTAAATATATTTCAAACCATGAAAATGAAATGTAATGATACATTTTATTTTTACCGTTACATTAGGTCAATGAAGTATTAGGTTATCATACAGAACCAAGTATCTCTTAGTTTAATGAATATAGTTGAAATAGGAGGTGTCTTTTCTATAGAACCTATCTGTTCGACCAACATTTCTCACTATTTGATTCATGAAATTAAATTATTAGGATATATTTTTTTAAACAAAATTTTATTGTCTGGTATTGGATTCTCTTTATGTTATTTTTTACACACATAATATTCAATTATTAAAAGACGACAATTTTTTTTATATAAGTAGAGCTAATTTCAAACATTCAAATAATGGACCATTACACCATTTTTGGATATCCTCAACGAGGAAACCTATATAAGGTGGAGGAGGTGAAGAGGATGAGGTGAGTTCTCTCCTTCAAAAAATGATAAAAGACAGAACTATTTTTAAATTTTTTTCCTTAAATAGTTAAATTTTTTTCTTAAATAACTTATTTTTCATACTTCATCATTGTAATTATGTTTAGCCTCAGTGGAAGGGCAAAATAATTAATTTTAATTTTAAAAAGTATTGTTTGTTCCCTATAATAGCTAAGGAGACTTTAATTTCTATAAAGTAAACTAGATGTCCTTGTTTAAATTCACTAATTGAAAGGGGAGATATTTAAATGATCACATATCAAAAAAAAAATTGAAAACAATTGGTATATGTCCCCCTTTACGGACAGTTTAACATAACCCTTGCTATCTTACTTATGGGAAAGACATACCATTCAACTCATTAAACCATCGGTGTAGATGATGTTATACCAACCATTTATTAAAACCTATTTTTATAGATTAAAGTTACACCAATAGTTTTTAAATCCCATTCGTGTAACCTTTAATATAAATACCAACCACATAGCCTCCCCACCATTCAAATCATTCCCATACTAATTCAACCTTATGGAAGACCATCCATTTTCAACCCATCCATGACAATCTCACCTTAGTTTTATTTTTTTTCCAGTTCATCTTGATCACCAAATTGGTTAGATCCAAATCCATCATCTCTTCTACCAAAAATATTTTTCATTTCTTTTCATGGTATAAAAACTAACCAAGATTCATTAATGCTAAGATTCATACCAATTTATTGAATGATGATTAGTTCTTATTTTATTATGTATATTATTTAATAAAAAATATTTTCGTATGTGATGTATATTTTAAAATTTAGTTACTCACTAATTCTACAAAAATATGAATAAAAAAATTATTATTTCTGTGATATATGATGTAAATTTTTAATTAAATATTTTAGGAAATATTTTTTCAAGGTATTTAGGGGTTATTATGTTATTATTTTCTATGTTTCAATTCAATATTTCAACTTATTCATTTCAGGAAATAAAAATCCATGGATTTTGACTGTAATATATGGTTTGAATATATATATATTGGTCTTGTTTTCACAAATGTTTTAATATGGATGGAATATTTTATGTTGAATTAAAATAATTCTATAATTATGTTTAATATGTGAAAAATATATTTACATAATGGATATTATCATTTATTTTTCTATGTTTAAAGTGTTTTTTCCCTTATGTATTATGTCTATTATGGGTTGTTTTGAGTAAGCATTTTTTTCTGACATATCCAAAACAAAACACTTACATAATTTACTAATATTATAATCTAGTTATTAAAAAAACTAAACTAATTACTTGTTTTTTGGTAACATGTGATCCTTAAGAAACTCTATATATCATGGTTCATTATATAAAATGTTGTCTTTTATGTTATAATTCTCATATAGACTAGACTTTTAATAATTCTATACATATAATTTTTTGTGTGGTTTTATATATACTTATTACTCATTCATACAATTTATTTAAAAAATTTGGTTTTAAATATAATCAATTATGTTATATAATTTTATTTAGTCAGGAAATTAATGTAATGGGGGATAAATATATAGATTTTTTATTTTAAAATGTAATTATCCCTTCTAAAATATAATTTTTCATGATAATCAATGTTTTTTATAGTCATGTGTTCATGTATGTTGAATATTTTATTTATACACAAAAAATGGACAGAGGTTTAAAATTTCATTTATTTAAATATTATTTCAATTTTTTCCATCATGATTTAATTATAATAATTAAGTCACGTTTCCTATAATATATCTTGGATTTGATTTCAATGTTATATGAATTCTTTTGTGACATTATCTATTTTTTAAAATATAATGTATATTTGTTTTCTGTATGATACTGATAGGATCGTAATTGAATTTTCAAATAAGATAGATATTTTTTTAGAATTTTCATGCGATATTGCTTCATATATTGTTAACATACACTACCAATGTGATAATTATGATGTCAGAACCTGGACAAGTATTGAATATTTCAACTACCATTAAAAAATATTTTAAAAAAATATTATGTTTGGTGTTACAATGGGGAGGAAAGATAGTATAAAAATGTCCATGATCATATTAAGAAGTGTAGAATAGAAAATTTGTTCTAAAAATGGTTTTTGATTAATCATATTAATGTGAAAAAAATTGTTATTGTGACTCTTAAAAATGATAAGATTACACATTATGCATATAATATAAATTATGATACTGGAATGTGAAAACATCTGAGGATACTACCATTAATCATGTAAATTTTAAATGTGGTAAAATGTAAATGATGTAATTTTTAATATTACTATTACCTAGGAAAAATAATCATATAATGATTCTTACATACATCGGTTATATTCTTAACAAATTCAATGACTTGCATCCAGATGATGTAGATATTCTGTTGAACCATTATATAACTAGGTAGTCAATTGTAAAACATATTTTCTCAAAAATAAAAATCTATTATTTCATGAATGATTATATCTGATTCTTGGAAGAATCCACCAGCTAAAATGATTGTATAAAATGTGGTACGTCTCAGTGGAAGTAAAATTCAGTATAAACATTATATCATGTATCATAGAAATTAATGTAACACATTACATTTATCTTTTGAATCTAAAATAATTTGATGCACTGTTAAATATTAAATATATGTGATTGATTTATATTTGGAAAAATAATTATAATTTTTATTTTGTTCATCCTGTAGACAGAATACCCTTGTGAAAAAATGATGATCAATATACGGATTTTGTAGCCAACACATGTATTGTGAGGTTCAATGTATTATGTGATTGATTAAATATATATGGTCAAATTCATACTCATCATAATAGATGGAAATCATTCAAAAATATTTATAACCTTCCTCCATTGATGCTTTTGAAAAAACCATTCACTTTTTGTGAGTATACTCATATCTAGACCATTTGATCATTATAACTATATAGATTTTACATGAGAAATTAAATAATAGAGTTGAAATATATCTTTATTGTGGGTGTATACATATACAATGCTGGTTTGAGAGAAATATTTTAGATGTGTGTTGTGATGTTGGGGATGATAAATGATTTCAATGATAGTAAAATGATATCTAGATAAGGTATTAAAGTGAAAACATTCATCTAATGTTTTTATGGTGAATGAATGATATAGTTGAATTAAATTTTGTCTTACTTTCAGTTTTATGGTACATCAATGATTATTTCTAATGGATTTTCCATATAGGAATAATCATTAATGGTTTGATAATGACATTGAGACTGAAAAGCCATGGTTGTGTATGAATGGAATTGATCTGCTTATTGACTTAATGAAGTCAATGTTTAATGTTGAAATGTTTTAATGAATTATATAAAATAGAATATTGATTTCACATAATCCACCTACATTTGGGAGAATAAATGTATCTTATTTAAGATTCCTTATAAGAAAACATATTCTTTACAATGTTTTTCAGATGTAGTGAAAATTGAAAAATATAAATGTGAAATGTTACATTAAATTATTATATTCTTTTTGGTGAATAAAAATTATGATTTTGTATCTTGACGAGAATTGTTGGATTGTATTATTAGTCCAAATTTCATCTTGTGTGAATCAGTGAATCTAAATGGACTATTATTTATTCGTATTCTGTTATATATCCTTCAGAAACAATTATATTTCCAGAGGTACAATGTAATATCACAGGTCCTATTATCTATTAATGTAAAATATCAAAATTGTTCAATATTATAGAGATGAAGATGAAATATCATATTATTCATTATTTTTACAGACTTCATCATGGGTTCATTCAAATAAAATCAATCGTATATTATTAAATAATATAATGGTTATGGTGACTCAATTATATAATTTTTTCTGGAGATATTTTTTCAACATAGTTGTACAATTGTTTCATTAAAAAATAATGTAAGAGGTACCATTAATTTTTCTATATAATAAACATTGTTTCATCCATTATTTTTGACATTTTTGGTGAATTTGACTACCATTCATTAAATTGAAACAAATCATTGAGGACTAGTTTCTTTATTTTTGTATCTCTCCTAATTCAATAAATATGTACACATTCGATTATAACATGTAAAATGGGAATCGTAATAAAGGATCGATTTTCAATAGTTAATTATCTTAATAATGTATGTTTTTTTATTCAATTTATTTTTATAATATGACTATAAGAAAACCGACAATGATAAATGAAAATGATAAGTATGAGAAAATAGATCCCAATTTTCCATAACATCACCAAATTGGGTGAATTATTCAGTTATATACAATGAATACATTAAACCTCACACAGAGGGTGAGGTCACATCACACATTCTTTTTAACTTAGATTTTTTCAAGGAAAGTATCATGTATTTCAATTGACCATATATATTTTATCTCATACAAGGTAATTGTACATATGTGTAAAAATATATGTATATTTTCTTATAGGAAGCATTAAAAAGTCTTAAACAACAATCATTGTTCATTCCATTGAAAAGAATGGTGAAATTTCCCGTATAAATAGTATCATTCTTTGTTTAAATCAATTATATAAGTATTACTCAAATAAAATAAGAAAACTAAAATACATTTAATTATAACATACATTTATATTTAATGTATTTATTTTACATGTTGAATCAATTTATGATTGAATAATATCATTGAATTTTATTCCTAATTATGGTTTCCATGAATGAAAATATATTTTGATTAATGGGAAAATTTATTATCTCTAATTAATCAGTGAAAATCAGAAAAAAACAAGATGGAGTAATGAAAACTGGAATAAAAAATTGTTATTCAAGTGAACATGATAGGTTTCCTTGAAATAAATATATATAATATTTTATATTTTTTAGAATATACTGATATAGTATTTTTACTCTCAGGGTTGAATCTATAGGATGAAATAAAAGTGGTTTGATTTAATGAAAGGATAGAGAAAATATATTGATAACTATGGATTTATAGTTGTTAATATAACTCATGTTATTTATTCTATTGAGATTTATATTTTGAAATCAACGGTGAAACAATCATTTAAGACCGGAATTTGTCCTCGTTATTAGAGTAATTCAATGATATATTTTTATGATGGTGGGTATACAATTGACATAATCACATAACCCATTATCCTTGATCAATTTATTACTAATGATGACTCGAATAGCACAAATAACAACATCGATTGTGAATATATATCTATGGTGGGTAATATGTAGATTCATCCATATGTGTTCTTGTTTATATTGGTTCAACTCAAATGTGGTTTTTTAAGTTGGTTCTTCTAAAATTGTCTTAATTATGTTTTTAAATATTTTGTATCCAACATGAAATTCATATGAATTTTAAAATATTGACATTTGACTCTCACATAACCCTTAAGTGGCATCATAGGTTGGATAATGATTTATATTTAGTAAATTATTATTGAAAGAAAGAAAAATAAAAATAGGATGGTTTAACGTTTATGGAATGTTGATTTCATAAAATTTTCTACCCTTATGTTTCTAGGATACATAATGGTAACCAAATCCTTCATCATACATAGCTGAGACTTGAAAGGGTTAGCAACATATACCCCTTACTAAGAGTGGTCTATTTAAGGGTCATCCCAACTAAAATTTATTTTAAATAAGTGATACATAATGGTAGTTGATTTATTAAAGGTGTTATCTATAGGTAAATGACCACATGGAATTTTAGTTTTATAATAGGGATTATCCTTATATTGTTGGGCTATGTAATGTTAACCAACAACTTACCATTATGTAGTTTTTATGTATTATGGTAACTAAGGAATTCCCTTTATGAAACATAATATATAAAATGGTCATCACAACTTATATTTACATGAAATAAGTGTTTTGTAAATAAAGTATATTTTTTTAAAATAGGTATGTAAATGTAATTGAATGCTTACTCATACATGATGATGTTTTAAAAAATTACATACCTTTTAACACAATGTATGTGTAATGGTATACTCTTTGATACCTTTACTCAATTGTCTTGTGTGAACGTAGTTCCCATATGATGTTGCACCTAAATTTCTACACAAACAAGAATCATTCAGATAAAGGTTATTTCTTCTTTACCATTCCAAAAATGATCATCCTAAAGTAAATCATTATATTATAGTTAACAACAAATTATATTTATGTTTCGTAAAGGTACTTTTTTACATTCCATAATTCATGCTCTTCTAGAAGGCTTCTGTAAAGGTAAACGGCTTTAACCTAACATAGGCATACCCCTATGTGTGAGGGTAAACATAAATTATTTTAGAATTTGTTTTTATATTGTTAAATGATTTTGACTATTTATAAAATGTTAATATATCATAATAAATGGAATTTTTGATATTTTATATGACAAAATGTCTTTAAATTAATTATTTTAATATTTTTTACAATTGACTAAAATTTTTGAATAATTAATTTTTAAGTAGTTCAAATATATATAATGAAAATATTTAAAATAACTTTTAAAAAACCATATGAACATTTTATTTATATATAAACCAAATAATATTCATAAATCATTTGAAATACCTTTTAAGTCATTATATATTTTAAAATGAGGATAAAATATAAAATTATTATATTTATATTATGATTTATTTATTATTAATTAACATCAATAGTGAAAATTAATGATGATTTGTTTGGACAATGTTTAAGAACATTGAATTTTTTTTTATTGTTGATATGATTGGTGTTTAATTAATTTTTTTCTATATGATGTTGATATTAAGTAAAATGTTTACATAACATGAGTGGGATTATAAATTGTTTATAATTCATTTAATATTATATAATAAAAATTGAAATTCCATATGAACTATGAAAACCTAACAATCCAAAAAAAATTAAACAATAAAATTATAGACAAACAAGATGAATTAAAAAAAAATATTAAGCTAATTATAATGTTAAAAAACAGTGAAATGAATGAACAAATAAAAAAATGGCCAAATAACCCAACCCAAAAAATTGTCAGTTGACTTAACCCAAAAATATTAACCCAATGAACTAACCCAAATACTTACAAATTGAATATATTAATGAAAATAATCAACCAAATGACCTAACCAAATCAATATAATATCATATAGAAAATAGAATCAGAAAACTACTTTATACCCATTTTTACAATGCTATTTAGAATGTCATTGTTTTTATTTGACATGTCTTTTATGTTTTGATATTATTTGAAATAACGTTGATAAGAAAATGTTTTTTCAATACATATCATTTTTTTGAATGAAATTTTCAATACCATAATTTATTCAAGTAATATTTTCTTTCTTGTTTGGACTCCATTGTAGTTATAAATTTCTAATTAAATGTATATATCTTTTAAATTTCCATAAATGAAAAAAATGAATAGTTCTTAATGAATAGAATGCTTGAAAATAATCATCACATGAGAGAGATGAAAATATCACTCCTGGTTCCTATTGTGAGTATATTATTTCAAATATATCTATCAATTACTTATAATGTCATATCCTTAATTTTTTTTAAAACATTTTTCTAATTAACAATCAGCTAAGATAAAACTATTACTAAATCAACCAAGTGGTTGTAGTGATTGGGCTATAAATTCGAGGAGGTGGTTTGCGAGATACTCACAACACTTTTCATATCCAATAACTCCCAATTATTTTATCATATATAATGCGAGCACATTTTCTCATAATGAAGTTCTGTTAGAGGAACCTGAAATTATTAGTCTACCAATATTATTGAATCCATTTACTTCTGATCCTCGTCATATATATTTACATTATCATATGATGGATCAAACTTCCCATAAACATTAACCTCTTCCACATATGTATATTACATCTCAATTTTCAACTAATTCATCCTCTATCATTATTTATGTTCATGCTCATTCGACTTCTACTCCAACAATTTCTAAACATCCAGAGAAAGTTGGTCATCAAGAGAATAGATTAGACCCCACTAGTGACACAAATTTCATTCAACCATCACTGCATATTTTTTTATTAGTACACACTTACCATCCTACCTCGGGGACATGTATAAACACGTAGATTTTTTTGGAACGTAAATTATTTTCATTATAATATGTACTAAAATTATATTTTCCTTTTATTCTATCATAATAGGATCTACAACTAGAAGGTAGTGTCAGGGTAAAAGAATTAGTGATGAAAGGAACAACCATACATCAGAGGTGGTTGAGTATAATTATGATAGTTAAATGATTACTAAAATATAAATATTAGGATGGAGTTTTATAGGGATTCTTTACAAATACTATGAAATCACTGCCATAAAGCCAATATTCTAGAGAAACTATGAAAATGAAATAATGTATGGTGATTGGGTTCAAATATGGATATGAAAATTGAATATATTTAATGTTATATATTTGTATATTTATATGAGTTATTATTTTTGTATAATTATCTTTATAATTATCTAGATGGTAAGGCTATAAGGACTAAACAACTAATTGAATTAGGAGAGACAGAGATAATATAAACATGGGTTATAAAATGGATGGGTTGTTCGAGTTGGAATATTTCTAGGGGATTTAAATATCATTAATTACTTTCTAACAACATTGTATCAATATTTATATTATCATTAAAAGAGTAATGAGTTATGTGTATTAATAAAATTTGAGTTTTTTTCTAAAAAGTATGATTATTTTCATTAATACTCTATTTAGTAATGTTGAATATTATTCATTATAAAAAGTAAAGAATAATGAAAAAAATAAACATTAAATAAAGTATCTCCATAATTATGATTGGACGATGATGCCAGAACATGAGAGTAATCATGTATTTTTCATCAACACTTGAGTTTAATTAGGTTCCAATAAAAATGGACAAATTTTAAATACTTTTAAATAATCATTAAATGATTTATTTTATAATGTTCAAAAAATATGAATTAATTTACTATATATAATTGAAAATATATTCACATAATATTAATATTAAATAATTTATAATTATTAAATATATTAACATTTAAAATCTAAACATTAATTACATGTACATAATATCAAATAATATTAACATTTAAAAATGAAAATGTGTTTATTTAAAATGAACATAAATATTTGTGAACTAAACTATAACGAATGTTATGAGAATATAATGACACTAAATTTAAGAAAACATTACAGTCCAAAACTTCCTAATCCAAATCAAAAATAATAAAACAATACTAAACCAATAAAGACTAATTTTAGCCTCGGAGGCATATACTAACTATATATAAATATGATTAAATAGGAAAAAACTAATAATATTAATTCTCAAATGAACTAAATTATAAAAAAAATTATTTATGAAAGGAATCTAAATATTATGATGTCTTAAAGAAAACTGAAATTCAAACATGAATTGAATGAATCTGAAATAACAAAAAATTTACCAATCCAAACAACTTTAAATAAGTAAATATTATGATGAGTGTAACATTTTCAAACTAAAATAACATGTTATACTAACATAATCTATTTTAATAAATTATATTCACAACTAATCCAAAAAAAAGAATTTGATCTACAAGTGTTTAATTAACCTTAAAAATTATTACTCAAACTAAATTTCTCAAAATATAGTAGAAAAAATACAAAATGATGTTTATAATATATAATAATTACAAAATTATCTGAATAAACATTTAAAAAAAGTTCAAATATTTTCATTTTGGTTTGATAGAAAATATTTTCACAAGTTTTGTAATAATAAAATAAATCACCATGAAATTAAAATCTATTGGTTTTGGTAACTAACAATTAAATATTAGTTATAATGAGTTTATTTTGATCAATGATTTTTTATTATTAAATAACGCTTTTCTATAATAAATTTCATGGTAAAGTAAATTATAGAATATTGATGGTCATTTTCTTAGGAATATTTTATTTTCAAAAAGAATGATGAAGATTTGATGTTATCTAAATGAATACAAACAACAATAGATTGTGCATTTTACATTGACACATTATATTTTTATTATCTATTTTGTATATATATTCTTAATTTATATTTTACATAGTGGTCATTTCAGACAATTGATGAGAATGAATCTGAAAAATTTGTACCAAATGATCATTTCATCCCGATATTAGGAGATGACCATTGTGGAAAATTATTTTTTTGAGTAGGGAAAAGTGATGTCCCCACATGATATTTTACCACTTCTATAACCTCAAAAACGACCTGTTTCATAGACTTAGAGACAGATCATGCATTGGTAGAAAAGTATCATGTTGTTGAAGAAATCACTAAAAATGCCAATGAATAAGCATGAATGAAGTCAATTGATCAATGAGAAATTTATGAATGTTATGACAGAATTATATACATCAGATATAACAAATAACTCTGTAAATTTCATTTAATCATATTGATGATGCATTGTTTTATGAGTCATTAGGAAATTTTTATTATGGTCATAGTGGTGGTTGGGATGATGAAATGCTTAGTGATTGTGAAATAGATGGCCATAGTGATGATGGTGATGGTGATGATTACGATTATGACGATGGTAACTAGTACATTGGTAATGAAGGTGAGTATAATAGTGTCCAAAAGATAGAGATTCGTCTTATAGGCTTATTATTGATATTTATGGGACATCATGATTGATGAATAAATATGATTTTAATAACACAGATTCCTATAACCATGATCAGTTGGTCATTTTATTACAATGGAATTAGAAACAATAGATCCCTCTCTTATAGATTTATCAGTTTTTAGTCCCCATGAACCTGAATGATATTTGATACCCCTTTTACATTTTGATAATTACATAGAACATATTAAAATAAAATGTTTTTCATTATCTAAACTCATTCAATTAATTCCTCTCTGTATCCTTGGGAGTGGAAAAAAACGGTGATCTCAAATGATTAGTAAGGGTTATATACAGAGGAATATATCATAATTATATAAGTTTAATAAATACGGAAAGATAAACACCTGAAATTAAATTAAATTTAATTAATAAAATAATCATTAAAGAAGGGAAAATATACATGTCAATTTAAATAGTGAAAACACAGTCCATTTAATCAAAACATTAAAATGAAATGAATACATGTATAATATAAAGGTGAAAAACCCATTCATAATTATAATAACTTAGTACTCAGTGATGGAATTTTTTAACATTGGATGTCATGATCTCATGAATTCTAACAACACTACTTTCAAAACTGGTCACAAGAAAGTTAAAATAAAATGGGTAAAATAAAATTAATTTCTCCAGCTCATTTCTCTGATAAAACCCAAACATTCATCGAGGGGCTATATATTTTAAATATGAACCCACTGATGCATTTCAAAAACATTCTTCATTTACTAACTAAACAATTTAGTTCATGTAAAATTCTTTATCATTAAATATATTTATTGATTAAATAATAGATATTTATTAATTATTCCCCAATCAATTGAATAAATTTCAATGTAAGACACATAATATATAAATGGTAAATATTTTAGTAAATACTACTATAAATAATATAAATAAAAAATATATTTAAGAGAAATGTAATTTCAATTGGAAAATGATCTCAAAAATGTAAGCATTTCAAGGGAAAGTAAACTACCACAAAATTAATGTGAGATATTATATTTTTTATTATAAATTAATGTATTCTATAATAATAAATGTAATAGAAATAAAATAGGCTTTAATTGAAGATTTTAATATTTAAAACAATTGAATACTTGTTGAATAATATAAATAGTTTTCAACCGATGACAACGACGGGGATGTCTATTATAGCCATATTTGATAAAATAATACATTGTTTTGAAAATCAGAGGAATATTCATTTGGAAACACATTATTAATATATAAATAACTGGTAAAGTTATTTTTCTACTATAATATGAGGATACTAAAAACATTTTTGGAAATATTTTATGAAAACAAGGTTATAGAGGAAAACAATTTACAGAACGATGGTGAAATAAGATCTGATTTTCTTTTGAAAGTTATTTTTGAAAGTATAACAATAATTTAATAATATATAATCCTGATTACGTATATATACATTCTTAATACATAAAAGGGTCACTATATACCCCACGAGCGACAAAAGTTTCGAAACTATGATATATGTCTCATTGAAGTGGAAATTGACACGAAATACCTTATATATAGAGTATTTTTAGTTGCCTCTTCCTTAATATCATATATAGTGATTTAAAATAAGTTAATTGATTATAAATGAACCATTTTAATATTTATAATATCATATATGAACATTTTATCACTCTATAATTAAATTGTTTTCTTTATCTCTATTTTTTCAAGTGTTAATATCATGTTTTCTCATGCATTCTTTTTCATGAATCTTATGAATCATAAATATAAGATATAGTTAACTCGTCTATAGAATGATATTAATATATTGAATGCAATTTTTTTATTACTTGATTTTTCATAATAATTATATAAATTTTATCACGGAGAATGATTCACATCGCTTTGTGGATATGGGCTGATATTCGTATGCACGAGCAATGTTAGACTTTCCCTAATGAGTGAAATGTTAATGAATTTGATTTATATTAATTTTCCAAAAAAATAACATTAATATACATATATATAATATTTTAATTAAATTTATCATTTTCCCTTTCATTTAGTGTTGTTGTAAAAATTGGATCACATCACTTCATGGGGTCGTAGTCCACCCTTCACCCAGGGGAGATTACCATATAATAAATGAAATTTAAAGTGATTAGGTAAATGTTATTTTATATTTCCATAAATATATTTATGTTATAAAAATTATATATATACTTTTTATCCATTGTTATAACAAGTCATGGGAGGATGTGATGGAAAACGAACTATCATTGTTCGTGAGGTGGTAGTCCACCGTACTCAATATCAATGGTTTGGTTTCCCATTTGATGAAATAATACATACATATAGGTCATGTCATAAAAACAAAAAAAAAACTAATTATGTGTAAGATACATAGGTTATTATATATTCTGTTTTTTAAAAAAACATCGATGTGGATGAATAAATAATATAAAAATGTTACGTTAAGAATATCACCTCTTCTTTAGGAAACTCCTTTTGGTTCAAACAAAAATCTTTTCTATGATGGTTTTATGGTCCCTAAAATGATTTTATGATTCCATTAGAAACATAATTATTTTATTTGGTTTGGTATTGGATGAACCAATGGGGTTTTCATGTGTGAATATGAGAGGAGAGAAGTGGCCTTTTATAAGTTGGGAAGAGGAGACGCATGGAATTGTTTTGAAAAGAATCTATCATTCTGTTATTCATTAAATTAAACAAGATAGAAAAACAATAATACCTATACCTGAGAATATATATAGTCTTGATATTTCTATTAAATAAAAAATATAATATTTATATGTAATTTTTAACCTTTTGATTTTATGTTAACCCTCGTTAAACCCATTTTTACATTAACCACAATAAATAATTTTAACTATTTTTAATCTTCATTTTGAACAAATGTTAAGATGACCATATTTTATAGAATTAATTATTCTTATTTATTGAATAGAATCCATTTTAATTAATTCATTTCATATAAATGGAATAATTTAATTTATTGTAAAACATGTATGATGAAAATGTTGTTTTCCAAAGGAGAAATTTTCTTTAGTTTGAAATACTTTTATACAAAAACTGAACATATAGTTGAATATAGTGATCCAAACTAGATTAATTATACATAATTGAACAAATATTTAATTTAAAATTTATTTTGATTGTAGTTTAAATTTGAGATGTTTTATATTATGTGGTAATCTTCAATATAAATCAGTATCTCTCACTCTTTATTGGAAAATGAATCATTCCATAAAATCCTAAAAATTAACCCCATGATAATTAGTTATTATTATTTAAAAAAATTAATAAAATGATTTCAAATAATTTTTCTAAAAAGCATCCAAATTTAATTTTTTAATAAGTTCACAAATGCAATGAAACTGTACTTTGTGGAAAATATAGTTCTTCTAAAAACATATATTTTTCTTAAAATTTATTCTTACATTCATTTATAATCAATTGATAAGAAATAAATTTTTTATACAAATATAAACCATATCATTATAATTATTTAGTTATAATATAAAAAATATCCATCTTAATGGCTAGATTATAACTGTTATGTAAAAATAATAATATTTCAATAGAGTTCCATAGTTTCTTTTCACCTGGAGTTACATGTAATGAAATATATCATATTTAAACCAATTACTCAATGAGTTCAAATATATCAATGAAATTAGACTCAATTTAATGTAAATATATCATGAATCGTTATGATTTATATTCTTCCCTTCTATAAAAATATCACCCTTGAAATTTTCTTGATATTTACCTCCATAATAAATCAGGGTGGTACTGTTTCATGACATCTAATGGTTCCCAAGTTGGATCCTCTAGATTATGATTTTTATTAAGTACCATTATCTGTTAAGTCATCTAGTTTCATAAAAATATTTCTCTACTGTCGATATTCTGGATTAGTTGTTTAGATTAAAATAGATTTTATTCTAATTCTATTTATTTAGGGGTGAGTACATTAGTTTTGTCTGTCATGTACATCGTTTATAATTACATATGGAACACATCATGTACTTTTAAGTATTTTTGATGGATTTAAAAATTGTATGGTATATAAAAAATTTATTATAGGATGTGAAAGTATTTGATATAAATGGGGAATAATTTTACCATCTCATTAAATCCCACATCAACCTTACAAGGAGATATTTTCATGAAAAAATAACCTCCAACATGTAACTACAAATAGTTTCTTTTGTTATCAGCATAATGATATTTCCAAAATTGAAATTATTTAATATTGGTTTGAATATAAATTTCATTTTTCATTTTATCCTAAATTTTTTGTTGTCCAAAAACTTTCCTTTCACCAACATCATTCTAACATGTTGGTGTAAGACATCACTTTCCATATAATGCATCATATATTACCATTTTAATACTTCAATGGAAACTATTATTATATTAAAACATTACTAATGTTTATTATTGACACAATATAACATGAATTAAATTCGATAATTAACACAAAATATATTATAATGATGGAATTGTCCTTTTAAACTATCCATAAATTTCAAGGTAGTATGATTTTTTGAAATATAGCTCAGTATCCAAATCCTTATTATGAATTTTCCAGAGCATCAAGGTATATTATGGATTTTGATCAGAATGTTTTATAGTTGTTCACCAGGATGTCCCACAAATTCATTAGTATATATCCAATCATTGAAATTATGAGGTAAATCTTATTTTATTGACATAAAATGTGGATATTTGGTTAGGAAATAAATAATAAGACATATTGCATCATTCCACCTATGATTTATGGTAAACTGGTGATGAAGTCCATATTAATGTAAACCCATTTCCACACATGAATATTATGAGGATTCATGAAAATCTAGGATTTTTTATCTCGGTAATCACATGTTGAAAAATTAAGAATTTATATAACCAGTCAATAATTTATCAATTCATTTTATCCCACCAATAATGTTCCCTAAAAAACATATGAATCTTTTTGATACTAGGGTGTATATTGAAATTATAGCTACTCAAATCATAAAACAATTCAATTTTCATTTCATGTATAGATGTAACACCTAACCTCCAAAATTTCATCATTCCATCTTCACAAATTAATTATTCCAGTTTCCCATCATTCATTTCTTTAATCGTCATCTGATAATTATCTACATCATATTCAGAACTCTTTATATTTTCATCAATGTTGTTTTTAAAATCAATTGATAATATACTGATGTCTCACCTTCATTAATATTCCTCATATTAATATTCACTATATCCATTAACATTGTGCCCCAACTAAACCTCATTTAGGTTAAAACTCCTTGATCATTCTAACTCAATGCATCTTCCTTTGAATTTACCTTCTTTGGGAGGTAGTGTATTGTGAAATTATAATCATTTAGTGTCTCGGTTAATTTTTCATTCATCGAGTTTACTTCCTTCTACAATTTGATATATTTCAATATCTTTTGATCTATGTATATATTACATGTTTCCTTATTTAGATAATGTCTCAATACCCTCAAATACAAATATTATGATTACTAACTCAAGATAATGAGTTTGATAGCTATGTTAATGAATCATTAACTAAATTAAATCATATGAAATAAATTTATCATTCGACATAAGGACACAATGAATTTCATTCTCTAACACACCATTATATACTGCAAATTCATCATTTCACAATCAAAGATTCAGAATCATATAATTCTCCAAAATTTTCTTCAATTCTTCTAAAAACTCATCAAATTCAATTTTCCTTATGAAAAATACTTCATTGTGCATAATCATGGTTAATGGGTTATCCAATTTTTAATTTTTTAACAATTCACTAATATAAACCTACCAAAACAATAAAACTACATACCTCAGTTATGTTCATTATTGATGGAAATATTTGGATATAATTTTTCATACATGATAACTAGGATCCCATCCTTAGAGAATATATTTCCATGAAAATATACTTATTCAATCTATACCTAAAAATTTCTATATTTCTTAGATAAATATTTTATTCTTTGAGTCTTAAAAATGATTCCCGTTTGATTTTCATAATGCACGTTAATTTTGGAATACAGTAAGGGGTCATCAATAAATACCAAAACAAATATATCATTATATCATTTGAATAATATATTTTTTGGGTCTATAATAACATATGGAGAATTAGTTAATCCAAATTGAATTACTTTAAAATCATAATAACCATGCCTCGATTGAAATTCTATTATCCATATATCCTCTCTCCTTACTCATAATTGATGATACCCTGGACGTGGGTAAATATTTGAAAATATTGAGATCCATGGTGTTTATTGAATAATCCATCAATGTGATTTAGAAGATTAGTTTTCGTTATATTGATTGCATTAAATTCATTATAATGAATGCATAGTGTCATGAATACATGTTTTTTCTAAATAAGAAAATATTGTATCTACATAATGGAACACCATGGTGAATAAATACCTTACCAAAAAACACCTCTGGTTGGTTTATTAATTACACTACATACAAGGTTTCCATTATATAATGAGTATTCAATATAGTAATTTCATCATGTATTAAATCAATGAAAAACACAACTTCATGCTCTGGTGGATTCCCAACTAATTTCTAAAGAAATATATAAATGTACTCTTATAGAATAGTTACATAATGAATCTAAAGATTACATATATTTTCTATAGATTTTAGTTTATATTTTTCCTTAAAAATCTTATTTATAACATCTATTTTTAGAGGATATAACATTAATTAGATATTGAATTATCCCCTTTAAGGATAAGGAATTTGATATCTTCATCACTAATCATGTCCTCTTTCTCTATGAAGTAAATCTTTTTCATCTAATTTTGAAATACAATATATAACAGGGATTATATAATGTTGCTCTATATTTTTTATAAGAAATTAATAAAATATGACAAGTTTATGTATCTTAATGGGGAATACGTGACACATAATATTTGAAATGAGACATTCACTATGCATTTTTCTAATGCCTTTTTTCTTACTGTGCTTGAGAAATATTATTTTTAATTGGATAATATAAATGATTATGAGGATCAAAAATAAAATAAATAATTGAATAAATTTTAGGCTATGATGAATATACCTACCACCACAATAGTTTGAACATCAACCTCAGTTATAGTAATGGAATATGCTTGGCATTTACCCCTACAGCTCACTTATGATATTTTTTTATTAGTTCTTGGTGAAATGGTGTGAATAATAATCCATATATGCAGATACAATACTACACATGATTTATTTTTTTTCTTTCCATTTAAGTAATTATCCAAATTGAACTTATTGTCGCACTATTAACAAACTCTCAAGCACTTAAATCATTTCCTAGGATGATTCAATCTATAATTTTCACATGATGAAAATTGGTTCATTTTATTCTTCTCCTTTGATGAATTTATTTTCATCATTATGCGTAGATGAACTCTTGTTTTATTTTTTGTCTTTTAAACATATGAGATCCTTAAATTTTCCTCTATATTTTGAGGGTACATAAAGGTATTTCATCATATGATTAAAATGTTTTGGAAAGTAGTACTCGATAGAGAATTCACTTACGAAATTCAAATAAATAGACAATATTGCATTCCATATTCCATATATAATATATAGCATACATGTGTAGTCTTTTCAATTTTTCCTCACACCCAAAAACACAATATTATTACCTTTTCATTATCCTATATAAATTAATGTACATTTTTCTTTTTTTCTCATGATGTATACATTTTTCAATGAACATTAATTTAAAATATCTCTATTCTATATGTTCTATTTATTTTCCTTTTCTTATCATATGAAGGATTGAAATAAAATATAATGGTAAAAAATCCATTTCTTAGCAACCATATGATTTTTAGACCACCTAAATAATATGTGATTATATTGAATGAATTTATCCAACATTTGTGAATCCAATCATGGAAAAAAAGAACCAAAATTAATAAATGGGTATTTTTAGTTGAAATATTATGCTACCAAAATATATCCATGATTTTATCAGTTTCAATAGTAGCTAAATTGGATTTTACATTAGATCAAAATATTCATTGACCACAATTATGGATAACCTTATTCAATTGATTTTTCATTTCTGATTAATGGATTGTAGCTAATTAGCTCATAAAATTTATAATATTAAAAAATTATTTTAAATTCTAAATATTATGTAACACTTTACATAAATATATACTTATTTATTGTAAATTGTGGATACATAAACATGGTTTCCTTGATGAATTCATTAAGTCATTGGAATATAATAACATATTTCATAATGATTTGTAATGTAAATGTTGATCGACCAGTGAATATCCCCTGTGAGTTTCATATCAGGTTCAATTTAAGGTTCATTTTCATGTTCTAACACTTAAGTCATGCCAAATGTGTCTTTTCAGAGTTATTAATGATTGGTATAATTTTCCTCAACCCATATCCTCTTGTTGTTTCCATAATGGGAAGTATTTATTGGTAAAACACAGAATCTATATCCTAAAAAATCATTCATGGTATATTATTTTAATATAATGTATCTTCAAATTCATTCATTGAGTTATCTTCCCTAATTTATTATTTAGAAAAAACTTTCCCAATGATTACACTAAACCTCATTTGATTATAACTATAATGTCCTAGACTCTAGTAACTTGTAGATGATGGTAATTAGATGAAATTTTAATAAGATACAAAGGAAATCACCTCTAAGGTCCCATTAATTTATTAATATTAAATTATTGGATAGATACATGATACCCTTTTTAGTTTGTGATAAATACATAAAACATAATAAATGAATATTTTGGAATCCTTGAAACATATTAAAAAAGTTAATCTTCATATCATGGTGAAAGGAAAAAATATAAAGGTGATCTCATGATCTCATTATGCTTTATATATAGAAAAATATATCATGATTGGATAATCATACAAAATATGGAAATGTAAATAAATGAAATCACATTTCATATAATCAGTAACATGATCCAGAAAATAAATAACATAATACCCCAATACAATAAAATATATTACTATTATAATAAATATAATTTTTTTCTTAAAATTATTTATACACAATGCCATTATTATACTACACATAGTCTATAATTTTTTTTTGTTAAATGCAATATCATGTTTTACTGCCTATTAACGGAAGACTTATTTCAAAACACAAATTTTACACTATTATAAATTTATTTTTTCAAAATAAATATCATTTATTAATTGGTAATGTCAAAATTATCTTAAGGATAATTTTTGGTTTTTAATGAGAAGTTAATGCTTTTGACGAATACTAAAAAATACTTCATTTTAGTTAAAAAATGTCATTTCAGTTAATTAATTTTTTAAATAAATTATATGTTAAATAGGTTATTAGAGTAAAAATGGATCAATTATACCTATATTAATTCAATTAAGGTATTTATAATCATTTATAAATTAAAATTGGCTAAATATTTTTAAATTTCTAATGTTTTATGTTAAAAACATATTTTCTCACTATGTCTAGAGGATTAGCGTTAATCATAATTCCCCCTATATGATTTGAAATTCAAAAATTTATATTACAAATTTTAATAATTATATAATATTTTTTTCTAATAATACCAAATATTTTTTATGAAAAAAATTATTCATTAAATTGATTAAAATTAACTACGGTGATTAATGTAAAACATTGCTTATAACGGGACTAAACCATAATACTGATGGCCAAAATAATATGAAAACTAACCCAAAAACCATTCTCTATTGATAGTTACACCACACCCATTAATTTTATGATATTTTTTGTCTATAAGGATATTATTAAATTGAATTCACCTATATAAAAATTTAAGTAAGAAAAAAAACAGTAAAGGGAACATTCCTTAACTTTAACATCTATAAAACCTTTATATGGGTAAAAATCATATTTTTGGTTATACAAAACCTTTTTAAATATAAATGTGTTAATTTTACAATAATAATTTATCATTAAATTTTATATATGATTTAGTAACATAAAATTCTAAATAGATTTCAATAAATTGATTATTTAGTTAACAAATCACTAAAATATATGATACTATAAATATTAAAAGAGACGTAGATTGATTTAATTATGGTTATTATATTTTTTATGAATATACCATGCTAGATAAATTTATACATAATATATTTTAATTCCAATATTTTCTTCAAATTTTAAAATTAAAATTAAATAAATAATGTCAAGATGGGAATTATTGTTATTTTATAATGAATGATATATTATTATAAGTTTTAAAAATAATAAAAAATAATATATTATAAAATGTGATTTTTATGTGTTAATATATTTTAATATGGTCTATTAATGTACCAATATGTCTTTTGTAAAAATAATGTTTACCCAAATATTGGAAAAGCATTGTTAATACGATCTGGGTTAAGATGTGTTTCAGCATGTCACATGCGCTTGTTTAAAAAATGATTTTAAAAACACATGGAATTTTTATTTTATAAATTAGATATCATATTAATAAATCAATGCCTTTATATTTTCGAATAAATATATATTAATTTTATTATTAATGGAAAAATTAATTATGATAGAAAAATAGATTCTATAATAAAAACCACAATGAAAAATTGTGGAATCAGAGAACTTAAGGAACCAACATATATAAAACATACATTATTTTGTGTGGAGGAGGTTTATATTGGACATAAATACCATTTATTTCATTATTTATCCATAATTTTGAAAAATTATAAATTTTAGACCTCTAATTAATGAATACTAGTTGGAATTTACAAAAGTGCCACTCCCCCTTCACTATAAAAATGCATGCACTCTACCCCTTCCCGAAACCTCACAAGAAACATTGTCTCATCTAGAAACTACACAAATAATCACCAAAATTTTCTTCCCTAAATTTATAACATTTCATTCTTATGAATTTCATATAAGGAAAACATTAGGTAGACCCCAAAAGGAGTTACCCGATTAAGAACTAACGTCTTCCATCAAGATCTCCTAATTTATTTGTTTCTCCACCCCCATAATTTATTATTAATATATGTTTATATAATTAAACCAATATAATAAAAATAATAGTATGTTTTTATGATATGTTTTTCATATTAACTAACACACACTTCCATGTAATGGGTAAAAAACATATTGTTTTTGTGTACGGTAAACTAAGTCATCCTGAAACGATGATGGATCATTTTTCTTCTACTGCTTCTGGTGGTGGAAATTATTATTTACTCCAAATTTATATAATTATTATATGAAAATTTTTATTTATTTACACTTCATTAATAATTTTACAACATTTTTCTTTATAAATTATAATTTATGTAAAAATTATAACTATGATTGTGAAAGTGTGGACTATGACCCCATCAAAGTGATTGATTCGTCAACATTATACATAGAACATATGAAGTATTGTTTTAAATAAAAATATGTAACATAACTAATAAACATATGATATTAATAACATAACAACCTTTTATAAACCATAATTTATCATTTTCATTATTACACATTACACACGCTACAAAAGTGATAATGTCGGTCATGGACTGTAACACCCGACCCCAGTCACCCAGAGTCGGTGCATTATTACATAACATTGGCATGATCACAAGGAAATTATGTCTCAAAAGGCCGATCAGTTTAGTATTATTGGAATAACGATTCATCTAAAAGTTTAACTTTACAACTTGAAAAGAAATGCAACACAAATTTATTCCATTGGAAATATCCAAGCCTCCTAAATAATTCCTGCAAGTCACTCATAACTAACTTAATAATATCCTGAGAAAATGAAACATAATAAACGGGTGAGCTCAAATTCTCATTATTCGTAAGAAATACTGTAGAAGATAACATAACTAATAATCATGGTGAATAATTGAAACCACATTACTTTACCAATAATAAACATGAATACTTTTAATGAAGGAATATGAGTTGAGTAATTAATGCCATAATAATACATAATAATTTGTATTCTACAAGTCAAATTACCACATGAACCATCAATATTTTTTTCATAATGAGGAAATGTAAAATTCCAGGCATTCTAAAACATTTTGTCAAGGACTCGGCCAGGACTTCTAAAAATGATTAAGGCCTCGGTGAAAACCATAATTCTAAATTAGGAAAGGAACTCGGCTAATTCCATGTCTTGTTGTCTCATGAGACCTACTGATTGGTTGAGGGGCTATAGCGGGCTCCACCCATCACTTAATAAGTCCAATACATTCCTCTTATGAAAAGGTTTAAACATATCATAATCATTTGTATTAAAACTATAATACAAAATTTCAATACCTTAACCATACACAATTAATGGTATAAAAACATCACATCCACATTCAATCATATCACAAAACCTTCAATACAATATGGAAGTTTTTTATCATAATAAATCAACATCTAATAAACATAATATCCATAAAAAGATATGGACCTAGATGAAATCAAAACCCTTTTTAGAGAAATACCTATTTCTATTTGTAAATCATTTAAGAGACAAATAATTATAAAGAAAACATTTATTTTTGAAAATACTCTCATATGCATGTAAGTTAAGATTTGATGATGTTATAATGGTGGAAAATTACCTCACCCGCCATATAAGTAAAAAAACATTCTTACCATAAATTTGTCGAAAAGGTCAAAAAGTACCTTGTTTGGAAAATGACAGAAAGATTCCTTTCAAAACACATAAGGGTATAAATGACTTTAGCACATTGTCTAGTAAATATAAAAAATGTTTTCAAATAAATTTTTAGAAACATGGATGTGGATGATAAAGAGGCCCCAGTAGATAATTAGGTAAAAACAATATCGGATTATAAAGAGATTGTGAAATTAACCCTTACCATGTACTTTTCCATGGTTGAGGGTAGGTTAAAATCCTATATAATGGTGAAATAATTGTTATTAAATTATTCTAGAATCATATACATTAATATGATATCATATATTTTCTTTTAACATTGTTCTGTTAATAATATCTTAGTATTATCGTCATTTCGACTTTTAACAGATTGGTTTTACTTTATATTCATTGTTATGTGAGTCATATTTGTTATGTATGTGATGTATCTTATTCATATCCAGAATGATATCAAGTATTTTAACATTATTTTTAATCATAAAATGAAAATAATTCTTGAATGTATATGATGGGGAATGAATCTTATCGCGTTCGTGGAGACAGTAATCCGTACGTACGTACGAACGATAATATCAATATTTTGATATTAAAAAAATATATAATTGGATAGTTTATCATATATACAGAATCATTACCATGTTATACTTATTATTTAGATCAATTACACGTCATTATTATACCCATCCAAATAATAATTTATTGAATAACAATTACACCTTGACGTGGAGATGGTAAGCCGTATGTACCCATGTATGGTGACATGTCATTCAAAGGATGGATAAAATACTGAATATTGTTGTACCATATTAATAATAACATCATTGTATATAGAATATACTGGGGGTTTTATTTTATAATGGAAATAACAAATAATGATGAAGTGGAATATGAAAGGAACATGAAAGAGGGTGGTGAAAACAATACATCTACTTCAGGTTCTTCCTTTTGATTTGATCAAAAGGGCTACTTAGGTTAAATTTATGATCAAACTGAGACCTGTAGGTTTAAGTGAGGGGAGTTGAGAGGATATTTGGGTAGGGGTTGGCCGAAACAAAAGGATATAAAGGTATGACTAATTGGTTAGAAGTGGTGTCCTTTTATAAGGGGGAGGAGGGGCTCTTTAGGAAAAACATAAAGTATTATTTTATAATAAATTCATATTCGGTTTATAATGGCTCCAAAATAGATTATGTAAAGTCCATGGTGCGGAAGGGTCAAAAACCACTCAGCCAATAGGTTTTAGATAGGTTTGGGTAACTATTTTACCCTTATCATTTAGATTTAACTCTTAGTTAAATAGTCTGACATTTACCATATATCTTTGTATTTTTTATTATATGGTTAATAAACTTACTATAAAGTATCAAGAGTACCCCAAGTTGTTCATTAATTAAATAATTATCCTCATATAAGTCATTTTTCCAAACCATAGAATTTTTGGAATATTATATCAATTAATAATATAATATATTTTTTAAAAACTCATGGATGTCAATTTTGACACAATTTAATAATTGAATTTTGTTAAAGTATTAATAACTTTATTATTTCGATAAAAATTAATTAAATCAATCCAAAAATTTCATATTAACCAATAAAATTTTTCTATGGTATAAAATATTCAAAATATATTTATATTAACATTTATAATACCAATTATTTGATACTTTCATTAATAAGGAAAACACTGCATCATAATTGTGTTATAAATAAATTTAATTATTAAATGTATAAAAATTATAAATAATGTAAAATTATGTAGGAAATATTTTTATATTTTGAATTAATATTTATAGTAAATAATATAACATATATATCCCTATGTAAAAATTGTTTTTCTAAAAGATATATGCTTATGTAATTTTTTTATTTACTTTCACTTAATTAATATAAAGGGTCATTTTCACTTACAAGTGGCTCCATGGGGTCCCAAAATCTACCCACATATTCCCATGGTCGAACATGCATAATCCAATAGGGTTAGTATAGGTTTTAGGGTAATTTAATATTATTATAATATTATCTTTTACCCTTAATTACCGGATTAACTTTTAACCGTGGTAAATAAAATATTTAACGAATTAATTATTCAAAATGTTTAAAAATAAAAGTTACCTATTTACAAAATTTGGACCTCCTAATTCTAATTGTGGAATTTATTTTTCTAAATTCAAAACAAAGTAGTGGAAGAAATTAATTTAAAGTTAATTCCTGTTGTCAAAACAAAAAGCATGTTTTTTACGAAAAAATAACTATCAAAAGATTGACACTTGTTTATTTCTAGTTTAAATGTAAAATTATGTCCAATGAAAAAATTGGATTAAATGGTAAAAATATATTCGAACTATACATTAAAACCACTCAATATTATAATTTATCATTATAAATCATTTGTATTAATATAATTGTTTTTAATTAATGATTAGTATTTTTCACTATTCATAAAAAATTGGAAGTTCTTAGAAAAATACCAAAAATTCACCCTAGGATGATTTCGATATTCCGAATCAAAAAATGAAGTCCATTTTTAATGATAAAATTTTTAAAAATTCAAAAAGTGGGTATTACTATTTATAACGGCTAGTTTGATTGGTTGTGGTGTGTGTTAGAACTTGAAGTTGCGTACAAAACACACTGTTGTATTATTCGAAGAGAAGCGTACCATGGAAGCTTGGGGTGTTATATTCTCCCCTCCTTCAAATAAATTCGTCCTTAAAATTTCTAGAATACTACCGCATGAAAATACTCTGGTGGTTCTTCATCATAAGTTCCTCAGGCCCCCACGGTGCCTCTTCCATCTTATGGTTCCTCCATATAACTTTTACCAGATGAGTCATCCAGATTCTCAGCACTTGTTCTATGGTATCACGAATCTTGATGGACTCTTTTCAATAACACAAATCGGGTTCCTATTATAATTCCTTATAGGTAAGTTCATGTGTTGGGTCATGCTTTTATTTTTTCAACCGTGATACGTGGAATACATCATGAACTTTGGAGAGATTTGGCGGCATTGCCAAACGATAAGCTAAATTCCCAATTCGTTCTAGAATTTTGAAAGGTTCAATATACCTGGGACTCAATTTACCTTTCTTACTGAAACGTATAACTCCCTTCTATGGAGATACCTTTAATAAAACATGATCTCCTGCCTGAAATTTCACATCCTTCTTTCGGTTATCAGCATAGCTGTTCTACCTACATTGAGTTTCTTTGATGTGTCTTTGTATTACCATCACTTTTTCCATAGTTTCCTCCACCAGTTCTGGGCCTACGAGTTTTTTTCACTAACATCATCCCAACAGGTTGGCGTGCGACATATCTTTCTGTATAATTCTTCATATGGTGCCATCTGAATATTTGAATGGAAGCTATTGTTATAGTAATATTCTACAAGTGGAAAATATTGATCCCACTTACCCTGAAAGTCAAGTGAGCAATATCTCAACATATCTTCTAAGGTTTGAATAGTCCATTCTGATTTTTCATCTATTTGAGGGTGGTAGGAAATGCTCAAACGTAGTTCAGTATCCAAGGCCTTATGAAGACGCTTCCATAATCTTGAAGTAAAATAGAGATCACGACCAGAAACGATCGATATGGGTACTCCATAATGTCTCACAACTTCATTAATATATAGTCTTTCTAAACATTCAAGTGTTAAATATTCCCTTATAGCACGAAAATGTGCTGACGTGGTAAGACAATCAACAATGACCCATATTGCATTATTACTTCTTGGAGACTTTGGTAGTCTCATGAATAATTCCATCATGATATTATCCCATTTCCACTTCAGCATGGGAATAGGTTGCATGACTCCTCCAGGTTGCTGCCTTCTAGCATTCACTTGTTGACAAACCATACATCTTGACACAAAATCAGAATTTTCCCTGTTCATTTTGTCCCACCAAATATGTTCATTCAAATCTCTTTACATTTTGGGGCTCCTAGGGTGTATAGAGAAATTGGAACTATGAGTATCGTCCAACAATTCCCATTTTAGATCAGGTATATCAGGAACATAAATTCCCTTCCCAAACTTCAAAATTCCATCTTCATACACAAAGTCACTCAATCTCCCATCAATCACATCTTTAATATTCTTTTGAAACTCTTTATCATCGGTCTGAGATCATTTTATACTTTATAGTAATGATGGTTTGGCAACCATTTGAAAAAGTATCGATGATTCACCTTCCATGGTTATTCCCATATCTTACTTTACTAGATCCATGAAAATGGGATCACTTTCAACTGTCATTTTGTTCAAACCTCCATGATCCTTTATGATCAAAGCATTTTCTAGTTTATTTTTCTTCCCCGGGTGGTTGTGTATAGTGCCATCATAATCCTTTAGTACTTCAAGACATCACATTTGCCTCATGTTGAGTTCTTTTTGTGAGATAATTTACATCAAACTCTTGTGATCGGTATATATCTCACATTTTTCACCATAGAGATACTGAATCCATATCTTCAAATAAAAGATCATAGATTCTAACTCAAGATCATGATTATGATAGTTTTTCTGATGAATTTTCATTTGTCGTGATGCATAAGAAATAATCATATCATTCTGCATAAGGACACAACCAATTTATTTATTTTAATCATCACTATAAATTACAAACCCATAATTCCCTGATGTTAGAGTCAATATACAATAGTTGACTAATCATCTCTTCAGTTATTCAAAACATTCTTCACACTCTTTTTTCCAATCAAATTTAACCCCTTTACATGTGAGCTTCGTTAATGGGTTAGCCAATCAGGCAAAATTCTGGACAAAACGTCGATAATAACTTGCGAAACCAATAAAACTGCGTACCTCGGTCATACTTGATGGTGATTTACATTCTTAGATTTCTCTTGTCTTAGAAGGATAAACATAGATTCCAATGTTAGAGACAATATTACCAAGAAAAGAAATATCTAGAAACCAGAATTCACATTTGCTAAACATCCCATATAATTCATGTCCTCTAAGAGTCTTTAGGATAATGCACAAGTGATTTTCATAATCTTCATAGATTTTTTAGTATACCAATATATCATCAATAAATACCACTATGAAATCTTCTAGATATTCCTTGAAAACACTATTAATTAGATCCACGAAGACAGAGACTACATTAGTCAATCCAAAAGGCATTACTGTAAATTCAAAATGCCCATACCAGGTTCGAAATGCTGTCTTCGGAATGTCTTCCTTCTTCACACACAACTGATGGTATACAAATCGATGTTCAGTCTTTGAATGGTATTGAGCTCCATGCTTTTGGTCAAATAAATCATCAATGCGAGGTAGGAGATATTTGTTCTTTATTGTTATGGTATTGATATCCCTGTAATCGATACATAACCTCATAGATCCATCATTCTTCTTAACATAAAGGACATGGGATCACCCTAGAGAAACACTAGAGTGAATAAATCCTTTATTATTCAATTCCTCCAGTTGTTTCTTTATCCCAACTAATTCCACAGTGGCCATTCTATAAGGGGTCCTTGATATAGGCCTGAATGAGGAATTAAATCAATGGAAAACTCAATTTCTCGTTCTAGAGGTTGTCAAGGTAAATATTCTAGAAACACATCTACATATTCTTTCCCAATAGGTAAATAATCTATTTGAACATTCCTTTCCTCAAACAAATTTATTTCATTCTCTTCCTCCCAGATAATTTAATTTAGTTAAGCTACTGGGGGTGGATCTAGATAAGAATCAGGTGGTGACGATTCTTCTCTAAAGATAAGGTGTTCTTTATCGTAATCATCAAAAATCATATAATCGTTATTATTACAATAGATCATTGAATCATGGTCCTAAAACCAATCCATAATGAGGATTATATCAAATTCAATCATGGGTATGATGATGAGATCAGCAGATAAAGAACATTTATGTGCTCTATTGGGGACTGATTCACAAAACATTGTAGCAATGATACTTCCCTTAGGATTTTTGACTGAAAACTCCATTGTTATAAAATTTGGAAATATTTATTTTTCATTGAAAACATGAAAGATATGAGAAAATTCAATGATTCAGAATCAAATAAAGCATTTTCTAATCAAGAGGAAACAATTAAATTACCTGCCACCACGTCTTTCAGAGCTTCAACCTCAACAGTAGTGATCGCATAAGCTTGGCCTTGATCCCTTTGCCTTTTCTATGGTATGTTTCCCTGATGCATCGTACATTCATTTAATTAATGTCCCATCTCATTACAATTGTATCATTAAACATTGGTAGTGTATTTTTTTCCCTATCATTCACCAGAATGATGGTATTTCTATCCACATTTGTAGCATACTCCTTTTCCTTATAGATAGGCACCGGGGTGCTTCCATCCACAATTATCACATGGTGGAAATTCAACTCTTCCCTTTTTCCATGTTTCCTTATTTACTTTCACATAGTGTTCAGCAGATCTCTTCTTCTCTTTCTTTGCTTTAAAGTCGTATGACATAGAGAATTCCTTTTTTGTCTTGATATCACATGATACAATATCTTCATATGACGAGAAGGATTTCAATACTAAAGATAGACGTAGAAATTGGTCTAACCCATAAAATAAATCATCAATCTTACTTCTTGGGTTACGTATATAATTTGTATCATGATTTTCTAACCTTGTAAAGTTAGCCTCCTACTTTGCAACATTATCATCCTCCTTTTTCCTCAGACTGAGAAATTTCCTTTCCATATCTGCTAAATGGCCATGAAGAAATTATTTCTCTAAGAAAATCTCTTTAAACTCCCTTCATTCCATATTTTATACTTCATCATCTTACTTTGTGTTTTGAATCAATGACCACCATTGATCAGCATCTCCAGTGAGGCGATAAACATCCATTACAATTTTTCCCATTCACTACTCCCCAAATCCTGAAATATTTCATCTAGGGAACTTATCCATTGCTCAGCTACCAATGAATTTTTTTCCCATTGAAATTCGGTGGTTGTTGTCTCATAAAGTTATCTAACATTGATCCTCCAAAATGTGGATCAGGGTTCTCCATACGGGTTTGGATATTAATCACAACCTGACTGAGTTGTCCCAGTATGGTGATAAGTTGACCACCACCAGTAGTATCACCAACTCCACTATAATTATCTTCAATAGGAGGAAAATCCCTACATGGAGTGTGTGCATTGATACAGTTTCCATTACTTCCACTAGGCACAATTTTGAAACAATCTCATACACTAGATTAGTTAATGAATCGCAATATATAAATCCAAACATGTAAAACACTTAACATAAATTGAACAGTTTATTGATATAATCTACAATCATAAAAATTCTTTCTTTGAGAAAGTATATACTCATAAACAATTCATAATGGTTGGTAATGAAAATGAGAATTATCCTAAGCATATCCCCTAGGATTGTCAAATCCAAGAGTGCACCACAGCCTATTGTCGTTCACCAGTTCCCGTTTGAGTCTAGATCAAAGAGATGTTTTCGGTTTTTACACCTAGGTACATATGTTCCCGAGCCACCCTTACCTTCTCACATCCAGATAGGGATGTATTTCTCAGAAAACTCACAAAATATATACAATACCAAAATTCTAGAAAGTTCTTCTATACTAATCCTCTATGTCTATCTTAGGTCTTTGTGATCTAATCAAAGTTTATCTATGTCTAGCTTCCATGTTTTGTACTAAACTTCCTCTAATACCAACTATAATTCCCTGAACCTAGTTACCTAGATTCAGTGCATTATTACATAACATTGGAATGATCACAAGGAAATCATGTCTCAAAAGAATGATATGTTTAGTATTATTGGAAACAATATTCATACATAAGATCAAATTAAAATCTTGAAAAGAAGTACAACAAGAATTTATTCCATTGAAAACATCCAAGCCTCTTAAATAATTCCAGAAACACACTCATAACTAACTTCATTAATATCCTAGGAAAATCAAACATAAGAAAGTGGTGAGCTCAAATTCTCAGTGAGGGTAAGAAATACATCGGAAGATAACATAAATATTAATCATGGTGAATAATTGAAACTACATGTATTTACCAAAAATAAAAATGAATACTTTAATGGCAGGAATATTAGCTGAATAAATAATTCCATAATAAAACATAATCATTGGTAATATACTAGTCAAATGACCACATGAACCATCAATATTATTTTCATAACGAAGAAATGTATAATGTCATACATTCTGAAACATTTTTTGAAGGCCTCATCCAAGACATCTAAAAATGATTAAGGCCTCAGACGAAAACATATATCAAAATTGGGAAAGGGCCTCAGACAATTCCATGTCTAGTTGTCTCATGAGACTTACCGATGCATCGAGGAGCTATAGCGGGCTGCACACGTCACTAACTAAGTCCAATACATTCATCATATGAAAACATTTAAACATATCATAAACATTCGTATTAAAACTAGAATATGAAATTTCAATTCCTTTACCATAAACCATGAATGATATAAAAATAGAACATCCACAGTCAAACATATCACAAAACCTTCAATACAATACAGATATTTTTTATCATAATAAATCAACTTCAAATAAACTTAAGATCCATAAAAAGATGATGAAATAGATGAAATCAAATCCCTTTTTAGAGAAATACCTATTTATATTTTGAAATCATTTAAGAGACGCATAATTATAAATAAAACAATTATTTTGAAAATATTCTTATATGCTTCTAATGGAAGATTTGATGATGTTATAATCGCAGAAAATAATCGCACCCGCCTTATAAGTTAACAAAACATTCTTACCTTAAATTTTTCGAAATGGTCAAAAAGTACCTTGTTTGGAAAATGATGGAATGATTCCTTTAAAAACACATCAGGGTATAAATAACTTAATCCAAATGTCTATTAAATACTAAAAAAAATTTTAAATACATTTTAAGAAACATGGATGTGAATGATAAAGAGGTCCTAGTAGATACTTACGTAAAAGGAACCTCGGATAATAAAGATATTCTGAAATTAATCCTTACCTTGTACTTTTCCTTGGTGTAGGGTAGTTTAACCTTCCGTATAATTTTGAAATAATTGTTATTAATTTATACAAGAAACATAAACATTAATATGATATCATATATGATCTTTCAATATTGTTCTGTTAATAATATCTTAGTATTATTTTCGTTTCCTGTGTTAGCGGATTCGTTTTCCTTTATAATATTTGTTACGTGAGTCATATTTTTTATGTATGGGATGTATCTTATAAATTTAAATAATTATATAAAGTCATTAAACATTATTTTTAATCATCAAATGAAAATTAATCTTGAACGGATAAGATGGGGAATGAATCTCATCGTGTTCGTAGAGACGGTAATCCGTACGTAAGTACAATTGATAATAACATTATTTTGATATTAATATAATATATAATTGGATAGTATATCATATATACAGAATAATTATCATGTTATACTAATTATTTTAATTAATTGCACATCATTTTTATACCCATCCAAATAATATTGTATTGAATAACAATTACACCATGACATGGAGACGGTAAGCCGTACGTACCCACGTATGGTGAAATGTCATTCAAATGATGGATAAAATACTGAATATTGTTGTAAAATATTTTTAATAATATTAAATTATATATAATATACTAGAGTTATCATTTTATAATGGAAATAACAATAAAAAAAGAAGTGGAAAATGAAAGGAACTTGAAAGAGGGTGGTGAAAACATTACCTCTTTTTCGGGTTCTTCATTTTGATTTGATCAAAAGGGATCCTTATGATGTATTTATGATCCAAATAAGGCCTCTATGTTTAAGAGAAGGAAGTTGAAAAGATATTTTGGATGGGTATGGATGAACCAAAAGGCTTTTAAGGTATGAATAATTGGTTAGAGGTGGTGTCCTTTTATAAGGGGGAGGAGAGGCTCCTTAGAAAAAACATAAAGTATTATATTATAATAAATTCATATTAGGTTTCTAATTGCTCCAAATTTTATAAATTAAATTCTATGCTGGGGATGGGTCAAACACCACTAAATCAATAGGTTTTAGACAGGTTTGGGTCACTATTTTACCCTTATCTTTTTTATTTAACTCTTATTTAAATTGTTTGACATTTACCATGTCTCCTTGTATTTTTATATTATATGGTTAATAAACTTACTATAAACTGCCAAGATAACCCCAAGTGGTTCATTAATGACATACCTATCTTCATATAACTCCTTTGGTCGAACCTTATATTTTTAAGAATATTATATCAATTAATAATATAATATTTGTTTTTAATACACCTTTATGTCAATTTTGACACTATTTAAAAATTGATATTTTATAAAGTCTTAATAACTTTATTAATTCTAAAAAATTAATTTAATCAATCCTAACATGTCATACTAACCAATAAAATTTGTTTATGGCATCAAAACTTTCAAATTATATTTATTTTTACAATTATAATACCAATTATTTGATTCTTTCATTAATAAAGAAAACAATGCATCATCATTGTGTCATAAATAAATTTATTTATTAAATGCCTAAAAATGATAAATAAAATAACATTATGTAGGAAATATATTTATCTTTTTAATAAAGATTTATATTCTAAATTATGACATATATTACCCTATGTAAATATTGTTTTGCTAAAAGATATATGCTTATGTCATTTGTGTATTTACTTTCACTTAATTAATATAAAGTGTCATTATCACTTACAAATGGCTCCATTGGGTCCCAAAATCAACCGAAAGATGCCGATGGTCGAAAATGTATCATCCAATAGGTTTAGGACATGTTTTAGGGTAATTTTATATTATTATAATATTATTTTTCACCCATATTTACCGGATATACCCTTTAACCATTGTAAATAAAATATTAACAAAGTAGTTATTCAAAATGTCTAAAAATAAATGTTAGAAATTTACACAATTTGGACATCCTGATTCTAAATATGGAATCCATTTTTCTAAATTCAAAACAAAAATGTCGCAGAAATTAATTTAAAATTAATTCCCGTTGTCAAAATAAAAAGCATGTTTTTTAAGAAATAATAACTATCAAAATATTCACACTTGTTTATGTCTAGTTTAAATGTGAAATTAATCCAATGACCAAAATTTCATTAAATGGTAATAATATATTCTAAATATACTTTATACCCACTCAATAGTATAATTTATCACTATAAATCATTTGGAATAAAAAAGTAGTTTTTAATTAATGTTTAGTATTTTTCACTATTCATCAAAAATTAGATGTTCTGAGAAAAATATAAAAAATTCACCCTAGTCCAATTTTGATATTCCGAATCAAAAAATAAAATACATTTAGAAAGATAGAATTTATAAAATTTGAAAAAGTGGGTATTACTATTCATATTGACTAGTTTGATTGGTTGTGGTGTGTGTTAGAACTCGAAGTTGTGTACACCACACACTATTGTATTATTCAATGAGAATCATCTTGTGGAAGCTTTGGTGTTACATGGATGTGTGGATTACTGCTTCTTCAACAAAATGTGATTCATTTATCATTAAAATAATTATATATAAAATTATATATAATTAAATAAAATGTAATTTATGATATAATGATAATTCATGAATTATATATTTTTACATACCTTCTTTCCAAAATGAGAATTGAAAATTAGAATGTTACTGATGTGTACATACGACCAACCTTCTCCATAATTGTAACATTGGTTAATTATCCATAAATATAACTCATTATTTGTTTTAACAATATAATTTGTTGTAGAAAATATTATAATTATATCATGATTAATATTCATGATATCTTTCTATAATGACCCCTTAGACCATTGTCAACCAACCAATGTTCTTTTATCAAACTTACAGAATTCGGTCAAAACACCTGATGTAAAAATGAATATTTATGCAGTTATATAAAAAAAATTAATAATCCATGTAAAGGTAATGATATACATGAAATATGTTTTGATGAATTTAAATAATTAAAATGTGATTATAATTCAGGAATGTAGAGACACATGATAAAAGTTTAATTAAAGTTAATGAATTTCTCTCAATTTACATTCCATTGAGACTTATTTATTATGCCCACATTCACTTTTATATGGTGTATATACTGCTCCTTGACATGTTATATCATTAATTTAAAAATTATCATGATAGTTTACATATCACTTAATTCTTGGTTTATTATGACGTAAAAGTTTCAAAGTGGCATGGGACACTTTGGAAAGTCTAATGGTTTCCTAGAGATTTTATTAATGTCAATAACCCGTATTGGTACATAACCACCAATGAGGTATTATTGATAAATCCATACTATTTATTCAATATGTATATTTGATAAGTCAAATTTTTTCTGTATATGAGTCAGTCTTGGGAAATAAATTACATGGGTTGGAGACTATTTACAGAAAGACCTATGAGTTGGGGATTTGTCAATGAAATCCCCTAGATACATCAGTTATTTCATGAGATGAATTAGATGAAAAAACAAAAACCTTTTAAACAATATATTTATAGTTGGTGAATCTTGTTCTAGAGAAACATGATGTCAGATAATTAATCAATGACCTTATTTATATTTTTTTTAGTTTTATTTATTCATGATATTTTTTGATGAAGTATCTATCGATGAATTTAATTATTAGTTTATTATTTAAATGGAATATGATTCTATATTTTTACATTAACATTTTGATATTACCGTATCTAATTATTTTTAGGGAATGTTTTATTAGTTAATTAACTTTCATTGTGAATTTATTCACATTGATTCATTATTTATTCTTCTTTACATACCCTTACTAATAATTTTAGCTCATCTCTCGTTATGTTTAATTTACCCTTGTTATTAAGAAAAATATTTTAATAAGCTTCCATGGATGTATATTATTACCCTATTTTATGTATAATGTTTTTATTTCCAATTACTAATTCTTCATTGGTATCATGTATGTAATCTAGCTTATGAGTACTATTAGACCAAGTGTCCCTTTTGGAATTGATTCTACATTAACATGCCAATGTAATAAAATAATGTACTGACTAAGGACTTATAGGGATATGGAATTATAGTTGGTGTCAATAGATGTTTAGAGGAAACCTCAAAAAAATGATTTATAAAACATAGATTAGGTAGCACAACCCTATAATAGATTTTTGGGATAATTATATAATAATATCAAATAATTTTGGTAATTATAAATTATTTGGGTACTCTTAAAAATTCATACCTACATGGATACTACAAGTGGACTAGTTACTTTAATTTATGTACCATGGAGTAAAAACTCTGAAAAGGTGTTGTAGTAATGACTCAGTTTAACCTGGTACATAGAAAGATGACATCTTGCACAAGTGGTTTGAGAAACCTAGGCTATACAACAAGGATAGTTAATATTTTCTTTAACTACCATTATAGATTATTTGAATGTCTTGATTTCCCCAAAATATCTTATGCATATTTCTCACAAACCAGCTAGGGTACCCTGGTACCCCATTAACCAAATTGAACCAAACATAGCCTAAATGACGTTCCCAATCCCCACAGGTTGGTGACTATCACCAGACCTCATAAAATATGAAAATATAGAATATTTTTCCACTAATAATGTGGATGTAATGAAGAAGAAAGGTATTCATATCAATAGAAAACTCCACTATGAGTAAAGTACCAGAATATAATTAGGCATAAAAATACCAAATTAATACAACCCAAGTACTAAAAGTATGAAACACAACCTTGGTACCTAAGGGAAAAAATCACCAAGACCATAGTTCAAAAGCTAGATCTACCTCCAAGATATTATAACCCCTTACTTGAACATGTAAGATAAATATCGATAAAAACCTGAATGTAAAAGTATGTTGTGAGCTAAAATGCCTAGCAAGTTCTAACCACAGATTCCACAAGAGATGCTATTAATTGATTAATAAGGAATGATTTCAATTTTTACTGATAAATAGGTTTGAAATTTTAATGAATAATTAATAAATTCATTTTATACGGTTCAAATGATAGAAAATACTATATGAAATGTCATTATAAATGAATGAATATTTCTCAAATAATTGAATAAATAAAATATTTACATAAAATAGTTTATCTAAATTCAAATGTCATGGAAAGAATTTCAAAATAATTGGAATACATTTATATCTCAAATATAAATAACAAGAGTCCGACAAAATCATCTTACAAATTGGTAAGATTTTATTTTCGGCTATAAGAATCGACACTCTCTTAGTTAACACAGAAATATGCATATAAATACATTCTTATGACATAGTCCAAAGTTGACTCGTCGTCATCACCTAGGAAATGTCACTTGATGTATGTATGTTGTTGAACTTTTTAATATCATAGCGTGTTTCCAAATAAAATAACAACTACCTAATGATTTCATTAACTGTTACAAAATCAACTATGAGGAATTTATTTTAAGACTTAATAAAATACAATTTAATCACATTCTTCCTTTTCAATGACAACTTTATTTTTTAAAACAAATTAGATATTAATCAAAAGACGTGCCTCATTGATAAGATAAAACCATTGGGTTTCTATAAAATAATTTCTAATCCATTTTTACCATTTTGAAATCCATTCAAAACCAATCCCATCATTTCAAAATTTATTTCAGCAATGATGTTTTACAATTTAATTGAAATAACTTCCAAAAAAATAAAAAAAAGTAAATAATTTATATTCACCAATTTTCATAAACAATCCCCCCATTCAATCGAATTGGTGGTTTTCCAAATCTCATGCCAATTTAGAATTTCCTGATTTAGTAGAATCAGATTTTATTACATCTTTTGAAAGCATGATTAAGAAAATCAAATTAATCATTTATTAAAATAAATCAATCAATTCAAGGTTAATAAATTTTGATAAAACAATAAAAACACTTAGTTCATGGTCATCAAAGATAATAGAAAATATAAACTACAATGTGTGGTTCAATACACCTCCCCACGACATTATTATTGTAAGAGTCGACAAACAAATGGTTGATGTTCGTCACGAGATCCTTGAAAAAAAATGCATAATTTATTTCAAAATAAAATACAATATCATATAAAATAGAATTTTTATTTCTTGTTGATAATTTAAAAAATTACTGATTAAAACATTACATGCAATACTATTTTCTCTCTCATGGATAATTTCAAATTATCTAGTATAATATTACATGCAATTAATTGATAAACAACATTTGATAATTTTATTTTAAATTTTCAGTTGATAATCTGATGGGATTATCATTGATAATTATATCATAATATCATTTGAAAATTATGATAATTATCCTTTGACAAAATAAGAAATTATCCCACGATAATTTCTATTATCTACATAACATAATCATTGGCTTATAATCAGCCTTTAATAATTTGTATAATTATATTCTAATAATCAATCCTTTAAAAATTATCACTTTTCAATTATATAATGATAATTGGTTTCCACCATTATACTATGATAATTTAGTGTGATTATCCATGAATAATTATTAAGAAATTGTTTTATTATTTTCATAATAATCTTTTGATAATTTTGATAAACTTTTTCACAAGAATATTCTCATATAGTTATCTGTTGACAAATTTATTATTATTTTTTAATAATTTATTTTACGAATTATCTATCTAAAATTAAATTATTATAATTTTCCACCAATTATCCATTTATAATTTAGAATTTACCCTATGATGATTTCTTTTCAACAATCAATTAAAATGTGAAAAATAAGACTGAGGAAAGCCTTGTTGCCTTCGAAAAAATATATTATTTTTCTTCAACTCATCGAGAAGAATCTAATGACACTGATGACCCATAATACCAATCAATATCCTGAATGATATTTAAGAGTGAATATTGAAAAGAATTAATAATGAAAAATAAAATAAAAAGTAAAAGAGGATCCAATTTGGTTATTGGGTGCTACGCACTAGATGATCAAAATAGGGTCACCTATTTTTTTTGGTGTCGCAGGCCAAGGAATAGGGAACTCTCCTAGCACTTAAATCCATACTTTCAAGTAAAACATGGTTTCACGTAAGATGTATTAGGTTTGACCAGATTCAACCGAACCAGTACAACAACGAAATTTGAAGGGTGTGTCTATAGAAAGAACCATACACTCAAACCTCCTATAAAAAACCCAAAGCCATAGTAATTCACTGATTAAACTAGAAGAATTAATTAGACGTTTTTAATTCCATCTCATTCAGTCATTTTTATACTGAAGTCATAAAAAATGGTTAAAAATCCATTTTTAGATTTCTTTTATTGATCTCAATAGATAGAAGATATTTCATCGAGAAGACGAAGAGTGATTCTTGATTTTAATTAAATAAATTATTTATTTATTTATCCTAAAAATAAAATAATATAAAATTTTCATTACGCATAAATGTTATATCTCTTCTAGGGTAAACACATCATTCCAGACCCAATGGTGGTCTTAGTTTTATCATATATTTCATAGTTTCAATGATATTAAGGAATTATTATCTAAAAAAGGAATAATTTATTTATTTAAAATAATGTTTTTATCATGATTGTGTTGTCCAAACGTCGGATGTCTATAAATTTTACACCCATATAGGGTAAACCCCTCATTTTGGACCCATTAGTTGTATCATATTTCCCATAAGACATACCATTTATGAGATAATTAATTACTCATAATAAAATACTATTTTAAATATTATTTTAAAATATTATCTTATGTGCGAGGCATCTAAATTTCTGGATCCTTCTCATTTTATACCACTCCAAGGGTAAAACCTATGTTTTTGTCATTAAAATGATCTAATATTTCACATATGATGTACTATTTTGGAATTATGAAATTATTTTGAATAAATTCTTCGTTATTAAAAATAAAATTAGTTTATTTATTCTGTATTCTTCAAGGCATTGTGAGCCTAGGGATCTTACACTTACTCATTATTGAACCCCATAAATATTCAATTGAATATATCAAGCAGATAACTGGTAGTTAAATCCTTTTACACATTTATCAAATTTTAACTAATAAATCATTTTCCCAATTAAAATATTAATAATTTTTCCCAAGTGGGTTTACGAACACCTGAAACACTAATGGTATGTTGAAACCTCCCCACCCAAGAAACATTTTGTCCCTAGAAAGCCAAAAAAGAAGCCTCAATGTTAAAAAGATGAGGCCACTACTCTCTCATATGTGACTCTCTCTCCCACATCACTTGAGAATCAGAACAATGATTCCAAAGAACACAGACTATTGGTATTGTCCTACCATGATGTACCTTGGTCTCAAAATAAATAACTATGATTGGTCATTTTGTCACAGACAAATCACGTTCAATATCAAGATCACTCCAGCTCAAAATATGAGATAGATAAGATTTATACATTCATTGATGTGATACAGAGAACTTATTATGTATCGATTTTAGTTTTGGTAATAGTGCTAAATGGTAACAAATTTTACCCACCAGATCAACAACCTATAATAGTCCTCAAAAATGAGGAGCAAGCTTTATGTGCCTCTCAAGGCATCGATAACCCAATTAGGGTGAACCCATTGGGAATACGTGGTCACCAACTGAAAACTCCAAAGGCCTATGGTGATGATCAATATAATATATACACCATCTCTGTGTTTTTATCATTCTATGTTGAATCAACTGAATCATAGTTGTCATCTCTTGGACAAAACATGGTCCAACTAAGGAGCATTTAGTAATATCTTTCCAACGCAACAAATATTTACAAGGAATGCCATACAGTTCATCAAACTGAGACATTCTAATGATGCAATGGTAACTATTGTTATAAGAAAACTCAACCAGTCCCAAATGATCATCTCAAGCCCCACTAATTTCATAAATACAAGTGTGAAGTATATCCTCAAGAATATCGTCCAACTGGGAAAACACATATTTTTTCTTATCTTGATTTACTAAGGATGATATAATTGAAACTATTTGAGTTCCAGGCATAATGTCAATTGAAAACTAAACCTCCCATACTAACGGAAACAAGTGAAGTCAGAAGGGAACACGTTGGGAAACTTGATGACAACTGTAAGGAGACCACTCGTCAAATATTTCTTCTCTAGATCAAAACAAAACACTAATATAACTTTCCCCATCTGTGGAAAAAAAAATTCGCTCTGCTCGACCATGGTTCCCAATATCCTTGAATGAAAAGAAAGACCCCGCTTAGTGTAGTAAAGAATACCCTTCAATGATAACAATTTATCCATGCTTTATTATAAATAATCCATTCAATCATGAAAATGAGGATATGATATTTCATGTCACGAACTACAAAACAAAGATAAATCTTGACATGTAAAAGAGAGAACACAAAAGTTAGACTACAAAGACCGTAATGTTTCTTCATTCCTAGGTTTGTAGTAATATCCATCACAGAAGATAAAAGCTTTATAGTACAATTATTCAAATTATTGGTATGGGTTGAAGAAATTGAGTGAGTTTCCTCAGTATAAAATATATCAGTCGCTAATGATGATGTTATAGTAATAGTACCTCTCACAGATGATGGAACAACAACAGCTTACTCTCAAGACTCTTCCACTATGTGAAGAAGTTAAATTCTGGATTCTTGTGCTGGAACCCTTTTTTACATTGAGAATTTTTTTCCCCATTGTTTTTATAGGAGGTGATGATGATATCATGAAACTATGAATAGTGGAAAAGTTTTCTAATAACTTCTTCAAGTCCCATAAATTTCTACAAGAGACACAATTCATGGGTGCCTTTGGGTGGATCCTCTTTGAATGCCTAGGCTAACAACACTTGTATCATATCAATGGACTTCTACCATTCACTGTAGAAGGTCCAAAATGATTCTTTTGTTGAGAACCACAATGAGACTCATCACTCATCCTCATTAAATTAAAATAATTCATGCTACCACTGGAATAAAAAATGACCTCTCGTAAACCATGACATTTTGGCCAAGCCCATATGAACTATCATCACCCTATCCAGCACATAGGCAAAAGTGGTAATCTTGTAAAGAAAAACTGAGAACAAATATCTAATCGAATACCTAAATTGAAATGTTGAGATTTAATTATCTCATTAGATAAAATCTGTGTCACAATCTTCACCAACTCAATACTGATATTTGAATACTCAATTATAGTTCTGTCAGCCTTCTCAAGCTCAAAAAACTATACATCCTTGGACAACACCATCGACTTTGGATATAACTAGTTGGTGAAATGAACCTTGAAATACTTACAATATATTCTCCCATGTTCTTTACCATCACTATCATCCCCACCATCTCCCACATAGTTCCTCCAGCATGAATATGGCACACCTCACCTTGATCTCATCTGGAGTCTCTAAGAACACAAATTGACGTTCTATCCTAATCAACAATTCTATGTAATGTTGAGGATTGGTGAAGCCTTTAAAAAGCCATGAATTATATTGAGGGAACTATAGAAAATTATTTATAAGAATATACCACTAATGGTCAACAACTAGATCTTGAACGGGGGATGGTGGTGGTGCATACCCCAATGTTTAGATTGTATGAAAAATCACCTCAACCAGATTCAGACCCACTATAAGACTTTCTCGATGAGGTTCACCAGCATCCCCCTCCTGGATCTGATTCTCGGGTCATATCGAAGGCTTGTCGTTACACAATATTATCAAAAAAAATTAATATATTAGGTATTTCTCAAAAACATCGATGATGGAAGTTAATCCAAATCTAAAGACAAACATGATTTGGATTTCACGTTCTCCAAATCAAAATTTAGAAAATACGATAACTATCCAATAACAAATCTTTACCTAACCTTCAATGGATAATTATGTTTCATTTTGGTGAGATTTTTTCAATAACTCAATTGCAGGATAACACAGATGCATACTAACCACAAAAAAAACCTCAACCTCCACTGATATAACTTCTCCAGGAACCATCCTCGGTACCTGGGTATCCCAATAACCGAGCAAACCCTAACATAGTTCGATGGGAGGTCTTGATTCCCATAGGTTTTATATTATCACATGACATCACACAAAAAGAAAGTGGGAACGATTTTTCCACTAATAATGAAAAATTATTAAAGCTAGATAGTATGAATTCAAAAGAAAACTCCAATGGGAGTGAAGTACCGAAACACAGAATGGAAAAAATAAGAACAAAGTACTACCACCCTAGTACTAAAACATGGAAACACAACTCAGGTCTCTATGTACAAAACTCACCAAGACCATGGTTCAATAGCTGGGTATACCTCCAAGAGATCATATACCCATACTCAAACCCAGCAGAATAAATTCTACATGAACCCAAAAGAAAAAAGAAGGGTTGGACCTAAAAAACCCAGTAAGGTCTCACAAAATATTCCATAATAGATTCCAACAATTGATTAACCAAATGAATGCATTCATTTTTTTAAGATAAACATGTTTTGAATTATAAAACATAAGTTAACCAATCATGATTTACATTTCAAATGATGGAAAAATACATTAATAAAAGTCTTTGAAAATGATAGAATATTTCAAAAAGAAAGGATTTAATAAAATAGTTACATAAAATAGTTTATATAAATTCAACATTCATGTAAAGATGTACAAAGTAATTACAATACATTAATATCTCAAATATAAATGTCATGTGATCAACATGGTCATCTACCAAATAAGTACGATTATATTTCCATCTATAAGACTCCACACTCTCTATTTAAACTCAACAATATGTGTATTCACATGTCCCTATGACACTAGCCCAAGGAAACTCATCATTATCGCATCTGGTATTTGACCTAGTACATTTATGTTTTACAATGTTGAATTATCATTGACTGGGTCAAAATAACTCAACAACTATATAAAGATTACATGTTCACTTGCACATTCAATGATGGACAATTTATTTTATGACTAATTAAAATAAAATTAAATCATATTCTTACATTTCAATGACATTTTCCTTTTTAAACAAAACTAGATTTAATAAAAAACCTGACTCTTTATTAAGATAAAACCAATAGTTTACTATCAAATCATTTTCAATAAATTTATATGAGTTTTAAGTCCATTGAAAACCAATTACATCATTTAACAATTAATATAAAAAATTAAATTCAACAATTAAATTTAAATCATTTCCATAAATTCCACAATTTATGTTAAACAATTTAAATTATCCAATTTTTATAAACACACCTTAATTCAAGGGAATTTGAGGTTTCCAAATCTCATGCCAAAACCATTTTAAATTTCCCAATACAATGGAATCATATTTTATTACATCAATTTAATGCGAGTATATACATTTAAATTTATATCAACTATTGAATTAAATAAAACAATTCAATGTTATTAAATGTGGACAATTTGGATGGAACCACCTAACTCAAGATTTTCGCTGTTAGCAGAAATGATAAACCACCATGTGTAATCTAATACACCTCTTCATGGACTTATTATTGTAATCATCAACAGAAAAATGGTCCACATTCGTCATGGGTTATTAGAACCAAACAATCTTTTTTATTTCACAAGGAAATATAATATCACACAAAATAAAATTTTTTCACTCCAGGATAATTTCTAAAATTACCGATTAAAATATTACATGGGATAATATTATATCTCCTACGAATATTTCTAAATTATCTATTATAATAATACACGAGATTATATGATAAATGAAATTTGATAATTTAATTTAAAATTGTGATTTTATCATATGCTATGATTATCATTTATATTTACATGTTATTATAATTTTAAAATATGATTATTATCCTTTGATAAAACTTATTATTATCGCATGATAATTTTGATGATCTACTTCATGTGATAATTACATTATAATTATACTCTAATAATTAGAATAATTCTATTAAAATCAATATTCATTTAAAAATTATCATTTTTCAATTATGTTATGATAATTGGTTTCCACAATTATCCATTAATAATTTATTGTGATTGTCCTTTTATAATTCTTAAATATCATTGATATTTTCATGAAAACCCCTTTTGACAATTGTGATAAACTTTTTAACATGAAAATTCCCTTATAATTATTCTCAGACAAATGTAAAATTATTTTCTAATAACTTCATTTATAATTTATCCATCGATAACAGTTTTATGAAAAAATTCACATGTTATCCATTTATAATTTATAAATTGTTTTTATGTAGTTTATTTTCAAAATTCAATTTAAATTCAGAAAATGAAAATGGGTAATACCTTGTTGCCTTCAAAACAAAAACATTATTTTTCTTCTGCTGGTCAATACGAATCCAACAATACTCACAGCCTGCAAATTGGTCAATATCCTAAAATATTTTTAAGAGAGAATATTGAAAAATAAATAATAATTAAATAATGACGAACAAAGTTCTGTATTCGGAAAAACAAATAGGAGGAGGAAAATGGGGTCACCTACATATCACGGCTTCACACACGAAGAATGAAAAAACCATCCCAGTACCTAGATCCTACCTTTCATGGTAGAGATTGTTGCACGTATTTATTTTCATGTTTGACATGATTCAATAAGACCAATCCCATAAGGAAATTATAAGTTCTTCCCTATTTAAAAAACCCTACACACATACCTCCACTCAAAAACAAAAATCCAGATCATTTCTATGATTGAACTAAAAGAATTTATTATGAGTGTTTAATTCGAAATCATTTCGTAATATTCATTTTTAAATCATCAAAAATAGTTATAAAAATATTGGTATATATTTCATTAGGTGTTTTCAATTGGGGGAATACATTACATGGAAATTATGAAAATTGATTATCAATTTCAACTAATTTTATTAATTAATTATTTTACATAAAAATCAAATAATATCAAATGTCTATTAAGATTAAAATTTATACCCATCATAGAGTAATCATTTTATTTTGAACCTAATGGTGGTATCATATTTTTTACATTATGCACCATTTGAGAGATATTAATAATTTATTATTTAAAAATATGAATAAATAATTAATTAAAAAACTTGTTTTTTTATGAGTGAGTCATCCAATTGTCTGATGTTTATGACTATTTTTACACATTTAGATTTAACCCCTCATTCCGAAACAATCAATGGTTTCATATTTCCCATACGATGTACCATTTGGGATATATTAAATTATTTTAGATGAATAATATTTTAAATCTTATTTAATAACTATATCTCAAGAGCGAGGCATCCAAATTTATGGCGCCATCAATTAATAGACCACTCTTAGGGAAAAAACCGTGTTTCTGACATTAAAATGATCTTAGATATCTCATATGATTCACCATATTGGAGTTTTTAAATTATTATGAATAAATTTTCTTCGCATAAAAAATAAAATTAATTTTCTTATTCAATATTCATTGAGGCATTGTTGTCCTTGAAATCTCACATTAACACAGTATAAAAACCTAAAAATATTCAATTGAAAATTACAAGATGTTAACTGGTACTTAGTTTATTTCAAATATTTATCAAAATTTCTCTAAAAAATTAATTTTTTCTAACATATGATATTAATAATTTAACCAAAAAGAGGTTTGGAATACCTGAAATAGTAATGGAATGATACATAATAATTCTAGGATTCTTGATGCATAAATTTATGTTACATTTTATCCTATATCTGAAATTGTACAATATTTTATGAATCTATTGAGTATATTCCATTTATTTGAAATTGTATCTATGATTCAGAATGAAAACTCCATCAATTCACACAAAAAATTGAGTAAGAGGATCCAATATTTTTTTGTCTTATGCATTCATTTTTAAGGTAAGTAGTTTCCCAAGTATTATCAGTATATAAAGATGTAATATCATCTAATAATGATATAGGTAATGAATTTTTCATTTAATATAGACTTTAAGGGATGAAAAAGGATAATTGGATGGTAGGAAAAAATATTGGTGATGGGAATAATGAAATAATGTAACATACCACCTGTGATAATTGTGGATTGAATCACCATGGTACATGTGTAAAATAAATGGGTGTTTTTTATATGTGTTGAAAGAATTTACATAATTCTTGTGATCGCAAGGGTAAGAAAAAGAATTCCAATGTATAATGCTTCAACTGCAAGGTGATGGGACACTATGAAAATCTATGTATCAAGTGTTAGAGGAATATATCAAAAGTGATGCTACTATATAAATGTAATGTTATGATACTGTTGTAGATGGAGAGTAATGATTAATATTCCTATTCATGAATTATTTCAATTGAATGCTTTATCTATAATGTAATACTTATAAGAATTATGTAATATATGAGAACACTACTATAGTACCTTCTTTTATGTATTTGAGAATCATATGCCAAACGGTACCAAGAAAAGTTATTAGGTAGAAAGTTCTTCTTTTTGGAATATAAATTACTGAGATAATGAGAAACAATAATATATTCCTTATGTTGAAATAATTATTAAGAAATAATTTATTTTGTTGAATATTGACTACCTTGGAGATTATTAATGAATTTTCGACAAGTGGACAATGCTATCATTGATAGTGCTTACCAGAATTTTGGATTTGAGGAATATATCCAATAAAATCTGTATTATATAAGGAATAAGGAAACATGCATGTCTCCATCATGGGTTTTTTATGATTCATGCTATTTCCATATTTAAATAGGATACATGATGAAGGTGTTCACATATTTTTAAGTGATTATTAATGACCTACTTCAAAATGATTGAAGGCTAATGATTGTATTTCAATACAAAAATCTATCAACCATCTATATAATGTGTTAGATCAAAATATTTTGTTAAAGATAACCAAATATAAAATGTGTTAAGTTGACCTTTGCTTCTTGTTTTATATATTGATATATTACATAACTATATGATGAGTCTTGTTTTAAGAGAAAATGATTTATTTTTTCAAGAGGCAAACAAAGGATAAGATTGTTCCTATAGAAATGTGGAAAATAAGTATATATACTTATATTCATTTTGAGTGAAAAAATTCATCATTTCAATTAAAAATAATATTGAAACTAAATTTTTATTACTACTACCTCCATTTATGATGAATCAAATGGCCACTTAGATAATTGTGGATTTATGGCCTTTCCATTGATAACATTCACCTAACCATGTTCCCTAACACTATTCATCAGAAAATGATAGTTAGAATTTTCATATGTATCCATGATTCTATTTCCTACCTATGTTCTCCTACTAGTGTATGTAGTTATATGATAATTTGAATTTTATTTCACTCTTATTAATAAAGTGTTTTATTAACACTATTTATGATGTCGGGTTTTCAAAAATAGATTGTCTTCGTATATCAATCCCATGATTAATATGATCAAGTTGAAATCACCAGGATACAATTTAATTAAAGTGGGGCGAATGTAACACCCCAATAATTTAAACTGTATTTCATATATTATAATTATATTTTTTAAGCATTCTTTGTACACAATGTTAATCTTATTCTACACACAACACTTAATTAGCTTACGTTACACCCAATATCGATTTGTATAGCCTTTTAATGGCACACAAATTTTAAAAGTAAAAATTGAACATTGAATAAATTTTATTTTTCAAAATAATAATAATTTTTTTATTCAAAATATCCAAATTATATTATGGTGAATTTTTGGTATTTTTCTAAGATGTTTTATATTTTGGTGAATAGGGAAAAATACTACATTTTCCATTTCATTTAAATAACTACAAATGATAAATTATATTTCCAATCAGTCCTTAGAATCATAATGTATCAAATATACATATCATAATTCAATGGAGTTCATTGGAATAATTTTTATATTAAAATATAATATAAAAACATAATAAGATTTTGATTTTTTTATATTAAAATCTCATTTTATCCCCACATCTACAGGACTAGAGTTAATATTAATTTTCCCACTTATGTTATTTTAATATTGAAACACCAAAAGATATATTTGTAATATGTATAATATTTTTTATTCTAATAATATTAGAATAATGTTTGACCAAAATTATTAAGGAAATTGATTCAAATTATTTACGGTGATTAAGGTAAAATTAATCCTAAAAGAAGATAAACAATAGTAATAGGGTCAAAATAACCTAGTCACTGTTCCAAAAACCATTGGGTTCCAATATTTTGACTTCACCCCCTCATGTTCTATATTTGACGGGTAATTGGGATATTATTAAATATAGCTTCCCTAAATAATATTTTACATAAGGAAAAAGAAAAAAATTGAACCTTCCTTACCATTAACATTTATAAAACATTGAGAAGTATATAAAACACTATATACTCGGTAATATATATTATTTTGAAATATAATTTTTTTTATTTTTATCATAATAGTATATCATTAATTTTTATTGATGATTTTGTTACTAAAATGTTTTAGAGATGCCAACATTGTGATTAATTAGTTTATAATTAACTAAAATAAATAATACTATATATGTTAAATGTTTAGTGGATTGATTTAATTAATGAATTTAATTACTTTTTTAGATAAATATATCAAGTTAAAAAACATTAAATTTAATATTTTTTAATTAATATTTTTTTCCATATTTTAAAATTTAAATTAAAAAAATTTGGTCGAAATTGACTTTTTTGTTATTTGAAAATAAATTATATTTCATTAAATGATTTAAATTTTAAAAAATCATTTATTCTAATATGTTATTTTCAAGTGTTAATAAATATATAATATTATATATTAATGGAAAAATATTTCTTTTATTACTGACATATTGACCCATATATTATATAAATGTTGTCAATAAGGTTTATGTTACTGTTGTGTATTAGCGCATCACAAGAACTTATATTTAAATTAATTTTCCAGACACATGTGTCTTATATTTTATATATTTCATATAATAATAATAATTAATTGTCTCAATATTTTCTAATATATAACACATTAATTTATTATTAATGGTTAAATTACATATGTTAGAAAACTAGATGTTTTAAAAAAATGATATATTAGGGGAGTCAGAGAAGATAAGGAAACCAACTATTAAAATGAATTTGTTTTGGGTGATTGAGGTTTTTATCGACCGTTATTACCCATTAATATATTATTTTACTATTTTAGAGGAAAATTAGTTATTTTAGGCCTCTCATTAATGAATATATTTTTTATTTACAGAAGCCCCACTCACCCTCCACTATAAAAAGGCAAGTACACTGCCCCTTCCAGACACATCTCATTCCACATTAGCTCATCCAGCCTCTATGTAAATGGTCTCCAAAAATCCATTTTGTAATCATATAATCATCCATTTATGATGAAATCCATCTAAATAAGATTTTTCATACAAACATGATTAAGATGTAACATCTTCCATCAAGATCTTCTAAATAATTTGTTCCTACACCCCCTTCATTAATTATTATTACTTTTTTATATAACAAAACCAATATCATCAATATAATTATATGTTTTATGATAATTATTGTACATACACTCACACACCCTTCCATCTAATGGGTAATGTCCAAATTTTTTAGGTTTATGGAGAACTACCACCTCACGAAATGATTATGGTTCATTTTCCCCTACCGCCTCTCATGTAGGACATTTTCATAGGCACACAGTTTATATATGTCTCATATGTTATTTATAATTTATTTAATCATTTTTATTACTCTAAAATACATATCCTTATAGTAATTTTTTTTGAAAATGATAACATCATTTGTGAAAGTGTGGAGTATTGACCCCTCAAAGTGATGTGATTCGTTCACATTATACCTAGAACAAATAGATGATTGTTTTAATTAACCTTATGTAAAAAAAATTATAACCATATGATTCATGAAATTATTTCCATTACTGAAACATAATATATCACTTCCGTTATTATAGTTTTCACACTCTAAAAACTGATAACGTAGGTCGTGGATGTGTTGACTATCGCCTCCTCAACATGATGTGACTTTCTTACATCTAGTTAATTATATATATAAATATATATGATTAAATAAAATGTTATTTGTGATATAATGATATATCTAGAAATAAATAGTGTAACATAGATTCTTTCATAAACAATCATTGAAAATGGAAACGTTACTCATGCGTTTGTACGACCTACCATCTTATTAATTATAATGATGGTTTATTTTTCATAACCCATATTAATGATTGGTTTTAAAATTATAATTGTTGTAAAAATATGATAATTATGTCCTGATTATTATTCTATATAGGTTTATATAATGTTCCTTCTGACCATAGTTGACCCACAGAAGTCATTTTGTAACATGAAGAGATTTTGGTCTAAACACCTCACCTAAACGTAATTGTTTATCAAGATGTGAAAATGTTTTTAACAATTTATTTGATACTAATGATAATATTAAAAAACATTTTGATTAAATTAAATAATTAACAATAGTTTATTATTTAGTGAATTTAGAGACACACGAGACAAGTCAGATTCAAGGTAATGAATTTCATCTCAATTTACCTTCCATTGATACATGGGTTTTTATGCACCAAATCACTTTTATATTGTGTAAATACTGCCCTTTTACATGTTATATTATTAACATAAATATTCTCATGATATTATATATATCATTTAATTCATGTGGAATAATGATATAAAAGTTTTAATGTGGTATATGATGATTTAGAATGTTTTATTATTTCCCCAGTTATATTTTATTGTAAAAACCCTTATTATTACTTATCCTCCTCTAAGGTATTGTTAATAAATACATATTCACTATTTAGTTGGGATATCTGATAAGGTAGATTATTTATTTTCCATATGAAGAATTCATTGGAAATGTAATACACGGGTTGGTGACTGTTTAAGTAAATCCCTACTGGTGGGGGATCATTTAATGCTATCCCCTCAATATATCCATAGTTTCATGAGACGAATTAGTTTGCCAAATCAAAAAAGTTTAAAACATCTCTTAACGATAAATTTATCATGTTCCTAGGAAACACGACATCTAATAATTAATAACTTTATTTAATGTGAAAATTGTTTATAATCTTGAAAAATTGATAATTTTTTTCAACATATCTGTGGAAGAATTTCATATTTAGTTCATTGATTAAATGGTAGGTGTTTCTAGCTTCATACATTTTCATATTTATAGTTCATTATCTAGTTATTTTTATGGCATATGATATTAGTTATTTAACAATTCATGTTAATTTATTCTCATTGATTCATTGTTTCCTCATCTTTACATACCATTACTGAGCATTTCATCCCACCCCTCATTATGTTTATTTTCCCCAGGTTATGAAGAATAAATCAATGAATAATATTTCAAGGAAACAATTTATTTATTTTTCTATGTATCATTTTCTTATTTATTATTTATCATTTTTATTAAGGTTATAACATATTTAATTTGGTTTTCCAAAAAATACTAATTTGATTAGTCCTTTTAGATTTGATTCCTTGTAATCAATCATTCTAATATAATATAATAATTCAATTGCATTGGAATTTGGGGATTGGAGAAACATAGAGAAAATAAATATAGCAAGGTAAATACTGGAATTTTTTTCAATTAATTAATAAAGTTATAATTACATTAATTAATGGATAAAATAAATTCCAAAATCTCAGGGATAATAATTATCACTATATTTTTTATAAATGAAATTATAACTATTGGCTTTTATAGTGTATGGAATTATGAGAACTCTATAGTAAAGATGTTTTAGAAGTCATTTTAAATAAATATTGTAAAACCCCATTTAATTTCTCCAATTTAATTATCCCCTAAGACCTATCATTACTGCAACAACGTGAACATATTAAATGTGTAATAATAATATTTTCATAATTATTACTATTATTATTTTTTTAATGGTGGTTCCATATAAAATAAAATTCTATTAGAATAAAAAATACATTTTTTATTCAATAGAAATGTTTAAACCGTACATTTCTATAGGGTTAAAAGACCCTCAATAACTTATAATACCTACTAAAAGATATATCAGAATCACTTGAAGACTATCAAACACATAAAACAAGAAATGAAAATAGTTAAAGTCCTTGAGGTCTATAATAATGAAAAACATTATAGAGAGAACAATGGAAACCATACTATGAATCAAGGGGATGTGTGGCACCATATTCACCAATTAGGATTTCTATGATTGGAAGACACTTATTAAAGTATTTATAAGGCCTCGATGTTTTAATGACCATTGATGGTTGTTGAGGTCTTTAGATAACCATTGATTTTGTAATGTTCATAAAATTTTATAACTATAAGGTAATTTAATTACTATGATTATTTTATGTATATAATTATTTTTAACATTCTAAGTATTTAATGTATCATAATTATTTAATGTACTTTATGAACATTAAGGGTTTTGATTGTTTATAAGAATTATTTTACGTAATAAATGTATGATTTTATGTTAATGTTATGTTTCTGAATGAAAACCCTTCAATATATTAAAAGTGTATACTTATTTATCTTTTAAAAGAAATGAAATATAATCAACTGTATTATAAAGTCATATATATGTTTCAAATATTTTTAAATGCTTTAAATTTATTAAAGTGTAATCGTTAGTTAAAATAAAATATGGTTTCAAATTGAGGATGTATTCTATATTTGGTTTTGAAAAATATAACACCTTTATTTAGAATGAGTTAAAATGAATTTATGACATGTTGTAATGGAAGATAAATTTTTTATTTGCATTTGGAACTTATGATGAATGAAAATATAAATATATGTTCGATTTATTAATTAAATGGTATTTGTATTTTAGTTTAACCCATAGAATGAATATATGTTCTATTCTTGAGACATTATTATAAATATGTTATTATGTTTAATAAAAATATAATTTTATGGTCATAAATATTTGGGTGTGTACCCAACTAACAAAGGGAATCCTTGAAGGCCAAGGCCTCAATGTCTGGTGGGCATCTCACGTTGAACCCCAAGGTCAGAGAACCCTCGGGTAGCATACATATGGTTAATAAATAGTCATGCACTGGTGCTATTTCAAGACCATGTGGAGCATAAGGAAGAATCGGGGTAGCTCCACCGTGCGGGGTAGGACGACGGTATAGGGTGCGCGCATAGTTCGCCAACAAGAGAACCAGTATGGGGAGGTACTAGAGAGTAGGAAGAGAGTACATTTCTATAGAAACAAATCATTGATATATATAAGAAAAACTTGAAACTGCCTCTGTTTCAACGTGGGGTGCAGTTTTTAAAGGGAGATCTATTCTAAACTGTTAAATCTTGCCGTGCAATATCTCAATTGTCCGATCATATCTCACATTTGATGTCCAATGACTATTTTATTTTACAATGTGTTTCTTTAGCCATATGATCTGTACGTGGATGATCTTATTCTCGCATTTGTTTCAAAATCGCGTGGTTTCCCAAGACATTCTTATCAATCCCCAGTTAATCTAAATCATCCATCCATTTTTAAAACCCTGGAACTATCCATAGCTATCTAATTGGCCTTGATTGATTCGAACCACCTGCTAAATTTTCACACTTCTCCGTTCTTCATCTTCTTCCATGCACCGCTCCAGTAGCCATTTCCATCTCCCCACTGCTCCTTACTCTCCCATGATTTCCCCATTGCTCTCCACGAAACCAGCTGGTTCATTTTTTTCCACAAGTCCACCGCGGGTGAAAATATTTAATTAAAATTTCCTTGGTTTATCATGTATTATTTCTATAAAAAAATATATTTAGTCTAATCGCTGAATTATTCAAGGACTTCAAATATTTATGTTTGTATATAGCTGATTAGTTTTAGTTTTCTTCAAATCCACTTGATTTATTTATTTTTCTAAACAATTTAATTTAGAAATATTTAAAATATATATAAAAATATTATATATTCCATTTATATAAACCTCCATTTTACATCTTAACCATACTAGTTCTCTCTTAACAAACTCTTCTCCAACCTCTACTCGAATCCACTTGACCTTTCAGTACAAGTGAAGTATTATTTTACTTTTCTTTCATTATGAAAACCCCTTAAACATACCATTGTGTACACACACACACACATATTTATAGTTATATATAACATTCAATCCAACCATGTTTTAGGTTCCATTAATGTTGATTTTTAGAGTATAACTAATGTTTTTAAGGTATATAACACATTTAAGGGCGTATTATTTACTTTTGTCTGATTAAAACATATATATATATACATATATATACCTTTATATGTATATACGGGTTTTTACAAAACAAACCTATAATATTTTTATGATTTCCAAATGATGAACATTTGTTTTTAAATGATGTTCTTAAAATCATGTAAATCTGGTAAGGATAGCATTTTGTTTTATTTAATTGGACCATATAAACATATATGTGTATATATGATTACATGGGTATATAAATATATGGTTTAATTATATTACAAATTAGGCTTTCATAAAACCAAATTTAGTAATTTAATTATGTTTTTGATGTGTACAATATTTATATGGATTTATCTAAAATTGTGTTGGTTGTGAAAATCCCATGAATACCCTTTGTGTTTATATGGTTTCATATAATTTTCAACCCACATGTAAATTTATAATAGCATCAATTACATATATGAATTTCTTGAAATGTTTAATATTAAATCCTGGAATTAATCTAGAGATGATGTTATACAATAAACATGATACAATTTTATATGGGAAAACAATAACAAACCCCTATTTTGTTACTATGTTCCTAAAACATTTAAAATGAGTCATCACCTTGTTAATCCAATGAACTTTCCATTCATATTGATTTTTCATTTTAGTTTAAGTAGTTACAAGAATCTTTTTTTATACATATGCATATACATGGACATACATCTTTGGTAAAGTGTGCTTAATTGTTTATACATCAATATGAATGTTATACATTAGAAATATATATGTTTCAATACTTGATGAGTCTACATAATAAATACTATTAGATTATGATTAACTTGTTTGACACTTTTATTTATAAGTGGATGATGAACATGAATCATATGTATACAAAATGTTTATTTCAATGAAACAAGGGTTTTTAATTTAAGTGTTATTATTTTATGTTAAAAATCCTAACAAACTATTATTTTATGAGCACCAGTTATCATCACTTGTACAAATTTATGTCTATGAGTCCATGTAGTCTTTAGTTTAAGGTTTATAGTTAATTCATGATTCATTTATAAATTTGGACATATTTTAAAAATGGAACATATCTCTTATAATATATTATGGATTAAAATTTTAATTATTCTATGTTTTATGGGACACATTAATTAAAAGACATAAATTAATTATTCGAAGTGGTATGGTTCCCTTTGTATTAAAGACATGATTTTATAAATCAATGCGGTTTGGGAAATTTTGATTTAAATATATTTAGACAAATTCTAAAAGCATTAGATAGATTATGTGATGGGTGAGGCCTGTTATAGCCTCTCTATGAATTAGTAGGTCTCATGAGAAAAACTATGGTCACTTTAGGATTCCATAATAGAATGATTATGTATGGTTTTGGCATGGGGCCTCAGTAGAATGTTATGATTATCAAGAATTATGCATTTCCTAAAAATGTGATTAATATTTCCCCAACCATGTTATTATTCGAGTAGTAGAATATTCATTGTATTATAATCATTTACATATGATAATGGTAATAAATGCATATGGAATAATGAATTATGTACTTGGAGAGTTACAATAGCATCTATTTTTCGAACAATGATACAGAAGTTAATCATACAATGACATTTCGTGAATATAATTTTATGTGTTAAGTGAATTATGATTTTTCAACTTTTTTAAATCTAATAATATACTATTTCATGTGACCAATTTTTTACCTTCACCCTTGCATGTCACCGTTTATTTTCTTTGATAATCTTTTGGTAATTAACCAGAAACCCAAGATTGTTTATAGAAGTATTCATACATTGATATGTGTTTTATCTATAGAAATTAAATAAATATATAAATTCTTCTATAATATATTTCAAAAAAAAATTCAAGTAAAAAATGAAAAATATTGATTACGTGATTCATGAAACAATGAATTCCTATTAAGAAATATTTTTTAATTATTTAAAGGGATGTTTTAAAATAGAATTTTGCTAATTTGATGTTATAACCCCTTACTAGACTTTCTTGTGATCTCCCTACAATTTTAATCTATTTTTATAGGATTTATATATTTTTCATGCTTGAGTACAACTATGTGATAGAAACAATATTAAGCTTTTCTTATTATGCTTTGAAGGAAATGTATCATCTGTATCTAGTTTTACAGAACATAAACTAGAAAGATTCTTTGTGATGGAATGCGATGTATAGTTTTATCATCATTTTTTAATATGAAGGTTGATGGTTGTTGATGTCATTATATGACGTTTGGTTTTTTAACGGTCATAAAATTTTATAATCATTAATTATTTTATGTATGTTGATTATTTTATGTATATATGTATTTCAAATATTCTATGTATTTAATTTATCATAATTATTTTATGTACTTTAAGAAAATTGATGGTTTTAAATGTTTGATAGAATTATTTTAGTTAATAAATGTATGTTTTTATGTAAATGTAATGTTTTTGAATGAATACTTCTCTATGTAATAAATGTGTATACATATTTAGATTTTATTAGAAATAAAATATAATAAGTTTTTTAATAAATAAATATACATGATTCAAATATATTTATATGTTTTAAATTTATCAAAGTGTTATATTCAGTTAAAAGAAAATATGATCTCAAATTGAGAATGTATTCCATATTTGGTTTATAAAAATATACCACATTTGCTTTTATAATTAGCTAAAATAAATTAATGGAAAGTCTTAATGGATGTTGAATTTTGTATTGGTATTTTTGACTAATGATTCATTGAAACATAAAAATGCTTACAATTTATGAAAAAATTGTATTTAGAGTTTAGTTTAACCTCAAAAAAGAATATAAAATCTATTTTTCAAACATTATTAAAAATATATTCTCATAATTAATAAAAATGAAGTTTTTTTTTCAAAATTAGGTTGAGTACCCACCCAACTAAGGGTAGCCATGAAGGCCATGCCCTCAATGTCCGTGGGGTGGATCACATAGAACCTCGTGGTCAGTGATCCCTCAGGCCGCACATTCATGGTGCCTAACGTGTCATGCACCGACATAAATACATTCCCACATGGGCGTAAGGGGGAATCGAGAAATCCCAACCATGCAAGGTGGCACGGCATCATAGTGTGGGAATAGAGCATGCTCACAAGAGCTCTGGTACATGGCGATAATGGGGATGGGATGGGAGTTCTTTTTCATACTGAAGAATCGCCAAACTATATAAGGAAGGATCAAAACCACCTTTTTGATGTGGGATGTCGGTTTTAAAGGGATATCTAATGTGGACTATTCAATATTACCATGTGATATCTACATCATCTGATTTGGTCTCACCTTTGAACTTCATCGACTACTTCATTTTAATGTGTTTCCCTTCTGTCTGTCGATTGGGACGTGACTGATCATAGCCGCTCATTTTGTTTAACCAACAGTTTCACCAAACCGTCTGATCATGCCATGGTTAATCTAAACTATCCATCTGTTTTCAAACCCCTGGTACATGCCATCGAGGGTGAAATAGTTTAATACAATTTCTATTGTTGTGTCATGTAATATTTCTATAAAATATTATTTTTTTCTAACAGCTGAAGATTTCGAAGACTTCTTAGATTGTGGTTTTTTGTGTGTCAGTTATTAGTTTCGACAATATTCAAATTCTAATTTTTTATTTTTTTATTTTTAATCGTGTTATATAAAATATAATATATATATATATATATATATATATATTATATTTAGTGTTTATGTATACCACTATTTTATACCATAACCATATAGGTTTTCTGTTATCAAACACCCCTACATCCTCTGATAAACTCCAATCAACCTTTGAGTATATGTAAGGGATTTTTTTCATCATTTACACTGTGGAAAACACTTATATACACCATTGTGTATATAAGGATATATATATGGTTTTATATATCTTTTAATCCAAGCTTCTTTTAGGTTTTCTAAACGTGGATTATCAGTTTTAACTGATGTTTTTAATGCGTATAACACTTGTAAGGCATTAATTTTTATTTATATTTGATTAAAACATATTTATACATATATATATATAATTTTATATGTATATAATATTATTTATAAAACAATCCTCTAATATTTTTATGATATTAAAATGATGAACATTTGTTTTTTAATGATGTTATTAAATGCATGAAAATCTTGTAAGGATTTCATTTTGTTTTGTTTAATTAAAATATATAATCATATATGTGTATATACAGTTATATGTATATATACATATAGGTTTTTATTATAAATCTAAATTATGCTTTCATAAAACCATTTTTAGTGATTTAATTATGTTTTTGATGTTTACAATATTTATAAGGAATTATCAATCATTGTTTTTGTTGTGAAAATCCAATGAATATACTTTGTGTACATATGGTTTTCTATAATTTTCAAACCCACATGTAGTTATATAATAACCGCAATTACATATATGAATGTCTTAGAATTTTTAATAATATATTATGGTATTAACCTTGTGATGATTTCATACTATACCCATGATACAATTTTATATTGGAAAACAATAAAAAACCACTATTTTGTTACAATGTGCCTAAAACTTTTAAAACAAGTTATCACCTTGTTAATTAAATTAACATTACATTCATATTGATTTTTAATCTTAGGTTAAGTAGTTTGAAGAATATTTTTATTAATACATATTTCTATACACGCACATACACCTTTAGTAAAGTATTTTTAATTTTTTATAAATCAATATGAATGTTATAAATTAGAAAGTGTTATGTTTTAATATATGATGAGTCAACCATTGTAAATACTATTAGTTTATGATTAACTTGTTTGAGACTAATATTTAAAAGTGGAAGGTGAAAATGAATTGTAAGTATACAAAATAATCATTTCCATGAAATAAGGTGTTTAAATTTAAGTGTTATTATTTTAGGTGATAAATCCAAAAAAACTATTATTTTATGTTTATCTGTTATCATCCCTTTTACAAATTTATGTCAATGTGTCCATGCAGTCTCTAGTTTAATGTTTACAGTAAATGCATGATTCATTTATAAATTTTGACATATTTAAAAAATGAATGTATCCGTTATAATATCATATGGATTAAAATTTTAATTATTCGAAGTTTTATGGGACACTATGAATAAAAGACATAAAGTAATTAATCGGAGTGTTATTGTACACATAGAGTAGAAGACAATATATTATAAATCAATGTGGTTTGGGACACTTTGATTTAAATAAATTTATACAGATTAGTAATTCAATGGATTGATTATGTGATGGGTGAGATCAGTTATGGCCTTTATATGCATCATTCGGTCTCATGAGGAAAACTATTGTCATGGTAAGAGGCCTTGATAGAATGATTATGTGTGGTATTGGCTTGCGGCCTCAATGATTATCCAGCATTATGAATTTCTTGAATTTGTGATCTATATTTAACCATCCAAGGTATTGTTCGACTAGTAGAATATCTCATGTAATAGAATCATTAACAAATGGTAATGATAATAAATGCATATGGAATAATGAAGTTTGTACTTGGATAGTCACTATAGCATCTTTTTTTAGAACACTGATACATAAGTTAATATTACAAATGAAATTTCATGAATTTAAATTAATGTGTTTTTTGAATAATGATTTTGTTAATTTTTTAATTCTAAGAAAGTAATATTTCATATGATAAATTGTTTACCTTCCCCCATGCATGTCACCCTTTATTTAATTTTATCATCTTATAGTTTTTATGTAGAAAACCAAGATTTTTTTTGTAAATGTATGCATACTTTGATAAGTGTTTTATCTATTGAAATTAAATAAATATATAAATTCTTGTGTAATATATTTCTCTAAAAATGTTTTCAAGTATGTTTTGAGAAATTTTGATGACGTGATTCATGAAACAATGATTTCATATTAAGATACTGTTTTTTAATTATTTTAAGGGATGTTATAAAAAGAAATTTCACTAATTTCTTTTTAAAACCCCTTACAGGGCATTCTTATGCTCACCAAAAAAAATTATTCTATTTTCTTAAGGATTAGTATATTTTTCATGATTGAGAACTACTGTGTGATGGAAACAATATTAAGCTTTTATTATTTTGTTTTGAATGAAATATATCATTTGTATCTTGTTTTCGTGAACCTAAAGTAGAAATATTCTCTATGATGGAATGTGGTGTGTACTTTTATCATCATTTTTTTAATATGACTATCGATTGACATTGAGGTATTTATGTGACCTTTGGTTTTTTATTGGTCATAAAATTTTAAAACATTTATTTATTTTATTTATTTTGAAAAGTTAATGTATATAAGTGTTTTAAATGTTCTTTTTATTTAAAGTATCTTAATGATTTTATGTACATTAAGAACATTAAGGGTTTTTAATGTTTGTTGAAATGATTATAGTTAATAAATGAATGTTTTTATGTAAATTTAATGTTTTGGAAAGTATACCTCTCTATGTATTAAAGGTCTATACTTATATAGATTTTAATTTAAATATAATATAATCAAATGTTTCATAAAGAAATATACATGTTTCAAATATTTTTAAACGTTTTAAATTTATTAATGAGTTATATATAGTTAATAGAAAATATGGTACCAAATTGAGGATGTATTCCATATTTGGTTTAAAAAAATATAACACTTTTTCTTTTTGAATGAGTTATAATAAATTAATTACATGTCTTTTTTGAAGATAAATTTTGTATTTATATTTTTTACTAATGGTTCTTTAAAACTTAAAAATGTATACAATTTATGAAAAAATTTTATTTGGAGTTTAGTTTAACCCCATGAATGTATATAAAATCAATTTTTTAAACATTTTTATAAATATTTCCTTATGATTAATAAAAAAGAAGTTTTTTTACCAAAATTAGGTTGAGTTCCCATCAAACTTAGGGAAGCCTTGAAGGCCAAGCCCTCAACGTGTAGTGGAAGTATCATGTAGAACCTAATGGTTAGAGATACCTCGTGTAGTGATTTGATGGTGCATGATGAGTCACGTAATGGACCTAGTGCATGCCCACATTGGGCGTAATGAGAAATCAAGGTAGCACCACCGTGCAGGGTGGCACGACGGTATAATGTGGGCGTAGAGCATGCTCACAAGAGAACCGTTACGAGGAGGTACCGGGAAGGGGGAAGGGAGAACATTTCCATAGCACCGAATCATCGAACTATATAAGGCAGACTCAAAACTACCTTGGTTTTGAAGTGGGATGTGAGTTTTAAAGGGATATATAATTTGAACTGTTTAATCTCACCACATGATATCTCTGTCATCTGATCTGGTCCCACCTTAGAACTCCACCAACTACTTAATTTTAATGTTTTTTCCTTCAGTTAGACTATCTGAACGCGACTGATCCAATCCAATCATTCTTTTTAAACCTCATAGTTTCTGTCTCACCCCGTCGCTCGGGGCTCGGGCCGTGACTACCCCAAGCCTGTCGTCCTTAGGCCAAGGGCCGGAGAATAGCACCAAAGGCGTAAATCACTAAAACTGGGAATTCATTGACTTTATAAATTATATCACACACAATAGAGTATATGCTGGAATAAAAAACAAAAAGTAAAACCGTATGCAAAAGGAGTGCTGAAAAGTAAAGGGGCCGGAAATACAAGTCGAACTGTATAGTAACAATACAACTAAAATCATGTAAAACTGATAAAAAGGTAATGTAGCTACTGGGTCATCCACCAGGGATTCTTACCTGAAGGGTGGGTACTGATCGCCTCCTCAACACTCTACATCTATCAGTCTCCTCCATGTACTGACTCGTCGTATGGACCACCTCCAGGTACTGTTCAGGCCTACTACTCTGATCCTCATTCAGTGTTGTCCGTCATCTACAACCAATACAACAAGGTGAGGGAATTTCCCATGTAGGGTTGAGTATAACGTTACTCAGTAGGGACCCCGAGACCCTCAAGGTCTCACAGATCCAAAAATGATAAACCAAAATGTATGAAATCAACAGATAACCACACATAGGTATATGCCCATACATATACCTATGTTATCATGTAATCCATCTAAATCATGAGGTAAACAAAAAATTCACTAACTCAGATCAACCAGGATTTTATTCTTGGGATAATATCAATTTGAACCCACGGCTGATGGAGAACTCCTCATCTATCAAGTACAATGGGCCTTCCGCATCACATAGAGACACTTCCCACTACACATGGACTACTGAGGTACTCCTCCTGTCGTGTATTTTGGTTCTGTCTCTCTCACACATAGGTGCACCCCACCTCAGGTCTTCCGCCACAACCAGGATCTCCCCCTTATAGCCTACTGAGGTACTCATCCTATCGAGTACCACGGGTCATCCGCCACAACCAGGCGCTCATCCGTTGTGGGTCTACAGCCCCAACCAGGCACATCCCACTGGGCTAGTCGAATCACTCAGAGTCGAATCGGCCAGTAGTCTCCAGGTATCAGCAAGATACTAGGTTTCTGATGAAATGTCTACTCGTCTCTGGATGATCCACTCCACAATCTACTATTAAATTCTCCAACTGTCATGAAGTTCCTTGTAGAAGTATCTCAAATGATTGCCTTTTCATAGGGGTCTCAATGCAATAGATGACGCATCAATCGGATTCCCGGTCTGTGAGTTATAAGCTTTTTAGTGCTAGGGTCTATTTGGATTCATTCATGATCCAACCTGACCATTTCTCAACTTTGACCCAAAATCTAGTGGAGTATACTCAATAGTACCATTGTGCTCCAAAATTATCAGTGCCGTTGATGGATCGTCAAACGGTCATCCAGTGCCAAAGATATGGCCAAAAAAGTAAAGGCTCAGTAGTGGGCACGAGTCCGGTCCGACCTGGTAAGGCCTGTTGGGTATGGCATGAACCATTTGGCGGGCTAGCTTCTTCGGTTAGGCCCAACCCACTAGGCCCATCCAAGTTGGTCACGTGGGCAGTTCGGCCCAGAGGTCACCGTGAGGGTCATGACTCGGCGAAGAGGGTGCGGCAGGTTTGGTTTCAGCCAGCGCCACGACGTGCACAGTTCGGGTGGGTTGTCATGAGAGGGTGAGTTGTTTCATCTAGCGGCGCCATGAGGGATGTCATGGGCTGGCTTGGGAGGGATGTGCAGCCCAGCCAGGCGGATGCCTGGGCAGGCCGACGGGGCGGCCGGGTAGGCCGAGACGGCCTGGCCAGCCAGTGAAGAACGCGAAAGGCCGAGGGGAGGCCGGGCAGGGCGCTCGGGAGGCCATGGGCAGGCCGGGTAGGGCACGGTAGGCCACGGGTAGGCCGGTGGAGCGTGCGAGAGGCCACAAGCAGGCCGTCGAGGCGCCCGGTAGGGCCGACGCGGTTTGCCAGGGTTCGGCCGGGGTATGTGGCAGACCGGTACAGGTTGTGGAGGCCACGGGAAGCTATGACTTTTTCATTGCAACCGTTATCGCCTCATTAGTGTTACGTCGCTATGCCGAAGAACGCAAAAAGAAGGAAAATCAGTGGAGCATGTCAGGCCATGATAGGTTGGCCCGTATCCTCGATTGATAAGAATGAAGCTAAGAAACCCTCATTATCCAAAAAGGAGGGATGAGCAAGGATCTCAATTGAATTTAATCCCCCTTCCATTGATTCGTCGTTCTTCATTCATTGACGGAGTCACAAAAGTTTGTTATCAAAGACGTCTCACGACGGTTGAAGCTTCGAGGAAGAAGTCGAAGAAGGATCGGCTTCCATCGTTATTCATTCTTCATTTGGAGGGGCATTATTTATTGGATAAATCCTTTTCTCCCAAGTTCTTCTCTTTCTAAGCACCACCAAAGTGAATATTCCCACAAAATAATAGATTTTAATCGCTAATTTTGTTGTTGAAAAATTATTCAAATTGCCTAATTAATTAGGTATTTTCTTCTCAATTAATGTAAAAGGTTGTCACAAATTAAATAAAGGGGATTCGAAGAGGTTCCCCTATATTAATTGGAGCATGAGAGTTTTATCCACTTTAATGCGGAGTTTCAAGGGGTTAAGAGTCGGGGTTGTCCCCAACACAGTTATCCTCACATGGGAGGTTAACTTCGGTTGGGCCCCACAAATATAACCTCTCATGGGTTGTTAAGGTGTGGTGGCCCCACCTCCAGCTTCCAAGAAGAGTTTATATCCACCCAACACACACTTGGTGGCTCAAATAAAATAAAGCGACACACACTTTATTTTATTATTTTCCATGAGAACCAAAATTTTAACATTTAATCTTGACCTATATCCGTGGAAGTGAAAGTCTTATTAAGAGAATATCGGTGCAGCGAGTTCAAAAGTGACCTCAAATTTCTATTTCGAGCAGTGGTTCAAAAGTTATAAAATACCGCTCATACATTTACTGAACACAGCCGAAAAAAAAACATTAGAATTTGTTTCCGGGCACACCGGGCCTCAGAATCATGTGCAGTCAGTTTTCATGGACTCATAAAATTCCCATGTATTAAAAATAATAACAAATTCCATGATATTTATGGGTGTTTACATTCTTATCCACCTTAGGTATTTACGTCCCTGTATGCTGCAACTCAAACTAAGTTATCAAATGGTAGTACTGAGCACACATATGAGCCACCCGCTCCTATATGCTCTCATGGAGGTTTCCATGCTTCCAATGAACAAAAACCAGAGGCATCTACTATCCACGAAGGACCCACTCCTTTTGATCCTCATACTCCCCTGGAAACTCCGTAAAAGTCACTCCATTGTCGACGTACATCTCCCCATGGTCGATGATGTGAGAAGGGTCATGCATGTATCTCATCAGTTGAGATATATGGAAGTGGTCGTGCACCTAGGGCATGTCACACCTATCCTTTTTGTATTATTTATTTTTTTATTAGACATTGGAGAGTTCGGGTCAAGGCCCGACTTAAAATTTTTGAGTTTTATTTTGAAACGCACTTTGTGACCTTTTCGGCGTTCAGTGCGCCGCTGTCAAAGCCGCGCGACCTTGCTTGGGTCACTGCGCGGCCTCGCTCGTCTCTCTGAACTCATTCATGACGTGGAACCAATATAATAATGAATATTTTAATAAATAATTAAATTATAAGAGGGTTAAAAATGATAATTGAGACCGCGCGGCCTCATGCAAGGCACGATTTTGAAACAGCGCAGCCTCTCCTGGTACACCTGGTGACCTGCCGATCGTCAAGTAATAAAATAAAAAGAATTAATAAAGAATATATAAAAATTAAATAAGATGAAATGGTAATAATAAATAAAAATAAATGAGTAGAAATGTAAAGAGAAAGTTAATAAAAAAATTGATAAAAAAATTAATGAAGTTCGTTTTAATGATAATTATATTATTAATATTATAAATTGAGGCTATTATTAATTATTAATGGGTATATTTATTATTTCTATCATTGATGAAAATTAAGTAATTTTATTATTATTAGTTTTGTTCTAGTTTATTTTTTTTCTTATTATTATATTTATTATATTTTTCTTTTATTTTTAATTCAGTGTTTTTTTCATTCCTCCCACTTTGTGTGTTAGGGTTTCCTTTTTCTTGGGTCGCACCCCCTTCCCCTCGATCGGCCTGCTGCACCTCCCATTCCTCTTCTCCCCATCGCGGCACCCCCTCCCATCTCTTTCTTCTCCTATGCCACAACCTCCCTCCTACCCCATTTCACATAGCAGCCTCCTCCTTCTGGCAGCCCTGACCGCCGCTCCGCCCTCCCTTTCGACAAGGTCTGCCGTCGCCCCCCCCCCCCCCCCCCCCCGCTCTCCAGATCTGATGCACCTTGCACCTCCTTGACTCCACGTTGCCTCGACGCCCCTGCTCCCACTCTGACCGGCGAAGCCCGACGCCCCCTACTCCCCTTGTCCAGCCCGAGGCGCAACGTCCCCTGTAACCATGTCTGGCGCTGCACCTGGATCACACGATCCCCTCATCCCGGCCTCTCCTTGTGCAAACCAACCAGTGACCGCAGCCCCCCCCCCCCCTTCGGTATAGTCTTTATCCGTGGTTTTATTTTCTTTTTTTTCTTTCCTTTAATTTTTGGTTGTCCTTTTGGTATGGGGTTATTTTAGGGTTTGGCCTTAAATTTTTTTGGTTCATTTCGGGTGTAGTTGGTTTGATGTATTGATTTAGGGGATTTATGATTCTGAGTTGACATCAAGTTATTTTGGTTGAGAAAGATGTTTTGACAATTTATTAACTTCTGTTTAATTTTTTTTGTTATTCTTGTGTGAAACGGGGTGAGTTTTGGATATAAATCCATTTATATTGAAAGTTTGTATTTTGTAACTTCTGCATTTGATTTATTATATCATGCAAGGGTTGCAGATTTTGTTTTAGTATGGCATCGATGGGTTTCGGTTCACCGTCAACGTTTTGGGGATTTTCGGGCTAGATTTTTAGGCTACAGTTGGTCTAATTTTGATGAAAAGGGTTTGGAATTTTGTTTTTAGGACATACCCATACTGTTTGAGCTGTTCCTGGCATGCAGTGGCCTTTGCGCACCAATTTTTCGGAGTTTCTACACGAGGTAGGTGGTTCCGCACACAATTATTAATTTACAATCATTTTCTAGCTTATCTAATTAATTTAGTGCTTTTTATACTTGTTGACAAACTTCAGAATTGCCTTTGACTCAGAGTTATTGTGCATTTATTCAGTTAGAGTTATGTTCAAGTGATTCTGGTAAATTTTATTGTGAAAACTCACCTTGTACTGTTTATTATTGTTTGAAAATTGTGCAGTGAGTGAGTTAGGAAGTGCAGATGATGTAGTTTATATTTTGGCTAGTTTCAGAATATGTTCTATTGTAAAAATGGGTTTTGAGTGAATTTTTTCCCGTCCAAAACTTTAGCGACATGTTTGAAACTGTTTAAAAATTTCTTTTAGTGGGTTGCTCAATTGTCAAAGTGTTTTGTTAAGTGTTTTAGCTAGTTTAATTTCATGTGTAAGGGGTGCAGATTTAGTTTTTTTTAAGTTTTGTGTGCATGTGGTTTTCAAAAAGGATATTTGTGTGCAGGTGACATGTTATGTGAACTTTGAATTTAGGTGAGCACAAGGAGGGAAGACGGGGTATTAGGTGGGGGGACTAGGACTAGTGAGATAGTGTTCCGGAGATGACACGGCCCGGTTTCACTGGCAGGATTGATGATTGCAACATTAACTAAACATATGATATCCGATGGTCGTGGCCTTTTATACCACATGTTCTAAGTGTCGTGGCCTTCTATGCCACGTTATCTGAGGGTCGTGGCCATCTAAGCCACGTTTCACCGAGACACGAAGTTCTAGGGTCCCACTTATTTCTAGTACCCATAGGGCCTCTCCCATCCTTTGGTGCTACTGGTTACATTGTGCACACAATGATATGTTGAATGTCACTTGAGTTAATGCCCAAAAAATGTGTATACCTTAAAACTATTTTTCTTTAAAGTCGTTTTATGATAAACCATTTTTTCACTAACATTGTTAAGAAAATCATTCTTTCTTTTATTTATCATTGCAAATGTGTTGTATTTTAATATTTGTGCATGGAATCATTTCTTGGTGATATCCTGTTGGGCGACTGATCACACCCTACTTACACCCTTGGGTGTAAGTAGATTTGGTTATGTCTGATACAAGTAAGGGTCTAGCATTTGGGAGTACTGGTTCAGGTTGTTAGAAAGCCTCTCTACATGAAGTTTTGGTGACAGCTTGAGGGTGGTGTCATCACGCCGGGCGACAATTATTAGGATGGTTTTTGGTCACCTTGTTTTTAGTATTATTTCGGTTTTGGATACACGTGACTCAAAAACCTGTTTTTGGTTAAAGACACATTTGGCTTCAACTTTTACTTTAGTTTGGTTTATTTTGTTGGCTTCCTTATATTTGTTTACTTGGGTAAATTGTTCCCAAATTTTATTTTGATACCAGGGAACTTGTGTCATCCCGTGGGGATCAGTAACGCCCTTCGGGCCTGGCCGCGGGCCGGGTCGGGCGTCGGTTCGGATGGGGACCAAGCCTGGTTCGTGACAGTGAAACTGAGGTAGAAGTTCTAGGTGGTAAGACACCTGGCCTACTCTAATGAGGACCTAGAATGGTCTGATTAATCACAGAGTTAACTTGCCTCCTTGGCCAAATCTCAATAAACATCATCGGGGTGAGACCCTTAGAAAGATGTGGTCACCATCATCAAACTCCAGAGGTCTCCGTCTCCTATCAACCTACGCTTTATGCTTACCCTGTGCAGTCTTCATCCACTCTTGGATGATCTGGACCTTTTCCGTGATAGCCTATACAATCTCTGGTCACACTAGTGCTGACTCACCTGGGTCTGTCCAGCACAGAGGCCATTTGCAATGTCGACAATAAAAGTCCCGAAATGGTGTAATCCCAATGGATGTGTGATAGCTGTTGTTGTATAAAAACTCCACCAATAGTAAGTGCTCCACCCAGCTGCGACCATAGTTGAGGAAGCATGAATGGAGCATGTCCTAGTGTGTCTACATGGTCTTCTCAGTCTACCCATCCGTCTATGGATGGAAGGAAGTGCTTAGACGAAGCTGCATCCCGAAAGCCTCATGAAACACCTTCCCTAGCCGGGATGTAAACTGTGTGTCACGACCGGAGAAAATAGAAGACGGTACTCCATGTAGCCACAAAATCTCCTGCACGTAGTGGTGTCCCAATCCCTCTACTGAACCATGCTCTCTGATCGGTTGGAAGTGGGCCGAATTGGTGATTCTGTCAAAGATCACCCAAATCGAGTCGTGACCCCTGGATGTACGTGGAAATCCTATAATAAATTCCATGGATATCACATGCCACTTCTACTCTGGGACCTCTAAAGGATGAACCAAGCCTGCTGGTACCTGATGCTCTACCTTCACTTGATCATAAGTGAGGCATCGCAAGAAAAAATCTGATACTGCATTCTTCATACCTAGCCACCATTTCTTTCATCGAAGGTTGTGCTACATCTTCACCAATCCTGGATGTACCACAAGAATAGATTTGTGGAAATCCCTAAAAAATTTCTCCTAAAGTGACACTGGCACCATATTACATCCTCTAAAGAGGATGACGTTCTCCCCACCTTCAAAAAATCTATCTGGTGCATGCCCTATGGTTATCTAAGCACATCGTGTCTTGCAGTCATCGTCCCCATGTTGTGTCTCCCTGAATCGCTGAAGAAGTGGGGGAAAGACTTTATGAGACTGAAGAAAGTCTGATCCATCTCTATCTACAAAGGATATCTATAAATCCTCTAACTGATCTGTCGCCTCACCTAGTAGATGTATACCAGATCTCCTGATGAGTGCATCTTCTACAACATTACGCTTTCTATGAGTATAGACTATATCGATGTCACTGTCTTGGAGGAACTCAAGACATCATTGTTGTCTCAGGATCAGTTACTTTTGAGAGAATATATATCTGAGACTTTTGTGATTAGAGTACATGTTATAATGTTTTCCCATCGTATAGTTTTGCCACATATTCAAGGTGAAGACCACTACTGCTAACTCTAGTTCATGGGTAGCATAGTTCTATTCATGATGTCTCAGCTGCTGAGAAACATATGTGATCACTGATCGCTCCTACATCAGGACACACCTGAGTCTAGTCCCTATTGCATCACATTAAACTACGTACCCCAAGCCTTCCTCTGTAAGCCTAAATATGGGGGGCACTAGTCATCCTCTGCCTTAGCTCCTTAAAGCTCTTCTGGAATCTCTCCGACCACACAAAGGGTTTCCGCTTCTTTGTCATGGATGAAAGTGGTGCTACAACTATGGATAATTCTGGGACAAACCTCTGGTAGTAACCATCCAAACCCAAGAAACTTCGTACCTTTGTCACACTTTTGGGTGGCTCCCAAGCAAGTACCGCCTCAATCTTCGCTGGATCCACTACAATTCTATCCCCCAAGATGACATGACCTAGAAAGTGAATCTCTCGGATCCAGAACTGGCACATTAAGAACATACCATAAAGCTGGTGCTCCTGGAGTGTGTCCAGTACTACCCGCAAATGGTAGGCATGCTCCTCCTCAGTAGTCGAGTAGATCAGGATGTCGTCGATGAAGAATACTACAAATTGGTCGAGGTATGGTTGGAAGATCTTATTCATGAGTCCCACGAACACTGCTAGAGTTTTGTTTATGCCGAATGGTGTAACTAAGAACTCTTAGTGGGTATACCAACACCTGAAGGCCGCCTTCTTCACATCCTCATCTCGAACTCTGAGTAGGTGATGTCCTGACCTGAGGTCTATCTTCGAGAACCATCGTTCTCCCTTTAGCTGATCAAAGAGGTCGTTAATCCTCAAGAGTGGGTACTGGTTCTTCACGGTAACCTGGTTCAGGTGACCGTAGTCGACACAAATCCTCAAGCTTCCATCCGACTTCTTGGTGAACAAAATCAAGGCTGCCCAGGGAGAATCACTGGGTCGAATGAATCCCTTCCCCTGCTAGTCCTCCAGCTCTACCCGCAGCTTGTGAATCTTAGTGGGAGCCATATGATATATCGGTGAGCTAACCTAATTCAGGTGACTTAAATAAACATTTTAAAACACACACAGAATCTGTGTTTTTCAACACTAAGTCGGTAATAAGAACTCAGGGTCCCGGTGTATGGATACGTCAGCCGTAACACCAACACTGGACTCCTTGAACTGAAAACCACGCTTCGTAACCACAATCCCACACCTGTCCTTTATAGTGTTCTTTGTCCTCACTGACACACATCTAAAAAAAATTACCACAAGGTCACCCATCCTGATCACTACTCCTGGACAAAGTTGCTTAACATTGGAGTTCTAATGAAATAGGCTCCAGAAAAAGAAGGTGCACCTTATTGACATGAGTCATATCATTTAGTCATTTAACCCTTTTATAATAATTGGGTGTTACAATCACCCCCCCCCCCTTAGAGAACAACATCCTCATTGTGGGACCTACATCTCAACCCAGGCAGTGCACCACACTTAAGGCTGGGTACCACCATTAATACCAAATGTGACAACTCGGTCCCGGTGAGAGCACAACCACCCCGCCTTAACATGGTCGTCGGGTCCTGGCCCGCCAGGTACCACGCACATCCTAGGAAACCTCCTAGAAGGTCACCCATCATGATCACTACTCTAGTCCAAGTATGCTTAACAGTGGAGTTCTAATTAAACTGTCTCCCAAAAAGGAATGAGAACCTTGTTGACATGAGTCATATCATTTAGTCACTTAACCCTTTTATCATTCTGGGGTGTTACAGTTTCCCTAAACTGTCTGATCATGTCATGGTTTATCTAAACTATCCATCATTTTTTAAAACCCAGAAACATGAAACCAATGGTTAAATAGTTTAATAATATTTTCATTGGTGTATCATTTAATATATCTATAATATATATATATATATATAATGTCGGAATTTTTCAATGACTTTATAGATAGAGGTTTTTTTGTGTGACTGGTTAGTATCTATATTTTTAAAAGTATATTAGTATATTTATGTTATGTTTAATCATGTTATGTAAAATATATAAAATATATGTAATAATTTTATATAACCCATATATATAACCCTCCATTCTATATATTAACTCTATAGGTTCTCTCTTTCCAAACTCCCCTCCATCCTCTGTTAGACTCCACTCAACCGTTGAGTACATGTAAGGTAATATTTTTCATCCTTTTCATTATTAAAAACACATATATACACCATTTTTTATATAATGATATATATATATATATATATGGTTTTATATATCTTTCAATCCTAGCATGTTTTAGGTTTTCTAAATGTTTATTATCGGTGTTTAACTGTTGTTTTTAATGTGTACAACACTTGAAAGGGATTATTTTTCATTGTGTTCTATTACAACATATATATACATATAAATATACTTATATATGTATATATGATTATTTATAAATCAATCATCTACTATTTCTATTATTTTCAAATGATTTACATTTTTTAAAATGATGTTTTTAAATGCATGTAAATCTTATAAGGATTACATTTTGTTTTTTTATAATTGGACCATATAAACATATATGTGTTTATTTAGTTATATGTATATATACATATAAGATTTAATAATAATCTAAATTAGGCATTCATTGAACTAATTTTAGTGATTTAATTATGTTTTTGATGTGTACAATATTTGTAAGGATTTATCAAACCTTGTTTTGGTTATGAAAATCACATGTATACACATTGTGTATATATGGTTTTATATAATTACCAAACCCACATGTAAATATATAAGAACAAAAATAAAATATATGCATGTCAATGATTATTTAAGAAGTTATGATGGTATTAACGTAGTTATGATTTTATAAAATACAGATGATAAAATTTTATATGGGAAATTAATAACAAAACCTCGCATTGTTATTATGTGCCTAAAATTTTTAAAAAGAGTCATCACCTTATTAATGTAATTTACATTAAATACATCTTAATTTTTTATTTTATGTTAAGTAGTTGGATGTATCCTGGGTTTAGTACATATTCATATACATGAACATAAAAATTTAGTAAGGTGTGTTTAATTGTATATGAATCAATATGAATGTTATAAATTTGCAATTGTAATATTTTATTACATAATGAATCAACAAAAATAGAAAAATATTATGTTATGATTAACCTATTTGAAACATTTATTTATCAGTGTATGATGAACATCAATCTTAAGTTTAAAAAATGTTCATTTCCATGAAATAGGGGTTTTGAATATGCCATGTTCTCTCTTATCATGCTCTCCCGAGCTCGCTCCACCTCTCCCACCTCATTTTCCTTCCACCGGTGTTCATGTGTCCTCCTGGATTATGTTTTCATCCAATGAGTTCCATGGAGCGATATCTTTCATTATTCCTAGGGTTTCTGCCCTAATTACTATTTTAGGGTTTAATCCCCGACCCCTCTTCGACTTTTCCATTCTTTTCTTCTTCATTGTGTTTCATCCCTATTTTAATTTTAGGGTTTCAACCCCATTTTATCATTCCTTGTTCTATGGTGGTCAAGGGTATAGATTTGTTTCCTGTTTAGGAGTTTCGATGGATCTACGGTATTTGGATTTCTCATGAACATTCGTCGTTGATGTTTTGTGGTGATTCTGGTGTTTCATTGGTCATGACATTCTATTGAAGTCATTACCTCTTTTATTCTACTCTAGCCTCTAGATCCACTGATCCCTTCCATGTGGGTTAAGTGCAATGGATTTCAATCAGTTTTTGGTAGTGGTGTGTGTTGTGGTGGGGGTTTTAGGTGGTTCAGCCTGGGTTCATGCAATGGTGGGGATTCCGATGGATGGGTGCTTATGGTGAAGATCTTGACTCCCTGTGAAGACTCCATACTTCTCATACACTGCTCTGTTTTCGGGTATCACCTCTCCTCTTCGGGTCAGTTTTGAGAGGTGGTTGTCATGAATGATTTTGGAGGTGTTTTAAGAGTTGTTATCAGTGTTCCAGGAGGTTAAAACATCGCTCCGTTGATTCCTTTTGTAGTGCGTATGTGGTCTGGTGATTGGGGGTGACAACTTTAGGATGCTGAGGTTCTTCAAAAATCTGGTGTGGGCTTGATTGGTGATAATAATGGTTATGTTGGATTGATGTTTTCGATAGTTTTGGTGAGGCAGGCTCTACGAGATGATGACGACGGTGTGCTAGGGATGGTGGTAGGATAAGAGGTCAGTGATGATGAGCTTATGAGGTTGATGTCTGAGGTAATGTGACAATGTGAAGGTGGTGACAGTGCTAAGAGGATAGTGCAATTTGGTGATGATGGTGGTGTGCTGTGTCCTCGGTTGTTGTTCTCTTGTGATACTCCCTTGCCCTGGATTTTTCTTTTGTAAGGATTAAATTTGAATTTGAAATTTTGAATGTGGATTTTGGGATGTGGTTTGTTGTGTTAGGGTTCATGTGGGCGATGTTTGGAACTAATTTCCAGTTTTTTGAGGTTCAAGCTTAGCTAAAATTTGGATTCTTTGAAAATGGGAAAAAAGTATTTGATGGAAGGCTTTTGAATTGATGTATTATTATATTATGTGAAAAATACAAACAAAAAATTATTTTATATGCACCATTTAACATCAATTGTAAAAATGTGTATATATGTGTCCATGTGGTGTTCATTTTAATGTTTACAGTCAATGCATGATTCATTTATGAATTTGAAAATTTTTTTAAATGGAAATTATATCTTATAATAACATATTGATTAGGATGTTAATTTTTAGAAGTGGTATGAGACAATTTGAATAAAAGACATAAATTAATTATTTGATGTGGTATGGGAAATTTCGAATAGAAGACATTAATTAAGTGTTTGAAGGGGTATGGGACACATAGAAAAAAAGACATAAATTAATTATTCAATATGGTACGAGACATTTTGAATAAATTAAATGACTTACTAAATCAATGTGGTTTGGGAAACTTTTATTTAACAACATTTAGACATAGGAGTAATGCATTGGACTGATTATGTGATGGGTGAGGTCTGTTATAGCATCTTGATATATCACTAGGTCTCATGAGAAAAACAATGGTCATGGAATGAGGCCTTAACATAATAATTATGTATGGTCGTGGAACGAGGCCTCGATAGAATGTTATTATTGTCGGGTATTATGTATTTCCTCAATATATGATTAATATTTAACCTATCATGGGATTATTAGACTAGTATAATATCCCTTGGTTATGAATCATTTACATATGATAATTGTAATAAATTCATATTACATAATAAAGTATATAATTGTACTGTCATTGTAGAATCTATTTTTAGAACTCTAATACATAAGTTAATGTTGCATCTGACATTTCATGAATTTCAATTTTTTTGTTAAAGTAATAAGGATTTAGTTACTTTTTATATTCTAAGAATGTCTTTTTTCATGTGATAAATTTTGTACTTTCACCCTTGAATGTCGCCCCTTATTTATTTTGACCATCATATGGTTATTATACAGTAATGCAATAATTTGTGTACATGTATGTGTACTCAGATATGTGTTTTATCTATTGCTTTTAAATAAATATATTAATTATTGGGTAAGATATTTCCCTAAAAATGTTTTCAAGTATCCTTTGTAAAAATATTGATCGTTATATTCAATAAATTAAGTTTTCCTATAAAGAAAATATTTTCAAATTATTTAGTGGGATGTTTAAAAAATGTATATCACTAATTTGTTTACAACACACCATACTGGGAAATCTTGTTCTCACCCTGCATTTCTAATATATTTTTACTAGATTAGTATATTTGTCATGCTTGATCATTGCTATGTGATGGAAATAATATGAAGCTTAACATATTAAATTTTTAAGGAAATGTATCAGCTATATCTTATTTTCCATAACCTAAACCGAAAATATTATCTACGATGGAATGTGATGTGTAATTTTATCAGAATGTTAATATTAAAAACATTACACACAATGTTTTAGGCACTGACTCTGGACTTCTGGGGTTGAGTCCCCACAAATGCATCGATGAGAAAAATAATTTTATGTCCCACCTATCACTACATTTCACAATAATTCCTTATATATCTAATGGATGATTTAATTTTTGAATAATAATCATTTTTAATAAATATCTGTATTTTTTAGGGACAATAATTTGGTTAAAATTTCCCAATAAATCAAATAAATTTGATGTGAAACGTCATATGTATAACTGGTATATGGTTGATGAAATACTCTTATCTCTAATATAAGGAAAATTTGGTTTTAAGATAATGTAATGTCTAATTGAAAATGATATTAATAAAGTAAATGTTTCAAGAGACAATAAACATAAAAAATCAATGATTTATAATATAATATTTTGAGCTAAATTATTTTTTCTAGGAATAAATGAAATGGAATTAATATATTCTTTCCAAAATGATTTTAATTTGTAAAATCAATTAATATTTTTTGAAGAAGGTATATTTTTTTAAGAAAGATAAAGCAGTAGTGGAGCATCTTATCAACATATATGTTAAAAAAACATGTCGTTGTTGGGAACACAACAATAAGAATCCTTTATTAATAATTTTATTAAAAGTGAAACCTGGGTAAAATGAATTTTAATTAGAAAATGAGGATATTTAAAAAATTGGAAACAATTTTAGAAAATAAGGATATAGAAGAAAAATAAAACTTATTGAAGGAGAAATAAGACTGAATTCTCATATCAATAATACATTAGAATAATAACATGAATTTAATAATAAATAATAATTAATAACTATATATCCATTATAATTTTCTATAATTTTCATTATACACCCCACATAAATATCACAAGGTGAATAATTCCAAATAAATCTCAATGAACTGAAAATTGACACAAAATCCAACACCTCATACTTATATTTAATTGGGAGATAATTGACATCTTTTATAATGGTCTAAAAAATTAATAAATTATTCCCAAAAAATAATAAAATTTATAATATCATATATAATCCTTTAATGACATCTTATTATTGATTCTGTAAAAGTCTTTCATTATCAGTATTGTTTTATGAGCTAATTTCCTTGTTTTTTCTACTGTATTTTTTTCATAAATGATTTTGATTATGTAAATTGGATATAGTTACCTCATATAAAACATATATTAATGTCATAAATATCATTTTATTCAGTATATATGTTTTATATTCATTAATTAAATTACATCATTGAGAATGAATCACACTTCTTCGCGGAGAGGGTAAGTCATACCAATTCATCAGTAAAGATATCATTTCATTAAGGGGTGGAAAGGTATGGTATGGTATGTATGTTAATTTTGAAAAATCACTATAATGTCTCATATAATTCATATAAGCATTAAATACATTTTTTATAACCTTCCATAAATAGAATTTGAGAAAAGGGGATCACATCAATTTGTGAGGCGACATTTAGTCGTATACATAAGTGAAAATATTGTATCCAAATAAGATTACAAATGAAGTAATATAATGTAATTTTAAAATTAAAAAATTAAATTTCTATCATAAAAAAAAAATATATATATATACTTAATATCAATTCTTATACAAATTTGTGAGAGGCTATGAATGAAAATGAATTATGTCGGTACACAATATGGTAGACCTCTATACACATGGTCAACAATTTTGTTTCCCATTTGATTGAAGAGGATATTTTTAGATGTCATTACACTAACATAAAATAATATATGTATATTTTATATACTATGTTTATTATATAATATGGTTTTAATAGTAACCTATGGAAGTGGACTAAGAAATAAAATAAATGTCTCCATTTATGAATGTTATCACTTCTTAGAAAAATCCATTATGTTCACATAGAACACATTACTAGGATTGTTTTTTTTTTGATAAAACCATGTAATAAATGATGTTGGGAGGGATGTAAAAATGTGATTTTCAGGTATTTTAGAAACAATGTGTTTTGGATGACTGATGTGGAGATGAGATGGGGTGGCCTTTTAGAAGTGAGGGAGAGGACACCCTGAAAATTTGGGAAGAGTCAATCATACACAAGTGTTTCACATTCTAAAATGAAACAAACATCACTATCCTCAACCTTATATGATATGGGGTCAAAATATTCATATAATGTAATAATATTAAACGTTTTATGCCATTTTAAACCCTTAATGTTTATGTTTAACCCTTATAAACCCATTTTTTCCATTACCATGAAAATCGATTTTTACACCTATATCTTTTCAGTATAGTCAAAAAAATAATATTACTGTTTTAAGTAATATTAATTATTATTATTAAAAATATGTAATATATTTTTTCACATTCATTTTCATGAAATATAAGAAATTATTTTAATGTAAAACACATAAGGACGATGGAATAGATTTTTTCCAATGAAGAAATTTTCCTAACTATAAAATATTTTAATATCAAAATTGAATGGATAATTGAATAAAATGACCCAAATTGAATTAATTATATTATAATTGAACTAGTATTTGTTTTAAAATAACTCATATGAAAAAAAAATTCATATTTTTTAAATGAAAAGAAAATATTCATACAAAATAAATATTTTTCTATATTCATCAAAAAAATTAACAGTAATGAAAAAATACAATATTTTCACCCTAAGTTAATTTCAATATGATTGTTTAAAAAATAATATATCATTTTTTCAAATATAGTTTCTAAAAATGATAAATATGTATTTTATAATATGTTGACAATTGTAATGAAACATAATTTTTCGTGAAATATAGATTTTTTATAAAACATTTAATTTTCATTCAAATGATTCAAATGATCATTTATAATTAATTATTTAACAATGAATTTATTTTATAACTATATAGACCATATAATTATCTTATTTTTTTTAATATCTACATACTAAATATTAATATCTAGTTTATACCACATATGTTAAGATAATAATGTTTCAATAGATTGTTGTTGTTCGTTTACACGCAATGTTGCATGCATTGAATGCTGTCAAATTTAAAACTTGTGTTCCATGCATCACAAGTTATCAAATAAATAATCCTCAATATAATCGAATTGTATATTAATTTCTTAGGGTGATATAGTGTTTTCATGTATGTTTTGTGATTTATTGCAGTTATCAACTGAAAAAATGTTGGAGGTATAATATATGTTCTATTTTGAATTTGTATTCTGACTAGTTCAATGAATTAATTTGTTTCAAATTTTATCTATATTGGATTTTATTTGTTTGGGGTGTGGGTGCATGTGTTTGTGGAATGTTAGGGTCCAAGGATATAATATCAGGTGATGATGGATTCTTCAGAGGGGGGCTGGTATACTGACAATTTAGGAAACTATTAGCATAACTTGTATACCCATGGTTCAATAAAGATATTGTGAAAATGGAAATATAACAGGTGATATACCAATGTTTTCAATGAAACAATTGATGTATATCTCTCCCCACTGCTTTCATACCTAGGGATTAGGTAACCATTGTTATATCATATATCAATGGTTTCCTAGCCTATACTAATAGTTTAAAACTATTGGTATAAGATCAATTTCTTGTGGGGAGTAATTCTATAGATATATTTGGTTGGAATTTTACATTGAAAATTTTTAAAATATATTACATATATAACAGCTATCAAGTAAAACATCTAATTGGAATATCCATGTTGAAATATAGATGTAATATTCTTTTAAAATTTGAACATCATTATAAAATACAACTATAATTATTATTGCTATTATGTTTAATTTTGAACATATTACAAGTCAATCCATTTTATATATAATTTCCCTTATAATTAAGATTACATGTTTGTATGTTGGGGTTTTGGTGGACCTCTTTTTTATTAAATAATATGATATAAAACCCTTGGTTTATGGAAATTAATTATGAAACATATGTGTTTACCTTTTATTTAAGTAATATATAGTTTTTTCACTATTCATTTAAAATATTCCCAAGTTTAATAATTACAATTATTGAAAACCAAATTTATATATACAATTATTCTATGAAAATTTTAAATTTTATATAAATTCTATATGAACATAACACATTGATTATTTTTTATTTTTTATTTTTTATTTTGATGGCTACTGAAGTTTATAAAAAAAAATTGTTATTGAATGTAATAATAACCACAAGAACCTAATATATATAAATTTCATTTAATAAATTTTTTATATTATATATTTTTCTATAAAACATTATCCTCAAAAAATATCCCACTCTTATATCCTCCCCCAAACCAATCATCCCTCTCTTCTTTGTGATCCTCCCTCAATCCCCACCAAATCTAGCTATCCTCTATTTGATTCTCCCTAATCCATCCTCCATACTCCCTACTCTAGTATCCCCCTCACAATAACCTATAAATCCTTATAACCACCCCCAATTCTTCCACTAAACATGTCATATTGTCCCAAAATTATATTTCCTCTCAATGGGATACAAAAAAACCCACCATTGCCTAGTTCACTATCAGCCACTTCTAATCTTAGGTTACCATCAGGAACTATCATACATTGAAACTCATGAACTAATCACATCATTTATATCATTATACCTCATCACCATCGGATATTTATGATCCCCTCAGAGTGATTTTAATTTTTCTTCATCTCAACATTGGAATCTAACTTCTTCATAATACATCAATAATTAGGAAACTTTTCTAATGGATTTTTATGGATTTTTATCTGATTTCACAACACCATTAATTATGTGATTCATTACTTTTTTTCCTTCCAATTTATTGTAGTTAAGTAACCCAAATCATCAATTTTTTATCTAAATGAAGGATATTCTGGTAAATTTACATATTTATAATTGATGTTTCTTTTTTCCATTTTAATTACTACATAATAATGAATTTTATAATTTTATTTTATTTTCCCATGGAATGTCATATATATTGATTTTTTCTTCATTTTTATTGTTATTTTTGTGAAGTAAATTTTATGAAATTTTACTCAAGTTATAATTAATGATATGGTGTGAAATTAGTCTATTTTATAAAATTTATTAGGCATTTGTTTTCTACATTCACATTTTTTTTATCTGATTACTTCACACACTTGTATATCTTTATGAAATACAATATTTGGATTGTTTAATGATTTATAATCCATATTTTTTTTATCAAATCAGTTCCAAGAAACTGACGTCAGTTATATAATGATATGAATTCCTTTTTGTTGTTCTTCGCTTTTTTCATGATCATTTCTCTTATGTGGAAATTATTTTCAATTATTTGATATTAATGGTTTTAGAAAAAATTAAGACAATATGGTTAGAAAAATGTTCCTCATTTATAAACTCAATAAAAAAAGAAAATGTAACCATAAATACATACAGATCATTATTTTTCCTTTTTTGTAATGTATTTACCTTTTCTTGTTTTTCAGGTCATGTTTTGTGAATTGGGTAATAGATTCTGGAATCATGGGTTCAATGTTTTCACATATGTACCTAATATTCACTTATTCATTAATATATTTTTTCATTGAACATATTTTTATATCTTAACATCATATGTATTTACATCCTCACACTAAAACTAAGAAATCAATGGTTTTATAGGACCATTGTTTGAAATTTATTAATGCCACAAAGAATGATTGTAGATAATTGATCATTAAAATATAAATGATCCTTCATTTCCTAAATCTAGTAGTTTGTGATATTTCATCCACCAATATGAAAATTACTCTTCTCATTAGCTCTTCAAATTTTGAATCATGTTTTTATTCTCTCCCTCTCATTATTTAGATCATATATTTTTATTGAAGTTTGAAATGGTGATTGAAATCATAGAAATATTCATCTTATTTTTTATGATTGTATTCATATACAACAAAAAATTAATCATATGTTTCCACTAACATTCTAAATACCAATTTTGTTGATATACATGTACTAAAAAACTAGTGTGTTTAAGCTTCCTATTTAATTCAAATATCATGGGATCCAATTAAATTCTATAACTTTAGTTCTTTAACTATAATTGATTTCTTCATATAAATTATATCATTAATTTTTTATAAGAAATATTGTTTCTTATCTATTTCAAAAGGACACAACTACTCATTTGTAATAATTATACGGGTTTCTATGTTATCAATTATAAAAATAGTTTGGTTACATTGGTTTTTCTCTGAAATATTTCTGAAATATTTATTAAATCTTAATGAAAATCGAACTCCACAAACCATAATTCTACTTTCAATGGGTCATCAACTTGAACACTTGGCCTTCAAAACAGATAAATATTCTCTATGGGCTGAAAATAATGATATGATGTTACCAAATATTCTTACAATCAATAATTTTTTTGTTAATTTATTATTATTTAACAATATAGTTTTATATAAAAGTAACAGTTGTAATTTTAAATTTTTATGTTTATTTGATGACATTCAAACACATTATCTAGTATTCAAATCCAATGAATATTTCATATAAATGTAGAAGAATTTTTTTCTCTATATTACATTTTAATTTTTATTATATCAAACACAATGGTGAATATTCTATTGTATTTTAATAGGTGAATTTGTAATATACATTATATATGTGTTATATGACCTAAAATAATGTTATATTTACCTCTTATTTATGTTATATAATAATTTATTGAAATTATATCTGTCTTATATATCTGTGTGTTATATTCATGTAATAAAATGATATATTCGCATTATATTTAGTTGGGTTTTTGATTTGTTTTCCCCTCCCCTACTGATGTGAATTATTATATTATATAATGTTGTGTTTACATTAAATAAGTGTATATTTATTATATATAGTGATCTATTAAAGGTTCAAAAAAGTCATATAATATATTTGTATGTTATATTTATGTTATATATATATATATATATATATGTTATACATACATTATTTTTATGTTACTGAGACATTATAAAATAAAACTATATTGTAAAAAAATATATTGTATATATAATGCATACATAAAAATATTATAACATAATATAACCAAAATAATATGTAAATATATCATTATTATAAATTTATATAATGTAAAAAAATTATATTTACACTATTATGACGTAATATAATACAAATATAATGTAATTATAACAATATTACAACATTATATAATGTCAATATTATGTAAACATAACATTATATTTTTTTAATACTCTTATATTTTCATTATATTAACATTATATAACGTTGGAATAATGTAAATATAACATTATTCTAGCCTTATATAATGTTATATTTGAAAAATATTTTTGTTATATTTACATTATAGTTATCTTAGAGGACATCATAATAAGATAAATATGATTCATGTATAATGTAAATATGATGTCTATTATAAGAGTATAACTGAAATATAAAAAAAATAACTTTATATAATGCATATATATTATAATTACAAAACTATATAACATTATATAACATAAATCTAATTTTATTATATATATATATATATATTATTCTATTATACGTCATTGCATATTGTTATATTAATGTTATATTTAAATAATATTCATATTATATACTATTATATTTAAATTATATAATATTATATTTAAATTATATTTTTTTATGTATATTTTATATTCATGGTTAATATGCCCCTAGGGCCTATCATTGTGGAAAAGGTCCATGTGGGTGTGTCAATGAGTTCTAGTGTTCGAGTCTATGTGGCTTCATGTATGTGTGTGATTGTGTGTTTATTTGTAGCTTTGTAGTTCCTCTGCCCTGACCATTTGTACTATATTAGTTTTATATAATGTTATATTTACGCTAGATTGACATCATATTTATGATGTATTTACATTATATAACATTGTAGATACATTATATTTATATTATATGACATTATATAACGTTATATGATAATATATTATATGAATCTATAATATATTAATTGTACATTATATATCTGTTATATATATTCATATTCAAGATGGACAGATCCACAACACCTTCAGATCAGATTTTCATGGAAAGTCCAAATCTGTCAACATTTTGAAAAAACATAAATATATTTTCATTTTTTATTATTGGTTCCATTATGTTTTTAGTTATTAATTATATTATTTATAATTAATTATATTATATTATATTAATTATTATATAGGTTTTTAATATCATTAATTACAATCAATTTAATTAATAACTAATAACAGAATTAATTTAGTTAATTCTTCATAATAATGATAACATAATTTATAATTAAAATATAAATTAGTAATAATAATAATAATAATAATAACTAATTATTAACTTATAATATAATTATTGACTAAAAAGATAATAGTTGTAATTAATAATGAATAATATAGCCATTCCATTCCTTTACTAGAAGAAACAAATGGGGACCACCATATTGTGGGAAGATAACAATGAAAAAAGGCATTGGGATAATACTATGGAATTTATGATAATATGTGATGGGGACAACTTAAGAGGAAAAATTGAGTTATAAATATACACATCAGAGGTAATTTTTGACTACCATTCCAAACGTGGATGACATGTGAATTTCTATATCCAAGACAATAAACTAATGAACCGAATGTGAAAACACTAATGTTTGGTGTCTAAGGTAGACATCATGAATTAATTGTAGATGCATGAAATTGTCAGTAATGGGATTCCAAAACCTGGGGTCAGAACAATATAATAAAATAGGACTATGTTGTGTCACCATTAATAATATAGAAGGAAGATATGATCCACTAGATTTCTAGGGTGTTTTTTTGGCTACATTTAAATATCTATAACGAATACAAATATGTGATAATAATAATAACATAATTAGTAATTAAATAAAAAATATTAATAATAAAATTTATTAACATAATTAATCATTAATAACATTAATAATAATTACTAATATAATTAAAATAAATAAATAAATTTTCATAATTTGATATGTTACTACTGATAAATAATATAATTTATATAATTAATATGTAATATTTTAATTATTCTTGTTAGAATTAATTAAGAACTAACAAAAAAATTGTACCCCACATTAAGGATTGACATGAAACCCCTAAACCCATTTTATTACATTTTACCAACTCAAAACTAATGTTCATTAATGGGTTTATAGGCTAAGATAGATGAAATACTTTATAAAGCTAATGAATGAGATATCCTATGGTTATACATGAGAAGTATTCAGAATTTATTTCCACCAATCAAAAGCCACAAAACCCCCTTGTTAGAGTCATTGAACTTTTGGTATTACTCATGAGTGTATGGTTTCCCCTTTCAATGCTACAAAATTGTCTTAGCCTTTGATGCATCCTGAAAAGGAACCCCTATATTTCGTAATATCTTGTGGGAGGATGGTTAGATGGAAAGTGAGAAAACCCATTTTTCATTTGAGATTTCCATATGATAATGATGATGTGGTGTCGTTTTGCATCACCAATTGGTTTCTCAACACTCTGGGATTTAACGCACTGTGCGGAGAGTTATATAGACTGGTGAACAAGCATTAGTTAATTTCTCGACCTTTTTCCATGTAATGGGATTCTTTCCAAAGTAGGCCTTTGGGATATTTAAATAATAAATAAGGCATTATGGGTGCTCTATCCATTGAGGTGGCTATGGTCTTTTTTTCCGGCCTCTATTTTTGGTGCATGTGTTTAATTTTACTGTACCCCCAAAAACATAATATATATATATATATATGGAATGGGGAAAATTCATCATATATTTTAAGAGAATAAATAAGTTGATAGGTATAAGGCCCCATACTTACATGTTACACAATCTTCTGTTATGTCAGTAATTCCCTTTGAGGATATTTTTATGTTTAGATATTTAGAGAATTATCCCACAACTATTACATAAAAAACATAGAAAGTAAAATGTGGACACTTACATAAGTATCTATTTCCTCCGCAACATAAAAATTTATAAAAATAAATATTTATTCATTTTATTTTTAATCCTCGTATCTTTTACTAGATTTTATCCATGAATATATTCTCTCTTAACACCTATGAAAACATTTAAAAACCTTGGTTGATCACAAAAATCCCAGTTAGGGACATAAAAATAATGAAAACCCCATAGTCTAGTTTAAATGTGTTAACCCATTCCTTGTTCTTTGAGCGGATGAAACAAAAACAATTTCATGAATAACTTTCGTAGTTTTTACACATTTAAAAACACTAAAACTATTATAAATCAATTAAAAATCCTTTAGGTGAATTAGAAAATAATATACATAAAACACATTCAAAAATAATCCCATTGAAATAACCATATGGTTTACTTCCAAATTGGTGATTTATAATGGGGATAACCCTTTGTACAGTCGATATTGGGCTCACCCATGAGCTATAAGGGGGCTCAACCCTTCGTATAAGATATGCTGTGTAATGACCCGAAATTTTTAAATAAATTATGTTTCCTAAATTTGTGTGTTATTTTATTTTTCATACTCAACAAAACTGTTTCATTTGATAACATGAGTATAATTAAAATGAGACTATTGGGTTTTGACTATTATATGACCGTTAGTCAGTATGACCGTTGAAAACTGAATGTTGCGAATTTTGTCTCTTAATACAGGTGACCTTTGTTAATTAATATAGAAATAAGATTTGATGGCCTCATCTAGTAGTCTCGGGCCAATAAAATCCCATCTAACGGAACATGGGAAGGAGGTAGCACCACCGGGCTTTACTCTGGACCAAACCCAAGCCGAACTTCATCGTGTGAAGCTAGAACGGAATCGCCTTTGCGAGAAGATCAAACAGATAGAAATTACTATTCGTGTGATGATGGCTGAGCCTCCCTCGGATTCTCTCACCTTAGCACACCTTACACTAATGTCCTATTCTGGTGTGATAAGGGGCTATGTAAGGAGATCGTAACTGCCTTGTGTAATCCTTTGTGTTAAATAAATTTTTTGATTTCTTCTTATGATGATGTTTATGAATTTTTAAATGTCCGGATAAATATAGTATTCATATTTTTTATGAATTTTAGAGAAGGGAAATTTTAAAATTTTTTATGTAAACCATAAATAATTAAAAATGTGTAATGATTTTCAAAAAATGGTCTGCTACAATTATGTTCAGTACGAAATTTTGAGTCTAAAAAGATCAACTTAATTTTTGATGAATAGTAAATTATGAATAGTGATTTTATGCTTAGGATTAGTAATGTGACCGAATGGATTAGTAATCTCACTTAAAGAAAGTATTAATATAATCTAGGCACCTTTATTAAGTAATGTCATTCAGTAAAATGGTTAAATAACGGTTTCATAAATTATTAGTCAAGTATTAGTTTTTTCGGGTGAATAGTATTTTTTAATTAAAAATTAAATTAAAAATATTTATAAAATTATTTTTATAAAATGGATTTCATTTTTTAACTCAGAACATTGATATTATGTTAAGTTAATTTTTGGGGATTTTTCTGAAAAGAATGAATTTTCGGTGAATAGTGTATTTAATTAAAAATTAAATTAAAAATATTTAGAAAATTATTTTTATAAAATGGAGTTCATTTTTGAATTCAGAGCATTGATATTTGGTTAAAGTGAAAGTTTGGAATTTTTCTGAGAAAGTTGAATTTTCAGTGAATAGTAAAAATACAGTTTTAGGGTTTCGGTATGTTTAATGACATCATAACTGTGTCATGATGATTTCATGAAATATTTTAAGGGTTGTCCGACTGAAAGTGATGAATTATTGTATGGGGGGACCCATGTGGACTAAATCCATGGGAAATACCATGGGAGAGCCCATGGTTTTGAGAAAACCACTTGTGAGATGTCCCTTGGCCATTAATGCCTTGTCCCCTCACTTTCCCGATAAATACACACCCTTTCCTCATTTATTTTTCACTCCTAACTCTCCACCAACGATTCTATGGTCTCATTACCTCCCAAGAAGTCCTCTAAATGTGCCCCCAATCCCTCAAGGTCATGACCATTGTGTTTTAAGATTTACGTTTTAAGGTAAGGGATCCTACCTCTCTCTTTCTTTTCATGTAATCTCTTTTAAGTCATTTTATTTATGCTCCATTTTCTTATGTTGGAGGATGTTATTTTATTTTCCTCTTAATTCACTTTTCATGTTCATGTGATTTGAGACCCCTTATTTCTCTCATCAATTCATTTTAATAATGATTATGTGGTCCCGTCAGGCTGCCGAATTTTTAAGAGATTCTTTCACCATTCTCGTTTTCATGTTCTATTTTCTTGTCAAGTCTTTCAAGTTACTTTTTTTATGTTGGGGTATGATCTCTATATCTATCATACTGATATTTTATGTTCATATTATGAGATACCCTATGTTATCTCTTCAATTCAGTATTTTGATGTTTTAAGTGGTCTCGTTAGGCTGCCAAATTTTTAAGAGATTCTTTCACCATTCTCGTTTTCAAGTTCTATTTTCTTGTCAAGAATTTCAAGTTACTTTTTATTATGTTGGGGTGTTATCTCTATATCTATAATTCTGATATTTTATGATTATATGATGAGATACCCTATTTTATCTATTCAATTCAGTATTTTGATGTTTTAAGTGGCGCCGTTAGGCTGCCGAATTTTTAAAGGATTTTTTCACCTTTCTCATCTTTTTGAAAGTTCTACTTTCATGTCAAGTATTTCAAGTTCATTTTAATTATTTTGGGGTATGATCTCTATATCTATCATACTGATCTTCTATGTTCATATGATCAGAGACCCTATTTGATCTCATCAATTCATTTTTGATGAAGTTTAAGTAACGTCGTTAGGCTGCCGAATTTTCATAAGAGAAATCCTATTTTTGTCTTCCTTTCTAGTTCTTCATTTCATATGGTATATCATTAAAATTTCATTACCATGTTCTTATACCATTTATATTCTGTCCCTTTACTATTTTATGGGTCATTTATGACTGGGTGACCCATGTCCCCTCTCTTTTCAATGTTTTCTAAAACCCCAAAACATAGCCCTTATGCTGCAGAATTTCCTTCTCAAAATGTCTCCCTCTTATTCTCAAATTCATTTAATTAAGTGAATACTCAAAGTTATTTCTTCTAAAGGGGTATTCAAATATATACCAAAATGTTCTATTTTAAATTATGGGATTTACATACATGATACCTGATTTCCCTTTCCGTGGGTTTAAAGTGACAAAAGGATCACGTCTTTAAAGCAGTTTTTTTAAATGTGATGACTATAAAATGAAACCTATTTCTTTTATGCTATATGGGCTGTTTATGAAATGTTTGATGATGATGATATATTTGGCTCACCTGATAATAAATACAAATTTAAGGGTGCTCCCTGATAGCCCTCCAATGCATTGGGTAAAGACTTAATCTCTAGAGATGACCATTTTGACTAATACCTTGGTGAATAACCTTGGTAACTTTTATTGACACCTTGGGGATGGACCTTGGTGAAACAGAAATTATTGTCTTTGTTAAATGTTTTAGCCACATCTTCAAGTTATTAAATAAATTATTTTTATTATGATATGCCTCATGATTGAATTCTCAAGCCTTAAAGTTCTTTTCATGACTTTATTGATGTATCTCAAGTTCACATGTTAAATGTTTCCGTTGATTCCCTTACTGGGCCTTCTGCTCACCCTTTCTTTTGATGTATGTAACTATGTTATGAGATGCAGTAATGAACCTAGGATGAACATAATGAGGATCCTTTCATGTGTCTAAGAAGAATTTTTTTTGTTTCATGTATCAGGTTCCTGGTTTCCAAGACACTAAACCTTAAATATCCTCAGTTTTGTATAATGTAATGAAAGTTTATGTGACAAAAAAGAGGGTTTCTATAGTTGGTATCAAAGGATGGTTTAGTTATTCGTGGAAATTAGGATATGAAAACTTTAGGGAGAAGTCTAAAGAAAAGTTTAAATAAAGTAAATCTTCCTGGTATTTTGGTGAGTATTGAGTAAGGGGTTGCCATGAAAATACATCCATGTCTGGATACGAGCAGGTAAAGGTGGCTCTGGCAGAGATGTACATAGGGGTAAAACCTAAAAACACCACTTTGAGCTCGACTCGAACAGGAACTGGTACACGACAACCGGCCTTGCTGCACTCTTGGTTACGGCACTCCCGAGGGATATGCTTTGGTAAATTTATATGCTTAGTATAAACCATTATTAAAGGAAGAAAGATAATATAAAATAAAGATTCACATAAGAATATATGATCATGGATAACCTAGTTTGGAACCTAGGGGATCAAAAGTAAGGGTATAGTTTTCTTTTACATGTTATACTTCTATGCTTTAAGTACCTTTTCATGATTATTGGTTAAGTATTTAATCCCCTAAATATACTTTCATTTCTTAGTTAATGGTGGTAAATGGAAGAACATGTCCCCAAAACCAATGTGATAGGAAATGAGATGATTGTCGTATTAATATGACAGAGATGATTAGGGGATTAAAAGATGATTATTATTTTGGAAGACGTTCACTATTTTGGGGACCCTATATGATCAAGGTAAATAGATTACTACGGTATTTTTGTTGAGGAGTAAAGTTTGACATATATTTTGAAGAATTGATAAATTTAAGGTGGACTTATAGAAATTCCGGTTACTTATGGAAATGATTAACCTATCTTGGGTAAAATATGTTTAGGTTATCTACTTCGGTTATAAGATGTTAGGAGTGGTTGATGTTGTTTGGAGATGAACAATGAAGTTTAATTTTGAGGACTATGTTATCAAATCCTTCTTGTATTTGGGTTTCAATCTTAGTTTGGTTTATTTTGGGGAATTTTAAGAATAGTTATTTATGGAATGGTCTATGATGAAATTTGGGTAGTACCATGGAACATTGATGATTTAAAGCAGTTTTTCTTCCTCTAGGGTTCTTTATTTTGGAAGAGTTGTTTTATCTTAACCTTTCTGTTTTAGGGATAATGTTTAATGATATAAGAAATAGATAGTTAATCTTTGGTGGATTATGCGATTCTCTAAAAGATGATTCTTGTGCTTTGATGAGACCAAGTAGTTTTGAACACTCATCGTTTGGACAAAAGACTAGTTTTGGTAGAAACTTATTAAAGGATGAAACTCTACTTGAAGGAAGGTATATTTCCTAATGTTTTTATTCTATGTAGTAAATGAATTCCTCAAAACTATGAAAAGGAACGTAAAACAAAAATTGTGTCTGTTAACGTTTCCTACATGGTAATCAAAGACCGTTTACACACATCATAAGTTTTTTATTTTCTTATTGTTAACTTTGTCCTAATCATGTTTTCTATCACTCTCCCTCAGAACATGACCCTTTGTTTTTTCTTCCATATCCATGTTTTCCTACATGGAATCCTATTATGGGTTTAAACGGTTTACCTTTGTACTTCCTTTTCAATCTTTTAAAGTAATAGTGTTAGTAACTCTTTTTCTGATTTGAGACTTTCAATAAAATTTCAAAACCCAATTTTAAAAATTGTGAGGACGCAATTTCTTAAGGGGGGAAGATTGTAACGACCCGAAATTTTGAATAAATCTTGTTTCCTAATTTTGAGTTTTATTTTATTTTTCATACTCAACAAAACTGTTTCATTTGATAACATTAGTATAATTAAAATGATACAGTAGGGTTTTGACTATTATATGACCGTTAATCAGTATGACCGTTGAAAACTGAATGTTGCGACATTTGTCTCTAAATACAAGTGACCTTGGTTAATTAATATATAAAAAAGATTTGATGGCCTCATCCAGTAGTCTCGGGCCAATCGAAGCCCATCTAATGGATCATGGGAAGGAGGTAGCACCACTAGGCTTTGCTCTAGACCAAACTGAAATCAAACTTCATCATGTGAAGCTAGAACGGAATCGCCTTCGCGAGAAGTTCAAACTGATAGAAATTACTACTAGTGCGATGTTGGCCGAGCCTCCCTCAGATTCTCTCACCTTAGCACACCTTACACTTAGGTCCTATGCTGGTGTGATAAGGGGATATGTAAGGATACCGTAACTGCCTTGTGTAATCAATTGGTTTCAATAAAAATTTTGATTTCTTCTTATGATGAAGTTTATGAATTTTCAAACGTCCGAATAAATATAGTATGCTTATTTTTGATGAATTTTAGAGAAATAAAATTTTAAAAATGTTTATGTGAACCTTAAATAATTAAAAATGTGTAATAATTTTCAAAAATTGATCTTCTGCAATTATGTTCAGTACGAAATTTAGAGTCTAAAAAGATCAACTTAATTTTTGATGAATAGTAAATTATGAATAGTGATTTTATGCTTAGGATTAGTAATGTGACCAAATGGATTAGTAATCTCACTTAAAGAAAGTATTAATATAATCTAGGCACATTAATTAAGTAATGTGATTCAATAAAATTGTTAAATAGCGGTTTCATAAATTATTAGTCAAGTATAAGTTTTTTCGGGTGAATAGTTTTTTTTAAATAAAAATTAAATTAAAAATATTTAGAAAATTATTTATATAAAATGGATTTTATTTTTGAACTCAGAGCATCGATATTATGTTTAGGTAATTTTTGGGGATTTTTCTGAAAAGAATGAATTTTCAGTGAATAGTGTATTTATTTAAAAATTAAATTAAAAATATTTAGAAAATTATTTTTATAAAATAGAGTTCAATTTTGAAATCAGAGCATTGATATTTGGTTAAAGTAAAATTTTGGGATTTTTTTGAGAAAGTTGAATTTTCAGTGAATAGTAAAAATACAGTTTTAGGGTTTCGGTATGTTTAATGACATTACAACCGTGTCATGATGATTTATTTAGATATTTCAACGTTTTTCCGACCAATGGTGATGATGTATTGTATGGGGGACCCATGTGGCCTATCTCCATGGGAAATACCAAGGGACAACGCATGGTTTTTAGAAAACCACTTGCGAGGTGTCCCCTGGCCATTAACGGCTTGTCCCCTCACTTTCCCTATAAATACCCACCCTTTCCTCCTTTAGTTTTCACTCCCAACTCTCCCCCAATGAAGACCTGGTCTCATTTCTCCCAAAAATTTCTCCCATGGTTCCCCCAAGCCCTGAAGGTCCCAACCATTATGTTTTAAGAGTTACGTTTTAAGGTAAGGGATCCTACCTCTCTCTTTCTTTTCAAGTAATCTATTTTACGTCATTTATTTTATGCTCCATGTTATTAGGTTGGAAGATGTTCTTTAATATTACTCTTACTTACCTTTTCATGTCCATAAGATGAGAGACCCCCTCTTTCTCTCATCAATTCATTTTAAGAATGTTTAAGTGGCGTCGTTTGGCTGCCGAATTTTTAAGAGATTCTTTCACCATTCTCGTTTTCAAGTTCTATTTTCTTGTCAAGTATTTCAAGTTCCTTTTTATTATGTTGGGGTATGATATATATATCTACCATACTTATCTTCTATTTTAATATGATGAGAGACCCTATTTTACCTCTTCAATTAAGTATTTTTATGTTTTAAGTGGCGCCGTTAGGCTGCCGAATTTTTAAGAGATTTTTTCCCCATTCTCGTTTTCAAGTTTTATTTTCTTATGAAGTCTGTCAAGTTCCTTTTTATTATGTTGTGGTATAATATCTATATCTATCATACTGATCTTTTATGTTCATATGATGAGAGACCCTATTTATCTCTTAAATTCAGTATTTTGATGTTTAAAGTGGCGCCGTTAGGCTTCCGAATTTTTAAAGGATTCTTTCACCTTTCTCATCTTTTTCAAAGTTCTACTTTCATGTCAAGTCTTTCAAGATCATTTTAATTATGTTTGGGTATTATCATTATGTCTATCATACTTATCTTTTATGTTCATATTATGAGAGACCCTATTTGATCTCATCATTTCATTTATGTTGAAGTTTAAGTGACGCCGTTAGGCTGCCAAATTTTCATAAGAGAAATCTTATTTTTGTCTACCTTTCAAATTCTTCATTTCATATGGTATATCCTTCAAAATTTAATTTCCATGTTCTTATAACCTTTATATTATATCATTATACTGTTTTATGGATCATTTATGAGTGGGTGACCCATGACCCCTCTCTTTACAATGTTTTCTAAAACCCCGAAACATAGTCGTTATGCTGCAGAATTTCCTTCTCAAAATGTCTCTCTCTTATCCTCAAATTCATTTTATTAAGTGAATATTCAAAGATCTTTCTTCTAAAGGGGTATTCACATATATACCAAAATGTTCTAGTTTAATTTCCGATATTTACATACATGATACCCGCTTTCCCTTTCCGTGGGTTTAAAGTGACATAAGGATCACGTCTTTAAAGTAGTTTTTTTTAAATGTGATGACTATGAAATGAAAACCATTTCTTTTATGTTATATGGGTTGTTTATGAAATGTCTGATGATGATATATGTGGCTCACATGATAATATATTCAAATTTAAGGGTGCGCCCTGATAGTGCTCCAATGCATTGGGTAAAGACTTAATCTCTAGAGATGACGATTTGGACTGATACATTGGTGAATAACCTTGGTAATTTTTATTGACACCTTGGGGATGGACCTTGGTGAAACGGAAATGATTGTCTTTGTTAAATGTTTTATCCACATCTTCATGTTATGAAATACGTTATTTTTATTATGATATGCATCATGATTTAATTCTCATGCCTTAAAGTTCTTTTCATGACTTTATTGATGCATCTCAAGTTCACATGTTAAAAGTTTCCCTTGTTTCCCTTACTAGGTCTTCTGCTCACCCTTTATTTATATGTATGTACCCAGGTTATGAGATGCAGTAATGAACCTAGGATGAACATAAGGAATATCCTTTTCAAGTGTTTAAGAAGAATGTTTTTTTTTTGTTTCATGTATTAGGTTCTTGGTTTCTAAGATACTAAACCTTAAAGATCCTCAGTTTTTCATTATGTAATTAATTTTTATGTGACAAAAATGCGGGATACTATATGTTGGGCTCACCCATGAGCTATAATAGAGCTCCCCACTTTGTATAGGCTATATTGGGCTCATCGATTTCCTGTAATTCTCATGTATCATATCATGAATAAAACACATTCATCACAAAAACCCTTTTTTGAAAGCATATACTAATCCAATATGAAAACAAAATCCTTATAAATATATAATTTTCATTTAAGAACCCATTTTCAATACTAAGATACCCATATAATGGAATAAGGGTTTTACTTTCATTATAAAAGGCATCATCAAGGACAAATGTAGTTGCCAAGTATCTAATAATGGTTACAATGGAAGAGATGTCGTTTTCATCATATACATTAAAAACATTCTTTTTTTCATTTGTAAATAAATTAGAATTATTTGTATAATAGTATTACATTTGAAAACATTTAATGAAATTAAATATTTACCTAAAATTTCATGTGTATTCCTTTTAAACCCATATAAATAAATATGTAATTTAATTTCATGAAGAAAAAAATTTGATAATTAAATAATTAAAAGATAAAGGTGTCTCATACCACATTGAACATTTAATTATTAATCTCAATGATTTAACAAATAACATTAGTATAGATAAAATATGGATATGAAATTTCGTATTATCTGTATATACACCTTATAAAATATTAAATCTGCATGTTGTAAAGAAATACATCAATGAAAGTAGATTGAGACGATGTACCTTACCTTGAGTCCGACTTGACTCATTCCTTCTTTATTTTTCTGAATAAAAACAAAGGCTAATTTATACATTAATTATAACGTTTTTAATGTTTATTATTAATTTTATAACACTTATTACCATGTTGTACCAATTAGATAATTATTTTAGTTCATATCTAATGTTTTGTTGTTGTTTGGTATTGGAGGTGAACACGAACTTATTTTGATGCTTATTATCCATGTGGTCATAAGTCCATTATCTCAAAAATATTATTCAGGATTTAATTATCAAATATAACCAATATATATGTGTTTTAGAATAGTCCATAACATTTGGAGATGTGAAATTTAATGCACCTTTAATAGAGACTGTAGGTCGTACGTATGCATGAATGCTACTTTCATTTTTTTCATATTAAAGAAATGAAAAGTAAATGATATATAGGTATATAATAATTATTGTATAGTTTATATTTTATATATGTTAAATATTTTTATTAACTCCGTCCTTTATATGTTTTGTTTATGAAATGAATGGGTCATATCACATTGAGGGGGGCGGTAGTCAACACTTCCTCATAAGAAATTAGAGTATTTACATATTATGGAATGCATAAGGATATGTTGTAAATAATAATAAATATATATGAATAGATACAATATAAATACAATATATATCATATATAAATACATTTCCATCCTAATGGAATCCATGAGAGGTGGTTGGAAAAAATTGAACAATCATCGTTTTGTGAGTCAATAGTTCATTGCACAAAAAAACAGTAATCTTATTTGATGTAGATAGTGTTGTGTATAAGTGTAATTCGAATCACTATCATAAAAAAATATTATTATATTTTTAATAATGTTTTTTATGTAATTATTTAATAATTATAGAATAGGGAGTTGAGAAGGAAATTTAAGGAAAGAAGCTTGAGAGAGGACGGTACCTCTAAATTGGGTAACTTAGTTTGTTTCGAGCCAAATGGCTTTCATGGTTTACAATATTACCAAGTTAATAATTTTTGGAGGAAGAGAGGGATATTTGGACCATATTTTGTAAGAAGTTGGATGAAACTACTTTCTTGAGAGGTGTGAGTATGTTGGTAGAGGTTGTTTTCTTTTATGAGAGGGAGGAATGTCACTTTAGGAAAATCATGAAATATTTTTTATTATAAATTTATTTTAGAATTTTAATAGTTCCAAAGTAATTAATTTAGGTGATATGATTATTAAGGGTTATAATCCTCTCAAAAAATAATTTTTAGACATGTTTATGTCACAGTATTAACCTTATCTTTTAACTTCAACCCTCAGTTGAAAACATTAACTCTTACCATGTCTTATTGTATTTTCATAATATATGGTTACAATAGTAAATATAAAATTACAATAGAACCAAAAGTTTATCATTAATGTATTTTTTTACATTATATATATTTGTTGGACGAATCTTAGATTTTTAGGATGATTATATTATGTAATAAAATAGTATTTGTTTTAAAAAAACTCATTTTATGTCAATTTTGACACTATTTCGAAATTTGTTTTTGTTAAATTAATAACAAAATTATTAATTATAAATAAAGGAATTAATTAATAACTTACATTTCAGTGTCATAATTTTTTTTTGTAAGGAATCAAAATTTTCAATTTAAATTTATTTTAATATTTATATTATCATTTATTTGAATATTTCATCAATTAGGTAAATGATGCATCATCATTGTATCATAAATATAATTATTTAATTAATGTCAAAAAATTATAGATAAAATACCACGATGTAGGAATTATAATTATCTTTAAATTTACAATTTATATTCAAAGAGATCATTTCTGTAACCCAAATAAAAACTACATTAGTTAGGTGAAACATGCTTATGTTCTACTTCGCTTTTCATTAAAATAAATATTATAAAAGGCCATTATCCGACCCATGTGGCTCCATGAGATTATAAATTAAATAATATGATGGTCATGGTTGGAAATTTTTCATCCAATTGGATTAGGAAATTTTTTAGGGTTGTTTTATATTATTATAATATTAATTGTTACCCTTATTTACCTGATTTACACTTTAACCAGGATAAATAAAAATAATTTCTAAAGTTTCTATTCCAAATGTATAAATAAAAAAGGTAACTATTTAAATAATTATTACTGTATCATTCAAAATATCATGTCAATTTTTTTAAATTCAATACACATAATTGTCTAAAATTTATTTAAAACTATTTCCATTTGTTAAAAAAACAGGTTTTTAAGAAGTAAAAACTATCAGAAGATTAAAATGTGTTTTGGTCCATTTTAAATGTGAAATTACATCCCATGAACACCATATGATTAATTGATATACAATTAATCCAATTAACCTTTAAAACCATTTTAAATGATGACCTAAATATACAAATAAATTACACAATAAGCCAGTTTTGTATTAAAATTCAGTATTTTAAACTATTCATAAAAAATGGATTTTATCAGTAAAAATAGATAAATTTTATCTGAAGTAAATATTGATTTCACTCTAGTAAATATTAATTTTATTTTATCAAATATAATATATAAAAGTGTAAAAAAAATTTAAAAAAGGACCTCCATCAATAGTCGTTAGAATTACATTTAAAAAATATTACAATATTTTATGCTTAATATTTGATTCATTATCATTTTAAGAAACTAAAAATAAATGGAAAAATGAAAAAACATTTATAAAATATATAAAATCATTATATCATTATTTTTCTCAATCCTTCCAACACAATGGTAAGGCTCTAACTACAATTTCAAAATAATAATATTATAGTTGTATTATTTTTCAGTATAAGTCAATGTTGTGTGCAATGTTAGATTTCAAAAAAAACCCCGTTGTTGAATAAATGGTACGGTATCTTAAATAATGTATCTTTTAAACTAAAATTAAAATTATATTTAAAAATATTAATTGATATGAAAATGTATTATTCGATAAATACATTTGATGTTACAACATTCCCCCCGTTTGGAAATTGAATCATTACAGTTTTAAAATTGAGCTGGAAAATTTCATTGAAATTTACTCATTAGAAAAAGATTTATTAAAACTATCACATTAAAGTATGTAATAATAGTTATGAAAGGTCACATGGTATAACACAAAAAATTATTCCTTGTAAAGAAACATCGATATAGATGAAAAAATATCCATCTTGTTCTAATAAAGAGTGATTGAAGACATTATTAGGAGACAATTAACTATCAGTCAATTATAAACATGTGATGGGTGAAATGGTGTTTGATTTAGTAGTACAAAAAGTAAATGGGAAACAAATTTATAATCATTTTAATAATATTGAAGTATTTATATACAATCTTGAATAAAAGAAAAGGAAACATAATTACTTGATGTATTTTTATTTTATAAGCACAATTTCATCTTTATAATATTACCATAATATGAATTTGATCCTTAAGAATAACCTTAATTATAAAAGTTCCCAAAAACCATAAAGGAATTCCATATCTTTAAACTGAGGCCCAAATGTAAAGGCATACTTCGACATTAAACACAATATATAAACATAATCACACAAATAAATTCTAAGGAAGGTCCTTAATAAATTATTATCACATCACATAAAACCTTACAAGGTGTGTTAAAATCATTAAACATATGGATATTCTTCAAAAAATGATATCTTAGGAACATCCATCACTTCACCAGATATATCAACATCAACTTTAGTAACAAAAAAAAGATTTTCCCAAACCTTTTTGTCTGTGGATACTGATTTTCTCCTTATGCAATTAACATCGAGGAATTATTTGAATAATGTGATAACTCATTGTAGATAAAGAATATTATTCATTAAAAGATATATATTGTCTCAACATTAGATTGTTTAGGATTATTTCCTTTGAATTCTTGGACCTTATGACCAAACATACCACACTGGTAACACTTTCCAGATCCTAACATGCATTCCCCAAAATGTATATTACCACATTTGAACAAGTTTTTGTCTTAACTATAGGATTTCATGGTTGGTCTATTCTCCAATTCTTGGCACCATGACCATTTTTTACTATTATAATATCATAGAACATTAGTTTCAGAAATCTCTATTTCAACTTTCTCAACACAATAAACCACAATTTCATAACATTTAAATTATATGGAGGAAAACTATCGACATAGCCTTTATTTCAATACTATGTTAAATCTATTAATTTTACTTTCAATGTCTCAAATAAAATTTAGAACATACATTGAGAATCTTGTGAGTTATCTTCATATTTGGTAACCAAATCATCATCCTTTTTCTTTAATTCTGCGAATTGTTTCTCTATCCTAATCCGAACAACCTATGGGAAATATTTATGATAGAAAATATCCCTAAATTCGTCACATTAAATGGAAGAAGGATAATTATTCTCTATATTATACGTAACTAATGACCACCATCAATCAATTTCACCTTCAAAATAATTAATGGAAATACTTAACTTTTGTTGTTTTGAATATCCCAAGAATTCAAGTGTCTTATCTATGGTATTTATCCATCCTATGGCTACCAATGGGCCAGATGATCCATTTAATGATATGGGTTATTCCCTCATAAAATTCTCTACAGCTAACATATTCTTCTACCGTTCATCAGGATGATACCCCTACCATATATTGTGTGAGTAAGCTACTCCATCACTACAACAAACTATTAAGTTCCAATTCTCATCACCTTATTTTTCTGATTTGAAAGGTTGTATTCATCTCTATGCCATCCCATTAAATATTTCATATTTACATTATGGGAAACCATTTTTAATTGACATATTTTAGATGAGTCAATAAGGTAATCTAAACATGAAACATCATTTCAACTTAACCATAATGTTAAATCCCTTAATGGAAAGCAATTAACATCATCCCAGCCTCTATCATTTTCTAAATAGACCTCTAATACCAAATATAATTCCCTAGACTTAAATGTAAAATAATTTTGAGTTATTTCAAGAATTCCCATAGAGTATCCTTTCATATTTATAGATTTAGATAAAGAGTCTATAATAATTACATAAAAAACATAGAAATACAAAGTCAAAACATCAAACAGTATCTATTTCTTCCATAATAAATTTTTTTTTAAAAAGAAACATGGTTTATATACATGTTTAATCATCATAACTTTTACCTAATTCCATCTATGACTCTATTCTCCATAATATATTGTGAAAAAATTTAAAAACTATGGATGAGAAAAAAATCTTAGTAAGGGAAATAAAAATAAAGAAAACCCGTTAGTCTTGTTAAAAGATAGTAACACATTAAATGTTCTTTGAGCGGATTACGTAAAAAAAATTCACATGAATAACAGTCATACATTTTTCTCAATTAAAAAAATTAAATAAATAAAAATAAATTAAAACATTTTTAGGTGAATTATATCCAAATATATGTGAAACACTTTCAAACAACTTCTAATAGGAATAACTATATGGTTGAATTCTTAATTAGAGATCTATAATGGGGATCACCCTTCTTATAGGCAATATCTGGCTCACTCAAGGACTATAATGGGGCTCAACCATTCTTATATGCTCTTTAAGGCTCATTTGTGATCTATAATGTGGAACAACCCTTTGTATAATATATATCATGCTCCCATGATTCATATAATACTCATGTACCATTTCATGAAGAAAACATGTTCATCCCCAAACCTATTTTTTTAAAGCTTCTTCCATGCATATATGAAAAACATTAAAATAAGAAAATACCATTTTAATATAAGAACCAATTTTAAAAACCAAGATACCCATATAATTTAATAATGGAATTATTTTAATTTTAAAATACATTAAGGATTATAGTGGATGCCAAAAAAATAACAGTTATTGTGTCAGAAAAGTTGTTGTCCACATTTACGTTAAAAACATTAATTTTTCCTTTTTTTAAGGAAATAAAAATGCTTCATTTATAAATATTTCTTTTGAGTACATTGAATAAAATTCAATATTGACATAAAATTTCCTTTAATTCCATTTTTATACCCAAATAATTAAAATTGTAATTTAATATCACATAAAAATGATTTTATAATCAAATATTTAAATGTTCCAGGAGTCCTAGACCACTTTGAAAATTTAAATATTAATCTCCATGATTTAATAAATTACATTAGTATTGATAAGATATGCATATGAAATGTTATAGTTTATTTATATGCACCTTATGCAAGAATAAAGGTACATATTATCCATAAATGGCCCAATGAAAGGAGATTGAGAGGACGTCCCTTACCTTGAGACCAACTTGCCATTTTTATCATTAATTTATTAAATAATGGACATAATATAGATTAAAATTTATTTATATCATTTTTAAACATTATTATTGTATATATATCACTAATTACCATGTTTTAGAACTTATTTAATTATTTGTGTTCATATCGGACATTTTTTCGATGTTCAGTATTTTATTAAAAAATGAACATGTTTCGATGATAATTATCCATGTGGTCATTAGTATTTATCTCTATAATATTTATAATGATTAAAATATAATATCTATCTAGTATATATGTATTTTAGATTAGTCTGTAATATTTGGAGATAATAGTGAAATGCACAGTTCATGGAGACGGTAGGTCGTACGTACACATAAACACTACATTCATTTCTTTGTCTTGTTAAAGGAATTCAAACAAAATGATACATAGTTATATTTATTTACATTGTAAGATATATGTTATATATTTTACATATTTTAATTAGTTCCATCGTTTATATGTTCCATGCATGGAATGAATGAGTCGTATAACAATTATGGGGATGTAGTCCACACTTATTCAAATGAAATTTTACTATTTACACATTATGAAAATCCTAAAGGTATGTTGTAAAGAGAAAACACAGAAGAATAGAAGCAATAAAAATTTTATATATATCATATATAATACATTTCCATAATAATGGTCATCGTGAGAAGAGGTAGAAGGAAATTGAACAATCAACATTTTGTGAGGCAGTAGTTTGTCGTACTGAGAAACTGTTTGTTTGTATCCATTAAATAGAGGTGTGTGTATGTGTAATCAGAATAATTATCATAAATAATCCTATAATATGTTTTATAATACTTATGTTTTGTATTCTTATAATAATATGAGAATATGGAGGTGAGAAGGAAAATAAAGGAATGGATCTTGAGAGAGGACACTACCTTTAGATCGGGTAACTTATTTCGATTTGATCCAAAAGGCATTCTTGAATTTCTTTATTCCCAAGATAATTATTATAAGAAGAATGGAAGAATATTGGGAACTTATTTGATCATATTTGGGATGATACAAGTGGATTTAGTGGTTTGAATAAGTGGGTAGAGTTGGTGGCCTTTCATAAGAGGGGGGAGGGTAACTTCAAGAAAGTCTTGAAATATTGTTTAATTGTAAAATTATTTTTGAATTATAGTAGTTAAAAGTTATAAAATTAAAGGATAATTTTGGAATTTGTTGAAATAATTTCAATCAATAGGTTTTAGACATGTTTTGGTCAGAAACATTACCTTCTCATTTATCATTAACTCTTGGTCAAAAACATTAAATCGTACCATGTTTTTTAGTATTTTCATAAAATATAGTTACTATAGTTACTATAAAATGCCAATAGCACAAAAATTGGATCATTATTTAAAATTTTAATATTATATAAGTCATTCGGATGAATCATTGATTATTAGGACGATTATATCATTTTATAAAATAGTATTTGTTTTAAACAACACAATTTATGTAAATTTTGACATTATTTATTTAAAAATTTGTGTTAAAGTCATAACTTCTTTATTTGTTCAAAACAAAGGAATTAACTCATCTTTAACATTCCAATTTCATCCAAAAAATTCTGGTATGGCATCGAAATATTCAAATAACATTTATTTTAATATTGATAATATCATTTATTTAAATATTTCATTAATAAGGGAATCACTACATCATCATTATGTCATAAATATAATTATTTATTTAATTTTAAAAAATTATAAATAAAATAAAGTGATGTTGAAAATATTTTTATCTTTCTAATAAATATTTTCAGTCTATGATATCATGTATATAACAAAAATTTAAATTGTTTTAGTCATGAGATCATGTTTATGTAATATTTACCATCTCTTTAAAACAAATATTATAAAAGATCACTCTCACACCCCAGTCGGTCCATGGGGACTTCAATTTGATGCAAGGATTATCATGGTGGGAAATATATAATCCAATATTATTACAACACATTTTAGAGTAGTTTTATATTACTATAATATAATTTTTTTCTACCCTTATTTTCCTGATTTACCCTTTAATCATGGTAAATAAAAATAATTACTAATGTTACTATTCATAATGTGTAAAAATAAAAGAAAAACAATTTAAATTATTTGCAGCTTCTTATTAAAAATATGAAATAAAATTTTACAAATTCAAAATAAATAGTTGGAGTAAATTAATTTAAGATTAATCTCCATTTTCAAAACCAGAAAACATGTTTTTTAGAAGTAAATACAATCAAAACATTTACATGTGTTTATATCTAATTTAAATGTTAAATTACTTATAATGACAATAATAGGATATATTGATAAAACATTATCTAGTTAACCATTAAACCCAATTAAAAATAATAATGTAACTAAGTAAATAAATTTAGTTGAAATTTATGTTTTGAATCAAAATTCAGTATTTTAAACAATTCATAAAAATATCGATTTTATCAAGAAATTACCAAAATATCAAACAAAGTATATTTTGATGTCTTTCTTCTAAAGAAGAAGTTAATTTATCACATAGAACATATAGTGGTTACAAAAACTATTTTTGAAATTGGTTCACCATTAAAATGCGGTAAAACGATCTTTTATAAATATTAGAGTATTTTATGCTTAAAATTGGATTCATTACCATTTTAAGACTATAATATTCATTGGATAAATGTAAAAACATTAAACAAATATGTAAAATCGTAATATTTAATTTTGTTTACTCCCACCAAAAGAAGAGATAGGTGTTAATTACCATTTAAAATAACAATATTATTGGTGAACTATTTTCGATATAACATAGTGTTGTGTTCGTCATAAGATTTTGAAGAAAAACATTGTTGCGTGTCATGTATTATATTGTACATAATGTCTTATTTAAACTAAAATTAATATTAAATTAATTAAAAATTAATAGTTATGAAGATGTATTATTCTTTAAATACTTGGGATGTTACAATTGTTATCAACACACCCATCACTCTTTCAAGGTCACTCACCCAGAAAACACATGTGTATCGCAATGCTTGTGTCATCATGCATGATGAGCTGGGATATTTGTTATTATCATGATGATGCATACATCCATATATTTTCTACCTATTGTTGAGTGCCTAGAGGCTCTCCATATATGGCCCATAGGCTGAAGTTGATTGAAATCCCAATAAATGGTCTCTATGCCAACCAATTAATAGTTTTTTTCATTTCTATAATAATATTATAATACCATTTCTAAAGAACCACTAAAATACTATAATGGTTATTTCATCCATTGGGGGTTCAACCATTTACCATATGGATGACATGCATGATCATGTACCACTCAAAAATAAACACCTTGACAATTAATAAAGTAATTGATAAAATATAATTAATTTTTTATTTTATAATATATCAAATATAATTACTCATTAATTATATAATATAATTAATTAATCAGTATAAATAATTAATATTGTTATAATTATTATTATTAATAACTTGTAATATAATCAATAAAATATTGTATAACTAATAACTGATATAACAACTGCTATAATCAAGTTTGTATGAAATGTGTTTGAAATTTTTGGGGTTGTAATGCTCTTTGATTCATCATCCATTATTTTAAAATAATTAAAATAGTTCATAAAAGAACATAATTTTCAATAAATTAGATTCATTTTGACCTACAAATAAAATATCATGATTTCAAATATATATTTATGAAAATATGAATCCATTGTGAAAATTTTCAATTTTTTTCTTAGGTTCAACCCAAAGTGGTCACATTGAGTCTTGAAAGCCATGAAATAATTAATAATTACCGATTACATATTACTATTAAACTGTGCACCCCAATTATATGATCACAAGTCTTCTAACATGAAAATAATTCTCTCTCCATCAATTATTGAAGCATAATCTAGTATATTTATTACAACACAATTATGGTAACAATTCATCTAGATACAAAAACCCTTTTGGGTTACTCGCAAACTTCTCTGTATTTTATATTTTGTTGGGGAACTTTCATTCCCTTAGAAATATTAAATAAATAGTTAAAATTAATCTCTGAAGTTAATAATAAATAACTGAATGTAATACGGGTGAATATTGTTATTTCTCAAGTGATTATAACAATTCATAATGTCTTTAAATTTATTTTATATAATTATATTAGTGTTTATTGATTAAGATATTCAATATTTTTGATACTATAACTAAAATCAGCTGAAAAATTGAAATGGAAAAGGAGGAGTATTAAAATGTAGATAATCAATGAAAATTTTAATTTATAACGGAATATGTTTTTGTAGGTGGTTGACATAATTATATTTTTGGATTATGTGATTTTATAGTCTATTTTTATTTTATTTTTATATGATTTCATTACGAATTCATGTATAGTTTATTGGATTAAAAATGAATAAGCATTTTTTTATGTCAATATATAGAAGATAATATAAAAAGTGAACTTATTTTCATTTTTACTAGTTAATATGATAATAACTGCATTTCACATAGTTATTTAAATTTTTTACAGTACATAGAATTGATATTAAAATTATTTATCATGTTAAAATTTATTAATAAATAATTTATATAATTAGGTAGAGGGAATAAAAATGATGAGTGTGATACTTAATTAGCATTTTAGTATGCATCACTCACATTAATAATAGAGGATTTGAGCAGGATCATATACAGTATAATTGTATAACCACCCATATATATATACACACACAAAGACATAAATTTAATGTATTTAGGTGTTATTTGGTGATTGAATCGGACTTCAATAGATCGATGATACTATTTTTGACATGCATGAGATTATGGGTTTTATTATGGTAGTTTTTTTGTTGTTTTTTTATTTTTGGTCTTTTAATTATATGAAACATAATGTGTTGAGATTGATTTATATCTTATTTTGGGTCTGAGTAGAGTACTCAAGATGAGGTGAATTGAGTATCAAAAACAATATCTGTTAAAAATTGGTTCATTAAAAATTTTACCCAATTAAAAAATAATCTAAGTCATTTTGTAGTGAATTTATAAGTGTCCTAATTGTTCAATTAATTTCTCAAAATATATATTAGTTCTCGCCTATATGATCCAAGTTATTAATATAACTTTTGAACGAACCTAATATCTCAATACTATTATATACTTTTTCTAAACTAACTATCACTGATGGGGACCCAGAAATCGATAACTCCTTTGACTAACAGTGCATCGCCCATCAGTGAGTCGTCTATCGTTATGTCGCTTGAACTTTCGGTGTGACCAATCATTAGTGAATTTTCCATAGGTGTGTCATTTGTTTAATCAGTGATTCCAGAATCAATGTCTTCTTCAATTGGTATGTCCTCATCAGAGAGTGATCTATCAGTGACTCCTTTGAAACTTTCGATATCTTTGATTTTGAAACATTTACAAGGTGTTTGTTTTATATAGAACAATATTGTATTAAGTGAAATTCATAATTGCATGTAAATATAAACTTGTAAATATATTGAGTTACAAATAGACATAATTTATTGACTAATCGAAATGCATTATACCATATGAAATAATTTATTCATATATAAATATTCATTGACATGATTAAAATTAGTTAAAGGATAATATGTGAATTATCATGATTTGTAAATTGGTATGATTTTGGATTATTAAAAAAACAATATCACAAAGGGTTCAATAATATCACTCTTTTTTATAATAAAAATGCATGGAACATGTTTGTTATACATGATTTTAAGGAATAATAATTACTTGTATTAGCATACCAAATATGTCTGTGAGTTCTCATTATAACCATAAGGTATTTCCTTTTACGTTCCCCTCAAGAATATATCAGATCACATTCATGCACCCTTAGTAAGTTGATTACATGCCATATTTCTTATTCAATATGGAGTCTCTCCCTTATGTTAAGAGTTTATTCAATCCATATAGTTCTCCCCCAATTGGGATTAGAGAGATGGTGAAAAGGAACATAAAATATAAGGAAAAAGAACCCAAAGAAACTTGAAAATACATGGAAGTCAAATTGATATTCATTAAATAAAAAATAATGCATCCATCAAAATAAATGTACAAATCCCTATCAAAAAATTATCCACATCTATGTCATGGAAGGTTGAGGAGATTTCCCTTTGTCTGAAGGGTCAATAGGGTGTTCATGAGGTGGTGTTGTAGATGTTGGATGGATTGGTTTAATGATTACAGCATGTAATGCAATTACTATTGGAACAATACGTGCAAGGCTTGGTCTCCACTCTAATAGACCATGACTTTGAGGATGCTCTTGGATCAATGTACTGATAAGTGATAAAGCTTGGGACACTGTCATATGAGTATGATGCAGATAAGCCTGTCTAATGGATGTAGTAGTGGGAATAACTATATCCTTAGACATTACATGTAGGTAGGGCATCAGAAGAATAATAAAAGCATAGAAGAATTCACCCTGATATTTCGTGGTCATCTTGAAATCCTCTTAGATTTCCATGAACATCACCCATATAGCTCTAAACTCTAGTAATTGTCTCACATGCTTCATGAATTCTTAGTCACTGGTGGTATCTTGAGGATATCATCCTAGTATTTAATGTATTCATTCAACTCATTCTTTGTGTATATTTTAGAGAAGTAATTGTCTAATTGCTCCCATATCTCCTTTTAGGAATCAGGTGCATCATTTTCACATAGTCTCTCCATGTTATATACATGGTAAATATTCCATTGTACATTGGATAGTCCCTCTTTATCAGATTAAATATGAATGGACCTCACCTTTTCTCTAATCACATTTCTAAAGGACACTATATCAGCAGTATGCCTAGTGACTCTAGAGCATGATGCACCAGAAATCATATTTCCAAGATCCTATTTAATCATTTTCAAATCAGAGTTTAGTATGTGTTTATTAGGTTTCCTATGATCATCCATGACAACACCAAGATAGGTACTAAAATCATTAGATAGAGATACAATTTCATGACTCATTTTCTTCACTTCTTCTCCCAGCACTAAATTACTTCTCACTGTTGTCTCGGCTATAGTGATAGCATTTTGTTGTATTTACTAAATTACCATTCTTGCATCCCTAGAAAAGTTTTCCTCTGAAATACTCCTAGAAGTAGAAGCTTAATTTATGACTCCAATATAGGATATATATAATTTAAATAAATTTGATTTGATTTTTTTGAAATCATCCTTGGTGGTATAGTCCCCAGGAACGGATGGCACAACAGTCTCATCACTGATGGGATAGGAAGGTAAGGTAGGATAATTCGGTTCCACATCATCTTGTAGAGTAGGAGGAGGTACCATCTCCCCATCTAAATCATAATCTAGAACAAACATGTTATATCCTAGATTTCAATTCTACTCAAAAAAATATGTACAATCTCTAAGAGCCACAGTATCAATTATTACTCTTCTACATCGAGGCTCTCCCTCATTTTGATATTTTCCTTATTATTCTTGAACTCTATCCAAAATATCATTATGAGGCACTAGTACATTTTGAACCTGAGATTTTCTTCGTGACCTCTATCCACTTGAGGATCCTCATTGTTTTGAGGAACTTGAACGATCTGAGATTTATCTTCATCCTATTGACCTCCAGCCATAATATCATCAAGTTCCTAAATGATTCCTGGAGCATCATCAGGGTAGTCAGGTCTATCCCCATTTCCAACATCTCCATCGTCATTTATAGAATGATAAAAAGTATCATATCCATCAGGAATAGCATCATTCTTTCTATCAACTTCATCATCAACTCTATTCACAAACTCCCCACCAAAACAGACTACATCTTGTAAATATTTTAGTGAGTCACTCAAAGGCCCACCATCATCATCCTCATTAACATCATTATAATCCTCATCCTCATAATAATTATTTATCACAGAACATTCAACTCTAGACACATTAGTCTCTTCTTCGTCATCGTCTTCTTATAGTAAAGGCTCAGTAGATGGTATTACTATTGGTGGACTGGCAGGTCCATATGTCATGTCTCTAAGGTTTTAGGAATATCTAGTTCACTCTTATCATCAATAGAAGACCCATATTCTCATTGAAACTCAATCTCAACTTATTCATCATCTGAATACACAAATTATTCACTATGATTAAGACATATATCATCTTTATTCATTGGTTTGTTAGGATTATCAATAGGATTATAATCCTCATATAGTGTCTCCTTTTTTTCTATCCACATTCCCCTCCATCTGTTCCAAAATATTTTCATCTTTCTACAGATATCTTTTTGTAGGAAGTAACCACCACATGTAGTAACCACCTCATCACCATCTTCCACACATCCTAGATTCTTCAACATTGTATAAATCATTTTTGGATAATATAAACAAGATTCTTCTTGAGATGGTTTGATCATTTCACAAATGTGTACCATATGTTACATGCATATGTTCACATTCCCCTCATTATTCAAAAAATATATTGGGAATACATCTTGATACTTTAATGCAGAAAAATCAAACATTATTTGGAAGATTTGGTGTTGGATGAATTTGAATATAATTCTGGACCCTCCATCTCATTCTAAAACTATCATCCTCTATGACTCCTCATTTCTAGTCAACTCTTCCAATGCATTTTTAGAAGAAAATAAATCTAATGTCTGTGGAATGTTACTCTAGTAGGCAGAAAATATGCCCTCATGCAGAATATTCAAGCATTCATTCCAATATATGGGTGAAAAGGAAATCACATTTTCCTTTAATACAGACCTCATACAAGTCTCCTTGGATATTTCCAAAAACACTTCCATGTAGATATTAAAATTGGTGTACCGACAAGGGATAGAATTTTTATCATTGTCTGCAAACTAGATAATCCATCCGTATGATTACAAATCCAAGGGAGACTTTCTCGAGAACTACCCTTTGGAAAGAACTTATTCATCTGGAGTTTCTATGTGGCATCCCAACACTAGATTCACAGATCTTATGTTACTTCTTGATTCTCATTTTTGACACTTGGCTAACTATGATTCACTCAGTCCATCCATCTCACGCTTTTTTACTCTCCATTCATAATGTTTGGGATTGAAGAAGATAGTCATAAGGTCTATGGTTAAAAGGTAGAGAGGGTTGTAAATGGTTGAAGGGTAGAAGTACAATGGATCGATTTAGTTGCATCATTTTGGTATTTTACATCAAAAAAAACGAAAAATTCAATTATGATAAAATAAAAATAGAATTAAACTGTGTTGTTTTTCATAAAATTTATAGAGAGACAAATTTACAAAAAAATTACCAAAAGGATTTAGTTTCATAGTAATAGTATCGGTCTCACCAGATCGGTTCCATCTGAGCTATTTCACACAATCGGTTACACCAGATAGCTTTCATCTGATCAGTTTCATCTAATCAGTTTCACCTGATTGGTTTTATTTGATCTGTTTTACCTGATTAGTTTTATCTGATCATTTGCTCTGATCAGTTTCACCAGATCGGTTTCACCCGATTAGTTTCATCGAAATTTTTCACAAAATTGGGCTCACACGATCGGTGTCATAGTGAGCCATTTCAGAGATGAATATATATTTCTAATGGTATAAATTCATATAGTATATAGAGATTTAGCATTCCTAGTTCATGCCAGTGTACCTCATTCTCTCATAGAATAAGGGTTTGGTAAAAATGTCATCATGTTGATGTGCAGTCCCAATAAAGTAAAGAGTTATATAAGATTTTTGATAATGATCACTAAAAAAGTTATGTCTTACATCAAAATGTTTTTCTCTAGAATGATAAATTTTATTTTTAGAAATGTTAATGGCACATGTATTATCGTAATTTATGAGGATAGGTCTGAATTGAAATCCATAGTATAATAAAGTGAGTTACAGCCACAAAATATGTGCATAACAACAACCAGCAGTAATGTACTCTGATAAAACAGTTTATAATGCAACAATTTTTTTTTACTACACCATGAAAATATAGATTTTCCCAAAAAGTAACATGTTCCATAGGTTGAATCTCTCTCTAATTTACACCCACTGAAGTCAGAAAAACAATAAATAACCATATCAAAAGGTTTTCCAATATGGTAGAACAGTCGTAAATTAGTTTTATATTTCAGGTATTTTAAAACTCTTTTACGACATTTAAATGTGACTATTTTGGGTTTTCTTGAAATCATTCACAAATAGACACACTAAATATGATGTATGTCCTGCTAGTAGTTTACTAAAGAAAACTCCCAATCATTCCACTATAAGAATTTTGATCGACTGATTCCCTATTTTCATCAAGATCCAACATACATGTATAACTCATAGGTATTTCACTACCCTTAATTTCATCAAAGCCATATCTTTTCGAACTATCATAAAATTCATTTTAAACTCATTTTGCATCATTTTCAAAAAATCATTGCATAATGAATTTTTAGAAGATCTAAAAATAATATCATCTACGTGTATTTGAGATATTATAACATCTTTTGAAGTTTTTTATAAAAATGAAGTAGGATCTGCAAATCCCTTTGTAAAACCTTTAGAAATAGAGCCTCTTAACCAATCATACCAAGCTCATAGAGCATGTTTCAAACCATATAAAGGTTTGGTTAATTTAAAAAAAATTATTTGAAAGATGTTGAATGATAAAACACGGGGGTGTTCAACAAAAACACCCTAAATAATATAACAATTTAATAATGCACTTTTGACATCCATTTGATAAAGTTGGAAATCCATGTGTGCTACCCAGGCATGAAAGAATCTAATGGCATCAAGCCTGGCTACAAGTGCTATGGTCTCCTCATAATAAATTCCCTCTTCTTGATTATATCATTGTGCAACCAATCTATCTTGGATTCTAACTATATTTCCAGCTTCATCTAAATTCTTCCTAAACAGCCATTTAGTTCATATGGTCTTGGTATCTACTTGGTCTACCAATAAGCTTTCAAACTCTATTTCTCTCAAACTGATTAAGGTCTTCATGCATGTCCATCACAAAAAAAAAATATCATTGACTACATCGTTGATATTTTTAGGTTCACGTTGGGTCAGGAATGCTTGATGTTCAACCTAATTTCACATGGAATCTCTAATTTTCATTCCATTGTCTAAATATAAGTCTATAGCATCTAAGGGATAGTTCTTAATGGTTATAGTTGGTTTTGTAATAGTAGGGATAGTTATTTTATATTCATCACTTGGTTCTGGTTCATTATGGATGGAATGGGGGAAATTTCCAAAAGTGGAAGTTTTAACAGATTCATTTATAGGATAGTTAGAGGGATTAATATTAAATTCTCTAATGAAAATATCCTCGTAGATATTTTCTAGAAAGGTATTGTGTTCATGTAAATTGGTTTTGTCGAACATGACACGTACATTTTCCTCCATACATTTTGTTCATTAATTAAAGACTCTATATTATTTACATGATGTTTAATATCCAAGGAATATTAGATCATCACTTTAAGAGGAAAAAATATCTAGATTATCTTTTGGGTTAAAAATATAAACATTATATCCAATAACATTAAAATTGTTTTCCTTGGGTTTCCTAATATTAAATTATTAATAGGGAGCTTTCTTAAGTATATCTCTAATTAAGAATCTATTTATTATATAACACACTATATTAATAGCGTCAGCCTAAATATAAATTGGTTGATCTTATTCATTGAGAATAGTTCGGGAAATTTTGTTTAGGGTTCTATTTCTTCATTCTACTACAACATTCAGTTGAGGTGTCCTAGGGGAAGTGAAGTTATGCGTATATCCATTTTGTGAGAGAAAAGATTCAAAGCCTTTATTTTCTAACTCAGGGCCATGGTCACTTCTTACATTTTTAATTTTATGTACATGATTTTTTTTATAGTCTTAACATACTTGATAAAACGAGTTCATGCTTAATTTTTTTGATAAATGAAAAAAGTCCAAGTATAACTACAAAATTCATCTAAAAGAATATAAACATAGCGATTACCATTGAATCATAAAACTCTAGATGGACAAAAAATGTCCTTCTGAACCAACTTGAGATGTTGTGAAGTTGAAAATTATTTCATTGATTTGGAAGATATTTTATGTTTCTTTCCTTTTTGAAAAGTATATCACATTCTATTTTCTAGAATCTATAGTTTGGAAAAATGTTTAACTAAACCTTTTCTGGTAAATTTCTTAAGGGAGTGTAAAATTCAATTTCCTAGTCTATTGTGCCAGATCCAAGACTCTTTGTGAAAAACACTTAGGAAGGAACTATTATATGATGAAAATGTGTCTAAATTTATAGCATATACATTATAATTTCTAAGATCAATAAATACTATTTTATTTTTGGCATAAAAAACCGAGCATGAATCATTTTTAAATTTGACATTAAATATATTATCTCACAGTTGATATATGCTATGTAGGTTATATTTTAATCCATCATCATAATGTACTTATAAGATTAAAATATAGTGAGGTTTACCAATCTATCCTCAGCTGATGATTTTTCATTTTCCATTGTCACCAAATGTGAAATTTCATTCATCAATATCGATTAAACAATTGAATCCTAATTAATCCCTTATCATTTTAATGAAACAGACAATGTCCACATACCAAATAATTCTATCATATATCTTTAAGTAGTTTACCTATTTAACTATTCATATAAGAAAAGCATTTCATACACATATTTTTCTAGATCGAGAAATAATAGTAATAATGGATTTATGAACCCACAATAATTTTATGGGTTTCTTATATATAGATTGAAATGTATAAGAAAAAATAAACATTATTTGATCCAGAAAAATATGATGCACTAAAAGAATTTTTTGAACAGGGAGATGTTCTAAAATCATGATTTTTTTATGGAGAAAAATATTTTCTAGATTTAGTTATAAAATTTGATTTAGATAAATTTATTTGTCCAAACTGATATATTATTCTATTATTATACCTAATATCTATCTATTTACTAATTAATTGAGTATATATGTTTTTCCCACAGGTAAATCTTTCCAGATCCTTCTTTAATTTATCATTATATAAATTTAGGTCATTATTTTCATTTATAAATTGTTCATTTTTCTCTTTCTCAAAATTAAATTCAAATTTAATATTTACCGATCATGTATGATATTTCTTTAATGATTTATTATTATCCTTATGTTAATTACAAGTTTATTCTAGCATATTTCAATACTAAAATAGTTCATCATTTCTTAAATTTTCATATTCAGATTCATATCTAGAATAATAGTCATTAGGTACATGAGAGTATAAGAGTGCCTCTAGGTTATTTTTCATGAATCACATGTTTTCCATATCTTCTTTCTCATTCTAAGTAGAAAAATTTTCACTAGATTTTTCCTTAGATGCACTCTAGGTGGCCTTTATTGCATTCTAATAGTTCCCATCTTTATAATCATACTTATTTTTATACATTAATTTTATATATTCATCATTGTTATTATCTATCCTTTCACATTCATATCAATCTATATCTTCTAATGTTATAGACATCTTCCAATCCATTTTCCAATTTATTTTGTTGTTATATTTCCTGATAATGTTTGGTTTCTTTAAGAGATTTTTCATTTTATAAATTTTTTTTAATCTCCTGGCCAGCTGGTTCATTTTCTCATCACTATCTGAAGTGGATTCATCAAAACATGTGTACTCAACAGCAATTTAAAATTTTTATTTGTTCAATCACTTAGTCCTGTATCAGCGTCTTCTTAGATCAGTGAGTCCTCATTGGTGATTCGCACATCTATTAATCTTTTGAACCAATTATTGTGAAGAACATTGAAACATTTATAAAGTTTCTATCTTATACAAAACAGTTCCAAGTTAAGTGAAATTCATAATTTCATGTAAATATACACTTGTAAATATATTGAAACAAAAATATAAACTATTTTTTAACATATTGAAATGTATTATACCATGCGACATAATTTATTCATTTATAAATATTCATTGAAATGACAAACATTAGTTAAATCATAATATGTGAATTATCATGATTTCTAAACTGCCATGATTAGTGATTATTAAAAAAATGATCTCACAATGGGTCCATCAATTATAATGGAGTTTATTGATGATTTCAATATTAATAAATGAAGAATAGTAAAGGTAACTCCTCCCATATGAGTGTGCTTTGTACCCTTACAGAGAGTCATCATCCCATGATATTGGTCTTATGGTTCATACATATATTCACTACCTAAATAAGTGGGGTGCTGGTTGTGGTTGGTCCGGACACAGGTCTACATAATGATACCTCAATGGAACATTTATAACCAAATGGATCAACTATTGTTACCTAATTATACTAACAAGTTCATGGGGGTATTATATTGTTAGAGGCTCAATGATTAACAAAATAAATTTATAGAGGTCCAAAAAATTATTTCCACTACTACAACAACCACTATAATTCCTTCCACAATATCAACTATAGGTAATGATAATGTTTCTATGACAATATTTAAATTGTATCCTAGAAAATTTTATGAGTGTTTAAATATGAAAAAGATACCCCTTGAATGTCAATACCCACTGATTTTTGAATTTTTTTAGTGGGATTGAAAATCAATCATTATATTAGGGAGTGATAACCTATTTGGGGACTGATTTATATTGGAGAAATAAATCACTCATTCCTAATATTTTTTTTCATATGGTCAAATTGGTTGATAATTGTTATAGATGTGTAAATTTAGAAATATATATTAAACATTCTTATTTTCTAAACAACATAATTATATTAGAGTGTGATGCATTTTATCAATATCATAACGAAGAATATAATCCATAAATTTTTATATCATTTCAATTTTATGAGAAATCATTCTTGAGTAATTTTATTTTTTTAATGAAAAAATTCCATACTATGAAAAAATAAAAAATAACAAAAATATAGTAGTAATTATAACATTTATGATTATTTATTACATATATATATATATGTGTTGTTTAAATGAATAATTTAATATATTATAAATTAGGTTTTACCAAATTTTATGTTTAATATTTGTTCTTGAATTATAAAATTAATAATTTTCCTTAATCTGAAACGTAAATCTATATAAAAATCTGGTAATCGAAAATAATATTTAATCCAAAATAAATCAGATTCATCACATGTTCAAGATTAATACTAAAACATATTCGGATTTTTTAAGTGCATGATTTGTCCTTTTCCAGTGAACAAATTGTTGATGATTATTACAGTAATATTGTTTGATAGGTTTTATCAGCTGTCTTCCTAACACTAATAAAGTTCATCATCTAAAATGGTGTGTTGTTACACGAAAATCAAACTACAACAACCAAATAAATAAATAATATTTTAATTAAAAATGTATTTTCATTACAATAAATTCTAATTATAAGTATGTTTTCATTTAATCCATTTTAATACATTAAAATACATTGATAAATATAATTTTGTACAAACATTTTCAATTTTATAAGAAATTAAAACCAATTTAATCATAACAGACTAGGTATCCATGTATTTCACCATCCTTGAGACTTGAGAGGACCAGAGGGCATCATTAATTCTATATGTGTCTACAAAAGAACATAATTTACATAAAACTCAAATATGATTCTTTATTTATTAAGTTGTATTAAATCAGGAGGCGGATATCTATCCACAAAAATAGTGAAATTATTTTGATTCAGTTTTTTTTACAAATAATTTTATTAATTTTATGAATGTGATGAGAAATGATAGTTTGAATTTTTTTTATGAAAGAGACTAAATGAAATAATGTGCAATAGATTGGTTTTGTTTGAAAAATGTTTTTTAAAATGCCCTAATTTTTCGTATTATTAGAGTTTAGGTGTAGTTTTATTTCTTAGAATATTTTGATTCATTCACGATTAGTGTCGTATTTGTGAGGAGTAAGATCCAATGGTCATGGAATCCCCTCCTCAACATGTCAATAAACTATTTCCCTTGTTCTGGTAATTTTGGGTTTCATTGAATCAAGTTTTTCATGATACCATATTTAAACTAGATTTTTCTTAAAGTTGAAAATGTTAAAGACTCTTTAAGGGTTGTTTGTTATAGAATTTTAATGTTCCTTTTAATTTAAATTATAAATGGTCACGATAAAAGTAATAGAAACCTACTGGAAGATGAATAATAAATTGAGGAAAATGAAAACAAATTAATTAATTAAAAAAATATAATATAATCGCCCCCCATTAATTAAATTTCATTTTAACAATGTGATTTTACCCCCTCATCCTAATGGTGAGAGAATTTGAGGTATGTATAAAATATATCACAATGAAAATAATGTTGATCTCTGGGACGACCCTACACAATGTAGCATCTTGCTCCAAGCTTTTGTATATTGATATGCAATTCCTCTAACTCCAACAGCAAAAACTTCATTTTATAGGCACCACATGGGCTCGGGTATTAATGTATACCAATAATATTTTCACCAAAGGTGGTCCAAGGAAGATTACATGTCAAATTTTCTGTCAAAAATCAAATATACGATGAATCTACATTTTGAAATCATGTCTCGTGAATTTAAACAATGTGTGAAGTGTTTTCATGACATGTAATCATTTAATTTACATGTTTCTTGAATTATGGATTATAAATTCCAAAAACATATCCTAAAAAACTCACATCATATAATTTGATTCCATGATGTGTAATGTTTCTTCACATCTTGTAATCTCATCATTAATTATTATGAGAAACTAATTCTTTAGATGAAGTCATGGATTTTAAATGAATTACATGGTGTGTAATCATTCTGCTCTACTTTTATAGCTTCATTGTATCCTCAAAAATCTTGTTTTATGCCACATCGCTTCACTTCACTCACAGAGTGAGGTGAGTTTTAGCTCCTTTGTTCAACTCTTTTCACACCTTTTTATAATATTTATTATCTCCTTCCATAAATCAAAATGCAATTCAAACATTCCAAATATTTTCAAGATTAATCAATTAAATACATATTTCATAACAAAAAATACTATAAAATTAATGTATTATATACAATTATTAAGAATCTAATATATTAGGTTTTGATCAGACTATTAGTGGTCGAACACATATCCCCTATTTGAATGGATATAATTGCACTCCAATGATAAAAAATATTATTATAGTAATACTATAAACAATATTATTAAACATAATAGAAACATTATAATGAATAGAAAATATTATAACTATAAAATGAATAATAAAACATTGTAAATAAATAATATTAATAACATAGTAGTTAAAATAAACATATGACAAACTAATAGAGAACTATCAATTTTTTTCTTTATTTCGATAAGGTAACGTACATTCAGTCACAAAAGAAACAAAACATATTAAATTGACATGAGGATTATTCCTATATATCACAAATGAATTATCAATATTTCTCTAATTTATTAATATAATATGAGAATGTCTTCATGATGATGAGTATTTGACCTTCCTTTTGATGAAAAATGTCTCTTTTAAATAATTTCACACAATTTTATTTTTACTGGTCATACCATGTGGAGAATTCATAAGAGATTAATTCTCTTATGTAAAAAATGATTTATTTTTTATTTTTTATAATGTATCATGATAGATCAATTTCATTTTTTTTGTTTTTAATATGTTATTTATTTTTTGAACTAAAATGTCACTTTTAAAGTGAAAACATTCTCTTTAAGTTATATCGACTATATCGTGTCTTAGTTTCACAAGATATTAGTTTTCACACAATAGAAAATAATTATAAATCATTGTGCTAAATTATCCTGAAAATTGGAGCATGATTACATGTTTTTTAGTATGTGACATGTGTTTGGAACTAAAATGTCACGTTAAATGAAATAAAATACATCTATTCATACTAAAAACAAAATATGTTGGATCATTTTGAGGTTAGATCATATACATAAAAATTAAATTATTGATCTTCGTACCAATGTAACATGATCACAAAACTGTGTGTTTTCCTCATCTAAATTTTTATTTTATTTTAATAGAATTCATATTAAGGAAACCTGAGAACCATATAGAAACCTTCATAGTATGAACAATCATGGAACCCCAAAAAACAATGTTCACCAAAGATTTCCGAATTCAACAAATTCAAACAGCACTAAATCAAGGTGCCTCGAACCGTCACCATGATCCCTATTTATATATCAAATAATAGATAATCATCAATGCCTCAATCCACAAAACCTACAATGATGTGAGGACATAGTCAACAATTATGTCTCCACCACCAATATAACAATGCTTTCACTAACAAACCACCATTTTTCTCTCCAAACATTGCATCAACACCATTTACATACCTCATTGTCAACAACCGATCATCATCACAGTCACCTTTGGAAGGCACCCACTCAAAACATCCCAATGAACCTTGAAGACCATCGTACATCTCCCCCTATGAGAGAACGGTGAAAGCCTATCTTCAAAGTAGATAAAACATGGGATTATGAATGAAGAAAAAGTGGAAATATCATCTCCAACCCGGAGACCTATATCTAGGGAACATGATAAACATGAAAATAATTGAAAAAATGCATCCTTATAATCGACCTCCATGAGAAACCATGGAGAAGTGATCCTCATCACCATCCTGAAGCCATAGATTCGCCAGTGGTCCCTAAATATAATCCACTAAGTCCCGCAAACACCATGAGATGAGCCTCCCCGAAGATGAACGTCAAAAAAACCAGAACCACATAAGAATCCAAAATGAGGATGAACCTGTCCAGACACCAACTAGTCGATTCAGTTTTTTAGTGATTCCATCCATGATTTATCAGAAATTCCTCTCTATGGTGATACCATATCCAATGTCGATCCAGAATCCAAAAATTAAAAACCATCAATAAAATAACCATAAATCACCATGGGGGAGGAAGAGAGAGTAGTATTGGAACCCGAGGAAAAAACTTGAAAATGGAAACCATGAGATGAAACCCTACATAGATACCAAGGGTTGACACACTTAAAGAATAACTCTAGATGTGTAATGAGGATCCTCAATCGCCAAACCATATCCGAAAACCTCAATGTGCCCGACACTCTTGATCTAACCTAGATATGAGCAGTGGAACACAAGGTCAGGTATTAGTAGGGTTCCTAAGAAAATATTTCATATAGACGAGGGAGGAGAAACATGGATATGAAAGTAGTGGAACCAGAAAACCCTAGGAGGTAATGGAAGAGGCAGAGTACCAATAGCACAAGGATCAGTGAGGGATTGTAGATCCATATCCTTCATCAATGATTTAATTTTTAAATACATGACTTTTTTTCATTTTTAGTTTGTAACACATGTTTGTAACTAATGTATCACTTTTAAATTAAAAACATGCCATTTCTGCCAAAATATACGCACAATGAATAATAAAAAGATGATTTTAATGCCTACACATCAAAAATGAATTATTAATATTTTTTCGTATATATAAACACAACATAATAATTTTTTCATTGATTGGATTATGTGATGGGTGTTTTGAACTGAAAACATCTTTTATAATATAATACTCACATTTAGTCATAATGGCTACGTTATATTTAAAATTAAATATGATCAATTCTAATTTATCACAAATGAACTCGATATCATTATCTTAAAATATCAGACCAATTAGATTGTGTTTTCTGAATTTAGAGCTCATGACATTGTTTTCTTACTAAAAAGAACAATTTATAATTTAATACATTCCATTTCTGATATACTTTCCACACCGTGTGTAGATTGTTAACTCAAACATATTAAAATTGAATAATTTATTTTTATTAAAATTATTTCAAGAAAATGTCAGCTTGATATTTTATTTTTTACCATTTCATACATGTATTAAACTAAATTTTCAATTTTAAAATAAATCCCTAACTTTTAATCAGAAGGGTCACACCGTATATATGCATGACTTGTGGTTAATTATTATATGTAAAAAATTAATTGTCAATATTTTTCCATAAATAAAATTAAAATCCATGTTTGTTATCTTGTTTTTAAGAATGAAACGTGTATTTTAAACTAAAATTTACTTTTAAAAGTAAAACATGTACTTTTGATTATACTAGACATATTTTCTCAAAAATAAATATGAGGTTAATTCCTATATTTCATAAAATCAAAATATAAATATTTTTATGAATGTATATAGACATTAATAGTTCATTTTCTAGTTTTTGAGTATGTGATGGGTCTTTGGAAAAAATTAATTAACCATCATAAATGAATTATACATAATAGCATGCCTACAATTTATAATTGGTATTTTCATCTAGGTAATGAATAACTGATGGAACTCCTATTGTTTTATATCTTGTCAAAAACAAAAGAATCTATCCTTATTCATATTCTCATTCATTAGAGACACTCCAACATTATATAAATCATTTTTATATCAAATATATTCCATCATAGTATTCCCACATGTATATCATATAATTTTCATTCTCAATACCCTTATTTTTAGATCAATTCGGCAAGTCAAAGTCCATTAATCAGATTCAAAATGATTAACTATTTTAATAACGGTCTTATAAAATTTACCAGTTTATTTTAAAGGAATTTTAGGTTCACAAGCACCAATATCTTTTTTTCTTCACCTCATCTATCCAGTTTGAATCATATGAGAGGCTTTCAGTAATATCTCTATCACATTCCAAAAATGAGAATAAATTATGTAAATGAAAAATTTTCAAAAAATAATGGGCTCGTAATCTCACATCCATAGTTTTATTACACAATACATTCATAAAAAGAGTTAATATTTTCTTTATTATCATTAATAATATGGAAACTATTCAATAATAAAGACTCTCAATAAATAAAACTGTTATGAATATTACTAAATCAGAATTAAATAAACCACCACTTCATGTTCTCTGTGAAATAACAAATTTACAATCATAATATGAAACCATAACTCAATGATGTATACAGAATTTTTAACACAATGTAATTTTTATTTTTATTATAGAATTATACATCATACATACATTCAAAACTGAGTCCCCAAACCATTCAATATATAGTATCATATTTAAAATATTAGTACCAATTATGGTAGTATTAACCTCCCCATAATTGTTTCATCATAATCAAAATAGAAACAATATTCCATAGAATATTGTATTGGTATGACCATGTAATGTTAAAAAATGTTGCAGTTTAATTGATGGGGTAATGGTAACAACAGAAGACATGTTCAATCTATTAGTCGATGCATTAGATTATCTTAACTTGACCTTCTATTTCACTCTCCGTTTCTATTGTTTTAATAATACATCTCAGTTATGAACTTATTCAATTAATTTCAAAACCAATTAGTATATAAAAAACTAGAAAAGGTATACTTAAATATCTCCATGTATCATTATAAGATTAAATGTTCATGGTATGAGTTTTAAAATAGTAGGTTTTACTATGTGAAGATCAAAATTTTCCCAGGAAAGTTGTAGCTCAATGCATTTCACTTGAGCTATTAAAATACCTACTCTCATATTATCTTTTTGATGTTGATTATTATATAGAATATCACCATGCCTATTGAAAAATATACCAATACCAACAAGGTTACAGGTGAGTGATGATAGATATCAATCAAAATCAATTTCACCATGAATAATTTTCGTTTGAAAAAATAATCACTAGTTTTTTATTCCAATTTAGAAAAAACCACTATTATAAAATTGATTACCTCGTGTATGAAGGGAATTTAAGGGTAATTAATATTAAAAATGTTTGTTCTTTTTAATAAAATAATTTATACTTACATGTATTCTTTCATAGATCATACCCATTAAACATAATATTAATTTGGATTCATATGTTCAATAAAGAACCTCACCATATTTTGGTAACATATAATTTATGATAGAAAGTAGATCTATAATACTAATAACAATCAATCCATTGTTAGAATTATGATTATATAACATCAATATAGCTAAGAATGATGTATATTTAGTATAATTCGAATAAATTGACAGCTTTCAAGAAGTTTTTAACATAATAAACAACATTGGAAAATCATGAAGGTTAACTTCAATTTTCATTTTATTATCGTCAATAAGATCTACAACATTGTTTATAGGTGAACTCACCTAAGAAAATCCATTAACTATTGTGTTATCCTTGTAACTAGTTACATTCAGTTTTCAATATGTTTATTATAAAAATGTCAACATTCGAATATTCCAAGAAAGATAAAGAATCCTTCCAACTCATCTGGAAAATACCATCATTAATAAAAATAAAAATAAAACATAAAAATGATTTGAGATGGTTAACTTCTGCACTCATTATCAATGATGATGACCTTGTTAACACTATCCATATTAACCTTTATCATAAAAATTAAATCCATCTATATTTTATTAATATTTCTCCAATTTTATTAAATAATATTTATATTTAGTTATAAAAAAGTATAATGTATAAAAATAATTGATATGAAACGTTTTCTGTTATCCATTATGAGATATATACTTAAAATAAAATTTTTATTCATAAATATAATTTTTATAATATATATACATATTGATATGTAAAAAAAGTAATATTATATTGTAAATATATAATTGTTTCCCTTTAAACATTAAAATATTCACGTATAAACATTTATATGTAGTGAAAGAAAAAAATCAATGTATTAACCAAAAATTTAACGATGATTTTGGAAATAAATACATGAAAAAAGGTGGATACATAAATGAAGTATAAAAAATCAATAAAGTTTATAAACATAATTACTATTTTGATATACATGATTATTTATATTAAAATACATACATTTTGATAAACACATAGGTACAGATAATAAATACATATACACACACAGAAAAATATACATACATATATTTATAAGTAAAAAATAGTTGAAACATGAATATATATATATATTATATTATTTAAATTAAAAAAAATATTCCCACTATAGGAATACCCTCCCTAGGATTTTCATCCAAAATAATAGGATAAAAATTGTTATTAATCATTAATGTGGTTCAATCCAATATCCTAAACACATGAGGATGGTCGGTGATATAGATTTTTATAGTGTTATACCATAAGTTACCGCATTAATTAGTATAAAAATTCATACCCTTTGATAGAGATTTCCCTATATATCCTTGTTGCATGAAAAAATTCCTCAATTATAATACTGGATCTATTAGGGTGACTCAAAAATAATACCTTCCATAGAAACATTTTGGGGAAACCAATGATGAACCAATAAGCTAACCCCTATTGGCACATAAACACAAACACTAATATATGTGTATGTTTATAAAATAATTAAAAAATAATAATTTCATGAATAACTAAAACAATTAGTGATTGAATTAATCATATTGTCATTTTATAATTTAAATACAGACACAAAAATATATAATTACCTATATTGAGAACCAAGGATAAATTTATAGTACAGTACGTGAAGACTAACCATTTTTTTTAAAAACTATATGCATGATTTTACATTAAATCCATAAAATAGGGTTATGAATAACATATTATTATTATTGAGGGTTGAATCAGCCTAAATATTCCAAAAATTGGTAAAAATATTTGGGTTTTATGAAATCATAATTGACAAGGACGTATGATGCTTCTTCATAGGGTTATATTAAAAAATAGTGAGTGTGTTTTATAAGAACTAACTAAAAAATACTTCTAAATTTAACCTTATTCAAAACTAAAATGATTAGTACTAATAAATAAATCGTTTAACAGTGTTAAATTTAGGGATTTCGGGTGATTACCTGAGTAGTAATGAATCTATGTAACCCTTCATGAATTCATAATTTTAATCCGAGTGGGGATTCATTTACATGTATTTATAAAAGTACTGTTACCATGTAGTTTTCTAGGAATGTACTAAAAAAATGAAATTATTCACTCTATTTGGTATCTCAAGATACTTATTTGGTCCATTAAGACTATGATATTTTGGTTCGTCCATAATCATATGGACCCCAAGAGCCTTTGGGCCACTAGATCATTGGTCTATCATGTTTCCAATGATATATGGATTAGAGAAACCTCATACTAGTGAACCATCCATGATTAATAACAGTCAATGGTGGAACCAACTTGGGTTAAACAGTAGGTAAAAGACTGAAATGACATTTGAAATCGGTTGTGAACATCCATGCATGGGGCCCAACCTATCTAGTTCATGGCATCAGTGTAGCTAAGCGTAGACAATTGACGTGGGTCATAGAAAAAGCTTTAAAAATGCTTGATTTGTGCATGTGGCCTTCAGGTCATCAAAATATGTTGTCCTTTGTGATTTTGAGCTCCAATTCCATGTAGGTGTTCCCTATCAACCAAGTTAAAAATTATATTACCTAATAAATAATAAAATTCAAAGTCCTTTTATGTAAGGATAGGTGATATATTTATCACTCATAAAAGTACCCATAGTAGTGTTAATATTAGAACATATAAAAGAATGATATATGTGGGAATCCAATTAAAATATGATGGTGAACCCTTATTTGATAGGACTATATCAATGTTAATGTTAGTGATGATAGAAGTAAAAAATGTATTTATTTAAATAATTGAATAATTAATTTAATAAGTATTTCATTAATTATATGAAAAATTAATTATATTGATGAATAATTTTCCAAACAAACTTGTATCATGATAAAATCCATATCGGGACTCCAAAGCATGGGAATCAATATATAAAAGGTGTATGTATACCCCCATTATGGAAATGTTGTTAAAGGGAATACACATGTTGTGTGGTGTAGAAGAAGGAGGTATATTTTTTATAAATTGTAGTTGGGGTGAGTTAAGGGATACATGAGAACATTGTTTTGATAAGGGTGTCCAACTTATTTCATGGGAGAGAGTGTTAGGGGTCTCTAGAGAATAATTATTAGTCCTATATTTCTTTTCTTCCTCTATTCTCCCTAAAACTCTACCAAATTTTCTAAATTACAAAAAATCATTCTTCTGATAACCTGTCAATTGATTCATCCTATCGTTATTTACTATCTCCCCCCTTGAATCCACAACCTATTGTACGTAATCTTCCTCCCCAAGGTTCACCTGATAGGTTTCTATATTGATCGACCATAGAATGCATTTCTCGGAAATTATTTAGAGGGGATGCACTATGTTGTTGTAGGTTCTGGGTGTAGTGGAAGGATGTGATGGGTGGTTCCCAGTTCTTATTTTTTCATGATTGATCATCAATTCAAGGTCTACAGGATGTTAAATGGTGTGAACTATGGAATTGGAACAACAATATATGAAAATAGTAATCATTATCGAACAAGATGAAGGATCATCACATATTATTTATAATCAATTTGCATAATTAAAAATAACCATTATTGAATTATCTCATCATTGATAAATCTGGAAAAATATATTTACAATTGTGCCACTTTTTTATAGGACTAAAGTATATATTCCCTCTAGTAGTGATCAACATATTATCCATGAATCATCATATTTAATTCAGGGAATCTCCCGGTTCTAGCCTAAAATATTATTTCATGTTCATCATCTGCCTTCGATCTCCATAGAAAATGCTTCCAAAGAGATCTCCTTGATTCAATTGAGGACAGTTTCTCTCCGTTCTTGGGAAGATCTTGGAGAACAGATATCTCAAGGGATTGAGATAATTCTCCATTTCATTTGTGCAAAACATAAACAAATGAACTGTTCTATTCGATACAACAACATAATATGGATTATATATATTTATGATTAAAATAAAATAATTTCAGAAGTGAACATAATTATTTTTTTATCCAATATAAACCTCAACTCTAATGGTAATAATAATAACAATTTTTTTCTATGCATGTTTATCTTATAAAATATAAAAAAATGATATTTAATAAAATTATGTTCATTATTCATTATGTTTCACTGAACCTAAAATATCAGTCTACCATTCTTCGATAATATATATCAAAAATGAATAGTGTCAATTTATTTATTCAATAATTATCTCATCATTATTATCCATAAATAAATTAATATTATATTCACATAAATATAAGATAAATTTTTATCAAATATTATGCTCAAATTATATTCTCTTGAATTACTAGTGTTGGTATAAATTTGATCAATGATACCTGAATAATTATTATCCCACATACTAAAATAATATTTATTCAACAAGTTAAATAAAAAATAAAAATATTTTAATTTACAGAGATTCTAGATAAAATTACTATATGTCCCTCTAGGCCTCTTTCTCGGTTTCATTAGGTGAAGCATCCTAAAGTTCAAGGATTACATCTAATTACATGCCATGAGACCCATAGAGAATTATGATACTTAAACAATGAAATAATACCACATACATATGTTTACTTTGTAGTATAATACCCTTATAATTATATCTCAAATAAAATAGTATGCATGCTAGTGCCATTAACAAATGTGCTCAATGTCTTTTTCTTTGAATTTCCTAAAATTTAACTGTCTTGTAGAATACCATGGACAATTATTTATTTTTACTATATCATTTCCATCAATGATCCTGAGATATGAACATACAATGAAAAAAGGAAGGGACAACCCCTTTCTCAAATTATTCAATAATTAATTATTAATTGTGACACACCTATTGTATTCTACTTCACTTTGAACATATGTCTCTATAGATTTCATTAATACATCAATGTACATGACTCATAATATTCAATAATAATATTTGTAATGTATAAGGACCAATACACTCATATATGGATAGAAACATTGAGTAACACATATAAATGTTGACTTAATATGGGAGGGTATCATTCTTATAATATCCTACTGGATATTACCAAGGGCGTACACCATGAGAATGTTCATAAATGTCCAATGAGTCTCCACGACTGATAGACTATATCCATTATGTACCTCACATTATATCACGCAGCTAGAGAAAATATATTTATGAATAGTACCATAACACTTTAGTTTTCTCATGCCAGTAGAGTACTGTTATGACTTTTTTGTGCGTCAAATACTCTTATAACATTATGCATACAATGTTTTAAATTTGAAAGATCATTATTTTATAATAAGTTTATCAATATTCAAATCCAAGAATTAATGTTAACATAAATTACACAGAATTTGGTTCTAGGGAACCAACTCAAATAGACCCCCACTTGCACTATATCCAACTACTTAAAATCATTAGTATTATGCATCCCACATTATACTCATGCTTCTATTGAGATTGGACTTCAAGCCACCTTAAGGCCTTAGGGCCACATGCAGTTGCACCAGACAGACTCTACTAAAAAGGAGCAGCACCAGAAAAGGATTCAGAGTAGGTTCACTCACCAGACCAAAGCCAAATGGACTTGTCAGAATGAGAGGGTATGGCTATGCCATTGGGTCTAGCATGCGCTTGCACGAGAATCCTGTCCAGATGACCATGTTATGGTGGAGATCTACTATCATGATGCAGATACTGGGGAGGGGCAGTTCTTTGTGGATAGTCTAGTTAATTCCCCTAAGACCTCCAGGTCATGTTATCTCCTAATCCTACATGCCATGTAATATACGAGATTATGGTCCTTATAAGGGTTACCCCTCATCCCATGAAAGGGGGTTATCTAAAATCAATAAAAATGATGGCCTTAGGGATATTCGGGTCTTTTGCTGTGACCATGGATCTTTTATAAGACCCACCATTATAGTGTTATCACAATAAAATCTTATTGGGTCTTTACTACAAGCTACCACATAAAACTCTTGAAAAATGATCTGAATCCAAATGAAATATTTGGCTGCATCAGAATTCTCTATATACTCGTAGGCCACTATAGAATCAGTGATAACAAGCTTATTTGAAATAATCCATCTCACAACACCTTCCTTAAAAAAGAAAACATATACTGATTTTGACTTCATTTCATTCTGATCTGTCTGAAAACTACCATCGGTACTATCTCTGATGATCAAGTCCTCATCTCCTCCATACAACAGGCACATATCCTTAGTTCTTCATAGATACTTAGGGATAGCCTTAAAATGAAACCAAAATTTATCTCCTAGATCAACTTGTTATCTTCCTACACTAATCATTTCATAGGAAACGTCAATTAGATTACATAACATGACATACATGATTAATCATATCGTCAAAGAATATTGTATCTCTCACATTATATCATTCAAATGTTTTGTATGAGGACGTATTTTCTTAGAAAGATGTAAGCTATGGGACACTAAAACCAATCCCCTCTTGGATTGTTCAACACTAAATCTCTTTAGTATCTAGTCTATATATGTTCATTGAATTAGTCGAAGAACCATCATGGTTCTACCATGAATGATCTTAATACCTAGAATATAGACTTCTTCAACTACTTCCTTCATTGAGAAAAACGTATTTAACCACTCCATAATAGATTTTATTACTGTTATGTAATTTCCAATATATAATACGTCATCAAAAAAAATATTAGGGTAACAATTTCATTCTCACTAAACATCTTGTAAACACATTGTTCTCATTCATTAATAATTAAAAAAAATTCATTTATGGCATAATAAAATCGAATGTTCCATGAAATGAATGATTTCTTCGATCCACAAATGGATCCAGTAACATGAAAATCTTTTTGGCATCACCTTGAGTCCCAAACCCTTATGTTTGTGTCATATAGACATCTTCTTAAAGGATCCAATTATGGACTGTTGTTTTTAAATCCAACTTCCAAATCCCATAGGAATATTATGATGACTTACCATGTAAAATTCTGATGGATTTCAATGTGGAAACTAGTGGAATGGTTTTATTATTGTCAATTCCTTGACTCTGTTTAAACTCTTTAGCCACTACCATTTCATTATATGTATTTACATTACCTTCTATGTACAGTTTCCTCTTGAATACCCATTTCGATCCCAACAACTATACATCAATTAATGAAATGACCTGAACCTATACTTGGTTTGGATACTAGGAATTCATTTCAAAATTCATTACTTAATTCCATCTCTAAGCTTATGTGATGTTTACTTCCTGTTTATAGGATATGTGTTCACTACAGTCAACTAATAATGAGTTACCTCCTTTGGTCAGTATAAAACCTCACCTCTCTTACGCTCATATGTAGAACATGTGTATTAGGAGAAACTTCATCCATTGAGACTTGTTTAATCTATTCATGTACCAATTCTTTTGTATCATTATAAAATACATCACATCCAATATTTCTCCCACAATATTTTTTAATTATGTGATAAATCACAAGAAAAATGACTTGTCTGGAAACAATAACATTATTGTCTAAGGGGTGGTATGTTATTATCCATTTGTTTGATTATGATACTCCATTAAGATAATCTTTATACCTCTAGGTTCTAGTTTGATGCAAGATATAGACTTAAAAGATGAATCTTAATTCCATGAACATGTATGTGACAAAATGGGTTTCATAACACTTCATAACATGAAGGGAATTCCATTTTACTCCTTAGTTGTTACTCGATTTAATATGTATTCCACAGTTTTTCATTAATATCCCTAAATGGACAATGAATGATCTACATCACTAATTATCAGCCTTACCTTGTCTAACAAGGTATGGTTTCTCCTTTCAGTAATCCTATTCCCTTATAGTGTAAAAGGTGGTGTGAGTTGAGATATATTCCCAAACACCCATAAGATGTTGATAAACTCTTGGTTATGATATTAACAACCTCAATATAATCAAATCTTCTTTATCTTCATACCAAGTTGATTATTTGATTCATTCTATAATTCCGTGAATTTCTCAAAGGACTCAATCATATACATCATTAATTATACATAGTCTTATCTACTGAAGTCATTAGTAAAAGTTATGATTTGAGAACATCCACCTCTCTCATCTACATGAAATCGTCCTCACCCTTCAATGTGAACCAATTCTTGAAGAATTGTGGCCCTTTCACCCTATCCCCCGAAGAGTGGTTTAGTCAATTTTACATTTAATCAAGACTGAAATCTTTTATGTTATTTTAGCTCAGAATAGTCAGAATAACCATTTTGATAGATCATTTTCATACGTTTATTTTTTTACATGACAATGATTTTGATACCATAATTGGGTGTTATATGAGTCGTGTGAATGTGATTCATTATCAATTTCCAACACATGGTTTTCATAATATAATACATAATGTTATTTATTTAAATGTACCATACCATAACAGGTAATTTAATTATAAATGATACAACATTTATGTCCAAATGATAAATAAACCCATTTTTTCTAGGAATAATTCCGAAATAATGTTCTTGGTAATTTCAGGTACATAATAAAAATATTTTAAAATCAAAATCATTCTTATTGAAAAAAAGATGGTAGTCACAAATGGAAAGATATTCCATTCATTCAGAATTATCAACACTTAGGTCTACCTCTCCACACATACACTTTCAGAATATAAATGGTTCCTTCATTTGTATATAGATTTGATCATGAAAAGATATATAAAACAACTAGTTTGTAGATATTGACTGATTGAAATTACTAATGACCACATATCTATCTTCCCCATGATTCTCGATGATATTCCTCTTATAGGGGCCTAGTAATCCACAAGAAAAACAAAATTCCACCAATTCCTTACCCTCTCCCTAGATCTTATTCTTCATGGAATGATGGATCTAGAGAGAGTTAGTCTATTATTAGTCCTTGGTCCCCTTTTACTTGTACATTATTTTCTTATTAACTATATGGACTAATGGTTTATCACGCCCAATGCCCTTATGCACATGGATAATCAATGTAAAAAGTTCCTAAAGACTCCTGTTATTATTTATCAGACTGTAACTAACAAACAAAACTGGGGAAGGCCATGGGTAGTGAATAAAGTATGAGAACTGTACACAACTAATCTCGGAATTTAACCCATAATAAGTCAATGTGTTCAATTTATCCTATATTCTTAACTACATGACGCCTAGCTGGTGCATAATCTCCACGATTAGTTGTGAAAAAGGTTTTAGAGATTTTGTACCTCTCTTGACTCGCTTTCTCTTTATAGAGATCCTGACTATATGACATTCTGGTATATGCATCCTTGTCATCATGTTGCTTCAAAATCTCATTAGACAATGTTGATAACATGAAACATAGAACACTAGTAGAATAACTTATATGTCACTCATAGAGAGATTGATCTTTGTCACATGATCCTTACTAGGAATATCTAGAATAGGTTCTTCCAGCACATATAATTTCCTTTCATATAAAAGGATGACATGTAGGAACCATTACCATTCTAGGAAATTTGTTCCAGTGAGAATATTTTATTTCTCATTTATGGATCACAATGATATGTTGGATTTCATTTTAATGTTGTTTATAAAAAAATAGATAAACTGATTTTTAGATCATTATATGACGAAATTTATACAATTATAAAAATATTAAATTTATTACCATACCACTATTTTATCAATTCCCAATATCCCTCTCCATTTGCATCTGAATATACTATTTCATAGACATAATATTGGTAAGGATCCACATTCCCCTTCTAATTACCCTGACTATGGTTAGTCAAGAAACATTAATTTTTTATGTAGGATTTCAAAATTATTTCTACATTAACTCAATATTCCTTGAGCCTATGACTGGACTCCACAATCCCAAAATCCTTATTATGGATTTCAAAAAACATTTCCTCTTGTTTACACCATGTCGTATATTATGATTCAACCATTTATATGAAACAATTTATGATAAACCAAATCATAAACATATAATTCAATTAAAATTGATATTATTCCAATATTGGTCGATCAAGAAGATTGAAATACAGTTAGAATTTATCTTAAGTAGGATATACTGACATAATATATAAAATTTATTGATTTAATCTATTAATGAATAAATTTTCAAATATTATCTTCCTCACATGCTTGTTAATATTATGTTTATTTAAAATGTTATTAGTCAATCCTTATATAATATTTACAAATGATCCAACATAAATTCGTTCTATCTTGAATGCTCATTAATTTCATTAAATTATTTTATTGGGAAAAATATCTAGAATGAAACAACGATGAAAATTAATATAAATAAAATAATAATGTTTTATATACATGATCTTATACTAATGGTCAGTTTATCTAGTGGTCGATAAACTAACCTTGACATTTTGGAAGACACCTTGAACCAATTAATTTTCATGTTATAGCTATCAACCATTCCACCAATGTATCTCTCATGGATTTTTTTCTCCTTTCATCCAAACATGAAGAACAACCACAATATTTGGAGCTCTATCAATTAAATATTATTTTACTCACATGAAGGTGATGGAAAAGTGGTTACAAAAAAGAAACCATGAGCACATGGTCCCTACAAAATTTGATGAGAGAAGTCACAAATTCAAACAATTTAATTAAAAAATATATTAAATGAAACCAATCACATAAAAAGGTCTAGTTTAGATCATGATCATCAACATGTATCCACCAGATTACTCTTTTAATAAAACGAAAATTCAACACCTAATCGGTATTATTTAAGATAGTCATTTTTGAATCAGTTAATTATTTTATCTTAATTATTAGACTTATTTACTTCATATTATCATCAATTATTATTTAAAAATAATTAATTTAATTAATTTAATAATAAATTTATACGTATATCTTACCTTGGAGCTAACACGATGATTGCCCATCCAAATCTAACCATCATGTATTATACTCATATATAGTTTTATTTCAATTACATATAGCATACACAACATATAATGTACCTTCATTATGTGTACTATCAACAATATGATTACATTATTTAAATTACTTCATCATAACGTATTATGATTCGATTCATATAGAGTAACAACTTTTATTATTACTCATACATGATATGAAGATCTCAACATTTCACAAATATTAAATAAATATTTTTAAATATATATTAAAACCTATCACAACGAGTTCCCTATCATTATGACCACATTAAATTATATTTATCATGGTTTAAATATTATAATAAATAAATTTTATATTTGAAAAACTCGATATAAGTACACGGTGTGTAAATCTGAGTTACATGGTGTGTATACCTCTAACTATCTATCCAATGTACATACCTAGGGATTCGGAAAATAAATTAGACTAAGGAAAATGTATTACATGATATCTAAAAAGGGCTACACGGCATGTGGTATAAGGACTGACCTTCAAACATCACATAATCATGAATGAAATGAATTATTCACATTGAGGTTCTTTTTATGTTTAGAGTTTTATAGAATTAGGTCATAACATATACATATCAACTTGAATATTACATATAGAAACTTCTACTCAGTTTCCATTTTTTCATAAAATAAAAACCATTAAAAAAGGGTCACGTCTAGTTCTATGTTTTAGACTATATGACTTTTCCATGATCTCATCCATGACACTATACATCTTTAAGTCCTGTGAAAAACATTTCAAAAACATGGTTTGAGCTTAAAAAGTACAGTAAGGATTTCAAAATAAAGAAAGAAAACATTGGTCCTTCAATACATACCAAGCATATGATATTTATCATACATCATTAAGTCATAAGATTTATGAATAACACATAGAAATCATAAATCATAAAGTTAACTTTTGGCATCCATATCATACTAACATAGTAGCTATCACAATTACATAGGGAATTTGGTTTGGAATACCAATCATAGTATATTTCATAAATATCTTATGAGAAACATTAACATAGACCTTTTTCACATTACCCAATTAATTGGAGACCTATCTCGGGCTCACAAACCCTAGTTTTATCGCAGAACCACTGATATATGTAAATAATGCCCAAGAACCATAACATATTCAAAACACATAAAACAAACATAAAGGAAGGCTGAAATTTCCACATTTCAATCACAATATAATATTTCTAGATATTGAAATAATGAATCCATTATCAAACCCATTTTCAATACCAAAACATTTAAAAACAATATATGGTATTTATTTTCCTTTTAAAAACACTACGTCATGTAGTGGAAGCCAAATATCAAATAATGCACGTTGTGGCAGAAAGGTCGTGGTCATCGTGTATGTTAAAAAGAATCATTACCTTTTTGTAATTTAGTAAAATTATACATATAAAAAGAATAAATTTGAATGAAATGAAAAATCAATTGAATTATAAAACATATAAAAGAAAGTCCTATTGAAATCAAAATATGCCACAATTAAAGGAGATCGAGAGGAAGTCCCTTAACTCATGTCTAACTTGAGTAATTCATTTATTAATCTCCTAAATAATAAACTAAAGATAATTTAAAAATGATAAATAACATTTTTTGAGTTTATTATTCCTCTTATATCACTTATTACCACGTTATGAACATTATATAATCATTTATGTTAATAACAGTCATTTTGTCGATATTTGCTACTTGAGTCAAAAATGAACTACTTAAAATTACTATTTGTTCATGTGGTCCAAATTCCATTATATCCATAATGATATTCATGATTTAGACATTATATATTTCATATCTATATAGTATATATATGTATTTATAATAGTACATAACATTGGGAGATAAGAAATGTGAAGCACCGTTCATGGAGACGGTAAGTCGTACGTAAAATGAACACTAAATTCATTTATATTCCGTATTTTAATGGAATGTATTACTAATGATAAATAGTTATATTATAATTTCAGTATAATATCATATATAATTTCATTAACTTTATCCTTTACATGTCCCATGTATGGAATGAACGAGTCATATCACTTTGAGGGGGCGGTAGTCTGCACTTCCTCAAATGAAAATATCATATTTACCCATTATAAAAACCATAAAGGTATGTTATAAATGAATAATACAGATGTATAGAGACAATATATATATATATATATATCATATATATCATATATAAATAATGTTTCATCATAATGGCCACCATGAAAGGCAGTTGGAGATATTTGAACATTAATCATTTCTTGAGGCAGTAGTTCGCCGTTCACATAAACATTATGTTCGAATCAATTAGATGGAGGTGTGTGTAATTATAGTTCGATAAAATCTCATAACAATAATATAGTATATTTATGATAATTGTTTTTGTCTAAAAAATAATATTAGGAGCATAGGTAATGGAGAAGTAAAATAAATTAATAGAATTTGAGGACAAACATTACCTTTAAATCGGGTAACTCTATTTGGTTTCAACCAAAAGGAATCTTTGAAGTACCTTATGCCAATGTTAATGATTCGAGGAAAAATATAAGTATGTAGGGAGATTAATTGGATAGATCATGGAAGATACAAGGGGCATGATATGTGTGATTAATGGGTTAGAGGTGATGGCTTTTTATAAGGGGGAGGGGTTCTTTAAGAATGTTTGAAAACATTATTTTATTATAAACTAATTTTCCATTTAAAAAGGTAAAAAAATCAATAAATTATAATATAATATGACTATTGTTTGATATAAACTCATCAAATAATAATTTTATAGGTTTTGGATAGTTTTTAAAATTTTTATAAACTCATTTATTTAAATCATTTATTAATAAGGTAATCACTGCATCATCATTGTTTCATAAATAGTTTTATTTATTTCATGTCTAAAAATTATAAATAATACACAATGATATTGGATAGATTTTTATATTTAAAATGAATATTTATAGTCTAAATTATAACTTATATAACCCCATGTATAAATTTATTAAGTAAAATAAATCTATTCATGTAATTTTTTGTCTTTATTTTGAATTAATTAACATAATGTTTCATTATCACACATAAGTGGCTCCATGGGGCCCAGAAATCGATCCAGGGGTTCCCATGGTCGGAAATGTATCACAAAATAGGATTAGGACATGTGTTAGGGTAATTTAGTATTATTAAATTATTAAATTATTACCCTTATTTACTAAATTTACCTTTTAACCATGGAATATTAAATATTTACTGAAGTAAATATTCATAATGTCAAAAAAATAAAAATTACCAATTAACAAAATTTTAACCTCCCAATATAACAAATTTCTAATACATTCAAAACAAATAAGTGGATGAAATTAATTTAATATTAATTCTCATTGTAAAAAAAGTGTGTTTTTAAGAAATAATAACTACCAAATGATTTAACTCAGTTTATGTCCAATTTAAGTGTGAAATTAACTCCAATGACAGAAATTGGATTAAATGGTAAACATATATTCCAATTACACTTTAAAACTAAATAAAAAAATATTATAACTATATTAATTAATTATATTAGAACGTAGTTTTGAATTAAAATGTTGTAATTTTCACAATTCATTAAAAAATAACAATATGGGAAAAATACAAAAATTTCATCCAATGTAAATTTTGATGTCCTGATTCTAAATAAGAGAATTATTTTGTCAAATAGAAAATATAAATGTGAAAAATATGTATTTAAAATGGGTTCTCCAACAAAAGGAGATAAATTGGCATTTTAAAGAATAATTGAGAGTTTATGCTTAAAATTGGATTCATTAACATTTTACATATCTAACATTAATTAGATAATTGTAAAAATATTTAAAAAACATGTATAATCATATTTTAGTTAGTCCTATTCATTCCCACCAATACAACAGTTATTTGTTAACAACAATTTAAAATAATAATAATAATAATATTTTTTTGGTATAACTTATCATTGTGTGTAATGTAAGATTTCTAAGAAACCCTTTGTTTCATATAGGGTAAGACATCAAAAATAGCATCCCCTTTAAATTAAAATTTATATATAATTCACAAATATTAATAAATATAAAAATTACAAATTCTATATTTACCTGTGATGTTACATCCTTCACCCATTTTGGAAATTTCGTCCTCGCAATTTTATTCACTTGTTAAATAAATGGTGGTATTTATCCCTCATAACATTATATAATTCCCATGTTGCCTCTTAAACCATATGGTTTTTCCACAAAACGTTTACCTGTATAATTACCTTATAACACAACACATTATCTCTTCAGTCAAAAATCTAGACAGGTTGTTCCTCATAAGTGAGATTATCTTCCAACTGAACTACCATTGGACTCAAAACATGAGATGGATCATGAAAATACTTTCTCAACATTGAAATATGAAAAACATAGTGTACGTAGGATAAATATGAAGGTTAAGAAAATATTTATGCTACTGATTCAACATTCTATAGGGTTTAATTGGGTATAATCATCCTAAGACTCAGTTTCCCTTCTTACCAAAACACATCACACCTTTCCATGGAGAAACATTGAGAAAGACATGATCACCTACCTCAAAAGAAGGATCCTTCTTCAGTTATCTGCATAAATTTTTTTCCAACTCTGTGTTGTTCTCATGTGCTTCTGAATCATCTAAACTTTCTCTGCCATCTATTCGACCAATTCTAGTCCCATCAGTTTCCTTTCACCAACTTCATCCCAGAAAGCTTGATTTCGGCATCGCTTTCTATATAATGCCTCAAATGTATCCATCTGTATACTAGAACAAGAATTTTTATCATAAAAAAATTCAACCAATGAAAGATGTTGGTCCTAGCTTCCCTGGTAATCCATTAAACAAGCACGTATCTTATATTTCTATGTCTGAATTTTTTTTATGACTTCCCATCAAATTGTGGATGAAAAGCTGTACTAAAATTTATTTCTGTACCCAACGACTTCTAAAGGATTTTCCAAAATATTTAAGTAAATATGAGATCATGATTCGATACAATGGAGATGGAAACTACATTCAACCTGACTATCTCTATAACAAACAACCGATAAAGTTGATTTAAAGAAAATTTATCTTGAATAGGAAGAAAATGAGTAGATTAAGTCAATAGATCAACAATAACCCAGATTTCATTATTACCTCGGTATTTCTTTTGTAATCCCACAATTAAGTCCATGGATATATTATCCCATTTCCACTTTAGCACTAGTAAAGGCTCAAGCATCCCTTTTGGTAACTACCACACTTCTTTAACCTGATGACAATTCAAACACTTCACTGTAAATTCATTAATATATCTTTTCATTCCAAACCACCAATAATAATCCTCAAGATCTTTGTACATCATAGTACAACCAGGGATAACTAAAAATGGATAACTATAAGATTCACATAACATATCGATCTTCAATTTTGAATAACAAGGAACAAATAATCTCTTCCAAAATCACAAAATAAAATAATTGTCATTGTTAAAATCCGGAAACAGACCCTTAGGAATCAACTCTACCCTTTTCTATAACCCATTCTCTTTCTTCTATGCTTTCTTAATTATGTATGATAGAGATGGTTTCACTAACTCCTGAAAAAATCAGAGGAATTTCTTTCCCCAACAGCTGCTACCCCAAATTTCATCAAATCAATAATCAAAGGATCATGTTCCAAATGTAACACGGTTAATGTATAATTACTCTTTCAACTCAAAGAATCATCCACTTTATAGGCCTTTCCCAGATAGTAATGGATCATGAAATCAAAATACTTGATTAAGTCCAGTCATCTCCTCTATCTCATGTTCTATTCATTCTAAGTGAATATATACTTCAAATATTTTTTGTCAGTATATATTTCACATTTTATTCTATATTAATGATGCCTACAAATTTTTAACACAAAAATAATAGCCTCTAATTAAAAATTAAATGTAGGTTAATTTGCCTTATGAGGTTTCTACTAATGTGAAGCATCATCAATTACATGATCATTCTTCATTAGGGCACAATAAAGTCCTTTCAACAAATAATAACTTTTGATAACAAACTAACCATTTCGGGAAGGTAGTGCCAAAATTAGAGCAATCACCGATATTCTTTTCAATTCATGAAAACAATAATCGCATTATTTGGTCCAAATGAACATAAAACATTTTCTTGTTATCATATTAATTGGGCTAGATAACTATGAAAACATTTCAACAAACATCTGGTAATAAATTTATAATCCATGAAAACTACAAATATCTGAGATATTTTTGGGTCTTGGCCATTCTTCAATGACTTTTGTTTTATAAGGATCAATAGTAATTCCATTTTTTTTAAACAATGTGACCATGGAAATAAATGTTTTGTAACCAAAACTCTCACTTGATAAATTTCCCATATTGTTTCTTTTATTATCAGTTTTGAAAGACAACCTATAAATGACATTCATGTTCTTCTTTAATTTTGGAATAAACCAAAATATCATCAATAAACACAACAAAAAACTTATCTAGGAACTCATGGAAAATTCTATTCATAAGATCAAGGAAAACAGTTGGTGCATTTATTAACCTGAAAGGAATAATTAAAATTCATAATGGCCATATCTAATATGAAACATGGTCTTCGAAATTTCTATTTCCTTTACTTTAATCTAATGGTACCCCAACCTCAAGTCAATCTTCGAAAAATACTGGTCTCCCTGGAGGTGATCAAACAAATCATCGATATGAGGCAATGAATACATAACCTTAACAATGATGTTATTCAATGCTATATAATCAATGAAAAGTCTCATTGAAACTTATATATTTTAAAAAACAAGACATGAGCACCCCATGTTAATTTTCTAGGTTGAATGAAACCTTTATTTAATAACAAATTCAATTTCTTATTTAATTCTAAAAGATCAATTTGAACCATTCAATAAGGGGGGTTTGAAATTGGCTTAGCATCAGGAACTAAGTCAACAGTAAATTAAACTTCCCGATCAAGTATTATACAAGGAAACTCATCGGGAAAAACATCCAGATATTTATTTACCTCTAGAACATCATTAATTTGAACAATTCCTTGGTTGTCAACAATATGTTTCTGATAACATTCATTTCCATCTTTTACTAGTTTCTCAGCTTCATTGTATGCTATCAAAAGTAAGGGTTCATTCTTCTGCACAAATTTAAATTCTTTCTGAAAAGAAACCCCCTTATCTGTCCAATCAATATTATCATCGAAACAGAATGCCAATCCTTACCCAAATTAACATCAAACTCTACTAGAGGAAAAATTATAAGGGTTTAAATTAGATCCTTTCCACACACAAGGATTGGAAGGTTCTTATAATTTCTTTTTTTCTCATCATTTCCTCCTAGTGTTTTTACAATAAATTTTTGATTCATATCTTGAGATGGAATTCCAAATTTACTAGAAAACTTCTCATAAATGAAAGTGTTTATAGACCCTGAATCAAACAACAAATAGGAATAATTTGAATAAACCAATAGTGTACCTGATACTACTTTATTCGATGGCCCAACATCTACAGATGTAGTTGCAAAGGATTTCACCACCCCTTTCTGGTTGTAGTCTGGATACTTTCTCTTAGTTGAGTAATTTTTTATTCACTAATTTTCATAATGACCCATTTCATTGCTCTTCCAACATTTTATTGACAATAAATTAGATTTTGTCTTACCATTACCCTGAACATTTTCAGTGAAATTAAGATCCTTAATCTCCATTTTACCACATTGGTAGAACTTACCATAATTGAAAAGACATTCCCCGTTGTGATTTTTTAAAAATTTGTACAAACTATAAACTTATTTTTCTTACCTTCATACTTTTTGGAATATTTCTTCCTATTCGTCTGCCACCTCAAACTCTTATTCAATTGTTTTTAAAAGAACACATGATCATTGGTAAACTATATTTCTTCTCTATCCGCACATCGAACAATTGTCATATATTTTGAATTCACAAGGAGCTAAACCCCTTGGACTCGTTGGATTTAATCTAGTGTAAAAACAATTGATTTTACCATCAATATCTCATATGAAATTTCGATCATACCTTGCCCTTAAAGTGAATTTTGCACATAAGTATCCCTTGATTCACCTTCCTGTCTCAATTCCAAGATCATTATTTCCATGCAAAGTCAAACCATCTTAGGAAAATATTTATCAAGAATCATACCTTTGAATTTATGACAATTAAGAGCATCGATCTCCTCAATTTCGCTGATATTTTTCACCATCGACCACCATTGATCGACTTCACATTCAAAATGTTAAAAAGAAAGACTAACCTTTTGATTTTATGAACACCCTATATCATCAAAAATATTCTCTAGTTATTTAATCCACCCTCAACTAGCGCATGGTCTTATGATCCTTTTAATGATGGGGGATTTTGCCTCATGAAATGCTCTATAACTAACATGTTCATATATGGTTGATCTGGCTGAACTTGTACATGGATACGACAACCATTTATAGCTTGAGTCAACTGTGTCATCACTACAAAAAACTATTATGATCCCATTCCAACCCTCTCAGGTTGCTATTTGGATGGTTTCAATCCTCTTGATTTCATCCCATCATATCTTCCATGTTTCCTCAGCAAAAAACTATTCTGAATGCAAAAATATCTTAGGGGAAGAAACATGGTAACCTTTAATTTCTATATCAATAAAATTTCACCATAAATTAATTTATGGACATTAATCTAATAATATTTTAACTCCTATAGTTGTACAAACCAACCTATGGTACCAACTATAATGACTCAGCCCTAAAAAATTTTATAATCTTGAATTAAATGAATAATTCACTTTTAGGGTATTTTTAGGTTTTGAGTTTTAGAAAATTAGGTCATAACTACAGGAATAATACATGTTGACACATCTACTCAGTTTCCATTTTTTTCATTAAATAACAATTCATAAAAAAGAGTCATGTCTAGTTCCATATTTTAGGCAGCATGAAATTTCATTGATCCCATCCTTGACCATATTTATCTTTATGTCCTATGAAAAAAAATTAAAAAACATGGGATGATTATAAAAATCATAGTATGGATTATTAAATAAAGAAAGAAAACATTATTCCTTCAATACATACCAAGTATAATATCTTTAACATACCTCTTGAAATCATAAGATTAATAAATAACACATAGAAATGATAATTCATATAGGTAACATGTGGCATCTATATCATACTTACATTATATCTATCACAATTATATAGGGAGTTGGGTTTGGAATAACCATCACATTATATTCCCCAAATCACTTAGGATAAACATTAACATTTACCTTAATCACGTTACCCAATGCATTGGAGAGCAATCTCGGGCTCACCCACCCTAGATTTACTACGGAACAACCTGTATACGTAAACAATGCCCATGAACGACAGCATATTAATAAAACATAAAACAAAAATTAAGGAAAGATAACATTTCTACATTTCAATCACAATATATCATTTCAAGATACTGAAATAATCAATCCATTCTTAAAACCATATTCAATACCAAAATATGTAAAAAGAGTATATGGTGTTTATTTTCCTTTAAAACCCTACATCTTGTAGAAGAATCCAAATATCAAATAATTCTTACGACATTGGAAATGTCATGGTCACCGCCTATGTTAAAAACAAACATTCCCTTTTTTGTCGCTTAGTAAAATTATATGATGAAAAATATTACCTTTGAGCGAAATGAGAAGTACAAGTGGTTTATACACCGTATAAAATAATGATGTGTAGGAATCAAAATTTTCCTCAATGAAATGAGATTGAGACGATGTCCCTTACCTCGTGTATGACATGACTCGCTTGTTCTGTAATCACATTAATAATAAAGTAAAGTTCATTTCTTCTTGATTAAAAAAAATTTTCTTGTTCATTATTCCTATTATATAACTTATTACCATGTAATAAACATTATATAATCATTTAGGTTACTAATGTACGTTTTATCAATATTTGGTACTTTAATCAAAAATGAACTTCATTTAATTACAAGTAGTTCATGTGGTCCAAAGACCATTATCTCCATAATCATATTCATCATATAGATATCATATATTTAATATATATCCAGTATATATCGGTATTTATAATAGTACAAAATAGTTGGAGATAGGAAATGAAATGCACCGTTCATAGAGATGGTAAATCATACGTATGCATGAACATTAATTTCATTTCTATTTTGTATTTTAATAGAATCAAAACATAATGATACATATATATATTATGATAAGGTATAACATTCGATACAATTTCAATAACGCTATCCTTTATACGTCCCATCTATAACATGAACGAGTCATATCGCTTTGAGTGGGTGGTAGTTCGCACTTCCTCAAATGAAATCATTGTATTTACCCATTATGTAAACCACAATGGTATGATATAAATGAACAATACAAAAGTATAGATACAATATAAAAATAAAATATATCATATATATTCATAGTGTCATCATAATTCCCACCACGATAGGCAGTTGGAGATATTTTAACAATCATCGTTTCGTTAAGCAGTAGTTTGATGTCCATAGAAACAGTATGTTCGTATCCATTAGATTGAGGTGTGTGATAGTATAGTTAGAATAATTATCATAAAAACAACCTAGTATATTTAGGATAAAATTTATGTTATGTAAGCAATGAATAATAAGATAATAGGGATTGGATAAGTAAAATAAAATAATAGAATCGGATAGAAGACATTACCTTTAAATCGGGTAACTCCATTTGGTTTCATCCAAACTGATTCCTTGACAATACTACATCCTAATGTAGTAATTTTAGGATGAATATAGGGATTTATGGAGCTTATGTATCCATAGTTTTGAGAGGAATGGTTCTTTAGAGGTGTGAGTAATGTGTTAGAGGTGATGGCTTTTTATTAGGGGGGAGGGGCTCTTTAGGAATGTATGAAAATATTCTTTTATTATAAACTAATTTTCAGTTTGAAAATGGTCCAAATCTCAGCAAATTAGAATATAAGATGAATCTTGTTATAATTAAAATCATAAAATAAAAATTGGACATGTTTTGGATTGTTTTTTAAGTTTTATAATCTCATTTATTTAAATCATTTATTAATAAGGCAATCACTACATCATCATTGTGTCATAGATAATTTTTTTATTTGATGTCTAAAAATTATAAATAAAATACCATGATATAGGAAATAATTTTAGAATTAAAATTAATATTTACAGTCTAAGTGATAACTTATATAAACCCATGTAAAAATATTATTTTTTAAAAGATATGTGATTATGTAATGTTTCTCTTTACCTTATATTAATTAATATAAAGTGTCATTATCACTTCTAAGTGGATCCATGGGGTCCCAAAATCTACCCAAGGATTCCCATGTTCATACATGTATCATCCAATAGGATTTAGACACATGTTATGGTAACTTTATATTATTATAATATTATTTTCTTTCCCTTATTTACCATTTTAAATGTTAACAATGTCAAATAAAATGTTTTCTAAAGTAAATATTCACAATGTCTAAAAATAAAATTTACCTATTCAAACATTTTGAACATACTAATTCCAGATATGGAATCCATTTTTCTAAATTCAAAACATTTTAGTGGAATAAATTAATTTAAAATTAACTCATGTTGTCAAAACCAAAATGCATGTTTTTAGGAAATAATCACTATCAAAAAATTTACCTTTGTTTATGTCCAACTGAAGAGTGAAACTACTTCCAATGACCAAAATTGGATTAAATTGTGAAAGTATAATCCAATTAAACTTTAAAAAAACAAAAATAATATTCTATCTATATAAATAAATTAGATTAAAATTTCTTTTTGAATTAAAATGTTTTATTTTTTCACTATTCATTAAAAATAAGCATTAACAAAAAAATAACAAAATTTATAAAACAGTAAATTTTGAGGCCCCAATTCTAAAAAAAAATTATATTTTTTCATATAGAACATATAAAAGTGACAAAATAGATTTAAAAAGGGTTCTCCATCAAAAGGCTGTAAATTGACCTTATAAAAAATATTATATTATTTATGCTTAAAATTGGATTCTTTCACATTTTAAGATTATAAATTTTATTGGATAAATGTAAAAACTTTTAATAAACATGTAGAATAATAATGTAGTTAGACCTGCTTATTCTTGCCAATAAAACGACTATACATTAACTACTATTTAAAATAATTAAAATATTATATTATTTTTCAATATAACATAACGTTGTGTGTAACGTCAGATTTCAAATAAACCCGTTGTGGCATATAAGATACGCCATTGAACATATCATCCCCTTTAAAGTATAATTAATATTTAATTCAGAAATATTAATAAATAGGAAAATTTAGTATTCTTTACTCACCTAGGATGTTACATGTGGTCTCTGAATGACACCTTCTATAGTTAGGTAGTCCATGTAAGGAAATATAGGTCAAATATTTGAGTAAAGTAGACTACATAATGTGTATGTGGGTTACACGGTGTGTACTCTAGCTGATCGTTCACCATTCTATCCTAAACAACCAGTGGTGTAAGAATTATCTATAACACAAGTTATCAATGAAAAAATCATGACTAATTGAAAAATTATCTTCTATTTCATTGACCTATAGTACATGGTGTGTAACTACGATTACATTGTGTGGACTCTTGTGTTGTCTGGACAAAATCCTCAGTATCTCTGATGAGTACTTCAATTTTATTTTAAATATAAAATTAATTTTTTTGATTAGATCTATGAAACATGATGGAGGAAGAAGTATACCAATAAATTCATATTAATATAACGAATAAAATTGAATTGAAAATTTTAATTGAAACTTTCAAAATCATCCAATGATATTTAAATAATTATAAATAATAATGTGACCTCCCAAACACCACTTTTTGGTTCTGCTTGTTGTGAAAGCACTTGATTGTTGGTTCCCAACTATGATTTTTTTCATGATCGATGACCAATCCGAGATATACATGAATATAATCTCAATGATCTACAAAATTATATCAACGAAATCCGAATAGATTATTCACATTAGAACCAAAGGGGGGATCATCAAATTTTATATATAAACAATCCAATGAGTTAAGAATTTCTTTCATTGGATTATTTCTTTATTGATGAATCTGGAAACATATCTTTATTTTTGAATAATTTATTTATAATATTCATGTGTATATTCAATCTAGTCATGATCCGCATGTGTTTCACAAACCTCCATATGTCGCAGAAGGAATCTATAGGTGCTAGCATGAAAAATATTTGTTCTTGTGTCATTCATCATTGATCTCTACATGAACCTCTTCCAAAGTGTTCTCCTTTATATGATAGAGAAAGGTTGGTATCCCTTATTTGATGAGATCAAGGAGAAGGGATACATCAAGGAATTGAGATAATTACCCAATTATGTTGTGCACAACCCTAACAAATGAATATTTTTATTTGAGAAAATAGCATAATTGCGTTAATATATATCTAGGGTTAAAATAAAATAATTTCACAAGGACCATTAATTATTTATTTTATCCTAGAGAAACCCAATATCTAATAAGAATAATAATATCATTATATCTTGATATGATCTTAAATTTTGAATTATAAATCGAATTTTATTTAACCATATAATATTAATCATTCATTATTTCTCTCCTGATAAAAAATCATGATCCTCCTTTCTTCATTAATATTTATAAATCAATAAATAATTTTAATTCATTTCTGAAATAAATATCACAACATTATTCACCAATAAATAAATAACTATTATATTTACTTAAATAGAAATTAAATATGTGTTAAATATTATTCTTAAATTATGTTCTCTCGAATAACTAGTGATGGGATATATGTTATAAATAATAAACGTATAATTATTAAACCATGTGCCAGAATATTATTTATTCATTTTATTGAATAATAAATAATAATATATTACATAATTGAGATTATAGATACACTTATTTTGTCACCCTCTAGGCTGATTTATTAGTGTAATTCAGCAGAGCATCCTTGATTTGAAGGTTAGTGTCTCGGAACATTCCAAGACATCCATAGAGAATGATGTTAATTACACTATGCCATAATAACAAAAATGGAAACATTCTGTGTTATATTATCCATTTATCATTGTATCTCAAATCTAGCAAGTTACATACAGGAGTCGTCAACCTATGTTCTTGATGTCTCTTTGATTGACTTCAATAAAATTGAACTTTCTTGTAAAACACATGCCCATGGATTTTTTTACACAATAACATTTCCCTAAGAGTTCCTTATATACCAACATTTTCAAATGAAAATAAGGTGAAATACATTCTCACAATTATTCATTAATGAAATATTAATCATGACATGCCCAATAAATCGTACGTCACCATGAACAAAAAACATCACAGTTTTCATCAATAAATCAACGTTCACATCTCATAGTACTCATTAATAATATTATCTAAGACTATGAATGAATATAAACTTCAGTATATGGGATCATCCAAAAAAACATATAAATTTGGATTTCCTACTGGCATGCATTATTATCTAAATATCATATTGGATATTACAAATGGTGTACACCATGAAAATGTGCCTCAATGTCATATGATTCTCCACCCCTAATATCATGATTCATTTTTGTCCCCCAAATGACTTCATGTGAATATAGAAAATATATTTAAGAATAGTGTTGTAGGACAACCAAGTTGTCCTCATAGTCAGGAACATCTATGATATTTTAGTGTGAGAACTACTATTATAACATAATCACATACAATGTTACAAAGAAGAAAAATCATAGTCTGATAAGTTGTTTTTTAATATTAAATGGCATAAATAAATATTATCATAACATACATAGAATTAGGTAATATTGAACCAAAACCAATAGCTTTCCCAGGATCAGTGGTGCATTCTCATTATGGAGGTATTTCATAAGCCTTGAATAACTATCCTAGACTAAATCCAATAAAATATTTCAGTAGTCACACCTTATATAGAGTAGAATAGTTTTATTTGTTATGGGTCACAAGTATGTTTTTTATCATGGTCTTTCTATTTTATATTTTGAGTTATTTTGGGATTCATGGGTTTAAAACATGGAAAACATGATAGAATATTGTCAAATGCATAGTTTGGGTTAACATTTAGTCGAACCATGTGCTTTCCATGTGATGGGGCTCTGTTATTCTCTAGTGTAAAATCACATTAGTTTTATTATAGTGTGATTCTATCTATGTAACCATCTAGTTTTTAAGGTGGATATTCCCTAACTCATAGTTTTTTTAAACGTACAGCCTAATTGAGTGACCTGATCTGAAATTCATAATTTCTAAAAAATACTTATCTAACATTCATCGTTTCTTGTTTAGAAACCTCCCAATATCTCTTATGATCCACCAAAACACATCCCAATTCACAATAGGTTTCTCTCCAAGGATCATTGATGATTTCCATTGATTCATGGTGGATTCTTTCAAGGAGTGTTCTATTTTTGATCTTTTCCCCTCTCTTATTTGTAGATAACATCTTGATATCTTATACTATTATTCTATTAGAACCCAATTTTGTTGTTATTTTAAATCTGGCGGGTTTAATGGTGGATTAATGATGTTTCTTATGTATATAGTCATTTGAGGATTAGATCTCCTTATTTCCAATCCTCATTTACAAACGTTTATAGATTCCCAGTATTAGTGATGTAGGTTTCACTATACATTGTTATGAAGCTGTGATTTACATAATTATGTTGTAAATCCATTTGGTTAGGGTTATTGAATGGGATTATTTATTTCATACTTATATGAAAAGTGGGTTTTCATTAAATTGAATTTATGCACTTTATATGAATCATAAAATTCCTAAATGATGAATTTGACTCTATAAATGAATTTTTAAGAATGAGAGTGGTAATTATTTTCTATGAATTGTTTTTATACATTTGGAGCACAATTTATTTAAACATATTCAAAATCATACAACACTGGGAAACTTCAGTTCTTCAGGTATGGAAATATGAAAACCTTAGTGAGTGTGACACCACATGGAGTTAATAATGTGATATCGATAGATTATGTTAGGACTCGATATCACTGGTAATAACATTATTCTTGGATTAGTGTTCATTAACATTTCGTTGTAGATGTTTTGATATTCAATATCCCAACTTGTGCATGGAATAATAAACGATGGTTTTGTTCCATGTTGGATTTGTTGCATGTTTATCATACGATGTTTCAATGGATAAATATTTTTTATTCCATTATACCATAATACATGAAATCTCCATTTACTAGGTTTACATTGATAATGAATTATTTAAAAGAAACCAATTTTTATTTTAAAAAATTATTTTATTTTTTTAAAATGTTGTTTTTAATAAGAACTAACTGTTTCATGATGCTAAAATTATAATATATTATTTAATTGTATCATTATGGTATTAAGTTATCACACACATATTTTTTCATATATATTTTTTAGACCTAGTTTTACAAGATTCATTTTAAAGGAATGGAATCATACAACTCAACAACATTTGTCATTTGATGTCATCTTCACTTGTGATTGGGATGGAGGGGAAAGATGGTCACACAATGACATGTGTTGATGTTGGATTGTTTCGTATTTTTGTATATCCTTTTTATTTTTATACTTTTTGTCTCATTATATTTAATTTAATATACATGTGAAAAAATAGTTTTTTTTATCTCCATTCATTTGGACTTGAGAAATGAATGGATTTATTTTTGTATATCTACATTATGGTGGGCTTTCATGGGTGATGATCTATATTGACATTAGTTGGATTGATAAGAAATAGAATCATAGCCCCTAACTAGCTAAAAGAATAATGACATTGTCTATGTTTGTTTCAAGGTCTATGTTATATCTTAGATAAGATGATCATAATATGGGTAATTAGTGATAGAGGGTGCTTAGCCATCTCACTTCGCTTCCTAAACATCAATTAACATGGGTGGTTATATATTTTTATCATGATCGATCTTTGATTATGAGTTAATATAAATGAACATTATTTGTAGGTTTATTTATTTTAGAAAAATATTATTTTATGTTTTTTATTTATTTTTTAGTATAATGAACAATACTTTACATAAATTGATATTGCACTAAAAGTTTTATATATTCATTACCACATATATTAATGACATGATATGACCATATAGGTATAACGTCTTTATAAACTGGGAAACATAAACAATTGTTTTTTAATACATCTATGTATTCTCCCATGTATATCATTCTAACTAGAATCCACTTTGACATATCTTTAAAAATAAAATTCGACATGGCCTAGGGAAAATAAAATTATCAAAGGGTGAGCTCAAATTGTCAATAAGGGTAATCATTGGAAATATCAACAATATAATAGTAATAAAACATAAGAACATGGCATTTGGAAGTCTTGCCAGGCGTATAAAATATCATGATATCATGTCAAGGGATAACCATTCATAATAATTAATGGAAATTATCCCAAAAGTCATAACATAATTAATTATTGTTTATTCCATACACATTACTATAGAATATCATTTAATATTTAATTAGGCTCGTCACCAAGACCATCATAGTTGACAATGCCCAATACTGAAATGCATTCACCATTCCTTCCATCCATGTATTACTGATTGAGATTTATTTTCCACTATAGTCATGTGTTTTTTATGAGATATAAATCATTAATGAATTAATTGGAGAGTGATATAGGTCCCACCCATCTCATAATGAAATCATTTTTATGTGTTCCACAAAACACAAATCATTTTTCATAGCATAACCTATGAAACAAAAATGGTTTTCTTGAACATTATTCCAACATAATCAACATAAAATAAATGGATTTCATAAAAATTATTCAATCATAATCACAATAAAATAATAGTAATAACAGAGATATAAACATAACTTTGTTTAAAAATTTTATTCATAGAGGGAAAATAATATAGATTAAACACTTGATACTAATTATTAAGAAAAATATACATTCTTCTTCAATAACATATTATTTTTAAAAAATATAATATAATTTTAAATGAAAATAATTAATTTAAATATAAAGAAGAAACTTTTTAGTGGATGAATAATGTAAATAAGTGGATAGGAAGATGTAAACACCCATTCGAGTCGTAAAAATAAAAAAACATTATCTTGGTTCTTTTTCTTGAAAAGTCAAAGAGTACCTCGTACCGAATAGTGGAAAAATATTCTATTCATTCAGTTTAGTAAAAATTCCCCAATTGGTAAAATAAAAATTTAAAAAATGTATATGAATAGAAATAATATTACATACATTGAAAATATGGATGTGGATGATAAATATAACCCATTAAATTCGTATGTATAAACAATATAGGATAATAAGAAGGTAAAAATATTATCCCTTACCATAGGTCTGATATCATTAATATGTATTTGAACAACATGTATAATGATATAAATAATGATATTTACTTATTTTATAATCATAATAATTTTTTATGATATCATATATGATCATATAATCATTTGTTTGTTAGTAACATTTCATTCTCACTTGTTATTTAGATATTTACCACATTATCTTCTTATGTATGTTTTGTTGGCTAAGTTCATGTTCAAATTATTATAGTTATATCAATTAAAGAATTATATTTGGATAAAATATATCATATTTATTCATTCCATTCATGTGTATAATCAATTTTTAATGACGATCATGTAGAAAGAATCACATCACATCATGGAGACAGTAGGCCGTACGTATGCACGAGCGACGATATCATTCTAATAAATGATAAATGGTATTGATTTGAATAGTTTATAATATTTAAAAATAAGTAACTAGTTATAATGATCATATATAGTTTTTATTTCCTTCAATATACCAATCCATGTAAGGTGGTGGTAAAAATCATATTACCCCACGACATGAAGATGGTAAGTCATACAAACGCACATGTGGAAATTTAGATTTTCATAAGATAGATAAAATTATGAATATAGTTGTATAATAACTATAAAATATCATTATATGAGGGATACTGATTTTATTACATTATAATGAAACAAAAAATGAAAAGGTTGAAGAATAAGAATGAATTTTGAATGAATTGGTATAAGAGATTAGCTCTTCCCCAACGACATTCCTCTAAATATATTTTTACAGAACTAGAGATAGTCATTGAAAATGACCAGAACCTCTTGAATGTAAATAGGGAGGTGGATAGGGAAAAAGGGAAGGGTATGGGTGATAATGAAGTTTTATATTGAAGTGAAGAGATGAGGGAGGAGGTTCCCTTTTATAATTTATGTGAGGGGAACTTTTGGAAACTCCATAAATAATTAATTATAATAAAATGAAACCCCACCCAAAAAACTCCAAAATATACCAATTTCTGAGAAGAGATAAGATATTGTTTTAGTCTCATTGTCCAATAAATTTTGGACTTATATTTCTTCCAATTTAAACATTATATTTTTAATTAATACTTAGTTATTCTATTTAATTTTTAACTAGGGTTACAAATAATTCAACATAAAATGGGTGCATTTTTTACGTAATTGACCAAAAATATACTTATCTAAAATAAATTATATAATTTTATACCATATAATAATATATATTTACTTTTTTAAAATGTATAATGATTTTCCAATAATTTAATAAAACAATATTTTAATAAGAACCCAATAGTATCAATTTTGACACTATTCAATTCATTCATTTTTAAAAATAATAATATAACAAGATAAATTAGGACGTAAAATTGTTTTATATTCCTTGGAGGTTATGTCCTTATAGAAGATTCATTATAGATGTTATTTATCCAATATTATATTTACTTTAATATATTTAGTAAAATTTGTTTGATATTTCTCTTAACAAAATAATTACTGCTTTAGTTTTGTGTAATTATTTAATATGACTATTTATTTAATATGATATATTAATAATTACTATGATGAATATAAATATACTATATTTCAGAAGAATAATTTTAGGTGAATTTATCTTCAGAAAAATCAAATATTTAAAATGTTATACTTATTTAATTATGAAGGTGACAATATTAACATCACATTAAATTAAATAATATATGTGTCATAATACCTTCTTTAAGTCTATAAATGCTCCATAAATTGACACTAGGATAGTTATGGTCATGATATAGTAGAACAATAAGATTTGGTCAAATGTTTGGATGTTTTAATATGAATTATTATTTTAATAAAAAACAGTATTATTAATTTCTAATCTATAAAATAAATTATGCATCATTAATATATCTAGTGTCTAAACTAAAGTAGGATTTCTTCGTGCTTACGTGTCACTGTACCATGCTTCCACGTCACCATTAATTCACTATTCCTCCCTCCATACCCTAAAATCTAACGCATTATCGATCCCCCGCTTGGGAATTTTCTTCGAGCCTCGTTCTCCTCCCTGAAACCCCTCCCCAAAACCCCTATACTGCTCTCTGGTTCTTGATCCCCTCTGCAAATCTCATAGGCTCCTCGATTCCCCTCCTTGATTCCCCTCTCTCACTCCCCTTCCCGATTACCCCCCAGCCCGCACTGCTCCTGCTCATTGTTTTCATTAGATTCTCCTAACTTCCTGGACATTATCGTCTCCTCGATGCTCTCCTTAGTGGAATGCCTCTACAAAAACACTCGGAGACTCTGGCTTCTACGCCTCCCTCTCCATCTTCTCCATGTCTCGATCCAACACCTCTTCCATGAATTCTATCACCCCAATCTCTTATTAGCGATGCTCCCCCGATCTTCCTTCCTCGACATCAACTGACTTCACCTTCGTCGGTCTCACAAAAATAGGGTTTCTGTTGCATCTTGATACTTCACCTTCAACTATATCGTTCTCCCCAATCGATGGTTTTGTATGCTTCTTCATTTGTTCTCCCCAAACCAGCTTCTCCATTCTTTCTCCCCAATATAGGTTCCAACTCCTTCGTGCTCTCCTTCCACTAATCCTTCATTGTTGACCGCCTTGACCTCCTTCACCTCCATCCTCTATCTCTTCATATGTATTACCGATGATAACATACTCCACTCCCTTCGCCAACAAATAACATCTAAATACAGATTCACCTACTTATGAAAACCCAATCTAGGGTTTCTGTAACACCCCAAGCTTCTACGGTACGCTTCTCTTTGAATAATGTGATAGCATGTGTTGTACGCAACACCGAGTTCTAACACACCATAACCAATCAAACTAGCCGTTATGAATAGTAATACCTACTTTTCGAAATTATATATATTTTATATTTTAAAATAGACTTCATTTCTGGATTCGGAATATCGAATTTATCCTAAGGTGAAATTTTGGTACTTTTCGGATAACTTTCATATTTTGATGAATAGTGAAAATTACTACATTTTAATTAAAAACAAGTTTTTTAATCAAAATAATTAATAGTGATAAATTATTAATTTGAGTGGTTTTAAAGTATATTTAGAATATATTTTTACCATTTAATATAATTTTGGTCATTGGACATAATTTTACAATTAAACCGAACATAAACAAGTGTCAATCTTTTGATAGTTATTATCTCTTAAAAACACGCTTTTTGTTTTGACAGCGGGAATTAATTTTAAATTAATTTCTGCCACTTCTGTGTTTTGAATTTAGAAAAATGGATTCCATATTTGAAATCATGATGTTCAAATTGTGTAAATAGGTAACTTTTATTTTTAGACATTTTGAATAATTAATGCGGTAAATATTTTATTTACCATGGTTAAGGGTAAATCCGGTAAATAAGGGTTAAAAAATAATATTATAATAATACTAAATTACCCTAAAACGTGTCCTAGACTTATTTGTTGATAATTTTTCGACCATAGTCATCTCTGGGTCGACTTTGGGACCCCATGGTGCCACTTGTAGGTGATAGGGACAATTTATTTTAATTAAGTTAAAATGAATACAAAAATGACACAAGCATATATCTTTTAAAAATACAATTATTACATAGGGTTATATATGTTGTATTTTAGATTATAAATATTATTTAGAAAGATAAAAATATTTCCTACATAATTATATTTTATTTATAATTTTTAGACATTAAATAATTTATTTTATTTATGACACAATGATGATGCAGTAATTACCAAAATAGTGAAAAATTAAATTAATTGATATTATAAATACCCAAATAAATATAATATGAGACTTTTAATGAATTAAACTAATTTTCTAGGATAATATGATATATTAGGATTGATTTAATTTACTTTGTTCGAAGTAATAAATCTGTTATGAGTTTCAAAAAAATCAACTATTAAATAGTGTCAAAATTGACATAAAAGAGTACTTAAAACAAATATTATATTATTAATTGATATTAAATTCCTAAAAATCTAATTTTCGGCCAAAAGACTTATATCATGATAGTTGCATCATTAATGGACAACTTTGGGGTCGCTTGGATGTATATAGTAAGTTTATTAACCATATTATATAAAAATACAAAGAGACATTGTAAAAGTGAAACTAATTAACTTAGAGTTAATACTTAAAGATAAGGTTAATATAAGTACCCAAACCTTTCTAAATTCTATTGGTTGAGTTGTTTTTGACCCATCCCCACCTTAACCTTTTAATAGTAAACTTTGGAGCCATTGGAAACCGAATATGAATTTATTATAAACTAATATCTTTAGCTTTTCCAAAGGTGCCCCTCACCCCTATTATAAAAGGGCACTCCTACTTCTCATTTCTTCACACCTTCAAAACCTTTTGGTTCGGCCAAACTCTGCCCAAATACTCTCCCAACATCCCTCACTACAACCTAGAGGCCTTAGTTTGATCAGAAAGCCAACCTATGGAGCCCTTTTGATCAAATCAAAACGAAGAACTAGAAGAAGAGTTAATGTTTTCACCACCCCTTTTCAAGTTCCTTTCTTCTTCCACTTCTTCTTTCTTTGTTATTACCATTATAAAATAATAACTCCATTATATTATATATACTGTGATGTTATTATAAATATGGTACAACCATATTCAGTATTCTATCCACCCTTTGAATAACATGTCACCATTCGTGTGTACGTACGGCTTACCGTTTCCACGTCGTGGTGTAATTGTTATTCAATATAATATTATTTGGATGGGTATAATAATGATTTGTAACTCATGTAAATAATAAATATAACAAGTTAATGATTCAGTATATATTATATACCATACTTTTATATATTCTTTTAATATAAAAAATAATGATATTGTCGCTCGTGCGTACGTACGGACTACCGTCTCCACGAACGCAATGAGATTCATTCTCCATCGTATCCATTCAAGTATAATTATCATTTGATGATTTAAAAAATGATGTTTAAGGACTTGATATCATTCTGGATATGAATAATATACAACCTATCCTTTACAAACATGTCTTACATAACAAAACATATAAAATAAAACAAGTAAGTTAACACCCGAAACAATGATAATACTAAGATATTATTATCAAATCAATAATAAAAGATCATATATGATATCATATTAATGTATATGATTCTTGTATAATTTAATAACAATTATTTCACCATTATAAAGGAGTTTAACCTACCCCAACCAAGGAAAAGTACAAGGTAAGGGTTATTTCACAATCTCTTCATTATCCGAGGTTGTTTATATGTAATAATCTACTGGGATCTCTTTATCATCCACATCCATGTTTTTTCAAAATGTATTTCAAAAAATTTTATACAAGAATATGGGTTAAAGTCATTTATACCCTTGTTTGACTTTTTATAAGAGGAATCTTTCCGTCGTTTTCAAAACAAGGTCCTTTTTAACCTTTTCGACAGAATTAAGGTAAGAATGTTTTTTAACTTATACGTTGAGTGCGGTTATTTTTTGCCGTTATAAAATCTTCAAAGTTTTCCTTACAAGATTATAAGAATATTTTCAAGAAAATGTATTATTTTATATGGCTCTTAAATGATTTCAAAAATAGAAAGAGATATTTCTCCAAAAAGTGTTTTGATTTCATCTATGTCAACATCCTTTGATAGATTTTACGCTTATTTGAAGTTGATTTATTATGATACAAAACTTCTATATTGTATTGAAGGTTTTTTGATATGTTTGACTGTGGATGTGCTATTTTTATACCATTCATAGTTTATGGTGAAATTATTGACATTTCGTATGCTATTTTTAATACGAATGTTTATGTTATGTTTAAACCTTTTCATATGGAAATGCATTGGACTTAATATGTGACGGGTGGAGCCCGCTATAGCTCCTCGATGCATCGGTAGGTCTCATGAGACAAACTAGTGTCTTGGCACAAGGCCTTGGAAAAATCTTATTTGTATTCTTGGCACGAGGCCTTGGCTATGTGGTTATGATAGTCTGGCATTATGCATTCCAACATTATGAAAGTGGTTATTGATATTGCATGTGATTATTCAATTAGTAGAATATCCATGTGAACAAGTAAATGGAATTATTTCATTTTACTTTTTCCATACTATGTTGAAGTTCAAGTTTAAAAGGCTTTTGTTTTTGTTATACATAGCCTTAAATGTTTATTCTTATTTATGAAAGTTTCTAGTATATTGTTATCCTTACTGGGCATTTGAGCTCACCCCTTTTCTATGTTTTATTTTCCCAGGAAGTGAAGAAGTAAATTATGAATGACCTGTAGGGATATTATGTGGGGATATGAGTGTGGTTTATGGAGACAATATGTTGTTGTAGTAGTTTTTAATTTTATGATGTAATGTAAGACTTATGAATATATCTAGTGATTCCAAGGCTACTAAACCAATCGGTCTTTCGAGATTTGATCTTTCTTGTGATCATGCCAATGTTATGTAATAATGCACCGACTCTGGGTAACTAGGGTCGGGGCATTACAGTTGGTATCAGAGGAAGTTTAGTACAAACCTTGGAAGCTAGATTTAGATAATCCATGATTAGAGCACGTAGACCTAAGATGAACTTTGAGGATTAGTATAGAAGAACATCCTAGAATTTTGGTATTGTAGAGATTTTGTGAGTTTTCTGAGAAATACATCCCTGTCTGGATACGAGCAGGTAGAGGCGGCTCTTGCACAGATGTACCTAGGGGTAAAACCTGAAAACACCGCTTTGAGCTAGACTCGAACGGACAACGGGCCATGCTGCACTCTTGGTTACGACACTCCCGGGGGATATGCTTAGGATAACTCTTATTTTCTTTAAAAATCATTATGAAGGGTTTATGAGTATATAATTCCTCAAAGAAAACATTTTTATGATTATGGATTATATCCATAAATAGTTCAATTTATGTTAAGTGTTTTATAAGTATGGGATTGTGTATTTTGATTCATAAACTGAACTAGTTTATGCCATTGTTTAGAAATGGCACCTAGTGGAAGAAATGGAAACCGTATCAATGCACGCACTCCATGTAGGGATTTCCCTCCTTCTCAAGATAATTATAGTGGAGCTGGTGATGCAACTGGTGCCGATCAGCTAATTACCATACTAGGACAACTTACTCAGGTTATTAATAATAACCTTACCCGTATGGAGCACCCTGATCCACAGCGTGGAGGATCAATGTTAGATCGGTTCATGAGGCAACAACCACCAACGTTCAATGGGAGTACAAATCCATTAGTAGCTGAGCAATGGGTAAATTCCCTAGAGAAAATATTTTAGGCTTTGGGCTGCAGTGAAAGTGAAAAAGTTATCATGGCAGTTTACCGCCTCACTGGAGATGGTGATCAATGGTGGTCATTAATTAAAAATATGAAGGAAGATGATGAAGTATCAAATATGGAATGGTGGGAGTTCAAAGATCTGTTTTTAGAAAAACTCTTTCCTCACGACCATCGAGCAGATATGGAAAGACAATTTCTAAGTTTGAGACAGAAGGAAGATGAGAATGTCACAAAGTATGAGGCTAACTTTAAAAGGTTACCAAGGTATGCTGGTGATTATATACGTAACCCAAGAAGTAAGATTGATTGTTTCTTTGATGGGTTAAAACCATTTCTTCGTCGAGCATTAGTCTCACAATCCTTTTCGTCGTACGAAGACATTGTCTGATGTGCTATCAAGACCGAAAAGGAATTCTCTAAGTCTTATGACTTTAAAGAAAAGCAAGAGAAGAAGAGACCTTCTGATCAATCTGGGAATGGAAATACGGGGAATAAGGGAAAGGTTGAATATCCATCTTGTGGTAAATGCAGGAAGAAACATCCTGGAACTTGCTTGAAGGGAATGGGAGTCTGTTACAAGTGTGGTGAAAAAGGCCGCCAAGCTCGTGATTGCAAGGGGAAGAAGGAAGCTACCAACGTTCAGTGCTACAATTGCAGGGAGATGGGGCATTATGCAAATGCATGTCCTAAGCGTCAGGAGAACTTACCTTAGAAAAGGCCAAGGGATCAAGGCCAGGCTTATGCTATCACTACTGCTGAGGTAGAAGCTCCGAAAGACGTGGTGGCAGGTAATTTAATGGTTTCCTCAAGTTTAGAATATACATTATTTGACTCTGGATCATCGCATTGTTTCATATCTTCCCAGTTTGCTAATAAAATTAGATATTTCCAATTTGTTTTAATAAGGGAATTGTCAGTTAAAACTCCTAAGGGAAGTATCATTGCAGAAAAGTTTTGTGAATTAGCCCCCATTAGAGAACATAAATGTTCTTTATCTGCTGATCTCGTCGTCATACCTATGATTGAGTTTGATATAACCCTCGGTATGGACTGGATTTCAGACTATGATGCGAAGATTTATTGTAAGAAGAAAGAGGTTACGATTCTTGATGATAATGATAAGGAACACCTTATCTTTAGAGCAGAATCGTCACCACCTAATTCTTATTTAGATCCACCCCCAGTAGCTCTACTTAATTCAATTATTGGGGAGGAAGAGAATGAAATAACTGTTGGTGAGGAAAGGAATGTTCAAATAGAAGATGTACCTGTTGTGAAATAATTTGTAGATGTATTTCCCGAAGATTTACCTGGACATCCTCCAGAACGAGAATTTGATTTTTCCATTGATTTGATTCCTGGATCAAGGCCTATATCAAAGACCCCTTATAGAATGGCCACCGTAGAATTAGTTGAACTAATGAAACAACTAGAGGAATTGAGTAATAAGGGATTTATTCACCCTAGTGTTTCTCCATGGGTAGCCCCTGTTCTTTTTGTTAAAAAGAAAGATGGATCTATGAGGTTATGTATCGACTACAGGGAGATCAATGCTATAACGATAAAGAACAAGTATCCCCTACCTCGTATTGATGATTTATTTGACCAACTACATGGATCTCAATACATTTCAAAGATTGACCTTCAATCTGGATAACATCAGTTGTGTGTGAAGAAGGAAGACATTCTGAAGATAGCATTTCGAACAAAGTACTGGCATAACGAGTTTACCGTAATGCCGTTTGGATTGACTAATGCACCCTCTGTATTCATGGGTCTGATGAATAGAGTTTTCAAGGAGTATATCGATGAATTTGTGGTGGTGTTTATTGATGATATCTTGTTATACTCCAAAACCTACGAAGATCATGAAAATCTCTTGCGCATTATCTTGAAGACTCTGAGGAGGCAGGAATTATATGGGAAGTTTAGCAAGTGTGAATTCTGGCTTCAAGAGATTTCTTTTCTTGGCCATATTGTCTCTAAAGATGGAATCTCTGTTGATCCTTCTAAGACCAAGGCAATCCAAGAATGGCCAGCACCTACGAGTATAACTGAGGTACGTAGTTTTATTGGTTTGGCAGGTTATTATCGACGTTTCGTCCATCATTTTTCCCAATTGGCTAACCCATTAACGAAGATCACACGTAAAGGGGTTAAATTTGTTTGGACAAAAGAGTGTGAAGAATGTTTTGAAGAACTAAAGAGAAGATTAGTCAATGCTCTTATATTGATTCTACCATCGGGGAATGATGGGTTCGTTATTTATAGTGATGCATCAAAGAAAGGACTTGGTTGTGTCCTTATGCAGAATGATAGAGTTATTGCCTATGCATCACGACAGTTGAAAATTCATGAACAAAACTATCCTACTCCTGATCTCGAGTTAGCAGCTTTGATCTTTGCTTTGAAGATATGGAGGAACTACCTCTATGGTGAAAAATGTGAGATTTATACTGATCACAAGAGTTTGAAGTATATTTTCTCACAAAAAGAACTCAACATGTGGCAAAGGAGATGGCTTGAATTACTCAAGGATTATGATTGCACGATACACTACCACCCGGGGAAAGCAAACAAGGTGGCAAATGCTTTGAGTAGAAAAGACCATGGAGTTTTGAACAATATGAGAATTGAAAGGGATCCAATTTTCATGGATCTAGTGAAGATGGACATGGGAATAACCAGGGAAGGTGAAACATCAATACTTTTTCAAATGGTTGCCAAACCATCTTTACTAGAAATGATTAAGAGTTCTCAGACCAATGATGACGAATTTCAAAAGAAGATTAAAGTTGTGAATGATGGGAGATTGAGAGACTTTGTGTATGAAGATGGAATTTTGAAATTCGGGAAGAGACTTTGTGTTCCCGATTTACCTGATCTAAAAAGGGAATTGTTGGATGATGCACATAGTTCAAATTTCTTTATACAACCTGGGAGCACGAAAATGTATAGAGATTTGAAGGAACATTTTTGTTGGTACAACATGAAGAGGGAGATTGCTGATTTTGTGTCAAGATGTATGGTTTGTCAACAAGTGAAAGCTGGAAGGCAATAGCCTGGAGGAGTCATGCAACCTCTTCCCATACCGGAGTGGAAATGGGACAATATTACGATGGACTATGTCATGGGGCTACCAAAGACTCCTAGAAGGAATGATGCAATATGGGTTATTGTTGATCGTCTTACCAAGTCATCACATTTTCTTTCTATAAGAGAAGATATACCCATGGAACGTCTAGCAAGACTATATATTAATGAAGTTGTGAGACTTCATGGAGTACCCCTGTCGATTGTTTCTGATCGTGATCCCCGTTTTACTTCAAGATTTTGGAAAAGTCATCAGAAATCCTTGGATAATGAACTTCATTTGAGCACTGCTTACCACCCTCAGACAGATGGACAATCATAACGGACTATTCAGACCTTAGAAGACATGTTGAGATCTTGCTCACTTGACTTTCAGGGTACGTGGGATCAATATTTACCACTGGTAGAATTTTCCTATAACAATAGCTTCCATTTGAGTATTCAAATGGCACCATATGAAGCGTTATACAAAAAGAGATGTCGTACACCAACCTGTTGGGATGAAGTTGGTGAAAAAAAACTTGTAGGCCCAGAACTGGTGGAGGAAACGGTCGAAAAGGTGAAGGTAATCCAAAATCACATCAAAGCAGCTCAAAGTAGGCAGAAGAGCTATGCCGATAATCGAAAGAAGGATTTGGAATTTCAAGACGGTGATCATGTTTTCCTGATGGTATCTCCATGGAAGGGAGTCATACGTTTTGGTAAGAAAGGTAAATAGTTTCCCAGGTACATCGGACCCTTCGAAGTTCTAGAACGAATTGGGGTTGTAGCTTACCAATTGGCAATGCCGCCAAGTCTCTCCAAAGTTCACGATGTGTTCCACGTATCTCTGTTGAGGAAATACATGCCTGACCCAACGCATGTACTCACCTATGTGGAATTAGAACTGGAACCCGATCTGTCTTATTGTGAAGAGCCTGTCAGGATTTTGATACAAGATAACAAGTACTGAGAAACCGGACGACGCGTCTGGTAAAAGTTTTGTGGAGAAACCATAAGATGGAAGAGGCAACGTGGGAACCCGAGGAACTTATGATGAAGAACCACCCGAGTCTTTTCATGTGGTAGTATTCTAGAAATTTCGAGGACGAAATTATTTGAAGGAGGGTAGAATGTAACACCCCAAGCTTCTATGGTACGCTTCTCTTTGAATAATGTGATTGCATGTGTTGTACGCAACACCGAGTTCTAACACACCATAACCAATCAAACTAGCCATTATGAATAGTAATACCTACTTTTAGAAATTATATATATTTTATATTTTAAAATGGACTTCATTTATGGATTCGGAATATCGAATTTAGCCTAAGGTGAAATTTTGGTACTTTTCGGATAACTTTCATATTTTGATGAATAGTGAAAATTACTAAATTTTAATTAAAAACAACTTTTTTAATCAAAATTATTAATAGTGATAAATTATGAATTTGAGTGGTTTTAAAGTCTATTTATAATATATTTTTACCATTTAATATAATTTTGGTCATTGGACATAATTTTACAATTAAACCGAACATAAACAAGTGTCAATCTTTTGATAGTTATTATCTCTTAAAAACACACTTTTTGTTTTGACAGCGGGAATTAATTTTAAATTAATTTCTGCCACTTATGTGTTTTGAATTTAGAAAAATGGATTCCATATTTGGAATCAGGATGTTCAAATTGTGTAAATAGGTAACTTTTATTTTTAGACATTTTGAATAATTACTACGGTAAATATTTTATTTACCATGGTTAAGGGTAAATCTGGTAAATAAGGGTTAAAAAATAATATTATAATAATACTAAATTACACTAAAACGTGTCCTAGCCTTATTGGTTGATACTGTTTCGACCATAGGAATCTTTGGGTCGACTTTGGGACCCCATGGTGCCACTTGTAGGTGATAGGGACACTTTATTTTAATTAAGTTAAAATGAATAAAAAAATGACACAAGCATATATCTTTTAGAAAAACAATCATTACATAGGGTTATGTATGTTGGATTTTAGATTATAAATATGATTTAGAAAGATAAAAAGATTTCCTACAGAATTATAGTTTATTTATAATTTTTAGACATTAAATAATTTATTTTATTAATGACACAATGATGATGTAGTAATTATTAAAATAGTGAAAAATTAAATTAATTGATATTATAAATACCCAAATAAATATAATATGAAACTTTTAATGAATTAATATAATTTTATAAGATAATATGATATATTAGTATTGATTTAATTTACTTTTTTTGAAGTAATCAATCTGTTATGAGTTTCAAAAAAATCAACTATTAAATAGTGTCAAAATTGACAAAAAAGAGTTCTTAAAAAAAATATTATATTATTAATTGATATTAAATTCCTAAAAATCTAATGTTCTGCCAAGAGACTTATAACATGATAGTTTCATCATTAATGGACCACTTAGGGGTCGCTTGGATGTATATAGTATGTTTATTAACCATATTATATAAAAATACAAAGAGACATTGTAAAAGTGAAACTAATTAACATAGAGTTAATAATTAAAGATAAGGTTAATATAAGTACCCAACCCTGTATAAATTCTATTAGTTGAGTTGTTTTAGACACATCCCCGCCTTAACCTTTGAATAGTCAACTTTGGAGCCATTGGAAACCGAATATGAATTTATTATAAACTAATATCTCTAGCTTTTCCAAAGGTGCCCCTCACCCCTCATATAAAAGGGCACTCCTCCTTCTCATTTCTTCACACCTTCAAAGCCTTTTTGTTCGGCCAAACTCTGCCCAAATACTCTCCCAACATCCCTCAATACAACCTAGATGCATTAGTTTTATCAGAAAGCCAACCTAAGGAGCCCTTTTGATCAAATCAAAAGGAAGAACTGTAAGAAGAGGTAATGTTTTCACCACCCCCTTTCAAGTTTCTTTCTTCTTCAACTTCTTCTTTCTTTTTTATTACCATTCTAAAATAATAACTCCAGTATCATATATATACTATGATGTTATTATAAATATGGTACAATCATATTCAGAATTCTATCCACCCATTGAATAACATGTCACCATACGTGCGTACGTACGGCTTACCGTCTCCACGTCGTGGTGTAATTGTTATTCAATATAATATTATTTGGATGGGTATAATAATGATGTGTAACTCATGTAAATAATAAATATAACATTTTAATGATTCATTATATATGATATACCATCCTTTTATATATTATTTTAATATCAAAAGAATGATATTGTCGCTCGTGCGTACGTACAGACTACCGTCTCCACGAACGCGATGAGGTTCATTCTCAATAGTATCCATTCAAGTAAAATTATCAATTGATGATTTAAAAAATGAAGTTTAAGGACTTGATATCATTATGGATATGAATAATATACAACCTATCCTTTACAAACATGTCTTACGTAACAAAACATATAAAAGAAAACAAGTAAGTTAACACCCGAAACAATGATAATACTAAGATATTATTATCAAATCAATATTAACGGATCATATATGATATCATATTAAGGTATATGATTCTTGTATAATTTAATAAAAATTATTTCACCATTATACAGGAGGTTAACCTACCCCAGCCAAGGAAAAGTACAAGGTAAGGGTTATTTCACAATCTCTTCATTATCTGAGGTTGTTTATATGTAATAATCTACTGGGATCTCTTTATCATCCAAATCCATGTTTCTTCAAAATGTATTTGAAAACATTTTTTACAAGAATATGGGTTAAAGTCATTTATACCCTTGTTTGACTTTTTATAAGAGGAATTTTTCCGTCGTTTTCAAAACAAGGTCCTTTTTAACCTTTTCGACAGAATTAAGGTAAGAATGTTTTTTTAACTTATATGGCGAGTGCGGTTACTTTCTGCCATTATAAAATCTTCAAAGTTTTCCTTACAAGCTTATAAGAATATTTTCACGAAAATGTTTTATTTTATACGGCTCTTAAATGATTTCAAAAATAGAAAGAGATATTTCTACAAAAAGTGTTTTTATTTCATCTATGTCAACATCCTTTGATGGATTTTACGCTTATTTGAAGTTGATTTATTATAATACAAAACTTCTATATTGTATTGAAGGTTTTGTGATATGTTTGACTGTGGATGTTCTATTTTTATACCATCCATAGTTTATGGTGAAATTATTGACATTTCGTATGCTATTTTTAATACGAATGTTTATGTTATGTTTATACCTTTTCATATGGGAATGCATGGGACTTAATATGTGACGGGTGGAGCCCGCTATAGCTCCTCGATGCATCGGTAGGTCTCATGAGACAAACTAGTGTCTTGGCACAAGGCCTTGGAAAAATCTTATTTGTAGTCTTGGCATGAGGCCTTGGCTATGTGGTTATGATAGTCTGGCATTATGCATTCCAACATTATGAAAGTGGTTATTGATATTGCATGTGATTATTCAATTAGTAGAATATCCATGTGAACAAGTAAATGGAATTATTTCATTTTACTTTTTCCATACTATGTTGAAGTTCAAGTTTAAAAGGCTTTTATTTGTTATACATATCCTTAAATGTTTATTCTTATTTATGAAAGTTTCTAGTATATTGTTATCCTTACTGGGAATTTGAGCTCACCCCTTTTCTATGTTTTATTTTTCCCAAGAAGTGAAGAAGTAAATTATGAATGACCTGTAGGGATATTATGTGGGGATATGAGTGTGGTTTATGGAGACAATATGTTGTTGTAGTAGTTTTTAATTTTATGATGTAATGTAAGACTTATGAATATATCTAGTGATTCCAAGGCTACTAAACCAATCGTTCATTCGAGATTTGATCTTTCTTGTGATCATGCCAATGTTATGTAATAATGCACCGACTCTGGGTAACTAGGGTCGGGGCGTTACAGTTTCCTCCTCCTATCCATTCATTCTCCCCAGTTAAGCTTCTCCATTCAGTCTTCACAATCTAGGGTTTCAACTCTTTCGTTCTCAGGGACCACCTACTCATCCTCCGTTTTGTTCTACAAACCATACTCATCTAACCCATCCTTGAGTGCCCTAGAAATTTCCTTCGGTTCACCTACAAAAATACCTTTTGTTACTAGCTGTAGTGAAAACCATTATTTTCGATGATTGAAAACCTCTTGGAGGACCATCTAACCAGCACCCATACATTCTATAGACAACCAATAAAGCAACCACTCCGCAGCAGGTAAGTTCTCCTTCTGTCCATCAATACCTATCAATATTTTGCATCTTTGATTACATACAGGTTGTGAAAATTTAACAACACATTCAAAATAATATTTCCTATTCGAATTCTTAAAATTTAGATATTTAATCTTCTCAGACTTTATTTATTGTTTATAGTATTTTCAGGCATTTTTAGATCGTTGGTGAACACCTCATAATTAGTATGTTTGATATTTTTATCTCATGTCATCATGATTTGAATGGATGTGTTATTTAGATGGGAATGAATTTAATGTTGCAGGATATTGTGTCGAGGCATTAGATGAACCTATTATTGGTGGGTATGTGTTTGATATATAAAATGTTCAATATATCCCTTAGAATGAGTGATTACTGTTACTTCTTACTACAATGCATCATTTTTTATTTGGAGGTACACACTATGTGAATGCAGGTTATTGGTCATTAAATCATGGAATTAACCTCTCTTTCATCCAACATATGAATGCAGGTAATCTATTTTCACTATTAACTCCATTGTATGTTGATTTTTGTGAAAACAAAGTTATGAAACCGATAATTATAATGCTTTAATACGATTATGTTTTCACTATTGACATTAATGTATATTTACAAGGTAGTATTTTAGTATGATTATGTTCTGATTCAGCGATTTTGGACTCCATTAAGGGATATTCATCTCATTATGTATTAATTAGGCACTTCATCTTTTAATATTACTATTAATTATTTTTATTTATATATTACATGTGACTCACCTAACACATGAAGAGATCAAGGGAATACTGCACTAATAAGTTCCAGATCTCTATAATAGGTATGTTTTCATAAAATTGTACAATTAACCTCCCTTCCATGCATCATTTTTCATTTGCATTTACACACTATATGAATTCAGGTTATTGGTCGTAAAATCATCGAGTTAACCACCCTTTCATCTAACATAGTAATGCAGGTGATATGTTTTTACTATTGACTCTAATGTATATTGATTTTTGTGGACTAAAAATATATGAAACAGAAGAATATAATGCTTTTATATGATTATGTTTTCACTATTGACTCCAATGTATATTGACAAGGAAGTATTTTAGTACGATTATGTTGTGATTCAGCAAGTATTATTTCCATTATGGTATATTCATCTCACATAACAAGTCAATGGATCTTTTTAATGATGCAAAGTTGTTGATTTGTGGGTCATGTTTAACAGTTGCCAGACAAACTTTGATTGTTCTCATCCCATCATAGCGATGAACCGAGATATTGATGAATGTGCATGGGCTGATGGAATGAATGCCTTCAATTTACAGTCATGTATAAGAAAATTAAGAGATGTGTATCATTTATGTCTCAGCGAGGATTGATACAAGTATTTTTTTTCCCAACTAACTATTCAATAGGATAGGATGTATGGATGTTTATATTGTTTACAACTTAAGCAGTAAATGATATTGTGATAATCACATTCTTCATGAGTTTGAGTGGACAGTCTACATGTTTCACTTAATATTTGTTGAGCTGAATCTTTGATCGACATAATTATTCTATACAACAACTTGAATTCAACTATATTGATCATCTTGTGAGTTCCATCTAGTATTTAATGAGATTAATCAAAATATTGATATTTTAATACATAAATTATTATAGATTTATATTTATTATTTCAAGACATTTATAAATTCCTTTTATATGTTTTTTAAATTCATGTACATTAGTAGTGCTTTAATGGGTGGGTTTGATTCGTTCATTTTCAGAATAAAATAAAATTTGAATTTTGATAACCAGTATTTGACTGAGATTACGTTCTGTAATGAGTTCTAGCTAAATCTCAAGATGGAGTATTGTAATTTGTCACTCTACTCAACAAAAATACACTTTCTTATGTTCAATGAATGTATTATGGTAGGTCTGTTCAGATTAAAAGTCAATATACAATGTTTTCATAGGTACCTTCAACAACATATTACAAATATATATAGTTTAATCGATTAATATTTTTAGGTGATCAACCAATGGTGGTACTTATTAATTTTGTAAATATTATTTTTAATAATGCACGTAATTTTTTTTATATGAATGTTGATTATTTTTATTTATATATTGTAGGTGACTCAACATGAAAATGATGATATAAAAGAAATTTCTGCAATGGAGTTTTACTTCATGAAATACTAAAGATAGTATGAAGAACGACTAAGAAAAACATGCTCACTTACCCATCGCCTACCTCTTTATCAGACTGAGAAAAAGTCATAACATCAAATGCATTTCACTTTTCACATAATGTAATTTTCGGCATTCTATGTTTACAACAGATAATGTTTTACTTTTTTAACTACTGCCAACAAAGCTAATTTTTCTGGTATAGTGTGTTGTAAAGTGTAAACACGCTTTATAATTGATTTGTATGTATACATAACTATCTTCATGATTTTATAATTCAATATTACATTAAATGTAGAATTGACCAATGAACTAGAAGTGTCAACTACATGAACTCATGTTAGACCAGAAAGACATGAAACAATAACTGGATAAATACATGTTGGAAGAAATCATACAAGAGACATTTCTGTTATGAGTTACTAGATGTTCATTTGATACTGTACAAATATTTTGGATGAATTATCTTATTAACTTTAGTAAAAATTCTTGCAACAAGAACAAAACTACTAAAATAGGAAGAAAATGTAGTTCACTGTTTTATTTTTACCTACCAGTATACTATTATTCAATTCATGACAAGGTTCTGAAAATTTTTGTGCCTATTTTATTTTCCCAGCACAATTGTGTTGTAAAGTGTAATCATGATACATTTTTAATTTTTATGTATTCATAGATATCTTCATGATGTCTATATTCCATCCACTAGCATATCCTTTCCACCGCACATCCAACCATGGTGGACAAAGCTTACGGTGTGAATTTTTTTGGTAGGTTTTGTAATCAACTACTCGTACAAAAAAAGTTCTTCTGATCTCTCTTCTCAACGATGTAGGTATATAAATTTTATCTTCCATACCTTCTATTTAAGAATCCCTTATTTAAAAAATTCAATACAATTGCTTCGAGAACCAATTTTTCATTTAACTACATTCTATATACAGAAAAATCCTCCGACTAAATTTTTTAGTGAAGATGATGGTGAGCAATCTCATTATTTACCATACAATATCACAGGTAGAACTTGCCATCCAAAAAATCTGGAAATACCATTTGTGGAGATATTAAAAGAAAAATCAGAAAATAATGACTGATATTATCTTTATATATGGAAGGTAATATATAATTAGTGATTTGTTTCTTCCAATTTCTTCTATGTAATATGATTAAATATTAAATTCTAATATAGTATTTCTCTTTGTATTTCACAATAGCATTAAATTAAATCAAATTCACACAAATAGAAAGTGGAGTGATATGTGTTGAACAACACTAAAAAAATACATGATGTAAACCATATATTGTTGTTGTTTTATAAGAACAGCTATATATAACATCATTGTTTTCATATTCATATTACACACTTACAATTATATTATTCAATATTTTTTTATAATTTATTGAAATTTTATGTAATAAATATTTATTCGGGGTATCATAACTGCACTTATTGCAACATGGATTATTGTATCTTTATTTTGGAGATATAGAACTTCACTGAATGGACATGATGTGAGGGGATGCATGAGATGTTGAACTTTCTCTAATGTTTCTGTCATTAGTTTCTTCTACCTATAATATATATCAATCGTCAATAATGTATTTCAAAACTGGACCATTATCTTTTTCAAGAGTGATCAACCCTCTTAACTAAGGGATTTATATTGCCTTTTTTCATTTGTTAAATAACCCATTTAATGGTGTAGATGACCATTTGACATTTTTCAGTTCGCATCCTACCTATTTTTATACAGGTATACCTTACTTTTTCATTTTCCCATAGAAATTTTTTTCTGTATTTCTGTTTATGTTGAAGTAGTTTTCAGTTGCAGGTATTATTATAGCCATTATATTTGTTCACACACATTACTATTATCCTGCCACTTTTAATATAGGTATACCTAACAATCTATATTTTCCAGCATCCATGTATGTGTGTATTTATTTTTATTTTGAATAAGATTTTAGTTGTAGGTAGTCTTACAGCCTCTAAATATGTTCAGCTTCAATATAGTGATCCTTACTCTTTTCATGCAAGAATATCTTATAATTATAATTGTCTCACATCTATATATGTTTTTATTTCTATTTATACTGAAGGAAATTTCAGTTGTAGTCGGTCTTACTGCCTTTAAATGTCATCAATTTCAGTATAGTGATCCTACATATTTTCATGTAGGTATATCTTAAATTTTTCATTTACGCATATCTTTGTATGTGTATTTCTATTAATTTTAAAGAAAATTTCAGTTCCAGGCAGTCTTAATTCTGCTAAATGAAATCAACAACATTATAGTGATTCTGACTCTTATCATGCAAGTATAGGTTACCTATTCCATTTTCCCACATCCACGATTCTGGGTATATCTATTTATGTGGATATAGATTTCGGTTGTAGGTACTCTTACTAATTATAAAATATGGATTATTTTAATAAATTGATTCTTTTTGTAAGATTCTTTTAATTTTACCTATTCTATTATAAAAATATCATGTTAAACATGTTTTGTAAGCCAACATTTTCCCGTTTTTAATAATCCTAATGAAATGATTTATCCTTGAAAATTCATAACTATCTAGGTTTTCCTTTAATCATTTTTTAGAATTGATAGGTGTTCATTCATTAATGTTGTGTGTGTTTCCACAATCTGTAAATGTCATTTGAGAAAAGTTCTCTTTTTAGAGAGGTTGATTATTTCAATCAATTATATAACAGTAATCAATTTGTTTTACAATAAATGTTCTTCTACAAATTTCCATTCCCATATTTCTATTATCCAGCTACTTTCTTTATACATGGGCATGATATAAGATGATATCCTTTCTTGGCATGACCCCTCTCTATCACATAATTTTCTTCGCATGACGCCTCTCTAGTCAATAATTTCATGTCTGCATTTATCCAGATAAACTCTTTCCAAAACCTTCTCAACTATTAACAGTTGATTTAATCTATTTCTTTTCATTAATGTCCACTATACTGTAACCATCGAATCATTAATGTTATTCCAGTGGTTTTGAAGTTCATGGCTTAGTGCTATTGAATATAGGTGGTGTCTTCTGGATGCAACATTTTTCCACCTGAATTCCTGAGCCGACCCTCATAATATATGTACACAATATTTAACTAGAATGAATCTCCACCAAAACGCCTATACTACAACTTCTAAGGGTACCATATATTTATGGGTAGTTGAGTACCATGGAATATGCATCCAATTTTTAGTTTCCAAATAAGACATTTTCCAGTTTAAAATATTTACATTTGTAGGAAATGTCATTTTTTTCTTATTGAATGTAAATCATCATAAGTGAGTATATTCACCATTAATAGCATACTAATGTTTGCAGTAGAAGTATGATTAAGTGATGTAAGTAAATTTCTATAGGTGAACATATTTACCATTCAACTAATTTTCCAATTTATGTTGATTGATGTTAGGATCAACTATGATTTCCATTTAAACGGACATACCAGTTTAGTAGATTTATCATTACTGGATTTATTTTGTTTCCATTACAATGATCTTGGAAATACCTTAAAATGACATGGGTGACCCATATATAAATGGATATTACCAGTTATGCGATCCAAATTACCCTTAGGTGAGATATTATATCTGTCACGTAGGTTTGGATTGACCATTATGCTACTCAATATGCCCTTAACATGCCATAGTAATAAACATTACCTGAATTTTACTACCCATCCATGATTTAAGATTATCATTTTACAGCAGATGAAATCCAACCTTAATCTTACATGAACAAATAATACCCATCAATAAGTTTCATTAGACTCACATGATACATAATTTATATTTAATTGGTGGATTAAAAATGAGTTTACCCTTCTACTAGCATAGTAGACCCTAACGTGAGTTCAATTTAACTCTTTGTAGTACATGATATCTCTTATATAAATGAAGTATTTTCTGTAATATCCATAATAATAGGAAAAATGATGAAACATACACAACCATAAGATATGTCACTAACTCACAATATTCTGATTCTCTCTACTATGAGGTTGTTGTGTTGCAGCTCTTCTATTATTTTTTCATAATAGATATCTATCATTTACTCACATTAAATTTTAATTACATATTACAGTGAACAAAATAGATGTCTACTGGTTGGCTGTTGATATGTTGACTCTAATTCATAATCCGTGTGCAGGGAAATTCCTTTTCATTGCTGGGTGTTGTGTAGTTCCCCCGGTTTCATCATCCAAGGTCTATAATCATGCCCTACCTCCTCTACATTTGTTGGCTACTTCATTAATTGTGGCATCCATCTCCGATCAGTGGTACGTGCTAATGTGGAGTGCTTAATTTTGGACTACCCCAACTCAGTCACGGTTCCTAATCACATTAACCTATGCCCACTTGTCTATGCTTTGCCTTATTCCCAAACTACCATCTTGAATGGAAATTTCTATTGACTATATCATTTTCTGGCTGGAATGTATACCTTTTGACATGTTACAAAATATTTATTTTTCATGATATATCATTTCTACTTGAAAATGAACACTATACCAACTATTCCATTGATAATACAAACACAAAACACTATCCAAACCATTAGTCCTGAAATTATTAACATAACAGTTTCATTTCTTGATTATGCATGTCTTTATTTTCAAATATTTTCAATATTATTTTGAAATTATGTTCCATAAATATAATTCTTTTATTTATAATAACAATTAATTTATGATGTCGTCTGAATTCACGGGTGAGGTACTAGTAAGGTATAAAGTTAATTATTTTTTTTGTAATAATCTAATATAAATTACCAGTATAATTGAAGAAACATTATCTTTAAAATGAGTACTTATAATAGAAATTATCTTTATTATAACCTTATATTAAAAAAATATTTAGTTATTAAAATTTTAGTGAGATATATTTACATAATTTGGACCTATGGATTCTAAATATGAACTTCATTTTAAAAAATTCAGAAGACAGATGTTTCAATAAACAATTTAAAATTAATCTTATTTTTGGAAAGGGAGAAAGACCATTAAAAGTTAAAAAATTGTATAACATTGGAAAAATTTTACATATAAATTTAATGTAATATAAATGATAAATAAACACATTATATTGAATGATAAAAATATATCTTATTTATAATTTAAAACAATTCAATATTATAATTTAACCAAATAAATTAGTTCGATGAAAATTATTTTTAAAAAAAAACTTACCGTATTTATACTATTCATCATAAAATGAATGTTATGAAAAATTATCTAAATTTTAACCATTGTAAATATTAATATCCAGTGATAATATAACAGGTTTATTTTGTTATCTAGAATGTATCAGTCTTTGAAAATCATAATTTTTAATGTGTTCTCCAATCAATGGCATAGAATTACCCTTAAAAACATATTTAGTTTTTTATACATAAAAGAATGTTTATTTAAACCCAAGGAATAATATTTATATTTGGATTAATATAAAAAATATTTTATTAACTATTTAACATATATATATCATTTATTTCACTACCTCTTGTATTTCTCTAAAAAAAATAAAATATATCCTTGATTTATACTTTTTATAAATAATTGGTTGCCAAAAAATTCACAATGAATCTTCATTAGATTGTTATAGTTATTTCCAATATCCTAAATAATTGTATATAATAGTAATTTTATATTACTAGTGTCGTGTAGTTTTTTTAACTCTTGATTGTTTGCAATGAAAGACACAGAAGAACTAAAATTATTTAACGAAAATTATTCACAAAAACAACAACTCAATGTTACATTCTAACCCCCTTAAATATAATTTTTACCTAGAAATTAGTCACATGGAATCAAACGGATGATGATCCTTCCCTTAATCATATCCTCAAGATCTCACGTATCTTTCTCAAATTAGTGGTCCTACTATAAATCATTAACGAAGCGATTAGTCTTGTTTTAAAAAAAATTTATTCGATCCAGAATCTCTACTGATTGTTCTTCATAAGAAAATCATGCAACATAGGTACAACATTTGAGTTTAGTAGATTTGAATAATAATATATGTACTTTCTCTAGATAGGTACATAGAGCTTGTTTTGAACTTGAGATAGATTCTGTAGATGCACCATTTGGAAAGAAACCTTCCCCAAAATATCTTGAATTTCAAATTGACCAATATACCTAGGGCTCAACATTCCCTTCTTTAAAAATCCCATTACTCACTTATAAAGATATATTCATAGAAAACTATATCAATAACTTCAAACTATAGTTATTTTCTTCAGTTTTCAACATATCTTTTTTGTCAAATCTAAGATTCTATTAGGTGTTGTTGAATTGATCTATCATTTTCTTCCATTTAATCAATAAGATCAAGTCTTTGTAATTTTATTTCCCCACCTTTATCCAAGAAATTTGGAGTTCTTCACTTCATTCTATATAGTGCTTCATATGGATCCATCTGAATACTACAATGAAAGCTATTATTGAATGAAAATTCTACTGATGGTAGCTGTTGATCACATCAACATTGTGAATCCATAGGGAAAGCTCTAAACATGTCTTCCAGAGTATGAATTGTTTTTTGAGACTGACTCACTATCTACGGATGATACGCATTTTTGAAACATAACTATGTATCCAGAGCATGCTGAAGACTTCTCTATAACTTAGTGGTTATCCTTACATCCCGAGCAAATATAATGTTAACTTGTAATCCATACAATCTTATTACATCCTTTAAATATACCCTAGCTAGTTAATCAAGAGAGAAATCCTCTCAAATATAGATTAAGTGTGCTAAATATTTAAGACGATAAACTATAACCAAGAGAACATAATTTTATTTTTGATGATTTTTGATGTCCAACTACAAAGTATGTAGTGATGTTTTCCCATTTCCATTCTAGTATGGGTAATGGTGTTTACGTACCCTTATATTTCATTCTCTCAGCCTTATGTTGGTGACAAACCGAGCATCGACAGACATGTTCAGCAACATATCTTTTCATTCTATCCCACCAAAATACTCTTTTATGTCTTTGTACATCCTTGTGCTTATAGGGTGAATAGGAAATGGAGAACGAATACCTCATCTAATAGTTCCTACTTTATTTATGATATGGGAGGAAAAAAAATTCTAGAATCTTATATTCCATCACCGTCAAGTTTGAACTCAGGAACATTTATCACCATTTATTGAAGCTCTACAACTTTCCTTTACGCCTCATTAATCATTAATTATATAGATGGCTGAAAATTCATTTTATAAAGATAATACATCTCCCCTTCCTATAAAATTATATGATACATCCTTTGAAAATATATAAATACTGGATCTATTTTATTCATTATCATGGATTGGGTAGCATGGTCTTGTCAACTCAAAGAATCTCCCACTATGTTCGCTTTTGTAGGGTGGTAATGTTTTAAGGAGTCGTAATCCTTAATAAACTCCAACTATATTCATTGGCACATATTGTAGCACCTGGACGTTTTTAAGAAATATTTTCTTTAAATAATTTTTATTCTTCAGTATATGGCTTCGTATGCAATCAAATTTTAAACGAACTATGAGACACCCTTATTTTAAAATTTCCTCTATATCCTAGACATTTGGTTTGTAAGAATAATTATAACTATCCTTTGAAAATTCATTGTGAATTCATTGGCTATAGATTATTTATTTAAAATATAAATCAATTAGTTTATTTATTTTTGAAAGAATTACATTATGTAAAAAAATTATTGAGATATATATGTGTTATATACTTAATATAATATTTTTTACATCCATCCAAATGATATTTTTGTCACATGGTATAAATAAAAACCTAATGATGTATAAAAACCTACTTTTTTAAAGGTTAATTTGAAACCTATGAATGGAGATACCCTTTAAAAATAATATTTTGAGACATTACTAATTTTTAAATGAAAAAATAAACATGTTATTTTTAAGCAGGATTTTAATATTTACATTGGATGAAATTTTTATATTTTTCTAACAATTATTATGTTTTTATGAATTGGTAAAATACGATAACTTTTAATTGAAAAATCATTGATATAGTTTATATGGTTAAATTATATTATTGAATGGTTTCATTATATAAATAGGATATATTTTTACCATTTAATATAATGTAGGTCATTGTAATTAATTTTAAATTTAATTCATATGTAAAAACATTTCAATCTTTTTTAATATTTTTTCTATTAATTTTTTTTTCATTTCAATAATGATATTAAAATTAAATTAATTAATGTAACTTATTTTTTTAATTTTCAAAAATGGATTCCATATTTGGATTTGTTAGGTTTAAATTGTGTAAATAGATTTTTTTGGGAAATGTGAATAGTAACTTCGGTAAATTTTGTTAACATGGTAAAAGGGTAAACCGGGTTATGAAGGGTAAAAATAATATTGTAAAAGTATCCTAACTCATGTCGTCATATAATTGGATGATTATAATTTTCCCTAAATAATACATGGGTATAAATGTTATCCATTGGAACCCACTTGAATGAGATTATGACATTTTTATTTATTTTGTTTAAAGAAAAGTGAAATATGACTTACTCAAACAATAATAATTAAATTATTTTTAATATAATGCTATAAAAAAGCTAAATTAGATTAAAAATCCTAGTTTTAAAACTTTTTTTCTTTTTCAAAGAAAATTATTTTTAAAATTTAGTAAACAAATAATTTCCATATTGACTTATACTTGTATAATGAAAAAATTAACTAATTAATTAGAAATCAATAAAACATTTTTTATTAAAATATTAATAACCATAAAAAGCCCCAAAAACTTGACCAAACCATGTTGTTTGAGTATATCAAAACCATAAGCATACAGTGGTGGACTTACATACAATTAGGAGTCATATATAAGTGATTATGACACTTTTATTATTTTACAAGAAGTGAAGATAATTTTTTCCTAGTAATTTTTCAAAAGAGTACATAATTTTTAATGATTGGGTTTTCAGACGATAAATTCGACTACAAGAATTTTTCTGCAAAATAATGGAATTATCATAATCATATAATTTTATTTTGAATTTATATTCAAAAAATAAATATATTAAATATATATACAAAATTACGGATGTAATTATTTTATAAATGAAGAGATAAAATAATTTTTTTAAAAAAATATTCTAATAAAAATAATATGATATAATTTTTATGTAAAATGAATTATATATATTACCTTAACCCCATAGAGATATAATAAAACATTGGTATTAAGGTTCACTTATTCTTTTTATATTTTTAGAAATCTATGAATTAAATAATATCCAAATTGAGAGTATTAATATTTTGATAATTTAATGATTTCATGAATTATTTAAAATCCAGAAAACATTTTAAAAAATAAAGAAAAATTATTATATGATCTAAAATGTTCTAAATTATTCATTAATTCTCTGATAGACTTCAAATAAGTAAATATTATACCCTATATTGATGAAATATTTGATACCCTGGTTATAAATTAAATAGGATAACTAAGTGTCAATTAAAATTATATTGCTTAAGTTGAAATAAAAAATTTAAAAAAAAATTGATGATATTAAAACCCTATATCTTCACATATTCGAAATTGGGTCATTTTGAGGTTTTTATTTGAAGTTTTATTTTATTATAAATTAATATTCTTGATGTTTTCAAAAGTTCCCCTCACATCAATAATAAAAGGGAACAACCCCCTTTAACTCATCACATTATTTTGAGACTTCAAGGAAGACCATACCCTAACAATTTTCCTTATATACTTACATTGAACATTATAGAGGTTATGGTATTCTTAAAAGTCTAACTCTAGAGCTCTTTGAGAATATTTAGAGGTGTCATGTCGAATAAGAGTTAATATCATTTATTGATTCTTTCAATTTTTATTTTTTTTCTACTTACACCTTTTGAGTTGTTTCATTATAAATTAATAAATCTTGTGTAAAATATATTCTAAGAGGTTTTTATGACTATGAAACAACCATATTCTACCTTTTACCCATCCTATAAAATGTGAAATCACCACGCATGCGTACGTACGGCTTAATGTCTCCATGATGTGGTGTAATCTGTTTATCACCACCACCTTACATAGATGCGTGTAATGATGGAATTAGTATATATACATATATATATATATATATATTTATATTTATTCTGAGATACTATACCCCATCCACTTCAATACTATTCAACAATTATGTGAACGATGTCGTCACTCGTGTGTACGTACATCCTACCATCTCCATGGTGCGATATGATTCATTCTACATAATCTTCATTAAAGAATGATTATATAGAGGAATTTAATAAATAAATATGACATATATAATACTAATACCATGATTTTAATTATATATCTATATCCTAAAAATGATTAATAAGAACATATTTGACAAAACATGCATAAGGACATAAATCAGTTAATACCCAAATAACGGGTAACAAGGAAATGTTAATAATGGATGAAAATATGAAAAAATATTTTATCAAAAAAATGAATATGATTCTTGAATAAATCAGTAAAAATATTTAAATCATTATTCAATAGTTTTTGATACATACATAGCATATCAGACCTATGTTAATGGATAATTTTGTAAATTCATTTTACCCAAGATTGTTTATACATAAGTATTTACTGGGGTATATGTATCATCCACATCCATGTTTACTAATTATGAAATATTATCTATACTGCACTAAAATAGTTAAAATTTAATTTTACCCTTTGGTTAATTATTATTAAATGATATGAAATGAATTTTTTTTCATTAATTGATTTGATGTACTTTTTTACTTTTCTAGAAAATTTATGAGAAGAATTTTTTAAAATTATAAGGAATGAATGGATTTTATTGTTTTATGACAACTAATATCCATGAAACTTCCTCTATATTATTTATTGATTATTTTCAACTAAATTCTGTTCTTTTAAAATTCCATTTCATTTTGGGGGGAAATGACATTTTTGAAAAAGAAATTACATTTTCCTCAGGAATTAACTTAAAGTTATTTATAAAAAAAATTCCATATAAGATGATGTTATTATAATAGGGTTATGTTTCTATCACTATTATTACTATTATTATTTTGTTTTAATTATGGAATTCTATTTTATATGGATTATGTTATGTTGGAATAATATATAAGAAACCCATTTTATTACTTAGGTAATTCTATGATGAATGATTTATATTTTTGTGGCACAAGTAATAATGATTTCATTTTGAGATGGGTGTGGCGTATATCTACATATAATTCATTGGTTAAGGATTTATATATCATTAGATATATATGAATAAAATTGAAAGTAAATCGGGATCACTAATACAGGGTGGGAATGAGGAGTTAACTTTGTTCAGTAATGAACATTGTATACTATTATGGTCTTCACAACATGACTCTATTAATATAAAATGATCTTATATACTTATGTGAGTATGAAATGAAATTTAATGTCTTATGTTCAGAATGTTGGGATAACATTTCACTTTTATGTTTTATCACATGACATAATATTATGATCTTTTATATGCAAGATAAGATTTTTAAATGTTATGTTCATATGATTATGAAATAGTTTCTATTTACCTTGTTTACCCTTTCTGAGAATTTGAGCTCATTCATTCATATGTTTATTTTCCCCAGGTCATGAATAAGGGTATTATGTAATATATTTCTAAAAAATATTCAAGTTATGAAGAAATATGTGACAGATAATTTAGATATTTAATGAACCAATTGTTTTTTCCCAGTTTCTAAATACTCTAAACCTATACGGTCCTTGCATGGTTTTTGGTAGTAATTAATATTCATCATTGTTGAGGTCGAATATATATTTATGGGTTGGTCCACTATAGTTGGTATTGGAGAAAAGGTATAGTTAACATTTTAAAACTAGGATGAGATAACCAGAGTAAGAACAATAACGATATGTCACATTATAGGTTATAATCCCATCCTAGTGTTTTACAGATGTTCATAAATAGCCTATCATAAAACCTAATGTGTCCTAAATTGAAATTTCATTCTTGAATGATGGGGTTTTCTTAGACTTATTAGTGTTTTTAAGCAATGATTCTTGGTTTTACTCAATGGTTAGAACCCGACAGAACTGCATTAAAGATGAATGTGATGGGCAATGCAATGATTATCCACCTATGTAACCAAATGTTTTGGGACATAGAATTAAAAATCATCTAGCCATGTTCACCCATCATTTACAAGAAATGAAACACTATTAACACCCAAACGAGCAAAGGAGGGAGAAATATTTGGTTAAATCCTTTATGAGTCAGCATCTACCTTTATTAAGATGGTCTTTTGAACCATTAGTGGATGAACAATGGATCAATAACACTAAAAAGATATTTTCATTTCTATAATGTTCTAAACATGATAAATTCATCTTATGAAGTATATAGTTTAGAAGTTTAAGTGGATCAATGGTTGAATCTTACCAATAATACGTGGAAAATAGATGAAATTGAGTCCATGGAATTGAATAAATTAAATAACATATTTTTCAATAAGTTTATTTCCTATATTCTTAGAAAAAATATGGAGTATGAGTTACTTGAACATAACCAAAAAGTTAATGAATCCATTGGTACCTACGATCCAAATTTTACCAGGCTTGCGAGGTACGCTTTTGGAATTATTATCCAACCTGAGAGTAAAATTGACCGGTATATTAGTGGTTTAAAACCAAGTCGCTAAAGGTAATTATCAATAATGTATTTCACATTTTTGAAGAAATTGTTCGATTTGATCTCAAGGATGAGATGGAGAATTTATTATAACATGAGTCATATGGGTTTGATAAGAATAGAAAAATGGGATTCAATTGAAAATCTAAAGGCCATGCTAAAAAGAAGATGAATTTTCTTTTATTCTCATATTGTGGTAAGAAACATGGTTTGAATAGTTTTAAAGGGACTAAGAAATGTTTAAAGTGTTGAAATGAAGTTCATCAGATATTTGAATTCCTATGCGATGGGAAAAAATATGTCTAATGTTGTGAACAAAGAAAATGAATCATAGAATGAACCCCTTACAATAAAATTCAATAAGTGAATGAAAATTGGGAAATATTTCACAAATTTAATATTCCAAGGGTAATTTATGATGATATACATCAACAATCACTTAAGAGTAATTAAAAAGGATTGTCACATGTAATATTTATCGGCAATGTGGAGTTTAATAATGATGTAGTGAAAGGTACACTTACCATCCAATATAAAGTATAAAATATTTATTTGATTATGGATCCTCCCAATATATTTTTTTCTGTTGAATTTTATAAGGGTATCGTTGTATTACATCAACAATTAGACATTGAGTTAGATGTGACAACTCATAATGGCACTACAGTAGCATCAAAATTTCATAAATCTTCTTTGGATGAAGTTTGTGTGAAATTTATTCATGAAAATATTGTGACCCTTCCTATACTGTAATTTTATGTCATTATTGGAATGGATTGGATTTCTATATATGGAGCTTATATCAATTTTCAAGGAAGGGAAGTAACATTTCATATTCCAGATCAATCAATGACCATCTATCGGTTCATGGATGAATACAGACTTCCTGTAGAAATTTCTTGCATCTTATGGGTCTTGATTTATATAAATGAAGGTTATTTATCTCAAATGGTTGTGGATAAAGTCATTATTAACAATAAAACCATTTTACTCTAGTTTGATTATGTATTTACATATGAATTCTGATGTCTTCAACTAAATTGTGAAGTTCAGTTTTCAAAAGAACTCATACTGGGTGTTATGTCTATTTCAAAGAAACCTTATCGAATGGCCCCAATGGAGTTTCAAGAATTGAATAAGAAACGCCAAGATAATACTGATATGATATTAATTTTATTTAGTGTGTCATCTAGTGGAGAATCTATTCAATTTTTTAATAAGAATGTTTTATTATTGAGATTCTTCATTGATTATCGAGAATATAACATGACCAATATAAAAAAAATTCCTCTTCCATACATTGATGAGTTATTCGACCTATTACACAGAGCTTATAATTTTCCAAGATTGATATTCCTTCATGATATCATCTATTAAGTGTAACAAACCAAGCTTCCATGGTATGTATATCGTTGAATAAGGTTATAACTTTTACTTTACACAACTTCGAGTTCTAGCACACTATGACAAATGAAACTAGCTATTATGAATAGTAATTAAAACATTTCAAAATTTTATAAATCTTAATATTCAAAATGGTCTTCATTTTTGGATTAGTAATATTGAAATTAGCGTAGGCTAAATTTTGGTGTATTTTTGAAAACGTTCATTTTTTGATGAATAGGGAAAAATACTGCGTTTTTTTTAAACCTACCTTTTATTTAAATAATTATTTATTTTATTTAAAATTATTTTAGGTCAAAATATATAAATAATAAATATAAATTTTCAATTTAATTCATCAGAGTCATTTTATATTTAAATTAGATGTATAAAATTTTATTGAGCAATTTAACATCTTTTACCCACATTCTAGGCACATTTGCACATTTGCATAAAACGTAATTATACCACTTACGTAAATTGAATTTCAAAAATCCGAGTGAAATGGTTGACATCAGTATGTAAAATGTGATTCAATAAGATGTAAATATTTTGTGTCGAATAGTAACTTTTGAATTTTATTTATCACGGTTAAAAGTAAATATTGTAATTAAATGTAATAATGATAATATAATTACCCTAACACAAGTACTAATTCTATTGTATATGTTTATTTTAAACAAAATCAACCTTATGAAAAAATTATGATCTTATTTGATCCACATGGATTAAATTAGTACATTTATTATTATTTTATTTAAAGAAGTGTTAAACGTGTTAAATTCAAATTTTAATAACTAAAACATTTTTAATATAGGGTTGTACATAACGTAAATTCTACTATAAATATTTATTATCCATATAAAAATATTTCCAACATTATAGAATTTTATTTATCAATTTTTGAAATTGAATAATTAAATTAATTTATGACACAATGATGATGCAGTAATTATCAAATTAATGATAGATTTAAATAATTGACATTATAAATATTCAAATAAATTTAAATTGAGAAATTTTGTGCATTAAAATAATATTATTGGTTAATATTACATGTTAGAGTTTATTATATAAATTATTATCAGTTTGATAAAGTTTTTATGAATTTCACAAAAAAATACCAAATACTGCCAAAATTGACATAAATGAGTTTTTAAAACAAATACTATATTATTAAAGGATATAATATTCCAAATAATATAAGTTTCATACAAAGGACATATATAAGGTATTATATTTCAATAATTAACCAATTGGGGTTCTCTTGGATTTTTATAGTAATTTTATTAACAATTTATTATAATAATACAAGAATATATGGTAAAAGTTAAGCTATTTAACTAAGAGTCAAATCTAAAAAATATTATTAATATAGAGACCTAAACCTATCTAAAACCTATTGGTTTAGAGTTTTTCAACCCGTCCCCACCATAGATTAAAAATTAATCCATTTGGATCCATTATAAACCTATTATTATTTTATAATAAAATAATATTTCGAGCTTTTCCTATAGTGACCCTTACCTCTCTTATAAAATGGTACTTCCCCTTATCTCAAAATCACAGCTCCAAAGCAATTTAGAATGACCGAAACAAGATAAAATATCCTAAAAACTTCCATCAATTAAATCTAGGGGCATTACTTTGATCAGAAACCCAACCTAAGGAGCCTTTTCGATCAAATTAAAAGGAAGCACCCAAAAAAGAGGTAATAATTTCGTCACCTCTTTCAATGTTCTTTTGTTCTTCCACATCCACTTTCTTTGTTTTTTCCATTCCAAAATAATAACTCAATTAAATTATACATAAAGTTATGTTATTATAATTATGGAAGAACCATATTCATTATTCTATCCATCATATGAATGACAAATTCACAATACATGCATATATACAGCTTATCATCTCCACGTCGTGGTATTGTTTGTTATTCAACAATGTATTATTTGGATAGGTATAATAATGAGTATAATTGATGCTAAAATTAATATAACATGTTAATGATTTTTTATTTATGATATACCATCAAATTTCATATGATTTTACCATCAAAAGAATGATATTGTCGCTCGTGCGTACGTACGGATTACCGTATCCATGAACGTGATAAGAATCATTTCTCCATCGCAACCATTAAAGAATAATTATAATTTTACGATTAAAAATAATGTTTAAAAACTTAATATATTTCTTTATATGAATCAAATACATCCTATCTATAACAAACATGACTTTCAAAACAAAACATTTAAAGGAAACCATATCTATTAACACCTGAAACAATGATACTAATGAAATATTATCGATAAAGAAATATTAGAAGATCATATATTATATCCTATTTATGTATATAGTTCTTATATAATTTAATAAAAATTATTTAACTATTATACAGGAGGTTAATGTACCTTCGACTAAGAAAAAGTGCAAGATAAGGGTTAATTTTATAATCTATTTACTTATCTGAGATTTTTTATACCATAGTATCTACTGACACTTCTTTATCATCCTCATCCATGACTCTTAAAAATGTATTTCAAAACATTTTTATTATTTCCTATAATATGGGTGAAAGTAATTTATACCCTTTTTAACTTTATATAAAAAAATTCAAAGGAATTTTTCTGTCTCTTTCCAAAAAAGGTACTTTGATATCTTTTCAAAAAATTAAGGTATGAATGTTTTTTGAACTTATACAATGGGTGCGACTATTTTCCACTATTATAACACATTCTAAGATTCCCTTACAATCTTATAAAAATATTTTTAAAATAAATTTTTTCATTACAATTGAATTATTTCAATGTAGAAATAAAAATTTCACTCAAATAGTTTTTGGATTAATTTCATATATGTCAACATCATTCATTGGATTTTACCTTTGTTTGAAGTTGATTTATTATGATACAATCTACCATATTGTATTGAAGGTTTTGTTATATGTTGGACTATGGATGTTCTATTTTTATACCATTCATGGTTTATGGTTAAAGTATTGACATTTCATATGCTTGTTTTAATAGGAATATTTATATTATGATTCAATCATTTCATATGTGGAATGAATTGATCTTTGTGAGTGATGGGTGGAGCCCAATAAAGATCTTCTATGCATCGATAGGTAGCATGATACAAACTAGTGTCTTGGCATAAGGCCTTGACAAAATCTTATTGTAGTCTTGGATGGAGGCCCTGACTATGTGGTTATGATGTCCAACATTATGAATTCGGTCATTATGAAATTAGATATTGAAGTTACATGTGATTACTCAAATAGTAGAATATCCATGTGAATATGTAAATGGAATTACATGATTTATCATTTCCATATTATGTTGTTGTTTATGTTTAAATGGCTGGTGTTTTATTCTTATAAATTACCATAAATTTTTTATGCTTATATTTTTATCCTTACTGATCATCTATGCTCACCCCTTTCTATGTATTATTTATCCCATTATTCAATGAATTATATTACGATTAACCCACTGGAATAGGATAATGGATATGAGTGTGTTCAAAGGGGAAAAAATGTTGTTGTTTTTTCATTTCATGATGTAATGTAAAACTTATGTATGTATCTAGTACTTACATTGCTACTAAACTAATCAATATTTATGGACATGTAATAATTCCCCAACTCTGGGTAACTAGGGCCCGGGAATTACAGTCGGTATCAGAGGATGTTTAGTACAAACCATGGGAACTGGATTTATAAATACTCTAATTAGAGAACATTACCCTAAGTTAGTCATTGAGGATTAGCATAGATGAACATCCCTTAACTTTGGTAATGCATATATTTTTTGTATTTTCCAATAATTACATCACTGAATGGATACAGGAATGTAGAGGTTGTTCTGGAATAGATGTACCTAGGAGTGAAAGCTACAACAAGGAGTTTTGGGTTTGACTCGGTGTATACTGGTACACGACAATGGGTCTAGCTGCACTCTTAGTTATGACACTCCATGTGGATACGCTTAGGATAATTCACAATTTCCTTAAAAACCCTTATGAATGATTTATTATAAAAAATACCTCCTCAAAGAAAACTGTATTTTATTATTATGGATTATATGCATAAACTGTTCAATTTATGTTAGGTATTTTACTAGTTTGGAATTATGTATGGAAATTTATAAACAACTTTAGTGAATGAAATTGTTTAGATATGGCACCTAGTGGAAGGAATGAAAACTTTATCAATTCATGTAATCCATGTAGGGATTTCTCTCCTACTCAGGATAATTATAATGGGTCATGTGATGTATTCAGTGTTAAAAAACTTATTACCATTCTAGCACAAATCACGTATTTTATGAATAATAACCACACAAGTATGAATCACCCTAATCCACAACATGGAGGATCAATTTTAGACATCTTCATGAGGTAACAACCACAAACATTAAATGGGACTAAAAATCCATTTGTTACTGAGTAATGGATATGTTCGTCAGAGAAATTATTTCATGCTTTGGGGAGTAGGAAAAGAGAAAACGGATTCCTAGCATTTTATCACCTCACCGGAGATGTAGATGAATGTTTTTCATTAATTCAAAACAAAAAGGAGAATGAAGTAGTATAAAATAACTAATCAAGGGATTTTAAAGGGATTTTCATAGAAAAATACTTTCCATGTGAACATTGAGCTGATATGAAATGCCAATTTTAGAGTTTGAGGAAAAAGGGGAATGATACTGTCACAAAGAATGAGGCTAAATATATAAGGTTATAAAGGAATGTAGCAAGTTATATATGTGACCCATGGAGTATGATTTATTGATTCTTTAATGGGTTAAAACAATTTCTTCATCAAGAATTATTCTCACAATGCTTCTCATTGTACGAAGATATTGTATCATATGCTATCAAGACAGAAAATGAATTCTCTATGTATCTTGAATTTAAAGAAAATCAAGAGAAGAATAGATCTGCGAAACAATCATTAAATAAAAATAAGTAGATGAAGGGAAAATTTTAATTTTCATCTAGTAGAAAATGTGGGAAGAAACACCCAGGTACTTGCTTTAAGGGAATGAGAATCTGTTACAAGTCTAGAGAAAAAGTCTACCAAGCTCATTATTGAAAAGGGAAGAAAAGGGATGTCAATGGTGAATCCTAAAATTGTAGAGAAATTGATAATTATGAAAATTAATGTCCTAATCACCAAATAAATTTACCTCAGAAAAGGACATGGGAGGAAGGCCAAGATTATGCGATCACCACTGGTGATTTTGAAGAACTGAATAATGTGATGGAAGGTAATTTAATGGTTTCCTCAAATTTATCCAATTATATATTTGATTATAGGTTGTCTTATTGTTTCATATCTTCTTGGTTTTCAATAAAAATTATATATTTCGAATTTTAATTAACAAGGTAGTTGTTAGTCAAAACTATAACGGGAAGTATCATTGCAGCAATGTTTTGTGAATCTGTTACCATTAGGTCATATAAACGTGGTTTATTTGATTATCTTTTCATCATAACCATGATTTTATTTGATTAAATCCTCGGTATGGATTGGATTTTTGACCATGATGCGAAAATTTATTGTAAGAAGAAGCAGGATACAATTTTCGATGATGATAAGGAGTACCTTATCTTTAGAACAGAAAATCCACCATCAGATTCCTATCTAGATCCTCCCCTAGTAGCTCTACTAAATTAAATTATTGGGGAGGAAGAGAGTTAAATAACAATGGTTGTTGAATCGAATTTTCAATGAGAGGATGTACCTATTGTCCAAGAATATGTTGATGTGTTTCCATAGGATTTACATGGACATCATCCAGAACAGGAAATTGAGTTTTCCATTGATTTAATTCCTAGATCAAGACCCAAATCTAAGAACCCTTATAGAATGGAAAATGTGGAATTAGTGTAACAAAAGAAACAAATAGAATAATTGATTAATAAAGGATTTATTTTCGCATGTATTTCTCTATAGGGATCCCATGATCTTTTTGTTAAGAAGAAAGATGGATATATGAGGTTGTGTATTGACTTCATGGAGATCAATGATATAATAATAATGAAAAAGTATCCTAAACATCACATTTATCATTTTTTTCATCAACTTTATGGAGCTCAGTATTTTTCAATGATAGGTATTGGATTTGGATATCTTCAGATGTGTATGAAGATAGAATACATTCTAAAGACAACATTTCGAACTTGGCATGGACATTATGAGTTTACAGTAATGACTTTTTGACTGACTAATGAACCATTTTTCATCATGTATCTAATGAATATAGTTTTAAAGGAATATATTGAAAACATTGTCATGGTATTTATTTATGAAATCTTGGTTTAATCCAAAAGATATGAAGATCATGAAAATCACTTTCACGCTATTCTAAAGAATCATAAGAGAAATGGATGGTAAGGGAAGTTTATCAAGTGTAAATTCTAGATTAAGAATATTTCATTTATTGTCCATATTTTCTCTAAGGATGGAATCTATGTTGATCCATGATAGAAAACAAAAATTAATGAATGGTCCCCACCAACGAGTATAACTGAGGTATACAGATTTATTGGTTTAGCAGGTTATTATCGACGTTTCATCTAAAATTTTCTTCATTGGATAACCCATTAACCAAGATATCATGTAAAGGGGATAAATTTGTTTTGAAGAATGTTTGTTAAGAATGTTTTGAAGAACTTTATAGAAGATTAGGAAATGCCCCTATCTTGACACTACCATTAGGGAATGATAGGATTGTTATTTATAGTGATTCTTCAATGAACGGTCTTGGTTGTGTCCTTATGCCAAATGATAGAGTTATTGAATATGCATCAAAACAACTGAAAATTCATTATCAAAACTATCCCATACATGATTTTATGTTAGAATCTATAATATTTAATTTAATGATATGGAGACACTATAACTATAGTGAGAAATGTGAGATTTATACTGATTAGAAGTGTTTGAAATATATTTTTTCACAGAAAGTACTCAACATGAGGTAGAGGTGATGGATTGAACTACTCGAGAATTATTATTTCACTATACACTACCACTTGAGGATGGAAAACAAGGTGTCAGATTCTTTGAAAAGAAAGTATCAACGAGTTATGAACCAGATGGGAGTTGGAAGGGATCCTTTAATCATAGATCTAGTAAAGATGGATATTGGAATAATAATTGAAGGTTAATCATCAAAACTTTTTCAAATGGATTTCAAACCATATTTACTGTAAAGGATAAAATGTTCTTAGACTAATGATGGGGAGTTTCAAAATAAAATTAATGATGTGGATGATGGGATATTGATTGACTTCATATATGAAGATAGAATTTTGAAATTTGGGAAGAGACATTGTGTTCCTGATATACCTGATCTAAAAAGGTAATTTTTGGATGATGATCATATTTAAAATTTATCTATACACACTGGTAGCACTAAGACGTAGAGAGATTAGAAGGAACATTTTTTGTGGGGAAACATGAAAAGAGATATTTTTGATTATGTGTCAAGATGTATGGTTTTTCAACAGGTTAAGGCTAGAAGAAAACATCCTAGAAGAGTCATGAAACCTCTTCCCATACCTGTGTGGAAATGGGATTATATTATGATGTACTTTTTCATCGTGCAACCAAATAATCCTAGAAGGAATGATGCATCATGGGTGATTTTTGATCATCTTATCAATTCTGTACATTTTCTACCTAAAAGAGAAGATTTAACAATTGAAAGATTAGTAACACAGTATATTAATGAATTTTATGACTTCATGGTGTTCCCCTATCTATTTTTTTCTTATTTTGATCCTCATTTTACATCATTATTTTAGAATATTCTTCAGAAATCCCTAGATACAAAACTTTGTTTGGGCACCACCTACCACCCTCAAACTGATCAAAAATAAAAATGGACTATTCAGAACATAGAAGACATGGAGAGATCTTTTTCACGTGACTTTAAATGTATATGGGATCAATATTAACCTCTAATATAATTTTCCAATAAGAATATATTCCATTCATGTATTCATATGGCACCATATGAAGAGTTATATGGAAAGAGATGTCGCACACCAACTTGTTGAGATGATTTTGGTGAAAGAAAACTCATAGGAACTGAACTTGTTGAGGAATCTATGAAAAAGGTAATGAATATCCAAAACCACATCAAAGTAGCTCAATGTAGGAAAAAGTGATGGGCTGATAACTGATGGAAGGATTTGAAATTTCATATAGGAGGTCATTTTTTCCTGAATGTATCTCCATGGAATAGTGTAATATGATTTGTTAAGAAGTGTAAATTAATTCCCAAGTACATATGAACATTCAAAATTTTATAACAAATTGGATTTGTAGATTAATTTTTCTAAATTCCTACATGTCTCTCCAAAGATCATAATGGGTTATATATATAATTGTTTAGAAAATAGAAGCTTGACCAAACTCATGTACTCACCTATGATGAAATAGAACTGGAACCCGATCTATATTATTTTGAAGATCCTATCAATATTCTTGATACCATAGAACATGTGTTTAGAAACCAGACAACTTGGATTTAAAAATTTCTTTGGAGAAACCAAGAAATAGAAGAGGCAACATGGAAACCTGAAGTACTTATGATAAAGAACCACCTATTTCTTATTATGCAGTAGTATTATAGAAATTTCGAGGTTGAAATTATTTTAATAAGGGAATAATAAAACACCCCAAACTTTAACGAAACGTTTCTCTTTGAATAATGATAAATCTTGTATTGTACGCAACTTCGAGTTCTATTACACCAAAACCAATCATACTAGATGTTATGAATTGTAATAACCAAATTTGAAATTTTAAAAATATATTTTCTCAAAGTGGACATCATTTTTATATTTGGAATATCAAAATTAGTTTAGGGATAATTTTTTGATATTTTTCTGAAAACATTCAATTTTTGATGAATAGTGAAAAACATTGTGTTATGATTTAAAACCTACTTTATATTGAAATAATTATTTAATTTACTAAAATTAATTTTATGTCAAAATAGATACATAATACCTATATAATTTCAATTTAATTCATTGGATTCATTATATAATAATGTTAGTTGTATAAAATTTAATTGAACAGTTTAACATCTTTTACCCACCATCTAGGCACATTTGCAAATCTGCATAAATTGTAATTTTACCCCTTCTATGAATTGAATTAAAAAAATCCTAGACACATGGTTTAAAATAGTAATTAAAATTTGGTTCTGTAAGATGGAAATAATTTTTTTTTAATAATAACTTTTTAATTTTATTTACCTCTATTAAAAGTAAATTGGGTAATTAAAGGTAAAAAGGATATTATAATTACACTAACACCAGTCCCAATTCTATTGGATAGGTTTATTCCTACCAAAATACATCTTATTAATAATATTTTATCTTATTAGATCCACATGGAATAGATTAGTACATTAATTATTATTTTATTTAAAGAAGAGTTATATTTTTTAAATACCAGTTTTAATAACTAAAACATTTTTAATATAGGGTTATACATAAGATAAATTCTACTTTAAATACTGTTTATAAAAATAAAAATATTTCCTACATAATATTGTTTTATTTATAATTTTTATATATTAAATAATATATTTTATTTATGACACAATGATGATGATATAATTTACTATTTAATAAAGGATTAAAATAATTGATAATATAAATATCCAAATAAATGTAAAATGAAACATTTTATGAATTCCAATAATTTTTCAGGTTAATATTTCATGTTAGGTTTGATTACGTATTTTTTTTGAGTGATAATGTTTTTATGACATTCACAAAAACAAAATACCAAATAGTGTCAAAATTGTGATAAATGAGTTTTTAAATCAAATAAAATATTATTAAATGATGTAATATTTATAAAAATATATGGTTCATCCTAAGGACTTATATAAGGTTATATATTTCAATATTTAACTACTTGGGGTTCTCTTGTCTTTTAATAGTAAATTTATTAACCATTTATTATAATAATACCAGAATACATGGTAAAAGTTAAACTATTTAAATAAGTGTTAAATCTAAAAGATATGGTTAATATTGTGACCTAAAACACTCTTAAACATATTTTTTGAGAGGTTTTCGACCCATACTCACATTATCATTTAAATAAATTCTTTTTGGATTCATTTTTAATAAAATATGATTTTATAATAAAATAATATTTCATGCTTTTCCTAAAGTGACCCTCTCCTCCATTATAAAAGGGTACATACCCTTATCTAAAAATAACACCAAAATATCTATTTGGGTCGGACATACCTTACTCAAATATCCTCCCAACTACCCTCAATCCAACCTATAGGCCTTAATTTGATCATAAATCCAACCAAACCAGCCCCTTTGTTCAAATCAAAAGGATGCACCCGAAGAAGTGGTAATAATTTAATCACCTCTTTCAAAGTTCTTTTCTTCTTCCACTGCCCCATTATTTTTTGTTACCATACCAAAATAATAAATCCATTACCTTATAGATACTGTGAGTTTATTATAAATATGGTACAACCATAGTCATTATTCTATCCATCCTATGAATTACAAAGTCACCATACGTGCATGCGTAAAACTTACTGTCTTCATGTCTCGGTGTAGTTTGTTATTCAGCACTTAATTATTTAGATGGGTATAATAATGAGTATACATGATGTTAATAATAAATATAACAATTTAATTATTCTTTATATAATATATTACATCCAATTACATTGGATTTTACCATTAAAAGAATGATACTGTCGCTCGTGCGTACGTACTGATTACCATCTCCACGAACATGAAAAGATTCATTTCCCCATCGTAACCATTAAAGAATGATTTTCATTTTATAATTACAAATAATGTATAATAATTTAATATCATTATATATATGAATCATATACATCCTATCCATAACAAACATGACATACATAACAAAACATATAAATGAAAATGAATCAATTAACATCTGAAACAATGATACAACTAAAATATTATTAACAAACCAATATTATAAGATCATATATAATATCATATTTTAGTATATGGTTCTTTTATAATTTAATAACAATGATTTATATATTATACAAGATGTTAACACACCCTTGAAAAACAAAATGTGATAGGTTAGGGTCAATTTTACAATCTCATTACTTATCCAAGGTTGTTTATATATATGTATCAACTGGGACTTCTTTATCATCCACAACCATGTTTAATAAAAATATATTTATAAACATTTTTAATATTTCATAGTTAATGTTTTAATGTCATTTATACCCTTTATTGAATTTTTTTAAATTTTTTTCAAGGAATCATTCCTTCACTTTTCAAATAAGGTACTTTATGGCCTTTTCGACAAATTAAGTTAATAATGTTATTCTAACTTATATGGTGGGTGTGGATAATTTCCGCTGCTATAACACCTTCAAATATTACCTTATAGGACAATAATAATATTTTACAAATAAATGTTTTCTTTACTTTTGAATGATTTCAATCTACAAGGAAATATTTCACTCAAATAGTTTTTGGATTGATTTCATCTATGCCAATATCCTTCATTTGTTTTTATGTTTGTTTGATGTTGATTTATTATGATTCAATATTCCATATGGTATTAATGGTTTTGTGATATGTTTGAATATTAATGTTCTATTTTTATTCCATTCATGGTTTATGGTTAAATTATTGACATTTCTTATGCTTGTTTTAATATGTATATCTATATTATGTTTCAACCTTTTCATATGAGGAATGCATTGGAATTAGTAAGTGATGGGTGGTGCCCGCTATAGATAATTGATGAATCTCTAGGTCTCATGAAGCAAACTAGTGTCTTGGAACAAAGCCTTGACAATATCATATTGTAGTCTTGGCACGAGACCTTGACTATGTGGTTATGATGTCTGGTATTATGAATTCCATCATTATGAAATTAGCTATTGTTATTACATGTAATTAATCGAGTAGTAGAATATCTATGTGAATAAGTAAATGGTATTATTTGATTTATCTTTTCCATACTATTATGATGTATTTTTTTAAAGGATTTTGTATTATTCTTATACTTTTTCGTAAATGTTTATTCTTATATTGTTATCCTTATTGAGCATCTGAGCGCACCCATTTCTATGTTTTATTTTTTCCAGGATTCAATGAAGTATATTAAAATTAACATGTAGGTATATGGTAAGGGATATGAGTGTGTTCAAAGAGGAAAAATGTTGTTGTATTTTAATTTCAGGTTGAAATTTAAAAATTATGTATGTGTCTAGTACATCCAAGGATACTAATCTAATCGGTCATTCGAGACTTGATCTCTTATGATCATGCCAATGTTATGTAATAATGCACTGACTCTGGGTAACAAGTGTTAAGAGTTTACATTATTGGTATAAAGGTGGATATATGAAAGGCGAAATTTTTTACAAGGAATGAACACTATGAATTTATAGTGATGACTTTGGGTCTTACTAATGACCCCCGATGTCTTCATGGATCAGATCAGTAGAGTCTTTAGAGACTACCCTGATCAAATTGTGTTAGTTTTTATAGAAGATATTCTTGTCGATTCAAATATAAATGAAGAACATGAAAACTTCATGAGAATTGTATTGTGTACCCTAATCAATGATAATAATTATGAGAAATTTTCCAAGTGTGAATTTTAGCTTCAGAATGTTTCATTATTGCGTCACATAATCTCAAGAGAAGTGATATATGTGGATACATCCAAAATAGATGTTGTTGAAAGTTGGGAAAGACCAAAAATGGTAACTGATATCAGAAATTTTCTAGTTTTGGATGGATATTATCAATGTTTTTTGAATCGTTTTTCATGATTATCTATTCCACTAACCAATTTGATGTATAATATAGATGTGTTCATTTGGATTAGGAAATGTAAAGTGAATTTCAATGAGAAAAAAAAGAAGGTTAGAAAGTGAACCTGGGCCCACCCTTCCTTATAGTGGAGAAATGTTTGTGATCTACAGTGATGCATCCAAGAAGGGGATGGGATGTGTTCTCATTCAAAACTATATGGTGATATCTTATTCTTCACAACAGTTTAAAATCCGTGAGTAAAATTACCCAACTCGGGATTTGGAGTTAGTTACGGTAATCATTGCGTTAATGATATAGAGGCATGATATTTATGTTGAAAGGTGTGACATTTATAATGATCATAAAGTTTTATAGTATATTTTCACAGAAAAGGATTTATAGAAATTATTGTACGGTACTGTAGAAGACATTAGTGCAAGTACTGTTCAGTATGATAATAGCTGAAACTATTCACCTTGGGCCACCAGTTTGGGTATAGAGTCCTTAAGGCTATCAGGACACCCAAGTTCATAGTGCGAGTTACGGCTTCCAGGACACCTCAAGTCCTTGGGGAAACCTTATTCAGATCATGCGGTTCAGATGAAACTAGACTAACCAATGGAACTAAGTCCGAATGAGGACTCGAAGTACGCGATTTCACCAGAACAAATCTATACGGATATGGAAGAATTGGAAGGAATGAATATTGTCATCGGGACCATGCATGTGATCCTCTGCATAGGTATTTCTAGCCGAAAATGAAATGAAAATATAGTTAGATAACATCATTATCAAGACACTAGGGAGGAACATTTTAATGTCATGATTTCAAGGATGAATTCATCTATGGACTTGGGGGGTCATGAAATCCACTTAAACCTGTTGCCATTGTAAGGGTTCCCCATCATCCCATGAAAGGGGTGCTTTCCAAAATCAATTAAAAGAATTCCTTTTAGCCATTTGGGGAATATGAGGAAATTACATAATTAATAATATGTTCTTGAACTCGTCCCATTCCATGGACTCCATTTTCTCACATTACCTCGTATTGTTGATAAGATTTCTCCAACATTCCAAACAATCGACTGCTAAGATGAAATTATCTTGTTGAAATCATTGTAGAAATAAAAATATATTTTTAGTGGTACTAATCAATTTTCCTTCCACTAATGGATTAGAAGACCCATTGAAAGGAGTTGGACGCTGCCTCATGAAGGACTCAAGAGAATGTTGCTCCCTCTTTTTCTCATTTGGATGTCCTGTATGATTAATATCATGAGAATGTTGTGTGAGAATAACTATACAATTATTCATTCCAAAAACCCATATCATTTAGTTTTTAATGAGTAAAATCATTGAAGTTTCATTCACATTCAGCATTAACACAGTTCCTTTAGTTTACAACCATTAACAAAAATCATGAATCGTAGTGTGAGAAACACTAATCATACTAGGAAACCACATAATAAAGAGTAAAATATCAATTTTAGAAACAATAGGTTTTTCCTAGGTTATCCAATTTCATTTCTAAAACACTAGGTTTATATACTATAAATATACATATCCTTAGGGTTCATACTGAGGCTTTCTCATTATAGTTTTCAAATGTTAATTACACCTTTCCTCTGATACCAATAATAATGACCCCCTGCTTTACATACATAGATTTTACATCAAAAATTAAAGTATTTTCATTACAACATATAATAACACAACGATATGACAATATAGGTTTTCATTCTTTCGAAACTGGTAATCATAAATAGTTGGTTCAAAAAAATCTATGCTTTCGCCCACTTATATCTTCATAACAAGACCCATTTTGAAATATTGTACTTAATACACTTCTTGAAGACCTTGGTAAAAGAATAATATGAAAGGGTGGCATAAAATTCTCATTAAGGGTAGAAGAGGTAAATATCAATCATATAACAATCATAAGATATAATAACATGTCATTTTTATGTCTTATTAGACATATAAAAGATCGGGATATCATGACATAATATAAATGTTCATAAGAATTAATGTACATAAACCAAAAAGTCATAACATAAGTCATGATGTTTTATGGTATAAATATAATCATAGAAAATAAATTCATATTAGTCAGGTATCGTTTCAAAAACAACCCTAGTGCATAATTTCCATTACTGAACTAGGTTTTCATTCCATTCGATCCCTGTATTACTGAACAAGATTTAGTTTTCATTTCACTCATGTATTTCTCATTAGTTATAAATCATTACCCATTGAATTATAGAGAGATATAGGTCCCACCAATATCATAATTAAAACATTCTTATGTGGGAAATAAAAACATAAATCATTCATCATAGCATAACCCAAGGAACAAAATTGGGTTTCCAAAACACCATTCCATCATAATCCATATAAATTAAATAGATTTCATAAAAATAATTCCATCATAAAGAGAATAAAATTTTAGTGATAATAGGGATAAAAAATTAACCCTATTAAAAAATTTCATCCTATAAGGAAAATAATATTGATAAAAAACTTGAAATTAATTCTTGATAAAATGATTCTTTCTTTTTAAAAATTATATTTCTTTATCAAAATGACTTATAATTGTAATAGAAAAAAGATTTTTTGAATATAAATGGGAAAATTTGTAGAGTATTTTTCATGGAAATAAGGCAATATGATGATGTAAAAATCTGATCATTCCATAAAAATTAAAGAAAAACATTATCCTTGTACATTTTCTAGAAAAGTCAAAAAGCATCATGTATTTCATAACAAAAAATGATTACATTAATACCATTTAATCAAAATTCAAAAATGGGAAAAATTAACTTTAAAAAAATTTATAGTAATAGAATAAAAATTACATTCTTCGGAAACATGGAGGTAGATGATAATTAAAACCTAGTAAATACTTAAATATAAACAATATCGAATAATAATGAGAATGAAAAATTATCCCTTGCCTTATGGTTGATATCCTTAATATGTATTTGAACCTCTTTTATAATTATTTAAATAATGTTATCGACCTCTTCTAGAATAACATAAATTTTAATGATATCATATATGATCATATTATCATATGTTTGTTAGTAACATTTCATTGTCACTCATTATTCAGATATTTATTACTTTATGTTATTATCAATGTTTTTTTTCGGATAAGTTCATATTACAATTCTTATAGTTTTATGATTCAAATAATTATATTTTTATTATATATATCATATTTATTAATTCCATTCATGTATATTATCTTGGCTTAATGAAGTTTAAGTAGAATGAATCGCATCACATCGTGATGATGGTTGGTCGTATGTATGCATGAGTGACGATATAATTCCCATAATAATTGAATGGTATTGAATTAGTTGGTGTATAATATATAATAATAAGTATCATATAATAATAATCATATAATTTTTTAATTTCCATCATTATACCCATCACTGTACGGTGGTGGTAAAAAATAGATTACACCAGGAGGTGGAGATGGTAAGCCGTACGTACGCACACATTGTTACATTGTCTTTCGTAGGATGGATATAAGGTGGAATATTATTGTTTAAATAAGAATAATAAATCAGTATATGAGGGATACTAATGTTATTAATTTATAATGAAACAACTTATTAATAGGAAGTATAAGAAGAATGAAGTTTGAATGAATCGGTATAAGAGATTACCTCTTTCTCGATGTGCTTCCACTAAATTTTTTCTTAGAGAACTAAAGTTTGTCTTTTTAGATGACCCAAACCTATAAAATGTCAATATTGAATTTTAAAAGGAAATATTGTTGGGTATGGAAAATAATGAATGTTCAAATTGAAGTTGAGAGTTGAGGGAGGAGGTTCCCTTTTATAATTTTGGTGAGGGGCACTTTTGAAAAAACCTTAAATAATAATTTATAAAAAAATAATTCCATACAAAAAAAACATTGAAAATATAAAAAATTCAAATATTAGTGGATATAGGGTCATAATATAATCTACCAATAATTTTTTGACATGTATTTCTGTCAATTAAAACCTTATGTTTTTAATTATCACATTCTTATTCAAGTTAATTTTTACCAAGGTAAACAATTCAATAAGGAAAGCATGCAATTTTTATTTTTTTGCTGTAAATAGACCATGAATAAATAAACTAGATCATTTTATACAATATAATAATTATTATACATTTTTTTAAAAAATAATATTTTTTAAATAATTTACTAAAGCATTATTTTGATAAATAATAAATAATGTCAACTTTGATACTATTCAATTTATTTATTTTTTAAGAATTTAATATAATAAGATAAATTATTAAAAAAAGTTATTATATTCCTAGGAGGTCATGGTAATCAAAAAAATTAATTATAATTGGTCATTATCCAAATACTTTCATTATTTTGATAGCATTTTCTGATATTTCTCTTAATAAAATAATTAAACAATTGATTTGTGTGATTATTTAATAATCTTATTTTTTGAATAAAAAAATAAGAGTATAATTATAAAACTAATATCATTCATAATAATACTTTTAGTCAAATTTATCTTCTGGAAGCTCAAATGTTAAAAATATTATAATTATTAAATTATGAAGCTGACAACTTTAACACTGCATTAAAATAAATAATATATGTATCATAAGTCCTTCTATAAGGCTCCAAATTGTTCGTAAATCAACCCTTGGGTAATTATGGTCTATATATACTCAAAAAATAATATTTCATCAAATTTTTGGATCTTTTAATGGGTATTAATATTATAATAAATACAATATTATTTATTTTTCATCAATTAAAAAATTTCTAGATTCTTAATCTATAAGTTGGTAATGTAATTATTTATATCTTTAAAATTATATATAAATTAAGAAGATAAATGAAATATTATTAGATTTAAAATTTTAAATTATAATAAATAATATATTTAGTATAACCTTATATTAAAAATTATTTACTTATAAAAATTTGAGTGGGACATAGTTATCTTTTCTTTAAATAATATAAATTAAATGTCTGAATCTCGTCCAATTGGATTCAAATGGATACCATTTCTAAGCAAGGATGAATTAGGTCGAAACAGACACATCTAATGAAATTAAGACAAGTTCTAAGGTAATTTTATAATAGTATTCATACCTTTAATTACCTGATTAACCCTTTTAATGTACAAATTAAAATTACCCTTATTACTATTCATAATGCCCAAAAAAAATTAATCTATAAAAATAATTTGGAAATAATGATTTGAAATATGGATTCCATTTAGAAAAATATACAAACACAAATATTTCATTAAATAACTTAATATTGATTCCGTTGTCGGAAATAGAGAACATTTTTTAATAGATAAAACATTGGAAAAAGTGAAATGTTTTTACATCTAAATTTAATGTAAACTTAATTATAATTACAAAAAATAGATTGAATTATAAAAATATATTCTATTTATAATTCAAAATCATTATATATTATAATTTAACCATGTATATTATTTCAATGAAAAAATTTGGATTCATAAAATTTATTGTATTTTTAATATTCATCGAAACATGAAAGTTATCAGAAATAAAGACAAATAATATTTAATATCAAGATTCAAAAGGAAATGTTTGTTTTGTTATATAAAAATTATTAATGTGTCAAAATCTTAATTTAAAAGGGGTCCTTCATTCAATGGGGTAGAATTACCCTTTAAAAATTCACAATTTTTTTGAACATCAAATTGTTTCTATTCATGCACTATTACTAAAATATTCATTTTTTATATATAAAAAATATATTATGAAGTATATAACATTTATATCTCAATAATTTTATTACTAATAGTAATCCTCTCAAAAACAAAAATATATAATTGATTTATATTTTAAATAAATAATTGGTTGATAATGAATTCACAATGCATTTTCATAAGGTAGTTATACTTATTCCTGCCAACCAAACAGCTATGAATTAACAGTAATTTTATACTAAAGGTTACTGATAGTTTATTCAAACTCATGATTGCATAATTTTCAATTTTCTAAAGTATTAAAATTATTTAAAATAAAATCATCCAGGTGTTACATTTCGAGTGTGCTTTTTTAATAAATTATTGTTTTTAAGGCCTTATTTTGGATTCATGATTGTCATCATTCATATAACAACCATGCTGTTATTTCACACATAACATAAATTATTACATAAAACCATCACATGGTATAACATATATATTCGATAGGCCTAGTGTCTTTTGGATGTAGGAATATTACATAACAACTTAAAACATTAAACAAAACATCTTATTGAATTTTTTTAATGAACACTACATTCCCTCGTACTTAGTATTGCATGGAATAACATCAGGCAATACATAAGAATGGGGTGAGATATAAAGCCTAGTAATGGTATACACATGGAATAACATGAGGAATAAAATACATGATAGACAGTAGGCATGTCAATGGAGCACAAAAGAAACATGAATATAAAATAATGATAAAGTATGACAATCATAACATGGAGATGTGGGAACAACATTTAACATGATATTAGCATGAGCCAAGGATCATTGCACATAGAGCATGGGTAAACCCTCATTGCACATGTAGCATGAGTAAAAACTCATTTCACTTGAATTTACATGAGTCAACACTCATTGCACCTGATGTATCATGATATTATACTTTACCCAATGCATTGGAGCACTATCACAGCACACCCTTCATAATCATTTCATTTGATGCATAAGTGTGCCTCATAGATCATTCAACATGGATTCATTTACATCATAATTCATTTCATGAATAAGATATGTGTAATACATAAATATAAGTCTTCAATCAACAAGTACATGTGCATAATGGTGAATACCCTTGATAATGGAGTGGGTATGGTATTCATTGCACAATGATTTTGACAGAGAAAATTTGGTGTAATTTCGATAGCATAAAGACATCAAATAGAAATTTTTAAAATTGGATGATGAGACTGAAAGGGTCCTCCCATCATTTATACATTATATAGAAAGTAATGGGATAATGGGACATAATATACTAATATATGGAATTGAATTTAGATGAATAATACCAAAAAAATCTTGCACGTAAATGAGGAGAGAGAAATTCCATACAGAATTTCAGCATGGTAACGGGTGTACATGGGAAGAATTAATGAGAGAGACAGGTGTCTCTCATCATTTAAACATAGAGATGGAGTTATGGGGGAGGTAAAAAATCATACCCTGACATTTGTAATTTAAAATAAAAGGGAATTACAATATAATGAAACTTGGACATAATTAAGGAATGTGAGAATCCCATACTTGGATGTGTGATACCAAAGACTAGAGAAGGGATTGAGAGAGAATTCTTGGGATCTTGATTTTCCAGGTGAGGATTATAGAGGGAGGAGGGAACAATATTGATGAACTCCAAAGGCTTTGAGTGACGAGGAAGTGGGAGCATGTGTGGGTTTATGTATTGAAAGGTGAGGGAATTATTTATTATTCAGGTTTGGGACACCACACATGAAACTAATCAAAACCAAAAACCACCCCATGGTTTGTCCCATGCTTTTTGACAAAGGATATTGGAATAAAATATTTTATAAGTTTGATGGTCGAACGTCCTAAAATAATTGGGTTTCTTATGGGGAAGTGAGTCACACTCTTAACAAAATTAATTTAAAAATCTAAAATGTTTTATAAGCCTTGGAAGGTCAACTAAAGCTTTGTAAAATAAAATAAACAAACCTAAAATCACAATATTTTAATGTTAAAACATATATTTTCCTAAAATAATGTTTATAGTATTTTATTACATCACTATTGGGTCATTATGATGTCATAAATCATATTATTTATTTAAATAGAATTTAATTTTTCCCCAAAAATTCAACTATCTCATTAAATTTTGAAAAATTCAACGTTAGATCGTTTTGACCTCCAGATTCCAAAAATAATATTAATTTAATCTAAATAATCTTTTAAATATGTGATTTTTTTAAAATAAAAACTTACAATTAAAGAAAATTCATGGGTTTCGAAAAAAACCACTTTCAAACCGTAATAAATATTACAATTTTATTCCTAAAAATTATACGATCATTTATATTTATTAAAATTTAATCAAGTAATAATATTTTATTAAAATAGTATTTAATTAAAATATCTATTAATTCATCAAAATAGATTTCATAATTGAATATTAACTAAAAACACTATTTCTACTTTAAAAACTATCTACAGCGCACAAAAAATACAACGAATATATATTCTTAATTATATACAAAAATAATGAATATAATCATAGTGATAAGGTAATGTCTTGTAACCCCTTATAACTCCTTCATAAGACCTTATGGTAAGGTGTGCAATGGTGATAGACTCTTGGGGTGGCTCAGATAACATCGCTCAGGTGGAAATCTCTATCAACATCCACTTCTCCCATGGGTAGTTCTAATTGAGATTAACATGTTAAAGATAATCTTGGGCTTGGTCAATATTGAATCCCAATGATGCAACCTCCTTTTTGAGCTACAAAAAATGGGCTTCATATGGGGGAAGTCTACTATATGAGTCCATTGCTTCCTTGGTTAAGTAAATTGAATTTTGTAAAGCCCTATATTTATAAAAATCATGTGATCACTATTAGTTGAAAATATTAGAATTGGTCACATTTCATAATGGTATTTTAAAATTATAAAACATAAAACCAATGAAGTGAATATTTTATATAACCATATTACATAATAAGACATTTAATCAGATCAAGAGGAATATTATTTAATGAATATTTGGGTCATTACACTCTTCCTCCTTTATGGAATTTCACCCATGAAATTTCCATTTCCCACAGTAAAACAAATTTGGGTAACTCTTCTTCATCACTTCCTCTGATTCCCACATTTCTACTTCAAACTGGTGGTTTCTTCACAATAACATGACGGGGGCCATTTTTTTATTTCGTAGACCTTTTTCCCTGTGAACTAAGATCTTCACTAGTTTCTCCTCATAAGAAATATCATCCTCTAACTATAATAAATCAGAAGAGAGTACATGTAACGTTTCTATAATGTAGATTATTAAAAGGGATACATTAATGGCATCACGTACTTTGGCCATGGTAGGTGGAAGTTCTAGTCAATAGGTCAAAACCCCAACTTGATCAAGAATCTAGAAGGGGATAATATACATAGAAATTAAGATACCTTTATTTCCAAACTTAATGACCTTATTCCATAGAGATATGCATAGAAATACTATGTCTCCAACTTTTAACGCACGATTTCATCGATGGTTATCTGCATAATTCTTCTGTCGACTTTTGGCTGCCTTGATATGGTACTGAATGGTTTTCACTATATCCACTATTTCTTCCACCATGTTAGGACCTAAAATCTTATTTTTACTGAATTTATACCAACACATTGGTGTTCTACACATTTTTTCCTTAAAGTTCATCATATGGTTTCATTCAGATGCTCTAGTGGAAACTGTTATTGTATGATAAGTGAATAAGAGGAAGATTTTCATCCCATCCTCCTTAAGTGTCCATTGAGCATGCTCTCAACATGTCCTTATGTGTTTGGAGAGTCCAAACAGATTTCCCATCCGTTTGAGGATTATAGGCCATACTGAAGTTTAGTTTAGTTCTTATAACATGTTGAAGTCTTTTTGAGAATAGTGAGATAAATCTCGGATCACGATCAGCTATAATATATTATGGTACTCCATGAATTCTTACCACTTTTTTGATGAAAATATGTAAAAGTTAATCCAATTATTAGTCTTCTCAAATTGTGATAAAGTGATAAGTCTTTGTAAGATGATCTACAATGACCCATATATCATTGTTTCCACTGGATGTCCTTGGATGTCCAATGACTAAGTCCATGGTAATGTAATCCCACGTCCACGTTGGTATGGGTAGTGGTTGCATCATCCCGTTAGAATTTTTCCTCTCATCCTTCACTTGCTAAAATACCAGGAATATTTATGTATATTCTGCAATTTCCCTTTACATGTTGTCCCATAAGAATTTTTCAAAGTGATCTTGATTCATCTTTGTGATCCTTAGGTGAATATAAGAGGTTGATCTATGTGCGTCATTTAGAATATCATTAATTATATACAGATCAGATGGTTCGCATAATCATGAACAAATTCTCACAATTCCATCCCTATCAACCATGAACTTTGAGGATTTCCCAATTATAACAGATTTCACCCTTTTCATAATTTCCACATACTTTCTTTTAGCATCATTATCTTATCCAAAAGAGACGGTTGAGAAATCATTTGTGAAATTATTGATGATTTTCCCTTCATTATTATTCCCATGTCCATCATTATCAAATATTAGAAGATTGGATCCTTCTCAATTCTCATCAATGATAGAGTCATTGGATCTTTTCTACATAAGGAATCTTAATCCTTTTTCACTGTCCCTAGGGGAAATTGATTGAGAAGTCATAATCATTGATCATTTATAACAATCTTCAATGGGGAATATTGAACTCTTTCTATATGAATATATACTTGAGGCTTTTGTGATCCGTGTATATTTCACACTTCTCTTCAAAGAGGTAATGCATCCAAATTTTTAAATCAATGATCACCATTTGCAACTCTAGATCTTGAGTTGGGAAATTTTTCTCATGAAAATTCAATTTCATTAAAGCATAGGAAATGACTTTGTCATTCCTCCTCAACGCATAAAACAGTCCCTTCTTCAAATAAACATTGAATACCACAAATGTTATCCACTTGTGGGTAAAGTGAGTAGGAGTGCAGTGATAAGCCTGCTTTTCAACTCCATGAAGCTCGCTTCACATTCATCACTACAAGAAAACTTTACTCGCATCTGAGTTAGCTTGGTTAGAGGGTTGGAAAATCGGGATAAATTTCTCAAGAATCGATGATAATATATTGTTATCCCCAATAAGTAGCAGATATATGTTACCGATGTTGGCCTCAGGCAGCCCTCAATTGTAGCTGTCTAAGAGGGATCCACAGATATTCCATTTATTGTGATGATGTGACCCAAGAATGAGACCTCATTCATCTAGATCTCACACTTGATGTACATTTCATAGAGCTTCTCCTTCGGCAAGGTCTATAGTAAAGTTCTTAGATGCTCCTCATGATCCTCCTTAGTTTTGGAGTTTTGTTATAATATCATCTATAAATACCACCACTAATATATTGAGGTAATATCTAAATAATATATTCATCATGTCCATGATGATTTCTAGAGCATTAGTGAGTCTACAAAGCATTAATGTGAATTCATAGTGCCTGTATCTTGTAAAAAAGTTGCCTTGGGATGTCTTGCTTCTTCACCCATACTTGATAATATCTCAACCAAAAATCCACCATGGAGAAGTATTGCTCTCCATTAAGTAGATCTAACAAGTCATAAATTCATGGTAGAGGATACTTGTTCTTTAACATGATTTTTTTGAGCTCACGATAATCAATGTAAAGGCGCACTGACCCATCCTTTTCTCGAAGAAGAGGATAGGTGCATCCCATGATGAAGCACTTGGGCATATAAACCCTTTATCCAGATTCTCATTTAGTTATTTATTCAGCTCCTAAATCTCTACAATATTCATTCTATACAGAGTCTTGGATATTGGAAATGCACCAGGTATAAGGTAAATTTAGAATTTAACATATCTTATAGGAGGAAGACTAGGTAATTCCTTGGGAAACACTTCAGAAAATTCCCTCACAATAGGCATGTCTTAAAAGATTTTTTCCTTTTTAGAATTATTCATCTAGGGTAGATATGTGTTCTTATATGGTAGAAATATCTACACTTGAGATGATTGTGTAAAAGAAGATTCATCTTCCCCTTGAACTTGTATAGAATCAGGGGTCGATTCTCCATATGAAGAGTTATTTACCACTCAGGAAAATTTAAGTTGGATCTATATAGGGATAGCTAATACATGAAAATAATTGCATCAAATCCCTCTATAGGGAGTATTAATAGGTTCTCCAGGAACTTGAATCCACAAATTATGATAGGGGAGGAGTTATATTCATAGGACGCAATGATTTCCCCATTTTCCAAACTCACTGACATCTTCAATTCCATGATTTTTGGTCGTGTTGGGATTTTTTTGCTAATCATTAGGGATATAAATGAATGTGTATAACTAGAATCAAAAAGTTCATTCACAATTCTTTAATTAATAACTATCATACCTTTTTCTACTTCATTATCAGGGTTCACATCGGTGGTAGTGATGGAAAAATCTTTCCCATGTTTCCTTGGAGGTTGTTTGTTGCCTCTAAAAACCCATTTCTTAGGGTACTGATTTTGAAGTTTCCATTGTTATTTAATGTTGATGCAATGGACAATTCATTGTGAGTCTAACACAGTGTTACCCTCTTCTATCGCAACTGTGGGTTTTTCTTATCATCTTTTAACAGCTTCGTGTTCTTCTCTTCCACACCTAATGAATTTCATTGTCCCCTTCATGCAATTTCTATGGTGCTTCTTTCCACAACATTGGGAAGTGGGGTGCTGGATTTTCTTTTCACTATTGGATTTGTCCATCTGACCACTAGAATTGAAGTCCACCTTATGCTTCATATCCCTATAATACCCCTGAGATTCTCCGACCTCCATTTCTACCTTGAGGGCATATCATAAAATGTCTTCATAGTTTTCAAAGTCAATTATCTCCATGTCTTTCCACAGGATATGTTTCAACCCACCAAAGAAGTGGTCAACATTGCATTCGGGGGTAACAACAAAGCCGAAGGTGTATTGTGCAAGACTTGTGATGTTTTCCTCGTACGATCCGATGGATTTATCATGTTTATCTTGAGGGAACCGAAGACCCTTTCCATCTAATGTCATAGGGTGCGAGGAAAATATTTATTGAAAACCATTTTCTAGAAATATTTCCATTCCATGGCCATGATATTCTCTTTAGGCGTCGTATTTTTAATCAATGTCTATCATTGATCAAATTTACCCTCCATATGATAATTATCCATAATAATATTCTCTTTTTCATAACATTAAAGGATAGATAATATCTTTTCATATGAGTGGATTCATTGTTCGTCGATTGATGGATCAAGTGTTCCATTAAAAGAAAAAACCCTTTGTATCATGAATCTTTCAATAAAAAAATTTTCTTCCATGGGGGGGGGGGGGGGGTTGAGATTTTATCTTAAACCATGTTTCTATTGAAAACTAGAGTTTAATAAGAGATTATCAGGACACTTTTCGTGATTCCTACTCACATGGGATTGCGTAACTCATTTGAAAAGTCATCACATTGGTCTACGCATCTGTTGTTAGCTTGAGGCCTCCTATTACTAGCCATAGGCTGGATTAAAAGGAAATTTAGGGGTAACACATAAAGGGAAATCAAAGGAAAAAATTAATGACTTAAAAATAACTTTTCATCCATTAACTTGTTAATCTATAGTCTTCAATCTATGTTATCTATGATTTATTTTCTATAAAATATTCTTAGTGGAATTTTTCTTATTCACTTAATAATTTTTCATACTAATCTTGTGAATTTTCCAAAGAATATCCTCGGGAGTGTCATAAAAAATAGTGCAGAAAGGCCCATTGTGGTATACCAGGATAACCTAGGTTATGCTTGAAACTCCTTGTTGGAGTTTTCACTCCTAATAACATATGCGCCAGAGCCTTCCCTGCCTGCTCGTATCCATACATGGATGTATTTTCATACTAAACCACTTACTCCATACACAACAAAACATTGGGATGTTTTTATTATATTTAGTCTTATCCCTATGGCTTTGACTATGGTTTTCTGATCATAATTCCAAACATAACTAAACCATTCCTCTGATACCAACTATAATAACCCTGCTTTTATTTCAAACATTACCTAAATAATTACATAAAAATATCACTTGCTAGGACATATAAGATAGAGAGGTCTAGTGTCTTTGGGGCTTAGTAAAATTACATAACAACATAAAACATGAAAGGAAACATCCTATTGAAAACATCCTTTACATGACCAATACATTCCCTTGTACATAGCATTGCATGGGATAACCTGAGGACATACATAAGAAAGGGGTGAGCTATAAAGCCCAGTGAGGGAATAAAAATGGAATAACATGAGGAATACAATACATGTCAGACAATAGTAATGTCAATGGAGCACAATATAAACAAGAACAAAATGTCATGATAAATCATTATAATCATAACAAGGTGATGTGGCAACAAAATTTGTCATGATATTCGCATGAGTCGGGGCTCATTGCACATTGAAAATGAGTAAACCCTCATTGCACATGAATCACAAGTAAACCCACATTACACTTTAATTATCATGATTCAACACTCAATGAAAATGGAGTATCATGATACTATACATTTCCCAATGCATTGGATCACTTTTAGGGCGCACCCTCCATAATAATTTCATTTCATGCACAAGTGTGCCACATATCTCATACAACATGGATTTATTAACGTAATTATTAATTAAAAAAAATAAGACATGTGGAATAAATTAGTTTTACTCCTCAATCAATAGGTACATGTGCATAATGTTGAATACACAAGATAGAGGAGTGGGAATGGAATTCACTACACAATGATTTTGGCATGGAAATATTGGTGTAATGTCAGCAGCATAACAACATCAAATTGAAATTTGTAAAATGGGTTGATGAGAGTGAAAGGGGTCTCTCATAATTTACACATTAAATAGAAAGTAAGGGGATCATGGTACATAATACACTAACATATAGAATGTAATTTAGATACATAATATAAAATAATTGCTTGACTGTAAATAAAGAGAGAGAAAATCCTTACGGAATTTATGCCTGGTAACAGGTGTACATGGGAGGAATTAATGAGAGAGAAAGGGGTATATCATCATTAAAAAATACATAGGTTAGTATGGGGGTGGTTCTAAATCATAACACAAAATTTATAATTGAAAATAAAATAGAATAGCAATATAAGGATACTTGGATATAATTATGGAAAGTGAGAATATCTTACTTGGAAGTGTGAACCCAATTAATTGAGAGGGGATTGAGAGAGGCTTCTTGAGAGATTGAGGAACCTTTTGAGGATCATATAGATAGGTTGGAAAAGGTTTGATGAACTCCAAATGCTTTTTGTGAAGATGAAGTGGAGGTTTGGGTGGTTTTATATAGGATATGAGAGGGAGTTCTTTATTTTTTAGGTTTGGGACTCCACACATTAAACTAATCCAAAAAAATATCCAGCCAATAGTTATTTCCATAGGGGATTGAAAATAAATATTTTAAAAGTAAAATGGCCTAATTTATTAAAATAATAGGTTTTCTTCTGTGGAGGTGAGTCACACTCATAAGGAAGTAAATTTAAAGAGCTAAAATGTTTTATTACTCTTGGAGGGTCCACTAATGTTTTGTAAAATAAATAAAAGCAGCCTAAAATCATATTATTTTAAATTTAAGACATATATTAGTAAAAAATAATGTTTATAGTATTTTATTACATCACTATTGGGTCTTTATTATATCATAAAAAAATTATATATTTAAACGGTATTTAAAATTTACCCAAATATTCAACTGTCTTAGAAAATTATGAAAAATTCCCCATTGGATAATTTTGAATTATTGATTCAAAAATTTATATTCATTTTATCTAAATAATTTTATAAATATTTTAATTTTTTCTTTTAAAATATAAACTGACATTTAACGAAAATTCAAAGGTTGTGACAAAAACTGCTTTCAATCCTTAATAAATATTACATTAGTATTCCTAAAACTTATATGATAATTTATATTTAATAAAAATTAATTTAGTAATAATATTTTATTCAAAGAATTTTTAATTGAAAATTAAATTAAATAATAAAAATAAATATCATAATTGAATATTAATTAAAAATACTATTTGATCTTTAAAAATTATTTTCTACCTAACAAAAATAAAATGAATGTATATTATTTATTATATACAAAAAATAATGCACTTAATCATAGTGATATTGTCTTGTTAAAAAATCCATTATAACACTCGAATAAGACTTTAGGGTACGGTGAGTGATGGTGACATACTCTTAGGGTGTCTCTCATAACATCGATCGAGTGGTAATCTCTATCAACTTCCACTTCTCCCATAGGTTGTTCCGTTCGAGCTTAACATGTTGAAACTCAGCTTGGTCTTGGAAAAGAGTGAAGCCCAATGATGCCACCTCATTTCCTAGATCTTAGAAATGGGATTCCTATAAGTAATTTATACTAGATGAGTCCATCGCTTCCTTTTTCTAAGTAAATTATATTTATTAATGCCCTATATTTTTAATAATTATGTGATCATTGTTCAAAAAATATGTTTTCAACAGTCCAAATTATTAATGTTATTTTAAAATCCAATAACATAAATCCATATAAGTTCATATTTTATAAAACGATTTTACATAATAATTCATTTAGTCAAATCATGCCAAATTTACATTAATGAATGTTTGGGTCATTATAATTCAATTCAAGAGTTTTTTCTCAAGCTAATTGGTAATTTATTTTTTAATTAATTATAAAATGATTAAAAGAAGAACTCTCCATAATACCAGTGTGGAAAATAAGAGGAATGTTTTATAGGAAACCCTTAAATTTAGTCTTTGGTTCTAGAAAGCATTTGAAACGAGGGAAAAACTATAAATCATGACGTAGAATTTATTAAGAAAATTAAACCTATATTATGTGTTGAAAATCGACCTAGGGAAAGTGAACAGTGGATCAGGGGAATTGAGATAATCTTACACATCATCATGACGTCAAAAGACTCTATGGTTTTTTTATAACATAAATTATTAAAGGTCTAGGAAAAAAATGTGGTACTACTTTTCTCAATCTGAATTTAATAACGATCTTAACTGTACTTATTTCAAGAAGGTGGTTAACCAAAATTCCTACCCTAAAACACCATTAGTGGAAAATAAACATGAATTTTATACCTTAGAGTCAGGGGAGATTCCAATATTGGAATTGGCTACATGTTTCACTGAGTTGGTCCATTTATCAAGTGAGATGGTTTTTAATCATTACCTTTTAAGGAGGATGTTTTACATGGCTCTTATGAATGGTATTATGTCAATGCCGATTCTCTTATTCTTATTGAACATTGATGGGGTAGATATTATAGATTATATTTGTGAGTTTGACATAGGATGGAAAATTTATTTTTGGGGAACACCAGTAGTAGTAAGAGGTTTTCAAGGTGTGTCATATAGGTATAAATTGAAGAGTAAGGGTTATTTATTTATATCAATATTTTTTAGGGGATTCTTTAGGACATAAGAATGTAGTTTTCTATTATCAGAGGATATTCAGTTACAAAAATCCAAAGTTTACAAAATCCTCATGTTCTAGTCATCGTTATTGATAATCTGGTCATCATGTGAATTTTTCACTGAATAATTTACTAGGGAAGTACAGTTTGATCAAATCCGACCAATGGAGAACCGGTTCATTATAATGAATCAATGGGTGTGGAATATACTTAACATGACCATAGAGATTATTAATGAATGAATAACTCTAAGGGATGAGACGAGACTATGTTTCTATATGTAATAGTGTATACACAAAAGGAATATGAGGTAGGGCTTACTACTATTATTGGTTAAATGACCATTTTATTCTTAATGGTCCCAATTCTATTTTATATAGGTGAATCTCATTATTTTTTATCATCAATGATTATTGGATTATGAGGATTAATCTCAGAGAATATGTCATCCATGTTGTAACTTTATAGCCGCTTAGTGAAGAGGTTGGAACAATGTTTTTAATGTCATGTGTCTCTAATGATGATTACTCACATCAAAGAGGTTAGGTATTTATTAGATCAATATTGTGATATCTTTGACTCAATTATAATAATGTATTAGATGATTAGTGTTAAGGTCTATATGAACTATTATTATCATGGAGTTTAGTTTATTTCTCCCTATGAATTCTCTCATGTCTTCCTGGGTGAGTGGGATCCTAGATTTGGGAATGGGGGACCTATTATTCCATATGATAAAATGATATCAAGCTAGTTATTAGATATGCTCTTAGACATCATTGATTAGAATTTAAGTTTTCTGCATCTTGTAGTGGTGATTACATACCCAAATATCTTTCCTAATGATCTTTATAAGTTTCCACCCTAGTTTCAATGTAAATAACTTCTACAGATGTTTTGAAGTAATTAGTTTGAATCACGATATCCATGTAACATCAGGGAGTCGTTCCAAGCATTGAATGAGAATTTCAGTTACACTCTGTCAAAAATGGAGTTGTTCCTCTAGCATATGTTATGACCAAAAGTCCCAACAAATTATTTGAAAATAAAATCTAATATGGGTTATCATTAAGATGGGTGTTGTAAAGGCTGGTTCAATGACTATAATGGACATTTTAGAAGATCCAATGAAGAGGTAATTATCATATAAAAATAACGATCATATATGGTCTCTAGCTACTCATTATATAATATATTGATGTAATGGATGTATAAACTATCATTATTTTATTATAATGGAAACCATTGCATATATTTCATTTATGTGTGTTGAATTTTTTTCCTTGAATTGTCAATAAATAAACTACCCTCAAAATAAAATTTTGTGTCACTATGAATAAATTATCATCACTGATTATTTTGAGATGTTGAGAAATGTAATAGTTATCATTAATAGAATGATATACGCATTTTAAATGGTTGTATATGGGTTATGGATATTATATTTATGGGAAAATATGTTGATAATTATTTCATGGATAGATCTGCTGAGTATATCTAAGGGGATGTCATATAGTCATCGATATATGTATGGGTGTATGCTTTTTACAAATCCCAATTACCTATTTTCTAGAGAAATACGTAGAATAAAAACTTCATACATTTATACATTACCTGCACAGTTAAAATAAACATACCTAATAAGGGGGATTTTTTTGGTATGATTTTTATTATTTCATCGATTGGATTGAAACTAAGATGAGAGTTTTTCCTCTTACGTGATGAGTAAATACATAAAACCCATTATTAAATTATATTGTGAAAATTATTGACCAAGCATAGTTATTCTATATTTGATGTTATTATCTACTTATATGGGTGAATCATTATATTTTCATCTCATTTATTCCTGACAAATGATGTATTCATCAACTAGGATATACTATAATAGATATTCTAGAAAAGATGAGTTTTCCTAAGAATTATGATTCTTGTTATATGTCTAGTAGTCACATGATGTCACTCAAAAATGGATAATATATGTGTAAATAATATGTAAATGATATATATTATTAAAGAGATGTTTATATAGATATATGAGTATGTTTTATAAACAGAAAACCAGACCCCCTAGTTGTTTAGTATCACTAATTATTTTCTAGAGGTATCTTTTTTCTTACAACTATGAAATTTTGATTTTATATTCATTGTCCATGATACCAATTCTGGTAGGGTCACATAGATAGTTATTTGGATAATATTATGTTATGGAGAAATTGGTTGTTAGAAAATAATATATTTTTACAAAACCATATCTAAATGTATTTTAGGAATGATTGATAATGTGTTGCGATGTTTTTCATAATGTCCTTATTGGATTTTAGTGTATTTTAGTGACTATTGGATGTGTACTAAAACATTTTCATTACTTGTGGTGCATTTATCTTCCCACATAGTTTCAACAGACATAATCCATTATTAATTGATTAAAGGAAAAATATTATGATTGGATTTAATGGATTTCCTTAACTGATGAAATTTATTGAATAAGTCCAATGTGAAAAAACACAAGTTGATATGTTGAATATAATTATATGTTGAATATGAGATATATTCTTCAATAAATGAAATAGATTGAGGATGTATTAATTAAAGGATAATACCACTCTTATTGGATATGAAAAACATTATACAAGGATTCTGAAACACTCATCCACCTGATACATAGTTTATCAATAGGCGATGGTGCTAACAAACCTTCTAAATTTTTGGATCATTAAAAATGTTCTATTATTCATTATCCCCTAAGATCTCCTCCATGGAAATAGTCTTTTATCTACTTCTCAAGAGATTAGCAGCAATAATACTCCCAAAAATTATCATGATGGAGCTTACTAATGACCAATTATAAACATTTATTTTTTATATTTATATTATATCTTCATTTCATCACGGAAATATTGGATGCATTTTTTGTTTTTTTGGAATCCATTTGTTAATATGATGAACCTCTAAAACCCATCATTAACCCGTTAAATATTACCATGAAATTTCGACAATAATAAAAAATATTCCATGAATTGAATATACAAAGTCCAGCTATATCACATGATATTTAACATATAGACACACAACCATTACTGTAACGAAAAATAATTCCCAGGTTAGTTGATTACATATACAATATAAAATTATATAAATAAAATAAAGGAGCAGCTACCACTATATCCAAGCCTCAATATCCCATTCTTCAAACTACATCTGAGATATCACATTCTATCAGGGGACATTGAGTTTCTTCCCTACATTAACCTATGAATGGGTAGGTATTCTTGGGAACCCCTGTTCCTTGGCTACCCATGAAGAGTGTGTATAAAAATTAGTATTCTACCCACAATGGATCCCTTAAAATAATTAGTACTATTGTGTATACACATATGATATGATAAAAATAATAAATAAAATAATTATATAAGAATAAATTAGTTAAAACCGTTGACATAGATTGTATGGAGACATATGAGATCGATTATGTAAACTATGAAATGTTTCAGAGTGGATCTCTAATGAATCAACCCAAGAAACTCTTTATATATTTCCCAGAATAGATTTGTCTCTAACTCAGAGGGAATTACTGATCCCTGTGGGCTAGAGACTGGAACCCATGCATTGAAAATCAGTAAGAGGGAATGGTTCAACCATTATAAAACATGATACTTAATATATATATATATATATATATATATGAGGAATAAATAATCAGAATAAAAAATCCATAATCATAGAAACTATAAGGGTTATGATATAACCTAAATGAAACAAGGTTAAACTATAAGGCTCACATTCCTTAAAACATGAAAATGAAAAAGTTTATCAGTGGTTAATTATTTTTACTCATTGTGATATGTGGTATCATCCCACAATCTCATCGCTAGCTATTTGTACAAAGCGGACATAAACCTCATTTCCTCACTACAACACCTTTTCATTACCTTTATCAAAAGACTATACAAGTACTACACATTCCTAAGGGAATGTGTAGGGAGTGAGATAAATAGGATCAATATGATCAATAAGATATCTCATATGTATTCCATTTCATGTTTATATAAAACAATTCTAGTATAACCAATTTAAAGAAAATGAGGCAAGATAAGAAGTCCAACATTTTTATCAATTTCATGGTAAAAATTCCTCCTTTTCCAGAATTCTAATACAAAGATAGGTAAAACAAAAACAAATTATAATTTTCATAAGTCTTTATAAAATAATTTATTTCAAATAAAAAATAATATAATGTCAATGAAATATTGTAATCAATCTTCATATCACAAAATGTCAGTCTTACTAGCTACTCATACCTCAATCAATGACTACCGCACAAATCAAGTCCTTATAACCTATGCATCATGTCTAGGGGATAGAGGGACGCCCTTGAATGTGAACCCCTAATAATTTATATCATTATTGTAGATAACATGGATCTAAGATACATGAATATAAGAACACACAAGGATATGAACATACACAAAAATACAGTGGATGAGGCCAAATATTACACCATCCACATAAGTACTCAAAGCCCACATGCAAACTATTTATCAAATCATTTAAATGGGGATTGCAACATTTCACAATACAATTCCATACAAATTCACAATTTATTTCATGATATATTGAAAACACATTCCCTTCCACAAAAATGCTGGGAAAACCTCATTTTCATATATACCTAGATACACACACAAATAAAAAAAATTCAAAAATCATGAAAATTTGTTTAGAAAACCATATATAGATGTAAAAAAATTTGACAGTTAAAATAACATAAACAGGACCCAAAACCACCTACCTCAATTTTGGGTTTCAAAACTCCCATAATAGGATCCACACACTACAAGAAGGAAATGGAATGAAAAGGCTTAAAATAGTGGCTATAACATTGATTCTCACATCATTGAATTTAATTGAAAAAACAAAAGGATTCAATTTGAAGTTAAATCAAAAATTACCTGAAGACACCCACACACCACACCACCAACAACACAAGAACCATCTCTTGTAAGACAGACACACATTGGATCTATAATATAGGGAGAATAGATCATCATCTGATAAATGAATTCAAAAAATATAATAAATAACTACTAAAACCCCAAGAGAAAAAATGGAATGAGAAGAGCCCAATATCATATAATATAATATGAGAGACCAACTCAATTAGAGACCAAGAGTACAAAACATAGATGTCTGAAAGAGAAGAATCCACCCACCAAATCATGTTTTTGGACAAGAGTTTTAGAGATAACATAACATCTGATTGTTAGAGTAGTTAGGTGATAAAATGTTAAAAATGAATGGGCATATGAAATTTGTGTTGTAAATCATTGACTAATAAAATGAAATCCAGGGTTTTTAGCAATGATGATAAAAGAATCATGTTGGCTTAAAATTCCCATGAGACTAATTTCTAACCTGAATTATATTCAATCAATGAGAATTTTTATGCCTTAAAATGTTCATTCAGGGATTGTATCCCAAATCAAACTCACATCATGAATAGTCCATTCATGATGTGAACTGGTTCAGTGGCTAGATCCCAACTGATTTTTTGAAAGAAAAATCCCAGAATTCCTCTTAAAACTTCCAAAAATGGAAAACCCCATGTAAAAAATAAGTAAAGAGTGTACCTTCACCAATATTTCATAATATCCCCACCATAGGACTTTCTATCCCGATAATGTTATATGGAAGAGGGGTATTGTGGAGTGTGGTGAAGATACTTCTCCCTAACTGATGATTTGGGATCCCATATCTCTTGAGAATTCAATCCATTCCACCACAACACATTAAAAAATGGAATAAACAAACCATAAAATAATTTTATCCAAGAATCAATGATTTCCACTAGTTTTTCCAAAATTGAAGCATCTATATCCAACTGAATATCTTCCCAACTCTTGATATAAGATGGATCATGGTGGTACTTATTGAGTTGGGATATGTTGAAAACATCTATAATTCCTATCAAATGGGCTGTTAATTCCAACAAGAATGAAAACTAATCTATATTATCAATGATCTGAAATGGACCAACATATATCGAAGGTAGCTTCACCTATTTTCCAAGACAACAGTGACCCAAAATAGGGGAAAATTTCAATTGAAAAGGTCAGCAATGGAAAAATATAATGGAAAACACTAAGAAACCGCATATAGTTTATTCTGACTCTAATATATAACTAGTTGTCAGAATACTTCTTGAATCCTCACTAAAATTGGAGGAAAAGACATAATCTCACAAGAGAGTTATCATTCACCTACACCCAACAAAAAGGATATCTACATTGGTATCCATAGAAATACTAAAATAGATCCACTCTAATTAATTAATGTATTCTATTATTATATGAAAATTAAACTAATCAAAGATTTTTTTCCCATGATCCACCTAAATCCAAGATGAATACACCAATAATTTCTTCCTTGGTCTAAATAGTATGCTCTTTCTCTTCATTCATCTCGATATGTTGTGTTATTATTAAACTAAAATGAGTCCCCATAACCTCTTGGAGGCTCTTCCAGGATCTATATGTTATCATGGGATCCCAATAAAAGTCATTGGAAAAGGGAACCCCATAAAACCTCAGAATATCATATACATTCAACTTACTAAAATCATCAACCTTGTATTCTTCCTTGACTGAAATAAAATTAGAAAATTTTATCAAATGATCAATCACCATAAAAATATCACTCCTTCCTCATGGATTCCTTTGTAGTTTGAAAAACATATATGGGAACACCTCATATCATATTCATATTGGCACCAATTGATTTGGGAGTAAACCCAAATGATTCATGTACTCTAACTTTTTATTTTAGAGGTTCTATCATTGGGAATCATAAACAACTATGTCAAAATTCAAACCAAATCATCAGAAATTTCGTTAAATATCATAATCCATCATCATAAGGTTCAGTTGGATAACACATAAAGAGATAAAAAATCAAGATTCATAGATTTTTATTATAGATGATGGGTGGAAAAATCGGCTCCTAATGTGAAGCATGACATATAATGTAATAGACCAACTAGGAACAATCTCCCAACCATACATGGTTTCCCTAAATCATTTGAACTCATCATATAACTATGTGTCATATAGAATAGACACATCGAGAGTATATGATAATATTACACTATTCATAACCATACCAAAATAATCATCCCTCTCATACAGATGAAATATAGAGAAAATACTTCCTGGGATCAATGCCACCTTCAATTATAGAATAGTATATGGTAGATAATTTCATCTGATATCATCAGTGACAACAATTCCCTTTCATGTCGTGTAAGAAAATTCAATGTTTAAAGTGTGTATATTTTAAACACACCCACTATTTTTTTTGATTTATGTCCCCATATGAAATGATATTTCCCGAAACCTATGACCACAACTAACTATGATCCTATCCAAAAAAAATATTTTTCTACCAAAACATTAGCACATGCATAACAACAAATAGCACTAAATAATGTTTGTGGTAATTTTTCTCATGTGGTCAATGATTATGAGATCCATATGCCATAACATGGTTATTATGCATTTTTATAAAATGAAAACCAGTAGAAGATGAATCATTATATACCATATACACGTTAATGGGATTAGTAATTATCAAAATTTTCATGTATGTTAGATGCTATTTAAAATCATGAAAGGAAGTACGATAATTAGCATCCCAAGTGAATTTAACACCTTTAAGGGTAAGTGATATCAATGTTGATACCAAATTTGATAATTCCATGATGAATTGCAAAAAATATCTTTCCATACCTAGGAAGCTCTGTGGTTCAGTGACATTATTTTCGTATTCCCATGAAAATAAAAACATAACATTTTCGGACTCATCTAAGAGACCAAATTCAAAAATCGTTTTCCCTAATAAAATCACATGGTTTAAAAATTTGCATTTCTATAGTCTACAATAATGATGGTGACTACTCATGATCTCTAAAAAATAGATCCATATGATTTTAATGATCATTCTCTTATCATGAATAAAAATCATCCATAATTTCAACAACAAAGGTATTTATATTCTGATAGAGTATCCATTTTATAAAACCCATATACAATGAATGATTTAAATTCCCTTTCATGGATATTGTATAACTAATAAGGGGAGGGGTTAATTAGGGTTATCTATTTAATCTTTGTTTCCATACTTATAAAAAAACTTCACCTTATATTAATGATTTCATTCCCTACTTAAAAAAATAGGCACACATCTATGGGGAAACATTATTTACAATGTTCACTGCTCAACAAGAGATGTTACATCCTTGGAATGGAATATAATCAAAATGATACCACATAATATTCTAGAAGACAATCCGTTGGTGTGTTATACAATGAGAAAGATATGCCCATACACTCATGTATCATTATGTTCAATAAAATAGTGCATGTGATCCTCTATCACAAAAAATGAAATAAAATTGAATGACATGTTATGAGTCATTCAAAATTAAGTTTCAAACTAGGTACTTTGATTCCAGATTAACATTCAGAAGTAGAATCATTCAAAAAAATTATTCACGTTCTAACCCAAGAGCTAGCATGAGCTTTCTGGTCTTCTTAATCATTGTTAGTCCAATTTCCCAGTATGTTTCTTATGTAAGAGTTCTCAATACAATAAAATATAAATTCTATACTATTGTTGAAACAATACTGAACTACTTCATCCTGGGTATAAATCAAAATCAGATTTCTTGGGCAGATGATCTTTCATGATACAATAATCGTATGATAATATCTTCTTCTTCATCATCATCTATTTAGAAAAAGTCCTCTTTTAATTTCAATCTCAAAACATCTTTGATCTAGTATTCTAAATCACTTCACATTCATTATTAGTTATCAATGAATATTATTTATGTTAGGAATGTTTGAAGTACTGCATCCTTTTATAGGTCACCCCAATATGGGTTGAGTGGGATTTAGGAAATGTTTCCCAGCCAATCATATTTATTGATATCTATTTTTACATTGAAATATAAAAACATATTTGACACCATAAATTCATTAAACATATTCTTTAAGATTCTCAAATAATCTAATTACATCATCAGTTTTTTTAATTTTATAACAAACTATGATATGATTCAAAATTACCATACAGATTTTTTCATTATGATGATTAACACTTTTCAAAACATTCATTTGTCTGATACTAATATCTCATTCTGATTTTTCCATTACTATGGTTCAGAAATAATTAAAATTATTTATTCTGGTTCTAGTTTCACATTTCAATTTTTTCATTATAATGCTTCAGACATTATTAACATTCTTTGGTACATTTCTCTGCACCTCTTGAAACACATGATGAGGAATGTTTTTCCCATTATGATGGATTATTTTTTGTATCAATTTCATAACTTATTTATACTTTGAGATACCCTAGAAATCACTTTTTATAGAGTTATTCAATCTCATGGACTAATTTAAAATCTCTTGAAAACATATCGAAGAAGAAGAAAAATTCATCAAGATGAATTGTTGACTATATTGTAGATTTGTCTCTATATTTATTTTCTTATTAGATTCCAAAAACATTACATGTTTTCCTTTTCATTAGTCCCAAAAACTCTTAATAAAAAAATTATACATTCTATTTTGAATATGATACCAATGAATTTTTATCACTCAACTTCTTTACTTGATGATTTAAATTATTTATCTTTTAGATTGACTGAACATCAAAAACATTGGTTTCTCACATTCCGATAATCCTTCTCATCCATTAACAAACTTTTGTTTTTTAATTCAATACCAATGGATGGAAACCAAAAATAATCAAAATATTTTTCTTTTAAATGCTTCTTCCAGTAATTATGATTTCTTTCATGACAATGATTAGGTTGCAGATCAACTTCAACATCCTCTAACATACATTGTAATGTTGCAGAACAGCCCATCCTTCTTGCAGCTTATTTTCATCTAATTCAAACCTTACTTCCATTTGTGTGACAACACAGGTATTTATAAAATAATTTTTTTTGTTTTCTATTAGTATATATAAATAAGATATTAAATTTACACTAAAGGGGATTATTTTTTTGATATCATACTGAACATGAATCAATGGGATTCATTTAAAAATTATGTTGGACAAAACCTTGAGTTGTATAGAAAAATAATATATTATTATTATTATAATAAATTATAGTTAACATTGAGCCATTGTATTTCGTGGGAATAAACAGAACTATGTAAAAAATGATTATATTTGTTTGATAAATGTTTTCACATTTATCCATTAAATAATAGTGTCTTAAGATAAGAATGAATCAGATTTTAAGCATGAAATAGTCTAATATTCATAAAATGTTGGTTTATCACCTTTTGAAGGAGAATCATTTTTAAATATAGTTTTTTTCACATTTATGTGATTTATATAACAAATTAAACTAATTCTGTAGAAGTGGGACAACAAAATTTACTTCGGATAAATTTCTGGTAATATTCTGATAACGTTTATTTCTTAATGAATAATAAAAAATAATGCATTTTAAATCAAAACTGCCTTCTCATCTAATTTATTTATATTGTTAGATATTAGTTTTAATTGGTTTTAATGTATATTAGGATTATATTTTAATCATTTAACCCAATGTTATACATTGGAAGTAATTTCACTTTTAAATAAGGCATAAACATCTATCAATCTTTGGAAAGTTATTATTTCATAAAAACCTGCTTTTTTGTTTTTACAATGGTATTTAACACATGGAAAGCAAAGGGAGAAGCCCTATTTATTAAATGAGAAGAAAAGAGCCATTTTTAACTGGTAGAGGTTAACCCATTACATGCATGAAGGCCAGTGGCAAACAAAAATAAGTTCAAGAGACAAAAGTCAAGAAATACACAGTTCAAAACAACAAAAAAACCAGCAAATCAATTCCAAAAGGACATGGCCCCCAAAAAAATTACCACAGTGAAAACATACCCATCCACACCAAAGGCCATATTTAGATCTAAGGAGAAACATTGAAGCCTGAAATTCGGATCTCAAATCCACCAACATAAAATTCAGTATCCAGCCACAACTTCAGTCTAGAAACATCAGCCAAAATCACACCAAAAACATCCATTTCTAGTGAGAAAATGGAACCATATAAAATGGAACCATAGCAGGGAGCAAAGACAAATCCCAAACCTCCAACCATAGTAGGAACGAACACACAAATGTCTCTGTATGGACAAGATGCAATCAAAAGCCTTCAGAATTACACGAACATTCCCATGCCTGCAGCGACCACGACCATGAATGCTGATATAAATGAGATATGATTCCAACTAAAGAACATATTCATGAATCATGGCCTGCAATAGGTTTATAAACGGTAGAAACTCGAAATACAGAACCCCCATCTCCATGCAAGCTTAAATCTTCTGATAACTATCTTTCAGTAGATGTTTGGAATTAAAAACCTATGGTTATGAAATCTACAATATTGAGAAAGCTCGACAGGATCAGAATCATTCATCAAGCAGAAAAACCGAAGGTGATTCATTCATCAAGCAGAAAAACCAAAGGCTCCCTCAGCTTCGTGAAACATGGAAGCTTCAATCCATTTTGCTTTGGTGGATTCAGATTTAAACAGAAGAGCTGAAATCCTCCACCGTCGAGGCAGGTTGCCAATCCAAGCCGCACCAAGCTCAACCAACCTTGACCACCGATGATGAGTGGTGCCACCAAGACCACCATCGAAGAGACCCCGTCCAGATTACTATAGATCCACCACCTCTCAACTCATGCCTTCGATGTCTGCGATCAGAATCCACAGGGCCACTGAGTAAGGGAAAACCCTAGAAGAGCTAGCAAGCTCTTGGGCTGAAGCCACAACAGTAATTAATTTTAAACAAATTACTACAACTCTTGTGTTTTGAATTTGAAAAAATGGGTCCCATATTTGGATGCAGAAGGTACAAATTTTGTGAAAAGAGAACTTTTATTTTTGGATATTATGAATAGTAACTATAGTAATTATTTTATTTATCATGGTTAAAGGGTAAATCTTGTTGATAAGAGTTAAAAAATATTTAAAAAATATTAAACTACCCTAACATATGTCAAAATTTTATTGGATTGAATATTTCTAACCATGGATATGCATGGTTCAATTTTGGTTCCCAATGGAGCCACATGTATGTGAAAATTACATTTTATAAAAATTAATTTAATGTAAATGAAAATATAACAGAAACATATATCATTTATTAAATCAATTTTTATATGGTTTTATATACATGATATTTTCAACTATAAAGAGAAATTTGAAAAATAAAAATACTTCCTATATAATTATATTTTGTTTATAATTTTTAGATATTAAATAAATAAATTTAATTATGATATAATGATGATGTGGTGATTGCTTCATTAATGAAATATTCAAATAAATGATTTTATAAATGTTAAAATAAAATTTATTAGGTTATATTGATGTCATCCAAGATTTTTCAGGATGATATAGACATATTTGGGTTGATTTAATAAATTTGGTTCAAAGGACTCAGTTTGTTATGGATTTGTTAAAAAGTCTTGTATAAATAGTGTCCAAAACTGACATAATTCAAAACGTAAAATATAAAGTAGTTACTTAAATGATATTAAGTTCATAAAAATAAAATATTTGAAAAACTAGTTAGGATGAGTCTAAAATTTTATTAAGGACTCATTCATTTGAAATTTTTCATGTTCTGGTAACAATTTTGATTCTCAAAGTGTTGAATGCTTGGTAAAATAGTAAGAGTGAAAAAAGGTTAAATCATGAGATAAGGATTAAAAAATATCTAAAACCTGCCTAATTCTTATTGGAAGATTTTTGAAATTATATATATATATTATCATATAACTAAAGTATTATTAACTTATTTTAAATTAAAATAGAATTAATAATAAATTAATATTTTTAGACATTCCAAAAGTGCCCCTCCTCCCTCTTATGAAAGGTTGCCGCCTCTACCCATTTAATCACATCTCTCAAGCCCCATGGCTAATCCAAATTCTGTAAAAATAATCTCCCAATATCCCTATTATACCACTAGAAGCCTTAAACTTGTAATAATGAAATTCAAGAAATCCTTTTGGCTCAAATCAAAGGTATTGACACATTTTAAGAGGTCGTGTCCACTCTAAACAACCTTTCCCTTATTATACATATTCACTCTCTATTTTTTTATTATTAATTTATCACATATCAAGACATGTACCCTAAATATATTATTATATTTTTATGAAAAGGATTCTAAATACACTTATGAACCCTTCCATCTAATGGATATGGACATTTTTTTCGTATTGACAGCGAACTACTACCTCGCAAAGGAATGATTGCTCAATTTTCCCTACCACCTCTCATGGTGGCCATTATGATGGAACTGTATTTATATATGATATATATTATGAATATATTGCCTTTATGAATCTGAATTTTTCATTTATATCATACCATTGTGATTTCTATAATGTGTAAATATTATATTTTCATTTGAGGAAGCGCAAACTACCGCACCCTCAAAGTGATATGACTCGTTCATTCCATACATTGAACGTATAAAGGATAGAGTTATTGAAATTATGTAACATATATGGAATATTATATTATACATTAATTATAATATACCTATGTATAATTTAGTTTTCATTTCATTAAAATGATAAATAAATAAAAAAGTAGCGTTCATGCGTACATACGACCTACTGTCCCCTTGAACGGTGAATTTCATTTATTATCTATAAAGGATATGGAATATTATAAATACATATATATATTGGATAAATATTATATTTAAATCATGAATACTATTTGGGATATAATTTAATTTTGACTCCATGGAAAATTTGTAATTATATCAAGTTCATTGTCCACTCAAGTACGGAATATCAACAAACCGACTGAAATGAACATAAATAATTATGTAATTTTTATTACATGATGATATGAAATATAAGATGAATAAAAATATTCAAAAAGGTTTTGAAGTAATTATAAATTAATCAATGTTTATTATTCATGATAATAAATAACGATTGGGATGAGTCAGACTCGAGTTAAGGGAACCATGGAACATCCTCTTTATGTCAAAGAATTATTTTATGTTATGTATTTTAATTTCGAGTTTCTTATGCTGTGGAATGTTCTTCTATATCCATACTTGTTTCCATTTTATGTAAAAATTATTATTTACCCTTTTCCCTCTCATAAACTCATTTTATGAATTTTTAATTGAAACTGTTAGGGTGCCTAATTTTCTTAAGGGGTTTTCTAAACTCAATTTCATTTAATATGGTTTTACGAATACATTGTTTATTATTTTATGCCATGATTTTATGTGGAATCAATGTTTGTTTGTTTATGATGTAATTTACACTTCGAATTGTGTGTATATACTATTTCATCACATAAAAACCCCATTGATAAATTCATACGTCATTTATATGAATTTTGTAAGGGAAATCTTAACTCTGTTTCCATTCATTGAGTTAAATATCCATTCCATTGGTTTTGTTTTTCCATGAATATGTTTCAATGAACTGTGATTGTTTTAAACTAAGTATACAATTATATTTGGTGTATTTATATTCTTCACACATAATTATTTCATTTATTTATCTTCAATCTAAGGATACAATCTTTTTAAGATATTTCATTTAAATTTACATTCCATTAAGACTTATTTGTTGTTATTCATAAATTCACTTTTATGTGGTGTATATACTACTTTGTGACATTCTAAATCATTATTTTTCTTATTCTCATGATAATAAGTGTATTTTAATGTTATTTCTTATTTATTTTTATTAAACTGTTTTGTCAAGTGGTGAGGGACTTATTGACAAAACATCATTTTATATCTTTTAATGATTTATTATTCATAATGTACATGTTTTCAAAATGGTTTTAAGGATTTATATATATGGCCCTTATTTTTTTCATATGTTAATCCCTTTAAAAGTTTCAATATGGTATGTAGAACATTGATTTAAAAATATCTTTATGAATTTTTTTAAATGATTTTGGAAATGGATTGAATTTTTTAATATATTGAATTGATTCATTGTGGTTACTGAGTGAAAGGATGATAATTTCAATCTTTTATGTGTTATGATTCTATAATGTTAATTGGAAAATGGATGGGTAGTTACATGATAAACCAAAAATGGGGGGTTTTGTGATACACCTAGGGCGGGTGAGCCCGAGATAGCTCTTCAATGAATTGGGTAATAAGAGAGAGGTAACAATTAATGTTTCCCCTAAGAGATTCATGAAATATAATATGATGGTTATTCCAAACATAACCTCTTATATAGCTGTGAATGATTCAAGGTAGGTATGTTATGGATTCCACATGTTACCTTTATGATTTATGATTTTTGATTTCTATTTGTTATTCATAAATATTATGATTTCATGAGGTATGTTAAAGATAAATTCTTCGTGATTGAAAAGTATGATTTCTTGATTTGTATGTATTCATGGAATAATGCTTTAATCCATTATTTTATATCCCTTACTCATATTTTTATTCTCATCCCATGTTTTTAAGATGTTTTTCACAGGGTATAAGGAAGGGTAAGAGAATGGAATAATTCGAGAATATATTTATTAGGAAAATAAATTTTGTTTTATTTATGGATTTTTATTATTGTGAAAAATATTGTATATAGTATAAGTGTATGATTTTTAAAATTTGAAATTAAATATAATAGTTATGGCCTAAATCTCTAAAACTCTAAACCAGAAAGGATGCCAATGTGAATTTTTGACTTTACTCAAGATTATGTAATGTTTAATGTTGGGGCCTTATAGTTTGTATTAGAGGTCGGTTTTGATTGATTTATAGGTTAGGGTGTTATTTATGTATAAGTGACATAACCATTATGGTTATAATATTATAAAGATTTTTTAGAGCCATGATTGTTCTATGCGAGAAATGGTGTATGTATTGTGTTTTTTTCAATCCTTATTGGGAGTTCAGAATGTTTCTAGGAAAGTGATCATACAGTTCAGGCAGAAAACTGTATTGATGTTGGCGTCATTTCCCAGTGTTTACCAATTTTTTAGTCTTGAAAAATGAAAAAAGAATAAATGGGTGATTGGAAAAAGAAGTTGCTCGCAATATGGTAGGAGTTTTGGAATCATGTGGGAAAGAAATGTTTCAAAATCTGAACATTGAAAAATGGAAAAGACATGAGCTGCACAAAATATTGTACTGGTGCATAAAAAACATGTATTGCATGCTGTATTGGTCATTTACACAATAGTGATTGCATGTTGGTTTTTTGTGAAAAGGTGTTTCTGAATTAGAATGCAGAAAAATGGAAAATGCGTCTGGTGCACTAAAAATCTGGAGATGTTCGTGTGAAATTGTTCTTCCACGAAATGATTTTCATGACAAAAATGGATTTTTGTTCAAAACGGTGGGTTTTTCACTTAGGGGTCATTAACAACTATAAATAAGAGGTGACCCATCTCATTATGCCTGGTTGAAGACTTAGAAAATATCTGAGTTATGATGTGTGTAAAAGTTTCATGAAAAAGGCGTTGCGCATAAAATTTGGCATTGCTCGTAAAAGTTGATATTGTGCGTAAAACTTGTAGTTTCACATAAAAGTGGATTTTGTGCATAAAAGTTAAAATTGCATGAAATGGTTGGAGTTTTGCGTTAAATTTGGAATTGCACCTAAAAATATAATATTGCATGAAAAGGGTGTTACTTCACGAAATATTTATAACATGAAAATAAAATATTGTGCAAAAAAGTGAGATCTTGCGCGCTAAGTGTATGTGGTGTGCGCAATTGTTAGTGTATCCTATTTGCGCGTTCCTAATACCTGATTTAGTGGCTCAGCACTTCTAAGTACATCAATTCATGACTTCGATTAATGTAGTGTCTCATGCTGAATAGAGACAAAGACTAAAATGAAAATTTAATGAAGAGACCTTCACGTCCATAAAATGAGTTTGATATATCTCAAGGAAGAGATCTTGGGGAGTTAAGGGAAGTGATCTAATTGACGTAGTGAGTGATACCTGAACCTTTTTAAAGGCATTGTGCCTTTCATAGAGAGACTGTGACAAAATCTTGTATCCTCAAACTAGTGAAGATTACTTGTAGAGACCCAAAGCTTGATGTACAAGGACATTACATTAATTTTGCGAAATTATTAATACATAAAAAAACATACACACAAGGACCATAATAGTTTAGTGTATTTGGAAACTCGAAACATAATCTTCTAATCATGGTGAAAGATCTTCAACATTTCCCATAAAGATATTCCCCTTTTGTTTTCGTACCTGAATCCTTTATTTATATCCTGGAGAAAAAATAAAACATATAAAGGGTTATGTCAAATGCTCAGTAAGGGTAAGCATGGAGAAAATAAAACAAACCATATACATTTGAACATCAAAACATGAACATAATGTTTACAAATCAAAATCATGAGTTCTGAAATAAATCATGGCAGTACGTAAGGAATAGTTAAAAAAACATCAATCATGATAAAATAGCATGGAAATAAAACATTTAATTGTGAAAACCCATTAAGCACATGATATGATTTCCACAGTATCCCAGGCCTTGCTAACAAGACCATCTTAGAGGACAAAGTCCCTTGATGAATTGAGTTCACTCCTCGTTTCAGTCCTGTAACACAGAACCAGATTAACTTATCATTCCATCCATGTCTATCTCATGAGATATAAATCTTTACCCAATCCTTTGGAGGGAGATTTATGTCCCAACCATATCATTATGAAATCATTCTTATATGTGCCACAACATAAACATATATCATTCATCATAACCCAAAGAATAAAAATGGGTTTCATTACCATTATCCCATCATAACATAATCCATATATAAAAAAATGGATATCATTTCATCATAAGAAAAGTGAAACCATGAAAATCATAGAGACATTATACTTGAAACATAAACATATAAAATAATGTCATCTTATATTGAAAATAGTTTTGATAAAACACTTAAAATGAATTTTTGATTAAAATATCCTTTCTTTTTAAAAATCATATTCTTTTCACAAAATGCCATTAAATTTTAAAATAAAGGATTTTTTTTGAAAATAATAATGAAATCTTGTAGTGGTGGATTCATAAAAATATGGCTTTATGAAACCGTAAAAATCCATTCATGTCTTATAAGATAGAAAAACATTCTTCTCGTACTTTTACCAGAAAAGTCAAAAAGTTCCTCGTATGGTAAACATAAGGATGATTCTTTCCATAACACATTATAAAAGTCAATGAGGGGTAGAAATTACTTTAAATACATGGAATAATGTTAAACACTTTATGAAAAACATTTTAATGGACACGGATGAAAAATATAACAGCATTAAATACTTACGAATAAACAATCTCGGATAAGAATGAGATTGGAATAATTATCCATTACCGTATGTCCAATTTATTCTGTATGTGTCCAAGACTCTTGTATAGTGGGTTTAAAAATATTATTAACTTGAAAAAAACCATAATAATATTTATGATATCATATATGATTCACTTACGACTTTATATTATCTGTTCATTTGTTAATTCCATGTTAAAGCAGTGTATTGGGTAAATTTGTTTCATTTATCATCGGTGTTTTGACCTGTAATTATTAATATGATTACTTATATCATGATTACATAATTCCAGAATATAAAACATAATTTATATATAATATATATTCAGAATATACATATATATAATATATCTATAAATGGAACGAAATACACCGTTCATGGAGATGGTAGGCTGTACGTACGCATGAATGCTGTTTTTTGTCTCCTTATTGAATTGAATGGAATTAAGTGTATGACATAAATATATATATATATACATAAATCAAGTATCATTATTATGTCATATATTTTATGATTACTTATTATATGTTCTTTATAAACAATTTTGAATTGTTAACATGGAAAATGAATATCAACGTGTCGTGGAGACGGTAATCCGTACGTACGAACGAGAAATGATATTGTTCCCATATTTATTGAATGGAATTAGAGTGGATGATATAATATCATAGAATCATAATTATGTTATAATAATAATATATAGTTATTATATACCCCATTATACCTATCCAAGTAAGGTGGTGGTGGAAAAACTAATTACACCACAACATGGAGAAGGTATTCCGTACGTATGCACGAGCGGTGATTTCGTTTTCCATAGGTTGGATAGAAAGTGAAATAGGGTTGTTTGATATTTATAATTACATATAAGTATATAATTAATACTTCTGTTATTACTTTATAATGAACTAACTAAATAAGATGAAGTATAAGAAGAAAGAAACTTGAAAGAGTCGGGAGAAGAGATTGCATCTTCCTCGACGCACCTCCTTTAAACTTATTCTTAGGGAACTAGAGTTGGACTTTTGGGAAGACCAGATCCTCTATGATATAACTAGAGAGGTTGATAAGAGGAATTGGCAGGGTTTTCCCAAGCTTAAAGGCACAGAAGAGTGTTAAGAGAAGAGGGAAGGGGTTCCCTTTTTATAAGGGAGGAGAGGGGCACCTTAGGAAAAACCTAAAATTTTATTTTACAAAAAAGTCATATTCGGGTTTTAATAGCTCTAAATTGATTTATTTCAATGAAAAGATGGGAATGGGTTGACAGCCTCTCAAAAAATATGTTTTAGACATGTTTAGGTTACTATTGTAACCTTATCATTTAGATTTAACTCAAAATTAAATAATTTAACTTTTAATGTGTCTTTTTGTTTTCTTACACTATATGGTTAATAAAAATACCGTAACAAGCCAAACGAACCCCAAGTGGTTCGTTATTAATATATATTACCTTATATAAGTCATTTTTAAGAACCTTAGATTTTTAAGAATATAATAATAATTAATAAAATAATATTTGTTTTAAAAAACTATTTTATGTCAATTTTGAAACTATTTGGTACTTGATTTTTGTGAAAATCATACGAGCATGATTAGTTAAAAAAAGTTAATTAAATAAATACTAACATGTCATATTAAACTATGAAATTATGTTAATTCATAACATGTCTCAAATTACATTTATTTGGGTATTTATAACATCAATTATGTTAATATTTCATTAATAAAGTAATTACTACATCATCATTGTGGCATTAATAAATTAAGTTATTTAATGTCTAAAAATTATAGATAAAATACCATTATGTAGGAAATAATTTTATATTTATAATTGATATTTTAAGTCGAATTTATCTTATTTATATCCCTATATTAAAAAAATTATTTATTAAAATTTTATTTTATCTATTTTAAATCTTCTTTAAATAAAATAACAATATATTTCCTAATATAATCCATGTGGACCTAAATGGTAATATTTCATTCCTAAGGTTGTTTTTGGTCGAATTAGACTTAAAAAATAGAATTAGGATATGTGATAGGGTAATAGTAATATCATTTTTACCCTTAATTACACTATTAACTTTTAACCGTGGTAAATAAAACTAAAAATGTTACTACTCACCAAAAATTATTTTTATCTTATTGAACCACATTTTACTCCTAGAACTTAACCGTGTCTCTCAGATTTTCGAAATTCCACCCACAGAAGCGGTAAAATTATGTTTTAAGTAAATTTTCAATTTCTCTTAGGAGGTGGGTAAAAGACGGTGAAAAGTTCAATAAACTTTTTATATATCTAAAATTATTATAAAATGACTCCATTGAATTAAATCAAACTTATATTGGTATTATGTATCAATTTTGAACAAACATAAATTTAAATAAATAATTATTTATATAAAAAGTCAGTTTTAAATAGTAACCTAGTGTTTTCACTATTCATCAAAAATTGAATGTTTTCAGAAAAATACCCAAAATTCACCCTAAGCTAATTTTGATATTCTAAATCCAAAAATGAAGTCCATTTAGAATGATACGTTTTATAAAATTTTGAAAAGTGGGTATTACTATTCATAACGGCTAGTTTATATAACACATCTTTGTTAGTGTGACTTGGTATTGCGTACAACACATGCTATCGTGGAAGGTCACGATTGTGTGTAATGAAATCAAATTTGGGGATGCATGTAGTTCAAGCTCCTTTTGGTGTAGAGTACAACACAAGGCATCAATGAAATTAAAAGGTATATTTTTTATAAAATATCATGGTGTTACATTCTACCCCCAATAAAATTAATTTCTCCCTCGAAATTCGTCGGAGTTATAAATGGTTTACTACTCGAAAGTTTCTTTAATAGAAGCCTACAACGTAAAAAGGAATACCAAAACTTATCTTTATTAACTAATGTATGAAACATAACGGTTACCCAAATTAACTAATCACTGGGTTTCCACATAGGAGAACATAGGTGAAAATATAGATATAGAAGTGAAATCTAACCATCATGTTCTGATGGAGAGTGGTAAAGAACATGGATATGAAAAATCCAACAATCACAAAGCCAAAAAATTTTGATGATCTAAGGTACCATCTGAGTCATCAGATATAAGGGCACTGGGACAATATTTTTGGTTTTTAAGATCATTTCCCTAATGTTGAAGAATTTGAATTAGAAAAAATAATTACTTTATTACGATATAATATCACCCTTTTTTGTGCCTTGAACAATTTCTACTTCATATCTTAAAGAAATGAAGTTGATTTTGTATTCTATTATATGTTAGCAGATCATGCGATAGAATGATGGGTCATTCCATCTATCTCAAACAAAAGGTTATCAAAAGTTATCAAATTTACACAAGTCCATCTATGGTGAGGTTAATCGTATATGATTAAAAAAATGGACTTATACTTCATCTATAATCCTTCATAATAAAATAAAACTAGTTTCTACTAACCAGAGACATCCTGTAGTCCAGTGGTTGGCGATAAAGGCATGTCGCACTTCGGTTGTGGGTTCGATTATTGAAACCTTGTCCGACTCGACGGGTTGTCACATGTCCTGCAGGTTGTCCTTTTTCTAAAACTACACAATTATAACATCACATCAATAATATCAAAAAAAATTCTATCCTTAAACAATACTAACTTATGTCCAACATAATACATTCCAATCTTTAGGCTTATCTGAAGTGCCCAGATCAGTGTGAATCACTGAGAGGGGGAGGGGGTGAATCAGTGATCCCTTAAAACTTTTTACTAATTGATTCTTTATCAATTAAACCTATATGGCTGGTTAAAGCCTCGATCCACTCTTCTTGTATCTCTCAACCTTTCCCGGATAATGCAGTAATGAAAAGGCACAGGACACAAGGATTTACAAGGTTCGGCACCAAAGGCCTACATCCTTGCCATGCTCTCCCAGCATGGATTCTCCCATTATAATCTGTTAGTATTACAATGGTCGATACAGCTTCCCATCGTATCTCTCCTGAGTCCCACAGGAGGGTCTTTATACTGCTTCACACAGTGTTACCAGAGTCCCACTGGCCTGCTCCAGAATCCCACTGAAGACTTCTTCTCCCTGAGTCCCACAGGGTCTTCTCCTGGCTCCTCGAGTCACACGAGTAGCTCTTCTTCTTGTTCAGCTCTTCAAGTATCTTCAGCAGTCTAGGATAAAGACTGCTGGCATTGCTCTGTACCTCTGATCACTTGTGATGATCAGGTATTCTCGTCTAGCTCAGGCTTTATCTCCTTCTTCAGGATGACCTGGCTTCTCTCTTCAAGAATCTTCAATAGCCTCTGAAAGGTCTGTTGGTCTTGCTCAGCAACTTCTGATCACTTCTGTTGATCAGGCTCTTCTCAAATACTGAAAACTCAGACAAACAATATCTTTCACTTCAGTCTGGCTCAGTCTCAACTCAAATCATCTTCATGCACTAAGTGCATTTCATCTCCTCTTCCTCATGCACTGACTGCATGGCCTTCTCAAAATATTCTTCAAGATATTCAAGTCTTGGACTCCTCAGATGCACACCACTGATTTAGCACTGTTCACGTGTGCACGTGCATGCATGCATGCATGCACTTCTCCTTTCCTCTTCTTGGTGCAGTAGACCCACAAAGGGTGTAATCAATTATAGCACACTCCTTCTCCACAATCTTCACACACTATATTCAAATTGTTCACACACTAAAAGTGTGTTATACTTTAGTGTGGGTCAACTTCTTCCTTCTTCAATGTGTGTTCACTCCACTTAGAGCATACACATAGGTTCGGCCACTTCTTTAATTTGCACACACAAATTCTTCACTTAGCATACACTAGTAGTGACCTTCCTCTTCTTTCACACAATAAATGCCCGTAGGGTGTATTTGCACTTTGCACACACACACTCTTGGCTATGACCTCTTCTTTCTTTGACACACACTAACTTAGGTTTAGTTGTGGTCTTCTTGTTCACTTAGCACACACACAAGGTTTTTCTCTTTTAATCTTCAAGAGTGCACAACCAACCCGTAGGGTCTTCCTCACTTGGCACACACACAAGGTGTGGTCTCGGGTTCTCCTCTTCTTGCACACTCACTTAAATGTGTCCTTCTCCACTTATGCACACACACTGATGAGTGTGGTCTTCTAACCTTGATCTCAAAGGAGGCGTGCAAGGTGTCTTGGTACAAGGGGCAGCCGCGCAAGGTGTGGTGGGCTTCGGTCGAGCAAGCCACAAGGGTGCAACCAGGCGCACAAGTGCCGCTGCCTTGCAAGTGTGCAAGGTGCAACACCGCGGGCACACAAGTGCAAGGGCACCAGCGGCCGCGCAAACACCTCTTTCCACGCAAGTCCGCGGGCTGAGAGGGATGCAACCACGGGCGCGCAAGGATGCGGCCACAGGTCTTCCTATCGCGCAAGGAAGGTGCGCAGGGGACTCTTCCCTTCACGTCTTTCGCGCAAGAAGTGCACGAAAGTAACCTCACAGAGCCAAGGGGTGGCTCCGGGCTTCTCAAATTCTTCGCGAGGCAGAGAGCACTCACGGGACTCCTCAAAGTTTCAGCAAGCAACAATGAGGTCTCGGCCTCTCCTTTTATAGGCAGAGATGCCTCAGATTATCCGCGTGCGATAAATCTTGAATCACCGAAGATTTCGGATCTTTAAAAATCCTTTAAATCTGGTTTCTATCCTTGGTTCACGCGTGTATTTATTTTCTTCGGTCTTCTTCACGTGCATGCAACTTAGAACGCATGCACGGCCTCTTTTCTTCCAATCTATGCAAACCACGAACACACGTGGCCTCGGCACCTTTGGTTTGCCTCGGCCGAACTTCGAATTCTTTCAAACATTGCAAGCATGGTCATTTTTAGGCATGATCGTGTTCAGTGTGGCCAGACGAACTCGTTGAGCAATTAGATTGGCCGGAGGTGGTCGGACACTCCATTTCTATCCTCGGGGAGGTCTCTGGTTCGAAGGAAGCTCACCGGTGGCCTCGTGTGAGCTCGGGGAAGAAGACGGTCGCTGGGCCATTGGATCAGCCGATCAAAAGACTTTGGACGACCTGGATCAGATCGGGGGCACGGCGGATTAGATGAGCGGCGCCGATCGTCCGCGAGATCAGATGAGCGGCTGGGATTCGTTCCCGGTGAAAAATGCGCGTCCCACATCGAATCCTCGCGCGGTTTTTCTGCGGTTTATCAATATGCCGCTCCCATCCCCACTTCAATTGAACTTCCTCCTCCACGGTGCCGCCCCGCACCGTGTTCTCCCTGCGGGCGCGCTCTACGCCCACTCTGCCCCCTGCGGGCGCGCTCCTAGCGCCCACTATGCACCTCGGGCGTGCGGGTTTCACCACTGCATGTCCTCGGGGGCTTACACACGGCCCCTGCCGCTCGAGCTGGTCACATGGGATCCCTTCTTGGGCGTGGTGCCTTAGGCCCACATGTGCCTTGGGGGTTGAACCCTTAAGGCTGGATTGAGATGGCTAATTTTTTGCAAGTAAATAGAACAAGTACTTTGTTAAAAACAAAGTAACCAAGTTCAAATGCCATTCCTTCTTCTAAGCCATTCTTTCCATTTCTTCTTATTCTTCTTAAGAATTCCTCCATTTCTTCTCCTCACATGATCTTCACTTAGGATATGGAATTCAAAAGGTTCACCATCAACTGAAGCTCCTGAATCAAATAATTCTTCAATGTTCTTCAATGATCCAATTAGAGGTCAAGTTGGATCACATTCACATTGTCATGCACTAAAAATTAGTACATGGTCTTCTGTAATCCACTTCATCCACTTAGAACTTATGGATGGATCACTTTCAACTCCTCATGCATTGTCACTACAATGCATGGTCTTCTAATATTGTTGTGACATTGTATCCACTTGATACAAGTTCTTGGAACTTTAAGAACAACTCAACAATCATCAGATGTTCATGGAGAATGTTTCAACCATATTCTCCAATACCACTTTGTGAATCTCCTAAGTGACATGCATCTTAGTACCATGACCATTCTCCTTCACCACCATCACCATCACAACCTTTGGCATTCACATCTTGACAATTCTTGACATCCATTCATTCTAAGACAACAACATGTCTCATTGACAACAAATGCAACACAGTGCACTTCAATCTCCCCCTTTGTATTTGTTGTCAATACACTCCTTCAGCACATATGAATGGGTCAATATGTGTGCCAATATTTTCTCCCCCTTATTGGAAATCAAATGAAAAGGTGTGGTGTGGTTCACTTTCAAAAATATCTTCCTCCCTTTGAATAGCATCTTCTTGAAAAACACTAAGAGAGGGATGATGTCACATGTTCTCTTTAGCAAAGAACCTTTAGTAAATCATCTCTAAGTCTACTGGGGCTAACCCGGTGTAGAAAACAAGAGTGATATAACCAAGGAACTCAATGCTGTCCATAATTCTCTACACATGTCAGATCATGCTTAGGGGTTTGAAATTTTTCAGATATATCAATGAATTGCTAAATCCTGCACATACTTCACCAAACACATCAGAAAGTTCAGGTGCAAAGATAAAGCTCCCCCATTCATTCATTTTCTTAAGATGATATTAATCTCAGAACATCATCTTCTTCAGGTTTTCTCCCCCTCAAGGGGTGCACTCCATTCTGTCCAAACCATCCTCCAGATGAGAATGATCATCATCTTCAATTCCCTGCAATGTCAGCACATGTAAATACCAATAGTATAAGGGAATAAGATGGAACCTCTTTGGTTCATCAATGTGAACAACAAGGTTGAGAAGATTATCTCAACCGAGATGTCCCATTTTTACCATTCTTCACACTTGCACATTTGATCTTCAATGATGTTTGTGCTGGTGTGGTTCTCAAAACATCTTCATGTGAAACCTTCTTCTTCCCTTTTGCTTTAGCAATTGCCAGAGCTTCATCTTCAACTCTTTGTAGTTCTCTGGAAAGTTGCAACTGATGTGGCCATATGACAAGTAAATCATTTGGAAGAGTGGCCCCAGTTCTGGAAGTTCCACATGGTTCCTTAGATGCTGTCAAGCTACCTTTCTTAGGAAACTTGTTTTCAATCAATCCCTTCTTCTTCTTCTGGATTGATTGTCTTTTTGAGTCCAGTCTGCTTCTATTTAATTTCATGGCTTCTTTACAAAGATCCATGATATGTCCTTTCTTCCCACAGTAGAAGCATTTCTTGGTGGTCCTTCTGGATGCATCACCCTTCTTGGACTCAGACTCCAAGGACTTCTCTTCATTTCTCAAACACTTCTTGGGAGCATTTTCTACTTTCTTTTTGCTTCCCAAGGAATCGTTTTGAGCCAGGTTCTGTGATATTTTCTTCTTTTGAGCTCTGGATACAGTTGTAGATTGACATGTATCTTTTTGACCACTTTTGCAATCATCCCAGATGTTGTCAAGTAATCCAAATCTATTTGCAGGAAACAGATGTCTCTGGACCTGTGGATGCTGCTTCTTTTCTTCTGGCTTGCTCCCCCTTGGCATGAGCTTCCTTTGTGCTTTGACATTTAGTGGATTGTACCAACAATCCTTTGCACAATGCCTATACTTATTAAAACACCAAAATTGACCCACAAATCTTGACTTCTTCAGTCCTTATGATTTTAGGGTACTTGTCTTGAATTGTTGTGCTGTTTCAGGAGAGATCTGCTTCTTTACTGCCTTCATCCACACTTGTTTGGAATTATTTTTCCATCCTGCACTTTTTGTGGAAAAACAATTAGAAGCATCAGTACAAGATGGGATGGATGGTACCTTCTTTTTAGAAGTTTTTTCCCTTTTATTAGAGGATGTATTTTTTTTAGAATCATCCTTCTCAAAGCTCACTTGAGTGGCAACATTTCTTCTTTCAGCTGTCTGGGAGGATTCAGCTTTGGGTGATTGCAGATTTTTCAATATCACCTCTAGTTCTAAGCATTTCATGTTAAGGGAGTTCTTCTCATCCTCAACAGTTCTTAGCTTTCCTTCCCAATTCTCCACCAGTTGTTTCATCTGGTCTTCATGCACCTTCTTCAATTCTTGCAATGAATTGTCCAGCTCCTTCACCAATTTGACTTTTTCTTCGAGTTGAGCATCTCTGACAACCATTGATACTTTATGCCTCTTTTCCAGTGCATGGAAAACATCTTTGACCACAGTCTTAAAGAATTATTTCTCAGAAAGGCTTCTTTGAAATTCTTCAGTAGTGTCTTCATATCTTTCATTGCAAAGAGATACTGTTTCATCTTTAGCATTCACCAGCTTTCTGTGAGTGTTGGTTATGCCAACCCTTTTTGCCAATTGGACTTCCAGAGAATTGGCTTCATATTCTAGCTGTAATTTTCCTTCTTGAAGATCAAGGAGGCCTGTAGCTATACACATTACAACTTCCTTGGGGACTCTCTTCTGAAGATATTTGATTGCATTTAGAAGATCATTGTTTCTTCCATCTTCATCACAGCTAGAGCAGGCTTCATCAGAAGAATGATAAAAGGAATTGTCATCTGATGTGACTTTGACATTTCTTTCCATAGAAGGAGTTTCTCTGATTGCACCAGCCTTCTACTTCATCTTCTTTGCCTGTTTCTTCATTCTGTTTTTCAGAGTCTTGGCAGATATCTCCATTTGAGGTTGTTCTTTCATTTCCTCAAATCTGCACTCCATAAAGACTCCCTTGGATCTTTTAGAGGTAACCTCCCTCTGATACCAATTGAAGTGCCCATATCATTGTGAATCACTGAGAGGGGGAGGGGTGAATCATTGATCCCTTAAAACTTTTTACTAATTGATTCTTTATCAATTAAACCTCTACGTCTGGTTAAAGCCTCGATCCACTCTTCTTGTATCTCTCAACCTTTCCCGGATAATGCAGTAATGAAAAGGCACAGGACACAAGGATTTACAAGGTTCGGCACCAAAGGCCTACATCCTTGCCATGCTCTCCCAGCATGGATTCTCCCATTATAATCTGTTAGTATTACAATGGTCGATACAGCTTCCCACCGTATCTCTCCTGAGTCCCACAGGAGGGTCTTTATACTGCTTCACACAGTGTTACTAGAGTCCCACTGGCCTGATCCAGAATCCCACTGAAGAATTCTTCTCCCTGAGTCCCACAGGGTCTTCTCCTGGCTCCTCGAGTCACACGAGTAGCTCTTCTTCTTGTTCAGCTCTTCAAGTATCTTCAGCAGTCTGGGATAAAGACTGCGGGCCTTGCTCTGTACCTCTGATCACTTGTGATGATCAGGTCTTCTCGTCTAGCTCAGGCTTTATCTCCTTCTTCAGGATGACCTGGCTTCTCTCTTCAAGAATCTTCAACAGCCTTTGAAAGGTCTGTTGGTCTTGCTCAGCAACTTCTGATCACTTCTGTTGATCAGGCTCTTCTCAAATACTGAAAACTCAGAGAAACAATATCTTTCACTTCAGTCTGGCTCAGTCTCAACTCAAATCATCTTCATGCACTAAGTGCATTGCATCTCCTCTTCCTCATGCACTGACTTCATGGCCTTCTCAAAATATTCTTCAAGATCTTCAAGTCTTGGACTCCTCAGATGCACACCACTGATTTAGCACTGTTCACGTGTGCACGTGCATGCATGCATGCATGCACTTCTCCTTTCCTCTTCTTGGTGCAGTAGACCCACAAAGGGTGTAATCAATTATAGCACACACCTTCTCCACAATCTTCAAACACTATATTCAAATTTTTCACACACTAAAAGTGTGTTATACTTTAGTGTGGGTCAACTTCTTCCTTCTTCAATGTGTGTTCACTCCACTTAGAGCATACACATAGGTTCGGCCACTTCTTTAATTTGCACACACAAATTCTTCACTTAGCATACACTAGTAGTGACCTTCCTCTTCTTGCACACAATAAATGCCCGTAGGGTGTATTTGCACTTTGCACACACACAATCTTGGCTATGACCTCTTCTTTCTTTGACACACACTAACTTTGGTTTAGTTGTGGTCTTCTTTTCCACTTAGCACACACACAAGGTTTTTCTCTTTTAATCTTCAAGAGTGCACAACCAACCCGTAGGGTCTTCCTCCCTTGGCACACACACAAGGTGTGGTCTCGGGTTCTCCTCTTCTTGCACACTCACTTAAATGTGTCCTTCTCCACTTATGCACACACACTGATGAGTGTGGTCTTCTAACCTTGATCTCAAAGGAGGCGCGCAAGGTGTCTTGGTACAAGGGGCAGCCGCGCAAGGTGTGGTGGGCTTCGGTCGCGCAAGCCTCAAGGGTGCAACCAGGCGCACAAGTGCCGCTGCCTTGCAAGTGTGAAAGGTGCAACACCGCGGGCACACAAGTGCAAGGGCACCAGCGGCCGCGCAAACACCTCTTGCCACGCAAGTCCACGGGCTGAGAGGGATGCAACCACAGGCGCGCAAGGATGCGGCCACGGGTCTTCCTGTCGCGCAAGGAAGGCGCGCAGGGGACTCTTCCCTTCACGTCTTTCGCGCAAGAAGTGCACGAAAGGAACCTCACGGAGCCAAGGGGTGGCTCCGGGCTTCTAAAATTCTTCGCGAGGCAGAGAGCACTCACAGGACTCCTCAAAGTTTCAGCAAGCAACAATGAGGTCTCGGCCTCTCCTTTTATAGGCAGAGATGCCTCAGATTATCCGCGTGCGATAAATCTTGAATCACCGAAGTTTTCGGATCATTAAAAATCCTTTAAATCTGGTTTCTATCCTCGGTTCACGCGTGTATTTATTTTCTTCGGTCTTCTTCATGTGCATGCGACTTAGAACGCATGCACGGCCTCTTTTCTTCCAATCTATGCAAACCACGAATACACGTGGCCTCGGCACCTTTGGTTTGCCTCGGCCGAACTTCGAATTCTATCAAACATTGCATGCATGGTCATTTTTAGGCATGATCGTGTTCAGTGTGGCCAGACGAACTCGTTGGAGCAATTAGATTGGCCGGAGGTGGTCGGACACTCCATTTCTATCCTCGGGGAGGTCTCTGGTTCGAAGGAAGCTCGCGGGTGGCCTCGTGCGAGCTCGGGGAAGAAGACGGTCGCTGGGCCGTTGGATCAGCCGATCAAAAGACTTTGGACGGCCTGGATCAGATCGGGGGCGCGGCGGATTAGATGAGCGGCGCCGATCGTCCGCGAGATCAGATGAGCGGCTGGGATTCGTTCCCGGTGAAAAATGTGCGTCCCACATCGAATCCTCGCGCGGTTTTTCTGCGGTTTATCAATATGCCGCTCCCATCTCCACTTCAATTGAACTTCCTCCTCCACGGTGCCGCCCCACACCGTGTTCTCCCTGCGGGCGCGCTCTGCGCCCACTCTGCTCCCTGCGGGCGCGCTCCTAGCGCCCGCTATGCACCTCGGGCGCGCGGGTTTCACCACCGCATGTCCTCGGGGGCTTACACACGGCCCCTGCCGCTCGAGCTGGCCACATGGGATCCCCCCTTGGGCGTGGCGCCTTAGGCCCACATGTGCCTTGGGGGTTGAACCCTTAAGGCTGGCTTGAGATGGCTAATTTTTTGCAAGTAAATAGAACAAGTACTTTGTTAAAAACAAAGTAACCAAGTTCAAATGCCATTCCTTCTTCTAAGCCATTCTTTCCATTTCTTCTTATTCTTCTTAAGAATTCCTCCATTTCTTCTCCTCACATGATCTTCACTTAGGATATGGAATTCAAAAGGTTCACCATCAACCGAAGCTCCTGAATCAAATAATTCTTCAATGTTCTTCAATGATCCAATTAGAGGTCAAGTTGGATCACATTCACATTGTCATGCACTAAGAATTAGTACATGTTCTTCTGTAATCCACTTCATCCACTTAGAACTTATGGATGGATCACTTTCAACTCCTCATGCATTGTCACTACAATGCATGGTCTTCTAATATTGTTGTGACATTGTATCCACTTGATACAAGTTCTTGGAACTTTAAGAACAGCTCAACAATCGTCAGATGATCATGGAGAATGTTTCAACCATATTCTCCAATACCACTTAGTGAATCTCCTAAGTGACATGCATCTTAGTACCATGGCCATTCTCCTTCACCACCATCACCATCACAACCTTTGGAATTCACATCTTGACAATTCTTGACATCCATTCATTCTAAGACAACAACATGTCTCATTGACAACAAATGCAACACAGTGCACTTCATTATCTAAAATACTTCTGTCCGATTACTTGAAATTTCATCTACCGAGCACGTGAAATCATTGATTTATCCCCCATATATCATAAGATATATCTTGTTATTGGTCACATTCAAAATATTTGAATACCTTAATCATGTATTCTATTGAAACATAAATTACCATATAACCTTAGTGAAAACATGAATCCTATCAAATGTTAACTCTTTCCACATACCAAAATCCCAAAAAATTTATATACTCTAGCCATGATATAACATTTTCCTTACATCAATCATGATCTTAATAATACTATCAAACATCTCATTATCTCCTTATCCCATAATTATGTTCATATCACCTTCTTTCCAAAAATATTACAATCACTTTTCATGGTTACCGGTACCAATAATTATTGTAATCCAATACATAGATATTCCAAAATTCCACGATGCCGTAAATGAGATTCCATGATACTATTTTGAAATCACATTACATAAACAATTACTCATTACACAACTTCATTATCATACTCAACATCACAAGTAATAATTGCATGTGACTTCCCTTTATCCTTTTCCTTTATAGGTTTCTCACTTTTATCATCATTAAGCCTTGGATTAGGGCATTGATTAACATAATCCCCCATTTCCTTGCACTTGTAACATTGAAGTGTTGGTGGAGTGTTATCTGTAGTCTTTTCTCTATTCAGGTCAATAGAATCATGTTTCCCATTACTTCGGCACTCAGCTGCTTGATGACCTTCTTTTCCACACTTGAATAATTTTCTTGTACCTTTTAGACAATATCCACCATGCTTCTTTCCACACTTTGAGCCTAAAGAAACATTCACCTTCTTTTCACCATTGTTCGGAGGTTTTCCCTTGAAATCCATCGTTTGTTTCTTGTCACAACCATGATATGGATATGTTACATCAACTTCCAGTTCTACCTTGATAGAACAATGCACAATTTCATCATAGCTACTGAAGCCTCTTATAGCTAATGCCCTTCAAAGACTTGGTTTTAAGCCACTAAAAAATCGATCAACTTTACTATCAGGTTGGATGATAAAACCTGATGCATACCTTGAAAGTCTTGTAAAATTCTCTTCGTATATACCAACAGATTCATCATCCTTCTACATAAGTTCAAGTAACCCCTTTTCAATCTTTGTTTGAAGAATACGAGGGAAGTACTTATTGAAAAACAAGTTCTTAAACTCATCCCATTCCATGGATTCAATTTCATATTGTGGCCTTGTATTCTTAATTAGAGTCCAGCACTGGTTTGCTTCACCTTCTAAACAGTAAACAGCTATGATGAATTTATCATCTCTTGAACAGCAAAGTATGGAAAATATGTTTTTAATTGTACTGATCCATTGTTTAGCAACAAGTGGATCAGAAGACCCATTGAAAGAAGGTGTATGTTGCCTCATGAAGGACTCAATAGAATATAGTTCCCTTCACTGATCATTTGTAAATCCAGAATGATTCATAGCTTGTGTAAGTATAGAAATAAGATTTTTCACTCCATCTCCTATCACATTTGGTTGTTCAGGAGGACAATCATTGCATTGTCCATTACATTGATCTACACGGTTCATTCGGGTTCCAACCATCGTCTAAAACCCAAAAAGAATAGTGTGAGAGGAGAAAATCATTCTAGGGAAAAACATAATAAAGGGGGAGTACCTTCAATATATAACATCTTAGGGTTAATTCTATGATTGGTACCATAATTCTAGGACTATAACCTATACTTATACTTGACCTTAGGGACATCCCTAGGCATACCTTAGAAATATCTCTAGGGATCTCACTACAGTTTTCGCATCCTAGTTTCCAAAGGTTAACTAAACCTTTTTCTATGATACCAACTGTAGAGACCCAGATCGTGACATACATGGACATTACATTACTTTTGCGGAATACATAATATATATAAAAACAGACACACAAGGACCATAATTGTTTAGTGTCTTTGGAAACTCGGATCATAATCTTCTAATCGTGGTGAAAGATCAACAACATCTCTCATAAAGATCTTATCCTTTTGTTTTCTTACCGAAAACATTTATTTATATCCTGGGAAAATGAAAACATATTAAGGGTGAGATCAAATTCTCAGTAAGGTTATGAATGGAGAAAATAAAACAAACCATATACATTTGAACTTCAAAACATGAACATAAAGTTTACCCATCAAAATTTTGAGTTGTGAAATAAATCTTGGCAGTATGTAAGGAATAGGTCATAAAAGAACATTAATCATGATAAAATAGCATGGAAATATAATATATAAATGTGGAAAACCATTAAGCACATGATATGACTTCCATAGTAGCCAAGGCATTGCTACCAAGACCATCTTAGTGGACAAAGTCCCTTTCTGAATCGAGTTCACTCCACGTTTCAGTCCTATAACACTGAACTATATTAACTTACCAATCCAGCAATGTATATCTCATGAGATTTAAATCTTTAACCAATTAATTGGAGGTATATATAGTTCCCACCCATCTCATAATTAAACCATTCTTATTTGTGCCAGAACATAACCATAAATCATTCATCAAAACCCAAAGAATAAAAATGGGTTTCATAAACTTTATCCCATCATAACATAATCCATATATATGAAAATGGATATCATTTAATCATAAGAAAACTGTATCCATGTAAATAAAAGACACATTATACTTTAAACATAAATATATTAAATAATTTCATCTTAGATAGAAAATAGTTTTGATAAAACACTTGAAATGAATTCTTGAGGAAAATATCCTTTTATTTTAAAATTCATTTTCTTTTCAAAAAATGCCATTGAATTTTGAATGTAATTTATTTTTTGAAAATAATAATTAAATAATGTATAGGAATATTCCTAAAAATAAGTCATTATGAAACCATAAAAATCCATTCAATTCGTATAAGTTAAAAAAACATTCTCCTCGTACTTTTACCGAAAAATTCAAAATGTTCCTCGTATGGTAAACAAAAAAAGATTCATTCCATAACACATTGTAAAAGTCAATGTGGGGTAAAAAATTACTTTAAACACATGTAATAATGTTAAATAATTTATTAAAAACATTTTTATGGACCTGGATGAAAAATATAACCCCATTAAATACTTACAAATAAACAATCTCGGATAAGAATGATTTTGGAATAATTATCCCTTACGTTATGTCCAATTTCATCCGTATGTGTCCGAGACTCTTGTATAGTGGGTTTAAGAATATTATTATCTTGTAACAAAACCATAATAATATTTATGATATCATATATGATTCACTTAATACATTATATTATCTGTTCATTTGTCAATTCTATGTTAAAGCGGCATTTTGGGTAAAATCGTTTCATTTATCATCCGTGTTATGACTTGTAATTATTAATATGATTACATAGACCATGAATAATTCATTCCATAATATAAAACAAGATTTATATATAATATATATTCAGAATATATATATTTATATATATATAATAGATCGATAAATGGAAATAAAAACATCGTTCATGGAGACGGTCCGCCGTACGTACGCTTGAACGTTGTTTTTCATATCCTTATTGAATTGAATGGAATTAAGTAGATGACATACATATATATATATATATATATATATCAAGTATCATTATTATGTCATATATTTAATTATTACTTATAATATATACTTTATAATCCTTCTTGAATTATTAACATGGAAAATGAATATAATCGCGTTGTGGAGACGATAATTTGTACGTATGCACGAGGGATGATATCATTCCCATATTTATTTAATGAAATTATAGTGGATGATATAATATCATAGAATCATTATGATGTTATAATAATCATATATATTTATTCTTTGCACCATTATACCCATCCAAGTAAGGTGGTGGTGGAAAAACTGATTACACCACAGCGTGGAGACGTTATTCCATACGTACGCAGGCTCGGTGATTTCATTTTCCGTAGGATGGATAGAAGGTGGAATATGATTGTTTGATATTTATAATGACATATCATTATATAATTAATTCCAATGTTATTAATTTATAATGAAAAAACTAAATAATAGGAAGTAGAAGAAGAAAGAAACTTGAAAGAGTCGGTAGAAGAGATTACCTCTTCCTCGACGCACCTCCTTTAAACTTCTTCTTAGGGCACTAGAGATGGTCTTTTGAGAATAACAGAAACTCTATAATATAACTAGAGTGTTTTAGAATATGAATTTTTAGGGGTTGGACGAGCTTCAAGGTTCAAAAGGGTGTGAAGAGAAGAGGGAAGGGGTTCCCTTTTTATAAGGGAGGAGAGGGGCACCTTAGGAAAAACATAAAATATTATTTTATAACAAAGTCATATTCGGGTTTTAACAGCCCCAAATTGATTTATTTCGAATTTTAGGTGGGGATCGGTCTAAATAATCTCAATCGATAGGTTTTAAACAAGTTTAGGTTACTATTTTTACCTTATCATTTAGATATAACTCTAAGATAAATAATATAACTTTTACCTTGACTTTTTTTTACTTAACCTATATGGTTAATAAACATTATATAGCAAGGAAAACGAACCCAATAGGTTAATAATTAATATATATATCCTTATCTAAGTCATTTGGCTGAAACGTATATTTTTAGAAATAGAATAACAATTAATAATATAATATTTGTTTTAAAAACTATTTTATGTCGATTTTGACACTATTTGGTACCTTGTTTTTTTGAAAATCATAACATCATGATTAGTTAGAAAAATGTTTATTAAATCTATAATAACATGTCATATTAACCTATTAAATTAGTGTAATTTATAAAAAGTCTCAAATTACATTTATTTGGGTATTTACAACATCAATTATGTTAATATTTCATTAATAAGGTAATTATTTCATCATCATTGTGTCATAAATAAATTAACTTATTTAATGTTTAAAAATTATAAATAAAATACCATTATGTAGGAAATATTTTTATCTTTTTAAGTAATATTTATAGTCAAATTTAACTTATTTATAATTCTATATTAAAAATGTTTTAGTTATTAAACTTTGATTTTAAATATTTTAACTCTTCTTTAAATAAAATAATAATAAGTTTCCTAATCAAATACAAGTGGACCTAAATGGTCATATACTATTACTAAGGTTTTCTTTGGTCTAATTAAACTTATCCAATAGAATTAGTATATGTTTTAGGTTAATAGTAATATCATTTTTACCCTTAATTACCCTATTTACTTTCATCCGTGGTGAATAAAAGTCAAAAGATATTGTTCACCAAAAATTATTTTTATCTTATTGAGCTACATTTTATTCCTTGATATTAACCGTGTCTCTCTGGTTTTCGAAATTCCACTCACAGAAGTGGTAAAATTATGTTTTATGTAAATTTTCATATTCTCGTAGGAGGTGGGTAAAAGACGGTGAAAAGTTCAATAAAATATTTATATATCTAAAATTATTATAAAATGACTCGAATGAATTAAATTGAACTTATATAGGTATTATGTATCAATTTTGACCAAAAATAAATATAAACATTTATTTATTTAAATAAATAGTCGGTTTTTAAATAGTAACCCAGTGTTTTCACTATTCATCAAAAATTGAATGTTTTTAGAAAAATACCAAAAATCACCTTAAGCTAATTCCGATATTCCGAATCCAAAAATTAAGTCCATTTTGAAAGATCAAATTTATATAATTTTAAAAAGTGGGTATTACTATTCATAACGGCTAGTTTATATAACATATCGCTGTGTACTGAGACTCGGTATTGCGTACAACACATGCTATCATGGTAGGTCGTGATTGAGTGTAATGAAATCCACGTCAAGGATGTGTGTAGTGAAAGATGCTTTTGGTGTAGCGTACAAAAAAGACATCAATGAAAATAAAAAGAATATTTTTCATAAAATCTCGGGGGTGTTACATTAGTGGATTTAGGTATGTCCAACACACTGTCGGCATATGCTCCTTGGGCGTAGCCATTTGTCGTGAACCAAGTAAAATTGTTGTTTCATCTCTTGGTTTTAATTTGTTTGACAAATTTTACATGTTCCTGCCAATGTGGGACCATGATCCACAACATAAGATTGAAATTTTGTCACATTCATTCACCCCTCCCCTCTCAGGGTGTTCTAGGGCCCTTCAAGGGGTATTAGAGCCATGTTTCTGGTATTTGGTCTGCCTTTTAATATTAGGGAGAATTTAGCCAACGTTAGAGGATCCCCCTTCTTCGAGGGATGTAATTTTCAGATATATAAGAATAGAATAAGATCTCATCTAAGATATCATGTAATGAAAGTCTTATTTTCTATAGAGCAAGGAATAAAAGTCACCGGTCCAACATGGCAGGATATGACTCACGAAGATAGAAAAGTTATTAATGCTGATGAAAAAGTGTAGAATTCTCTCACTGCATCCCTTTATGATCAGATCAATATAAAGGTGATGAGTTTCACCTCATAAAATTCCATGTGCAATAAACATGAAAATATTAATGAATGAGATTGAAAAGTAAAGGAGTTGAAACTATTTGTCAAACACAATGAGGTTGAGGATCTGAAGATGCATCCTAATGAGAATGCGGACTCCTTCTTCAATTGAATTACCGACATGGTTGGAGCAATTTGGGGTCTAGGAAAAGAATTCAATTAGTTGATTATGTAAATAAAATACTGAGAAGACTTCCACCACTATAAAATGAAAAGGTGTTAGACCTTGAAGAATGTGAAATTTCCCAACATTATCTTGATGATATGCTAAGCAGCCTGGTTGTATATGAAATGATAGTCAATCCAGAAGATGTTACAACTTCAGTGATCAAGGAAATGGCATTCAAAGCCATAGAGAAAACGAAAATTTTTAAAATATTAGTGATGAAGGTGAAGAGGAAAAAAATATTTTATCGTTGCCAAGAAGTTCCAGATGGGAAAATGGAAATTCCATGGGAATATACCTCTAGTTTGCTTTCATTGTGGAAACGTTGGACACATTGTCTCTCAATGCTTAAGAAAGAATGATGATGAAGATAGTGATGTTGAAAACATTGGGAAGTCTCAGAAATGGTTTTTCAAAAGATAGACTTTATATATAGAAACAATGTACTTAAGAAAAGATTTGACTATGAAGAATAAGATGATAATAATGAATTATGTGACGAAGAAGAACTAGAATTTAAAACTGGAATCTATGCTTCCTTGATGGCTATTTTAGAAAAATCAGAAGATAATGGTGGAGGAAATGAGTTGAAAACTAGTGCTAATTCTGAGTTGAAACTTAAGGATGTTGTTAGTAACCTTAAGATTAAATGTAATAGTTATAATAAGTTGAAATCAATTGTACAAGAATAAACTAAATATGTTGATAAGCTCAATGCTAAAATTGAACAACTGGAAGAATTTGTGAATGTAAAGTAAAAAATCCTTGATAGCATTGATGATATAGTGGATCTGAAGTTGAGAATGGAATGGAAATCAATGTTCATCAATTCCCTCACTTCCGGACTAAAAGAAAATTCCAAGACTACTGAGGTTCTTGAAGGGGAAGTTATTACTCTTATGGGAAAACATGAGAGTGAATCAATTTCAAAGAACCACTGAAGATAATAAAGATTGGGCCGTTCTCAGATGTTGAGTAGTTGGAGAGAGAAAATGTGGCTCTAATGGAGGTGAAAATATTTTGAGTGATCAAAGACCGACTTCCACATGAAATCGTGGAAACGATTCAGAGGATGAATCATCAAATGCAGCAAATAAATGTGATCAAAATTAAGGCATGCAGAAAATGGGTCATGTGGAAAAATCACCTACAGTGCTGAAAAAAAACCCCCAATTCTATCTGAAATAATTACATAAGACTTCCCTCATGCATCCAAGAATAACATATAGTCAAACTATTATCCCACGAAAGAAAAAACAAGGATAAATAGAAGTGGTAAGACTTTCCCTCAAATGAAGTTTCAGTTTTGTGGTAATCTAGGTCATACCATGCCCTATTGAGAAGATCCAAGGAACTATTTTAATATAGAAGATATGGCTGTTCAAAAAAGGAGAATTAATACATATCCTAATTCTATTTGAAGAAACTATTTCTATGGATATTGTTATCATTTTTCAAACATTGTCCATAAATCTATTTATTTCAGGCAGAGTAAAACATACACCTCATAATGAAGTTAGAGGAAATTCCGTGTTCATCCACAAGAATGTGTTGCTCTTGAAAATAGGTTTTCCCCTATAGAAGAAGAACATAAATACGGATAACCCATGAACACAAAAGGGAGAGTTGGAAGGCCATCAATTTCCAACACTCTACACAATAACTCATGGAAAAAAAGATGAAAATTGAATATTTTAATCTTGTATAAGTATCCCTAAAGGATAAAAATAATAAAAGCACCTAGATTCTTGATAACTGATGTTCGTCCCACATGACGGGTAATTATGTCCTTTTATCGAATGTCAAGAAAATGTTTGACAGAACAATGTGCTTCTGTAACGATGGTACTTTGAAGATAAAAGGCTCCAAAATTACTAAGGTAGAAAATAGAGAGATAAATAAAACTAAAGTTCTTTATGTGGATGGTATGTGTCATAATCTGCTATGTCTGAGTCAAATATGTGACTCAAGACATATAGTCACTTTCAATTACAAAGGTTTCACTATAAAGAGTATGATGGGAAATTCACATATGGAAGGATGTAGAATAGAAGTCATCCTGTATCTGGTTGACAGTAATGAAAACATTTGTTACATGACTTTTGAAGAATACAATTACCTGTGGCACTGGAGACTGGGGAACAACAATCAACAAGACATGGAGAAAATATCAAAACTGAAGATCCTAATAGATATTCCCATCCTGAAGTGTGAACGTGAAAAATATTTTGATGATTCAATTCATGGGATGCTAGTCTATTATTCCTAATGGACAAAGAAGAAAACTTCATCTCATCTTCTGGATATCTTCAAACAGATGTATGTGTCCTGATAAATGTTTCCAGAACTCATGGTGAATGGTACTTCTTCCATTTCATAGATGACTACAGAGAATGGCTTGAGTAATTATTATACACAGGAAACGATAAGTTCTTGACATCATGAAAACATATCACTAATTCTTCGAGAAAGATACTAGATGAAAAATTAATGTGCCTCAACCTAAAAATGGAGGGGAATACACATCCATTGAATTTGATAACTACCTAGAGAAACATGGGATCCAACATGAGGTATCTATTGTGAGAAATCCACAACAAAATGGAGTAGTTGAATGCAATAATTTGCAGGTGAACAACATGGAACGAACTATGCTGATTGAGAGTCATATTCCATGACATTACTAAAAAGAGGTTGTTCATTTTGTAGTGTATATACAAAATCAAACAGGGATTTATATGGGAGATATGAAGACACCATATGAATTGTGGCATGGAAGGTATATCTCTTTAAAATACATTTATATTTTTGGATGAAAATGCTTCATTATAAAAAAAATAAGGAAATCAAGGGAAGTATGGTGAAAATGCAGATGAAGGAATTTTTTTGATACTCAATGAAAAGAAAATCTTACAAGTGTTTCAATAAGAACTTAGCAAGGATTGTGTAAAGAAGAGATGTTATGATCATTGAAGTGGAAACCAAAAATCATTCAAGGATTTCACATGCTTAAGTGATTGAAATTGAGTATGAATGTGAATGTGGAGTAAATGAGATTACAGATGTAGAGGAAGGTGTAAAAAACACTCAACAGTCACATCATGATGTTGACTTAGAAGAAAAATCTAAAGAGGAAACGATGACTAGAGATAATGCAGTTGAATCTCAAAGAATGAATCAAAGAGAAAAAACTAATCAATCCAACATTATTGGGGATTAGACTACACCCACACAAACAAGTAGAATGAGGAATAACACACAATTTCCATTTGTGTTAGTTATGAAACCATCCTCATTTGAAGAAGCTGCAAAAAATTAATCATGGTTGAAATACATGAATGAAAAGATAGATCAGATTATAAAGAATCTGACATGGGATCTAGTCAAGAGACCCAATGTTTACAATTTTATTGGAACAAAATATATTTTCAAGAACAAGTTTTATTATCATTGATGTGTTATGAGAAAAAAGGCACGACTGGTTTGTAAAGGATATTCTCAAATTGATGGTGTCGATGTTGAAGGAAACTTTTCTCCAGTGTCTAGATTACTATCAATCCAGATTTTTCTTTATATAGAAATAAAAATAGAATATAAATTATATCAAATGGATTTCAAGACTACATTCTTCTATATTGTTCTCAATGGAAAATTCTACATTGAAAAACCAGTGGGTTTTATTCTTGGTAATGATGAAGTAATTGTATGTAAAATAAATAAGGCCCTCTATGTTTTGAAGCAGGCACCATGAGCATGGTATTCGCAGTTGGAAACTTATCTCACGAAGCTGGAATTCAAAATAGGAGTAGATCACAATATCTTGGTGAATAATTATCTGAAAGATTAGTTCATGGTTCTAGTTTACATTGATGACCATATATTTTGTCATAGCAGACAGAAATCGGTGGATGAATTTTCTAATCACACGAAATATGAATTTGAAATTTCAATGATTGGGGAGCTCACATAGTTCATGGGGTTGCATGTGAATCAAAGAAAATATTAACTTTCATCTCTCAGGAAAAACAAGCAAGAGAACTGCTGAAAAAATTTAAAATTCATGACTCCAAACCAATGCTAAATTTGATTACATTTGGAACCAAACATAGAAATCCCATGTATGAGACCACTGTAGATCCCATCATGTATAGGGGGATTATTGGAAGCTTATTATACCTAACCTCAACATGGCCTGATATAGTCTTTGAAACTTGTTTAGCTGCCTGATTTCATAGAAACCCGAAGGATGAACATATTAAAGTAGTAAAAAGAATCATGACATACATTAAAGGTACTCATAATTTTGGGCAATAATTTTCTACAGGAAGGGACAATGAATTATCAGTGTTTTCTAATGCTGACTGGGTGGGAGATATAGTTCACAGAAAGTTCACCAGTAGTGAATAATTCTATATTAGGAAAAAAATTGGATTGTTGAGAATGATACAAGAAATTACTTCTCTAAATACTACTGAAGCTGATTATATCTATTTTATAAAGGCATGTACTCAACTACTATGGATGAAGCAACAATAGATACATATTGGTGATGATGTTAAACAACCCATGGTGTTTCACTATGATAACAAGATCACAATTGATCTTACAAAGAATAGTGTTCATCATTCTCATTAAAAACATATTGAAATGATATATTAGTTTATAAAGGAAATATTTGAACAAGGAATGATTAAAATCGATCATGTATGAACTGATGAGAAAGTGGTTAATATCCTGACCAAGCCAATGTCAGTGGCTATGTTTAAAAACCATTGGTTGAACCTCAGTGTTCAGCCACCTCCCAGTGCATAAGGAGGTTACAAAATTCCACTCTCCCTAATTTTGTTAACTGTTTTCTAATATGATTGTTGATGTGATGAAGGATTATTGGGAAGATACTATCCCGGTGGTGTTTTTGAGTTGTACAATGGACAACTATCGGTCTGTGGGTTTATTAACAATGGGGGAGAAGGAATAAATTCAGTACATTGGATGTAAATGTAATGATTCTATGTATCTATGGGAATGAGGTGAAGGAATACATTCAAAGCATTCATGGGAACCAAATTCATGCTTCCCCTCAAGATTTATACACAATTCATTGCTTAAAAAGACATAGAGTGTTCGATTAGTGGATTCTTGTCTTTCAGGTTTTGACAGTGGATGGTGCTCTACTGAATTTTTCTGGAGAATTCCATCAAACCCAAATGGGGAGATTATTGGAACCACGGTAGTTCTCTGTGAGAAATAGAGTATGGATTGTGTTTTTTGTCAATTCTCATTATAATTTTATAATGTTTATATGAAATGGAGCATAGAGTTCAAGTAGTCAACAATATTGAATGTGGCGTCATTTCCCAATGTTTTCCAATCTTTTGGATGAGAAAATCAAAAATGGAGAAATGGTTGATTGGTAAATAAAGTAGTGTGCAATATTGTAGGTGTTTTGGAAACATCCATGCAAGGAAATTTTCAGGATCAGAACGTCTAAAAATGTAATAGGCTTGAGCTATGAGAGATATAGGAGTGGTGCGCGAAAAACAAGGATTTTGTACAATATTGATCTTCTGTGCAATAGTGAATGCATGTTGGTTTTTTCATGAAATATTTTTTCTAGATCGGAATGCTGAAAAATGGAAAAGGTATCTGGTGTGTGGAAAATTTGTAGATGTCCACAAAAAATTGTTCTTGTGCAAAAAAAATTGCAAGCAGAAAAGGAGTTTTACGCGACATGGTGGGTTTTGCCTACAGGGGTCAATGAAACCTATGAATAAGAGGTGACCCCTCTAATTCTATATGGTTGAAGACTTAGTGATGATATGAGTTCTGATGCGCATAATAGTTGCATGAAAAAGGATCTGCACGTAAAAGTTGGCATTATGCGTAAAAGATGATGTTGCGTGAAAAAGTTCTAGTTGCGCGTAAAAGTGGATGTTGTGTGTAAAAGTTAAAATTGCACAAAAAGGATATATATGTGAGTTAAATTTAGAGTTGCGCACAAAAAGGTAATTTTTTGTTTAAATGGTGTTTCTAAATTAAATATTTTTTCACAAGAAAATAAAATATTGAGTGCAAAAGTGAGATCTTGCGCGCAAAGGGTAGGTGTTGCACGCAATTGTCAGAGTAAGCAGTTTTCATTTTCGGAATAACCAGTTTTGAGTTTTAGCACTATCAAGTGTATCAATTCATAACTTCAATGCAAGAAGTGTCTCATGCTAGAAAAAAAACAAATAATTCAATGAAAATCTATTGTAGAGACCTTCAAGTCGATAAATTGAGTTTGACTTCTCTCGAGGTAGTGAGCTAGTGGGAGTTAAGTGAAGTTATCTAAGTGGAAAAATAAGTGATCCTTGAACCATTATAGTGTAAATGTTCCTAGAATAGAGTGACTATGTCAAAATATTATAATCCAAAAAATAGTGATGATTAGTGGATTTAGATATGACCGACACACTATGAGTGTATACTCCTTGGACGTATCCCTTTAGGGTGAACCAAGTAAATGTGTTGTGTCGTCACTCTAATTTAAATTTTTTGATAGATTTAACAAGTTCCAACAAATGTGTGAACAAGAACCACTACTTTAGAAAGATAAAATTTCACAACCTGATTCACCACTCCCCTCTCATGGAGTTCCAAGATCTTTCAGATTTGTAATTATACAAGATAAACTGTATGAGTTTTAAATAAGCAGAATAATTATATCATAGTTTTTACCCTAATCATGAGATTTTATATGATGATTTTACAGATATAATCACACATACCTTCCTGGTTTTAGTAAATTTCTAGATAAAGCAGTCACCAATGTAACAATGGATGTGAAGGAACCTATTTTGGTTTTATGAATTAGGAACCGATTGAAATAGAGATGTAATGTGAACTCTTGTGGACATTCTCAACCAACTTTATGTAGTCATTATTGACCGATTGAACCATGGTAATTTTTCTAAGGCATTATATATGAGAGAAATGAATCCCTCTGGGTATTCAGGTTATAATAATAAAGGTAAGTATATTAAAAAACATATATGTTAAGGATGTGGAAAGAAATGACTAAGAAAATGCATCGATGGATTGGGAAGATGTTATAGGTGTGGTAATAAAGGCCATAAAGAAATAACCTTCCATAGAAAAAGGAATCATTTAGTTGTCTCTAGGAAAGGGAATGAAGTTGTTTTTTAGGGTTAAATTAAATGTTTTAAATGTGGTGTTCGTGGTCATTATGCAAATAGAATTCCTATCATGATGTTTTAGGAATGGGGCCAACAGGACCTTCAAATAAATTTTTACCAATTCCAAATTTCATTCTAATTGAATATGAGGAAACTAAAAATGACATATAAAAGGTATTGATTATTTATTTGCTAATGTTTTGATATTGTTTACTATTATGACATTATGAATGACTTTTTTTGTAAAAAGTATGTATAATAGAATATGATGGAAAAAATTGATAAAGGATCATGAATAATATTCAAGTATTAAGATGTTTTCATTTTAGGAATTGAAGACTTATGTTGGATCTATGTTTGATGATATGTTTAAATGTACTAATGATGGGATTACATTGGAATGATTCTAGTATTATTAACCATTATGTATGTTATATAATAATATTAACGGATGAATAATTTTATTTTCCTTTGTTGATATAGTTTTTAATAACCATTAGGTTATATATGATCTTTAAATTTGAGGAAATTATGTGTTATTACTTTTTGGGATGCAAATGCATTGTGTGATAACATTTGAGGTTAAAATATGTTTCGTTTTTTGAGTAATTTATAGCATTTGTGTTAATGTTATAAAATAATCAAGTTTTTGAAAAAGGAAAACACACAAACCTTGTGACAACCTATCGTATCAGACAAAGATGTGGGAATTTAACCCCCAACCAAAGTGCGACTGGATTTAATTCCTACCACTGGCCTAGGTGAAGTACCTAGATTTTATGACTTATATTTTTAGTTAAATGATTTTATAGATCAAGAATAAGTTTATTTTTGAACATATGTATTAAGAAATTGATATCCTTTGTGTATGAAAAAAACTTCTTGATTATGAGATAAATGTTATTGTTGAAGACATTCCCTTTTTTGGGGACACTATATGCTTAAGGAAAATATAACACTATGGGATATTATTTTTGGACTAATATTTGTATTGTATTTTGTAATAATCTACGTTTTTATTGTGGAATTATAGTGATTTGGGTTATTTTTGGAAATGATTAACCTATCATGGAGAATTTATGATTTAGAAAATTACATTCAAGTGTGAGACTTTATGTGTAGTCAATAATATTTGGAGATACAATTTATTGTGGAATACTATACGATCGAATCCTTCTGAATTATGTGTTTCTATCATAGTTTGGATTATTTTGAATAATTCTATGGGTAATTGTTTATTTAATGGTCTTTGTTGATATTTTGTTATTTTTTTTGAATTTTTTATATTAAGATTAATATTTATTTTTATAAAATATTATTCTTATTTTGGATTATATTATCTTTTTCTAACATTTTTGGATCAGGTTAATGTTTCAAGGCATGACGAATAAGTAGTTTATATTTTTTGTATTATGTGATTCTCTAGAAGTTGATTCATCTTGAATAATAATCCTTTTGAGAAGAAGATAACTTGTGTAGGAAATTGATTAAATGAAGAAACACAAATTTTCAAAAAATTATTATTATTTATGATCTTAGAATAGGTAGTAAAAAAATAATCAAATCTATGAATAGTATATTAAAGAAAAAATGTTATATTCATTCTTTTTAAACATTTTCCAGATCACAAATTTATGGTATTTTGGTGGTTAACTTTTCGTTATCATGTTCTATGTCACTCTCTATTAGTCAGTGATAGTTATTGTTTCTTTCATATCCATGTGATTCTAAATGGAGTTCTAGTATATGTAATCATTATAGACCATTGTACTTATTTTTCCCTCTTTTAAATTGGTATTTCTATTGACTCTTTTTCTAATGTGGGATTTTCAATGATGTTTCTGAGAGAATTTTAAAATTGTGGGAATAGAATTTCCAAAAGGTGGGAGAATATAATGACCTAGGTATTTATAGAATAACAATTTTTCTTTATTATTAATATTTATGAATAAGATATTATTTTATATTGAAAGGAATTTTTTTAATATCGTACTCAACATAAAAAAATGGGTTACTTTGAACTACTATAACGCACACAATGTTGAGTTATATCAAAAAATAATATATTATTATTATTATTTTAAATGGTAGATATCGCCTAACTGTCGTATTATCATGAATGAATATAATTTACTAAAATATGATTATACATGTTTTTTAAATGACTTTACATTTATCCATTAAATTTCTGTGATTTGAAATAATAATTAATCAAATTTAATGCATGAAAAACTCTAATATTATTAAAACGATGGTTTACCGCCATTTGATGGAGAACCCTTTTTATATGTAGTTTTTTCAAATTTTATATGTTCTATTTGGGAAAATAAAATACTTCTATAGAAGAAGTACACCAATATTTACATCGAATAATTTCGTTGTAATTTTCTGATAATGCTTATTTTTTAATGAATAATGAAAAATACCGCATTTTTATTCCAAACTACCATTTCATCTAATTTGTTAATATAGATCAATTTTACATTTAAGTGGTTTTAATGTTTAATAGGATTATATTTTTGTCATTTAATCTAATTTTTTTTCATTTTATGTAATTTCACTTTTAAATTTGTTATAAACACATGTCAATCTTTTGATAGTTATTCCTTCTTAAAAATCGTATTATTGGTTTTGACATCAGGAATTAATTTTATATTATTTACTGAAACATATATATTTAAAATTTGGAAAAATGAATTCCATATTTGGAATTATAAGGTCCAATTTTTTTTAATATATTCCATTTATTTTTTAACATTATGAAGAGTATCTTCAGTAATTATTTTATTCACTATGGTTAAAGGATAAATCTGGTAAATAAGGGAAAAAAATAAAAATAAAATAAAATTAAACTACCATAACACATGTCATAATCCTATTGTATGAGATATTTCCGACCATGGGAATCCATGGATCAATTCTGGATCCCTATGGAGCCACTTGGTTGTGAAAATGAAATTTTATATGAATTAATTTAAATTAAAGAAAAATATATCATAAACATGTATCTTTTATAAAAAATTGTAAGGGGTTATATAAGTGATATATTCAACTATAAATAGTCATTATAAATATAAAATTATTTCCTATATCATGCTTATTTATTTATAATTTTTAGACATTAAATAAATTAATTTAATTATGATTCAATGATGATGCAGTGATTGCTTCGCTTATAAAGGATTGAAATAAATGATATTATAAGTGTTAAAATAAATTTAATTTGGTTATTTTTGTTGTCATAAACTAATTTATGGATGTTATTAACAAATTATGTTTGAGGTAATTCCTTTTTTTCAATGTAATCAGGTTATGAATTTTTAGAAAAGTCATGTATGAATAGTGTTCAGAATTGACATAATTCAAAACATAAAATATAAAATATTTTATTAAATGATATTAAATTACTAAAATATAATATTCGTAAAAATGGTTTTTATCAGTCTAAATGATTATTAATGACTCTTTCATTGTTTATTTGTCATTATTGGTAACTATTTTTACCCTCAATGTGTTGAATTCTTTGTAAAACAGTAATAGTAAATAAGGGTTATATAAAAAAGATAAGTATTAAAAAATATCAAAAAATAGTCTAATTCTAATTGGATGATTTTATTTCAACTTATAATCAACTTAACTTCTGACTAACTTAATTTGGATTCATTTCTAATAGAAATAGAATTTAAATGAAATTAATATTTCTAGAATTTTCTAATATGTCTCTCCTCCCTCTTATAAATTGTCACAGCCTCTACCCATTTAATCACACCTCTCAATCCACATGGATCAACCAAATTCCACCTAAATAAGATCCTAGTATCTCTACCATCCACCTATAATCCTTAACGTTGGTAGAAATAAATTCATTGATTCCTTTTAGCTCAAATCAAATGAAGGAACACATTTTTTGAGGGAGCACCTTCTCTAAAGTTTCTTTCCATTATTATACTACTTAACTATCTATTCTATTAATATTATTTTATTACAAAAAACACAATATATTTAATATAGTTAGATGTTTTTATGACAATTATTCAAACTACACTTACACACACCTCTATGTAATGGACATGAACATATTTTATCTGTGGATTATGAACTAGTGCCTCACGAAACAATGATTGTTCAATATACCCCAACCACCTTTAATAGTGGCCATTAGGATGGAATTTTATATATATACGATATATAATATATTTATATTGTCTCTAGGATTATTAATTTTTTATTTATAGGATAACTTTATGCAATCCATACTCTGTAAATATGGCAGTTTTATTTGAGAAAGTGCAGACTACCGCCCACACAAAGTTCTATGGCACGTTATTCCATACATTGAATGTATAAAGAATGGATTTGATGAAATTATTTAACATATATAACATATGATATTTTACTGTAATTATAATAAACCTAATTATCATTAAGTTTTAATTTCATTAAAATGAAAAATAAATGAATGTAGCGTTCATGCGTATGTATGGCTTACCGTCTCCATAAAGAGTGCATTTCATTTATGATCTCTAACTGTTATAGAATATTATAAATACATATATATATTTGATATATATGATATTTAGATAATTAAAAGTATTATGGAGATAATTAAAATTTTACCACATGGACAATTTGTAATTATATCAAGTTCATTTTCTACTCAGGTGCTGAATATCGACAAAACGACCGATATGAACTTTAATAATTACAAAAATTTTATAACATGATGATAAGTAATATAAGATAATTAATCCACTTGAAAAAGGTTTATAATAAATTATAAATTAACCTATGTTTATTATTTCGGAATACAAATGCAGAATGACACATGTCGGACTGATGGTAAGGGAACCTTTCACCCTCATCTTTTAGTCAAAGTCATCATTTATGTTATATCATTAAATATAAAGTTTTTAATGATGAGGTATGTTCTTATCTATACTTATATCTTTCCATTGTATGTAAAAAAATTCAGATACCATTTTATCTCTCATCACCTCATTTTTTAAATTTTTAAATAAAATTATTATGCTGCCGGACGTTCATTAGGGAATTTCTAAACTCAATTTCCTTTCGTTGGGTTTTTTTCATACTTTGTTGATTATATTATGAATAGAATATGTGTGGAATCACTATTTATTCATTTATTTTATAGTTTCAACTAAACATGTGTGGATATACTATTTTTACACTTAATAACCTGATTTATAAATTCTCACGTCATTTATATGAACATTGTAAGGGAAAACATAACTCAATTTCAATTAATTTAGTCAAATAACCATGTCATTGGTTTTTTTCAAGAATATGTGTCAATGACCTATGGTATTTTTACACTAAATATACACTAATATTCAGTGTATATATATTTTTCACACATAATTATGTCATGTATTTATCCTTAATCTAAGGATATGATCTTTTTAGGAGATTTCGTCACAATTAACATTCCATAGACACTTATTTGTTAATATGAACTAATTTTCTTTTATGTGCTGTATATATATGACATTGACATATTATATCATGAATATTTTTATTCTCATGAAATTATATTTTTATTAATGTTATTATTTAATTATTTTTATTCATGAATTTTCTCATGTGGTAAGGGAATCTTTAACTATAAAATTCTTTTAAATGTTTTAAATATTTATTTATATTTTTAATGTTCATGTTTTCAAATGGGTTTTAAGTATTTATTTATTTGGACGTTAATGTTTTAAAATTTTAATTCTATTAAATGTTTCAAAGTGTTGTGGGACACTTTGATTCAAAAATATCATAATTAAATGTTTTAAATGGTTTTTTTGTTGGATTGAATATTTCTATATCTTGAATTGATTCATTGTGGTTGATGAGTGAAATGATTATAATTTCAATCCTCTATGTGTGATTATTCTATAATGGTACATTTACATTTGACAGGTGGTTATGTGATAAACCAAATATGGGTGGTTTTATGATAACCCAAGGCATGTGAGCCCAAGATAGCTCTCAAATTATTTGGGTAATGTGAGAAATGTATACATTAAGGATTATCCTAAGAGATTTAGGGAATATATTTTGATGGGTAATCCAAACGTAACTCCCTATGTAGGGGTGAAATCTATAATGTAATTATGTTATGGATTCCACAAGTTACCTTTATAATTTATGATGTTTATGTTCAATTCATAAATCTATTGATTTCATCATGTATGTTAAATAGCTATGCTATTTGATTGAAATGTATAGTTTCTTTATTTGTATAGATTCAAGGACTAATGTTTTCTTCCCTTATTTTATATCCATTACTGGTATTTTTATACTCATCCCATGTTTTTTAAATTATTTTAGAAGGGGATAAGGAAGGGTAAGGTAAATGAAGAATTCAAGAATATTTAAATCAAGAATAGAATTATTGTTTTATTAATGGATTTTATTATTGTGAAGAAAATTTTATAGAGTATAAGTGTCTACATTTTAATATTTGAGATGTAATGTAATAGTTATGGCCTAATTCTCTAAAAATCTAAACATAAAAAGATCATAAATTTGAATTCTTGAATTAACTAAAGATTATGTGATGTTTATGGCTTGGGCCTTATAATTTTCATGAATATTATTGGCCTAAATACGATAGACAGAACCTTTTCTCTCCATTTATTTCCTTATGTGAGAATCAAATGTTTTGAAGAATACGTATGATTCATGAGAGTACAAATTAGAAATGAATCATATCAATTCTGTCATATCCATGAAGAATCCATTTCAATTACTCATTATGATCAGATCCTCCTCCCTTACACAATGATATGTTCGGTGATGTTTTTCTTCCATAAAACATTTGCTCAATCTGTTGGATATACTTATGAATTTTGTGTCCAATCACTCTATTACGATGGTGATTCTGATCCACATGTCGATGTTTCTAGATCTGATTGATAACATCACATACTCACCATTCTTCTTTGTAGATTTACATTACCTTCTCAACACCCATTCTATCTTCTATAAAATAAACATATTTATCTATTTAGAACAAATAAAACCATAACATAACAAGGGCCCTATAATCTCTCCCTTTGGATTTTTTTCAATACCCTCTTTAACTGATTCAAAAACAATAGTATTTGTACTTTTCGTTTCAATCCTCTTCATCTCCACATTCCTTTCTTTCTCCCATTTTTTATTTTCTCCACTTACCATATTCTATCCCCATTATTGACTATCAAATTCAAAGGGGTCATTATGAAAAATTTCTTTTCTTCAAGAGAACATAAGTATCACATGGGTTTCATAAAAAATTTCATTTATCTAGAAAACACTAATTCTATATGGGTGATACCATTGTAGAAAAAAAAAGTGATTAATAATGGTTTTCAATGATTTACATTTTAAAAAATTCAGTTAATTAATTTTTATTGTTCTTTTGAAATATCATTTCATAGGGAAATTTTGAAAGGATATTGTGAAGATAAAAGTAACCATCACCCATCTCAACAAACATATATGAATATTCAGGTGTATAAACACAACATTCAAACAAATATTATAGCCTCATTACATTATTTTGAAAAAATAATAAGACACTCATCAACACCAGAATCATAATTTGACTCCTTGAATTTCCAACATATTAATAAAAGAATACAATAATCCTAGGAATATAGAGGAACCTCGTAGATTCCTAGAAGAAACAACCAGATTGAGTGTCCTCCCTCTATCATTCCTTTTTATTTTTTCCCCTATATTTTTTGGTTGTATTTTTACATTTATTTTTGTCTTTCTAAAATCTATAACAAGACGTTTTAAACTATATAATTTCTGAAAAGGATGTCGACTTATAATTAACTTTAGTAACAGATTTATGACAATTAGTTTTTAACATATTCTCTATGTCCTCTTCTTATGATGGAAAGATATTCAATAATCATTTAGTAATATTCCATCTATTACCACATCTCTTGAATATTTTTTTATGCACAATCTATTAACATCTTTTTATCAACTTTTATGACATCATCATAAATATTTTTCTTCTTCTTTCAATGAAAATTTTATTTATGCTTATTCTAGCATTATATGATTATAAATTGGTCTGGCTAGATATGGAAGCACTCATTCTAAATGGAATAAGCATGTTATAATTTACAAACATCCAAAAAACCCATCTCAGAATTCTTCTTTTGGGAGGATTTCCCCGTACCCACTCAAAAATTACCTTCTATAAATAATTTAATAGTTATAATGTGTTTCGTTGAAGAAACACATAATATCTATATTCTGAAATTCACCATAGTTCCAATATTACCCATTGAAGGAATACCTTCATATGTAACCTCAATAATGTCTAGAATTGTTGACATGTTTCTCATAGATTTTCATATCATTCACAATTAGACAAGGTTGAACACCTACTTTTCTCATACAACCTGATGACTTCTTCTTCAACTCATATTTATTTCCATCCTTATAAAAACCAGATATAATGGATGCCTTTTATGAATATTAATTTTTATAAACAAACTATTTCTATAATTTTTTGGTATTGGACACATAAATAACATTCGAAGATTTATTCTTCTATGGATTAATTTAAACTTTCTAATCAACATTTAAAGGTAACTTCTAATTTATATCAGGTTTACACATTTCACAACTTCACCAACTTATGACCAAGAATTATTGAATCATTTAAATATTTTTTTCATCTTTTTAGTTTTTTTGGACATGTTTCAATTATTCTTTTATTTCCATCAATATAATGTCCTAATGTTCATTCTAAATATTTTATTTCTCAACACGTTTATTCAAATCATCAATATCTTCTAGTATCTTTTATTTCTAATCAATAAAACATTCTAGATTGTTTGTTGATGTTTTTTCATTTTACAAATTCCTAACATCCATTTCAATTCTCTAAATCATCCTCATAAATTCTTTCAATTCATCTTTTAGATGATATTCAAACTACGTTTTTTATTTTTCAAAAATTATACTAATTAATTTTTCCTTTTTATCTATTGAAATGAATGTATTCTCTCCAACATACTAAAAATATGTTTTAGATTTGACATCACATTCTTATTCATCAAAATAACATCATTCACTGTTATCAAGCCATTCTAAATTAACTATTCAAATAAACATGTTCTCTTCAACACAATTGGTAAACTCTTCATTATCATTGTCCTTAGACAAAAATATTCCCCATTTGGATTTTGATAATTTCATATCATTACTATTGGAATATAATTTTTCTTATAATATTTTTTATTCCAAGATCTTATTATCCTTTTTTCTTATTCATCAATATCTTCCTTATCACTTTCTTCTTTATCACCTATTTAAGGTCCATTGAAAACAAAGTGACCAATGGCTTCACATCCCAAAAAAAATTAATGGATGTTTCCCTTTATAATTCCACATAACATTTCAACATTCTTAGATATCAGGTATATAATTTAATCATGATTTTTACATACGTCATTTTTGGAATCAGAATCTAAAGCTTCTTCAACATCAAGAATATAATATGACTTTTTTATCTTGAAAGCCTTGAAATACATTTCTCTATCAAATTTTGTTTTTTTATTTCATTGTTATCTACATTATCACATAAAATGTAATGATGGTACAATGAAAATCATCTAGAGATAATATTTATGGATCTATATCTTTCAATGAAGAAACATTGGAATCAAATTATTGAGGAAGAATTATCAAAATCATTAATAAAGGTATAGTCTTCCAATTTTTAACCAAGATATATAATTGTAATGAAAATTTCATTCACCATCATGAAGAAGTCATCAATATATTTTTATTCATTATTCTTGGGATCTTCATAATTATTCCAATAGATTATTAAATTTCTTTTATTCACTTTTCTATTGCCATTATAAATGTTGATCAGCTTATCCTGAATGCCATGGGTAGTGGAAACTCATTTTAATCACAGAAACTCACTTTCAGAAAAAGATGAGCGTAAATAATTTTTACCTCCAAAATAATTCTCAAGGTTTTCCTTCTCAGTATTTCTAATAGGAGAAATCTCAGCATAAGGAAAAAATAATTTATTGTATATTTGGAAACATCAGACTAAACGACATAAGATATGGTAGAATTCTTCCATTCTAGATATGATAAGTCCCATAATTTAAGATCAATATCCTATTAAAATTCATGAATCTAACATTATCCATCTCAACTTATTATTTAAAGACATAATAAATGAATATGAAATAAATACATAACTCTAATACTAATTTTAAATACCCATTCAAGATATTTTTCTCACTAAATGTGAGAGTGGTAAATCAATGATATATTTTTCTATTATGTTTCATTATATTTGAAATAAAATTGTCTTCTTATTAAGGATTTACATTCCTTATAAAAATATTACAATAAAATATCCAAAAGAACCCATGTATCTTCACGGTTCACCACTCAAATAGAGTAACTACGTCCCTAGTATTGTATAAAAAAAATTCAACAACACACAGTCCACATGAAACAAATCCTTTTTATGGGGAATAAAACTTGTAGGGTATTTTTTTACCCTCATGGAACACTTTATAATACAATAGTTAATTTACACCTCTAGAACAAATGATGTATAAAATTTTCAAACAATTTAAGAAAAATTCACCATTTAGTTTCAAATACCTTTTATTCATAATTAACATTAACAAATGTAATCATTCAAAAACAATAATCAATTGATTACCCATGAGAATGAATGAGCCTCCTGGACTCCGTAATGGTACTCATTCCAATTTCTGAGTCCGATTCCGTAGTTTTATTCCTCAATATGATAAAATAGCTGAGTCATAATACCACTAAAATATTTCTGAAATACTTATTTCCTAGACCAAAAATCCCAAACCGATATCCCATTATGATAATCCACCCTGATGCGAAAATCATCTGAATATGACCTTCTTCTTTTTATTCTATTTCAAAAAATTCCTCAAGAATGATCAATCAAGAAAATCATTATATCTAGAGTAATTTAATGCTTCACATTCCATCTTATTCACTTGTGAAGAGAACATCATTCAGTAACTTACAATGTACTTCCCCTTTTTATTGGTTACCCAAATATGGTTTTTGTGGGATTCTAAAAAAGATTCCAACTCAACCAAATTTCCCTACATCTCGATTCCATTGAATTCTAGATACTTCAAAAACTTCTTCAATTCTCCATAACATGTCTCGAATCTTCATGAATCAAATCAAACTTGATTTATCTTTATACATTCATAAAAAACTCCAGCTCGATTTTGATTTTCCATTCCAAATTTTTCATAACAATGATTCATCCTTCCATAACATACTTTAGTTGGATTCAAATTTATTATTCCAATTTTTCCATTATGTTGCTTTAAAATTTTGTAATAGTCTTCAATCTGATTCCAATTACCCATTTTGTTTTCTACCATTTTGATGGTTCAAAAATTATTAACATCCGTTATTACATTCCACTTCACCACAGGAAATAAATGAGAATGAAATGGTTTCTCATTACAATGGCAGTGATTCAGAATCAGTTTCAAGACTTATTTAGACTTTAATCTCACATTGACAACCCTTTCAATCAAGTTCTTCTTTTTCTTGATCGACTAGAAAAGCATTTGAAAACAAATATGACAAGAAAAACAATTGAACCCGATAAATGATTGACTACATTATTTATTGGTCTCTAACATTATATTTGTATCAAATTCCAATAACATTACTTGTTTTCTTTTTCATTGGTACCACAATCTCAAGCCAAAAAAAATTCTTCTCTTTTTTAATTAGATACCGATGAAACTATAGATCTCAAATAATTTATCTGATTAAATTAAATGTTATGTATTTTCATATAGAAAAAAACAAGAACCTTCAGTTTCTTACATTCTGATCAACCACGTTATCCACTAACAAATATTCGTCTAGTAATCTCATACCTATGGACTGAGAACATAAATCTTGGGAAAATTTCTTCCTTTACAAACTTTTTCTTGGTTCCATGACTTCCTTAAGAATGTTTACTATGTTGAATATCATTTTTTTCATCATATAACATACTATGGAATGTTTTATAACATACCATCCTTCTGGAATTGTCTTTTTATCCAATCCAAACCTAAATATGAATGGACATAATAATATTGGCCTCGATGCGATTGTCCTGGAAATGATTGGGTTTATATAAAATGGCATGAATACGATTGGAAGAACGTTTTTCCACCCTATCTTTCCTCATGTTTGCATAAAAATATTAACACAATACTTTTGATTTTTGAGAGTTAAAAAATATCATTGTATAATTATATTTTGATCGGATATATGATGAATATTATTATCTTCCTCATTATGATTAGAACATACTCCCAAACCCAATGGTGATTTTAATGATCTTTTTCATCAATAAAACATCCCATTAATCTGACATAACTTGTTATGTATATTTAGTATAATTTCATGATTGTGATAGAGATTTTGATCTACCTACCGATGTTTCTAGGTCTAAATGGAAACTTCACATACACAATGTACTTCAATCCATATTTATATTAACATATTTATGTACTTTATTTCTACAAAATAATCAATATATTAACCCAATGAAAAAAAATACAAGAAAAACATAACTTCGGCCTAACACTTGGGCATAATTTAAACCAAAAGGTATTACCAGATACTCATAGTGGCTATTCCAACTGTTGAATGATGTCTTCATGATATCAAACTCGAAAACCCCGATCCAATTAGATCGTGACCAAATAAATATCATTAGAAACCAAATCATCCATTTAACAGATCCAATTGGATTTCAAAACATGGTGAAGTGTAATTATTCTTAGCATTTACACGATTAAACATTCCAAAGTCCATTCACAAGTGAAATGATAAATCATCCTTCTTGGAAAACAGCATGAGCACTACCCATAATGAATAATTAGGGTGAAAATTATTGTTCTCGTTTGAATCCCCCAATAGAACAATGATCACTTTCTCCTCATTAGGTACCAAATGATAAGAGGACATTGAGATATACTGTTCACCTATAACCGAATTGATTATGATATCTACATCTCTCTATGGAGGAAGATATGAAAAATTCCTCATGGAAAATGTAATCCATGTAATAGAAAACAATGATAAAACACTATATGATATAATGTAATCATGGTCAACTGAAACAAACGACAATAAACACCCCATTATCTAGGAAGAAAAGTCCTATATGGTCATAAATAAAGATTCAGTGTCCCTAAAACACCTATGTGATCCCATTCGAATCTGAAAATAATAAATATTGATGATAAAGACTAATCTCATCTTGTTTATATACAATCTAATTCATCGCGACGATGATGTCTGATATATCCAAATTAAAAACAATGAAATCTTATAAAAAATTCACATCACCTATCAATAATAAGAAAAGAAAACAATAATTCTAGTCTCCTTTATCTTTCCATGAGTTTTCATCAACTCCCAAAAATACGTTCATGGGTAATTATGGATGTTTTGTATGTCAACAAAAATCTATGATATAAATTATTGTGAGGAACCTATATCGAATAGGGATGTTTATAAGGAAGATTCGAAAAAGATGGATTTCCCACTATATCTAGGCACCCATCAAATCCACTAGAATCTCATCCACCATTTAATAGTTTTACATGCCTAATGCATGTGGATGGAGCCCAATAGAATTAAGATGCTTCTACTTGTTTTGTTGTATACTTTGGATCATAAGATCCTTTAATGTAACAGGGAATTGAAAAATCCTAAAAGAGAAATGGTCGATGACTTGAGTGAACACATGAATTGTAAATCTTTTCTAGTGTGGGTATTGAATTTTGGGTGTGTACTACCTTTCCACATGTATATCAGGTTAGTGACACCATTATACCCACTGATGATGGTGTAGATGATGCCCTCTACAGACAAACACCTCCACCAACCATTAAATTATCATTCAAATTCTTGTTCTTTTTTTATGTTCTATTGAATCATCCATTAGGGGGAAGTTAAGAGAATGAAAATCAAATATTTCCTTTTACAAATATTTTGACCATCATATACCTTTAAAATGTATCTGTATAGGTGGTAAGATTCAATATATATAGTTGAAATTAAATTTCCAGTTCAAAAACCAATTGGTATTTTTGAGCTCTCAGCTGATCATTCAACAACACCATTGGAGAAAATGGAACTATCTATAAAAATGATTGGTGGTCTATGACACTGAATTATCTCCACACTCCAATGAAACAAACTCTATAGGCTTCTCTCTGATAAGAGACTCTAAATAGAAACATTGAAAGATATGGGTCTTGAATCACATACTATCCAAGACCATGTCTATAATTTCTTGATCCGTTTAATTCCATCGCCACGTGTTGGGGTGCTTGATAATGAACCTTCCAAACTTTACCTGGGAAGCCTTAGGTGTATCTTGGATGGGAAAGACCTTATTGATCTTTTCCAGAAATTCTACGAACATGTAGGGTTAATTTTTTCACATCAATGATTGGGTCTTCTAGCAAAGGAACCCTCAAGATCGATCATTATACAGAACATTTACTCTTTTGAAAAATTCTAAAAAAAATACATGTAAAATAGTTTCAAATCATAATAATATCAAAAAAAATATTACAAATAGAATTCAAAATAATTAACATGAATATCAACTCAACAGTTTAGGATATCTAGACAGTCATACCATGATCAAACTATGGCATATAAATGAGTTACCTAGAACCAATTCATTACCTCAAGGAAATATTGGAGAACCCAAAAATTTATACCCCATATAATATAAATCATGTTCCTAGACCCCATGAATACACGATCTAGGAAATAAATAACACCCATTGAAGTAAACCACATTACAAAAACAATGTAAAAGGTCTAATACTAAACCCATCCCATATGTACCCAAGGATCACATGTTTTTTAGTTATCAAATAATTTCAATTGTTCTTAACACATTTCAATGTAAAATTCTATGAAAAATTTCTAATCCAGTCTTTCTTCGAAATCCAATTTGATAATCCATTTCCTAATGATTTGAAAATTACTATTCTTTGACCAAAATGAGAAGAATCATCTTTTCAAAAATCCTTGAATCATACACAAATAAACCCAGTGAAAAAACATACCAATTAATATAGAAACACATTTATAATACAGGATGATTCATTGGATCATAAAATATAAGATATAAATTTATCAACATACATAAAGGATGGGTTGCACACCCCTGAAATGAAATTGATACAACACCAGGAGGGAACAAAACAAGATTTAAATAAAAGGAGGCCACACCATTGATTCTCACATCATAAAATTTAATTCAAAACCCAAAAGGGTTGATTTAGAATTCGGATCAACACACACATTGAGAATACCACATGCCTCACCACAACCAACATAAGAACCATCCCCTAGATTCCAAACATACCTTGGATCTATAAGATATGAATAAGTGTTAATCCAATGATCAAAGATTCCAAAAAATTCTTTCAAAAATGACTTCCAAAACCAAGAGAAATGATAAAATGTGAATAACCTGATCACACATAATAAATTAATAGCGACCACCCCATCCAGAGATCAATAGTGTCCAACTGAGATGATCATAGAAGATGAATCCATCCCAGAATGCTTAGGGTCGTTATATGGATAACTATGGGAGATACCTACCAATTTGAACAGGAATAAGTTGAGTTATATATGAAACCCCACTGGGATGAAGAGATTCATTTCTTGATTCCTTGATTCAAAATGTGAACTACCAGGTTTTCATACACACTAAAAAAGTCATCACCTCATCTTAAAACCCATGGTACATTCCATTCACATCATGAGATGTTTTTCACACAATAAAATAGTCTTTCATGGTTTATCCCATAATTCAAACTCACATTGTGTATAATACTTTCCTGATGTCAATTTGTTCTATAGCTAGTGCCTAGTAGATATCTTAAAGGACCATTCATAGTAATCCTATGATACTTCTAAAACCTAAACAATTAATACTCAAATCATAGAAAGAGCTCATTCCCCAATAATGATGTTATAGTTTCTAAGAATGTTGGATACCTTGCTAAATAATTATAGGATCAATGGTACAATCCTAGGTAATACCCTTGGATTTCCCCATATAGTAGGTGAAAACACTAATTTCAATGATGTTGTCTAAGGAAATATAGTAGTTTTAGGAAAAATGCTTATTCCAAGGAGGTAATACTATGAAATAAAGTATCACATATTAAAAACTATATATTCAGTGATCATCAAGGATTGCAATAATATTATGTTTAACGATCTGATTCCCATGAATCGTGATCATTTTATGTATTATGAATAAAACTAAATTATGGGTAATCTTCCTGATGATCTGTCAGACCCTAACATCACAATCACTATTAAATTACTTAATAATTTTTTTCCTTGTTGGTTTACCTTATTACATGGTTATCCCAATTATTTTTGGACTTATGGGGGGAATATTTTTCCTTGATACAATCTATTGTATTCCATTGTGTGTTCACTAGGGAAACACATTGTGAATCTCACAGTGTGTAAGGATAATCAATTTTACCCTTATTCTTGTGATGTAGGTGTAATGCCACGACCCCATTTACAACAAATCAGTGAATTATTTTAATACATTGTCATGATATAAGTAAATCATGTCCGAATGACTGATCAGTTTAGACGTCTTGGAAATAGATTACATACATGAATGTTACATTACATTATAAAATGAAAAAAACAACAACATTGTCTCCATTGACCACAGTCAAATCCCTTAGACTATCTGTGCAAGTCAGTCATAATACACTTCTTGTAAATACTGGGAAAATAATAGAAAACAAAGGGGTGAGCTCAGATGCCCAGTAAGGGTAAAAATTTAGCAGAAGATAACATAAACAATAAGAAAGGTGAATAATTGAAAACACATGCCTTTAAAAATAATAAACATGAACACTTTATGGAAGAAATATGAGCTAAGTAAAAAATTCCATAATAAAACATAGTCTTGGGTATTCTACTTGTCGAATAACCACATGAACCATCCATATTATTTTCATAATAATGGAATGTAAATGCTAGGAATTCTAAAACATTTTTTCAAGGCCTCGGCCAAGATGTCTAAATATTATTAAGGCATCAGCCAAAATCATATATCAAATTGTGAAAGGACTCGGCCATTTCCACCACTAATTGTCTCATGAGACCTACCAATTCCTTGATGAGCTATAACGAGCTCCACCCGTCACTTACTATGTCCAACACATCCCTCATATGAAATGGTTGAAACATAACATAAACATTAGTATTAAAACTAGCATACACAATGTCAATACTTTATACATAAAACATGAATGGTATAAAAATAACACATCCAAAGGCAATCATATCACAAAACCATCAATACAATATGGAATATTTGTATCATAATAAATCAACATCAAAGAAGTTTAAAATCCATCAATGGATGTGGACATAGATGAAAATGATTTGTATGAATGTTTAAGAGAAATATCCCCTTTTTATGAAACCATTTAAAAGAAACACAATTTAGAAGGAAGACATTTAAAGTAATTTGTGAATAAAAGTTTCCCATACCACTAAGAAACATCTGAATGGAATTAACATTTGAAAAACATTCATGTCTATATAAATAAATCCTTAAAAACCATTTTGAAAACATGGACATTAATGAGAATGATTTAAAAGTATAAATATTTAAAACATTTAAAATGATGTTTTAATAAAAGATCCTCTTAAAAATATTCCCTTTTGAAAACAATTTTATGAAACATGGACATTGATAATAAATATTTTCCAGTAAAAACATACCTATAAACAATCTCGAATAATAATGAGATTGACGAATTAACCCTTACCTTGCACTTTCCTTTGGTTAAGGGTACGTCTAACCTCATATATAATGACCATAGGATGTTATTAAATTATAATAGAACCATATTCATATTTATTATATCATACATGATTCATTTATGACTTTATACTACCCATTTAATAATCATTTTCATGTTAAATTAACATTTTGGGTAATAATCACTTTCTTTATCATACGTGTTTTAACTTGTTATTCATGATCATATCTTTTAGATAATTATTTAAATACTTCTAGAATATAATCCTTGGTTAATATATCATATATATTTAGAATATAAATATTTATAATTTGTAGATATATGAAATGGAAGGCACCATTTATGGAGATGGTAGGCCATACGTACGCATAAACGTTGTTTCCGCTTTCATATCGAATTGAACGGAAGAAAGTTAATAGGACACATCTAAGTACATAAATATATATATATATATATATCCCGTATAATTTTTATGTCATATATTACATACCAATTAATAATATTTATTTTTATAATCATCTTTGAATGGTGAATGTGAGAATGGATTTATTCGCGTCGTGGAGATGGTAATCCGTACGTACGCACGACTGACAATATCATTATATTGATGGAGAAATATTATGTAATTGGATGGTATAACTTATATACAGAATCATAAAAATGTAATATTAATTATTTACATTAGTTAAACTCGTTATTATTCCCATCTAAATAATGAATTGTTTGAATAAAAAACTACACCATGAAATGGAGACGGTAAGCCATTCATACGCACATAAGGTGACTTTGTAATTAATATGATGGATAGAATAATTAATATGGTTGAACCATTTGTATAATAACATCATATTATATAGAATATACTAGAGTTAATATTTCATAATGGAAACAACAATGAAACAAGAAGCGTAAAAAAGAAAATAATTTGAAAGAGGCGATTAAATATTGTCCTCTTCTTCAGGTTCTTCCTTTTGAGTAGATCAAAAGGTCTACTTTTTTTGGATTTCTGGTAAAAATAAGGACTCTAGGATTATTTTAGGGAAGTTGGGATTATATTTGTTCAAGGTTTGGCCGATCCAAATGCCTTTTGAGATGTAAATTTTAGAGAAGGGAAAGTTCCCTTTTATAAGAGGGGTGAGGGTCACTTTAGGAAAAGATTAAAATATTAATTTATTATACAATCCTTTTCAGTTTATAATGGCTCAAAATGAATTAATTTCGAGCATTATGTATTTTTGGGTAGCAATACTTTCAATAAATAGGTTTTAGACCCATTTAGGTTACCATTTTAACTTTATCTTTTAGATTTAACTCTTAGTTAAATAGTTTATCTTTTGCTGTGTCTTCTTGTATTCTTACACTATATGGTTAATAAACATACTATAAATTTCCAAGAAAACATAAAGTGGTTATTTAATGGAATATATAATATTATCTAAGACCTTTGGCCAAGATTTAGATTTTTTCTAATATTATATCATCCAATAATATAGTATTTATTTTAAAAATTAATTTAATCAATTTTGACACGATTTGGTATTTTGTTTTTGGGAAAGTCATAACAACCATATCACTTCGAAATAAATTTATATAATCAACCCTAAAATTTCATTTAAACCTATATAATTTGTGTAATTCATCCTAAGTATCAATTTACATTTATTTTAATATTTAAAATATCAATTATTTTAATATTTCATTAATAAGGTTATTACTGCATTATCAGTGTGTCATAAATAAATTAAATTTTCTAATGTCTAAAAACTATAAATAAAATAAAATTATGTAGGAAATATTTTTATCTTTCTAATGAATATTTATATACTAATTTATCTGATATATAGACTTATATTAACAGTGGTTTAGTTCTTAAACATTGAATTTATCTATTTTAACTCTTCTTTAAATAAAATAATAATAAATGTTCTAATCTTATACAAGTGGACCAAAGTGGGCCATATTTTATTCATAATGTTTTTTTGGACTAATTATACATATACAATAGAATTAGATCATTTTTATGGTAATTTTGATATCATTTTTACCCTTAATTTCCATATTTACTTTTAACGATGGTAAATAAAAGTTGAACATTACTATTCACCTTTTTTCCAAAATTTATTTTCATATTATTGAACCACATTTTACATAATGATATTAATCATGTCTCTAGTATTTTTGAAATTCAACTCAAATAATCGGTAAAATGAAGATTTATGCAAATTTGCAAATGCTTTTAGGAGGTGGTTAAAAGACGGTAAAAAGAATATTAAAATTTTTATATATATAAACATATTATAAAATGACTCCAATGAATTAAATTTAACTTATATATTTATTATGTATATATTTTGACCTAAATTAAATTTAAATAAAATAAATAATTATTTAAATAAAAATTCGAGTTTCACCAATAACGAAGTGTTTTTCACTATTCATCAAAAATAAAAAGTTTTCAAAAATATACCAAAAATTCACCAAAATATAATTTTGATATTACAAATTCAAAAATGAAGTCTATTTTAAAAAATTAAAAACATATAAGTTTCATTTATTAATTTAAATTAATTCTTGTTTTCACAACAAAAAATCTAGTTTTTAAAATGGAAATACTATCAAAAGATTGACATGGGTTCATATCAAATTAATATGTTAAATTACATATAATGACATAAATTTTATTAAATGATAATAGTATAATCTAATTATACTTCAAAAACATTCAATTTCATAATTTTACACTATAAATTTTTTTAATTATGAAAATTTTTTTCAATTAAAAAATAATATTTTCCAATATTTGTCAAAATATGAAAGATATCTAAAAAGTAACAAAAATTTATCCAAACTAAATTTTTTATCTCCCATGTCTAAAGAAGAATTTAATTTCATTAAATTTAATATATAAAAGTGTCAAATATTGGTTTTAAAAATGGTTCTCCATTAAAAGGCGGTAAAATTGCATTTTTTGAAAAATAATTCCTTTATTTGAAAAAATGAATTTGTTTTTTATATTATATCAAAAAAACACATAATATTGATTTTAAAATTCTATGGAATATATAAAATTTAATGTTTTTTTAATACTATTCAAAACCAATTTTGAACGGCTAGTTTGGTAAGTCGTGGTCCTCTTGAACACGGTGTTGCGTGTTGCGCAAGTTATTGAATTACTTTGATTAAATTATGTACTATGAAATCTTGGGGTGTTGCAGTAGGGCATAATATTAAATATGGATTCCATGACATCTCTCCCCCACCCCACATACCAATATACCATGTTGTAGTCTTCAACCTACAGCATTGTGGATTGGGGTATTGTGAACATTGTCCCTACTATTGATGGAACATCTACAACACATATAGGGGGCCACAAAATATGTGTTTCATAGAGTGGCGAACCATATAATAACTTGAAGGGAAACAATGTGGTCAATTTCTGGCCATTATATAAAAACTTTTGTGTCTCCCTGTATACAAAAATTAAATTTTCATCATTATGGTGGTATTTTCCTCCTATTATTTGATACCTCAAACCTAGCTCATTGTTCCATTCAATAAAATCACATTCATGGTGATTTTATGTGTCTTTACTCAAGGATTTTCTTTTATTATTAAATTTATAACAATTTGAATCACATCATATCCTATTTTCATCATCCTAGCACAAGTCTCATGATTTAAATACGTTTGGATAGGCTAAGGATCTATTAGCATGACTCTTATTTGTGTGTTTTGTGATATTATGGTTTCTCTTAGTTTAATACGGATCATTATTTCATTATAACGGTGGAATAACACCGTTATTCATGGAAGTGGTGATTCGAGGTACGTTTACCCAATGTTATAAAATTTAATTCTAGAATAATTGATTGATTCCTATTCATATTATTTTATAGATATTTAATGATCATATTACATTTGTTAATGGAATTTTTAAGATATAAACAAGGTTCTCACTAGGTTTCCATAGATTGTATATGGTTCCTTTATTTATTCATATTGTTTAAATATAGATGTTCACAACTGAAATTTAGATATAGCATTGAAGTAATTTCTCAAATGACCATAACAATTGGATTTTGAATTATTCAAGTGTGTTGGTGTCCTAATTCTAATTTCCACTCGGTAACTTATGTTCAGATTGAATTGTTTATTCTTTAACCTATGTGATTAAAACATTGAATATATTTTGGAAAAAGTGTCTTTTTATCAATTCATAGATTGTTGATTATATAAAAAAATATTTAAAAATTAGTGAATGTGAGGCCAAATTGGAATATTCAAATTTTTTCTTCTAAAATGAGTGAATCCATGAATTTTTCCTCTTATAGATGATGTGATAGAATACTTGTTAGTAGATGCTACATTTATATTTGAATTTAGGGTTAGAATAAAAGAATAAATTTTTTAGAGGTCCTCTGTGCTTATGGTTGTAATTTTTTATATAACTTAATATTTGTATACATATATTCCTATAAACACGTATATAGTCTTATCATATCACTACTTGTTATAATTTTTTTACCACCTACAATTAAAATTCCATATAAAACATAGAGTAATTGGAGGGATTTCTAGACACACATGTTGCATTAGAAAAGCATCATAATTTGTCTAGTGGCCCTTTATATAAATCACGACCAACCTTTCACCCCTCAGTAATGCTAAGTAGGGTACGAATGAGAGTTAGGGACTTTATATTAAATTAGTTTCACTAGTAAATTTTATCGTGTTCTAGTATTTTTCTAGATTCACCCTTATCTCTATGGTGTTTCTTAATTAATATATGCATGGATTACTATTTCAAGTATAATTATGATTGTTTTTATGGTAATTTCTCTGGTTGAATTTATTTTTTTGATAAAAAATGTTTTATCACTTTAAAATGAAATTTCTCTTTATGTAAATTGATTCTTCTTGATTTAAAATCATAAAAATATCATTTTTCTAGAATGGTATATTATCGATGTTTAAAAAAAATCTTTGGAATTGTAATACCCCCAATAGGATTTTTGATAACAGTGAAACCCCACTTTATATAAGTATTTTAAACTTGTCAGACGTTTATAATTAGTATTAAGGTTATACATGGCATGTGGTTTACTTATAAATCCTAATTTCTATTTCGTTCACACCTATTACATTTCAGGTTCTGGTTCAGGTTCATCCTTGATCACTATGGTAAATGATGGTTTTGAGGAGAGTTATTGACTACAGGGTCACATATATATTTAATCATGTATTTTGGTATTTTATTTTTGAAATACTGAAGTGTCAGTCATGTCATCCTTATCTTTTATTGTATTTTTGATTATTATTGATCTTATTTTGATTATGTTGATTTGTATGTTTATATTTTCATTTCTCTATTTGTCACATTTAGAAATTGAAACAATTTATTTTCATTATCATATACATCGACTGTTTTGATGGTTCTTTCAAGAATTCATGGATGATTTCTACTTCCTGTTAAATTATGTTTCTTAGGATAAATATTTCACATAATGTTCATTCATATTCCTTTTCACTTATATCTCACCCATGGGGATCAAGAATTTCCTCCATGAAATTTCATTATCTGGATTGGAATCTTGATTCAGGGGTGGATGAGGTTTGTTCATAAAATATTTTCCCTAGAGTGTGGTTTATACTTTTTACAGAAAATGAAAATTTGATATATGAATTTTGGAAATTATTTGTAGGTATAAAAAATATATTATCTAACACTATCAATGTGTGACACTGAACATCCATTAGAAGTTAGGTATTGAGTATTGTGTTTTGTGTTTTGTGTTGTTTTTATTTATTTCTAAATTAATTTGATTTTGGTTGGTGGTGTTTCTATGTTAATTAAATAGTGTTAGTTATTTTGATGATTTATGTTTTCTAAAATGATATTAGGAGGTGAACTAGTGGAACATCATGATATAGAATTGTTTAATGAGACTGGTGGAGCCTTATTACATTGATGAAAGTGACTACAAATGGTAGTTTCATAATAAGAAGAAGATTCACCAATTCATGTATCTAAAATAAAAACAATGACTAATTTTACGTTATATATATATCTTGTGATTCCATTTTTTCTGATTTTTTTTGGGATATTGATTTTAAAAACAATGTTTGAAAATAGAAGGGTCTTGTTTTGAAATTAATAAATGAATTTAATGTTATGAATTTGAAAACGTGTGTCTAATATTTTGGGATTTTTTCAAAATTGTTTTAAGTGTAAATTGTTTTAATTTACTATTTTGAAATGCCAATTTGGGATTTTAAAAAGGGACATGAGGGTTATATTGATCAAAATGACATAGTTTTGTTCATAAAGGAATGCAAAATTTTCTATGTTTATCTAACAATTATTTAAATTGGGAGATTATATTTCACAAAATGTTTCTCGAATTGAATTATTTATATTCTTTTGGAACCTTGTGTTTTTATTAATGATATTTGGATAATTAGATTTTATTTTTTCATTTTTTGTTTCTATTATTTTTTAATGTACTCCCCTAACATGTATTGATGGATTCCCGAGGGAATGTCATGGGTGTATCTCCACTTGTATACCCCTAATTTGACCAACTTAAATATTTCAATATGTATTGAGTCACCCCCTATATTATAATAATATATATCCTTTGAATATGAAAATTTTATGTGGACTATTTAAGGAATATTCAATCATCTTGTGTTAATTGAATTTATAAATCTCAAATACACTACATTCATGCTTCAATGTCTTAATTGAAGTGATGAATGTTAATTTTATGGGTGAATCCATGAGAATACCATTCACATGAGATATTTAATTCCTCTTCCATCTAGCGGTATTTAGTTGATGTTATATACGTGAAACATTATAAGGAGTTATAATGCAATTAACATGTTGATCGACCTATGTTGGATTGTGTATGTCTATTCACGAATCATGTCCTATATCTTCCAAAGTTAGACCTAATTTATTCCTAGAATGATAGATATTTAGAAATAGGTCATCATCATGATCACCAACCAATGTTTTTAGAGTTTTGTTTGACCTCATATGTAGATGTGGTGAGGCAGGAAGTTTGGGTTACATAAAAAATTCAGGAGTGCTCGAGGTGAATTATACATCCTCTATTCCCAATAGTGGTGAAGAGAGCTCCAGTAAAAAATTGTATGTAGAATTAGTATGATTAGAAAAGTAATATTTTCAATGGGTGATCCAGAATCTCATAATATACTCATAGTGGTATGACAATTAATTATCCAAAATTTTAATAATAAAATTCTCTTCAAGATTTAATTAAATTTTTTATTATAAATTATGGATATTGAAAAAACAATCTTTCTATTGGATTTATTATATCCTATCATATTTCAAAGATAGTTAAGCATCCTAACCATTAATAATATATATTTTTAACATTTATCATTGTATTAGTAATACTATATGATTTTGAAAAATCCAATTGACACATATAGATGAAAGTAATGGCCTCAAGTAGTAGGATCATACCATAAGAATCCCAGTTATCAGAGCGTCCAAGGAAGATATAATCACATGTATTTTCCATTTATGAGACCAAACCAATATAATTCAACTAATGTATTATTGAGCCCATTTACAGTAGAAGGTAAATCTCATTGAGATCGCATCCCAAACAATGTATTCTATACCACCCCCATTAAAATATAACCATCACACACCTTACTCACAAGAAATTTTAGGGTGTAATAATATGATATGTATCAATACCATAATAATAAGAATATATATATATATATTATGGAAGAATGAATATATTTTATATGTATTGTTGTTATGTAAGATATTATTTTGATTTTGATAAGATAAAACAAAAATTATATTTTTGGTAATAATAAATTTCAATATAGATATTTCTGTTGAGTAATAAATGGATTTTTTAAATAAACAATATTTTAATAATATAGTATTATTAAATATTTATTACAAAATTTAAATGAGTATATAATTTTATTTATGTAAAATGTAATTTCTATGATGGTTCAAAAACATTTATTGTAAAAAAACCAACATTCCATAATAAATATTGAATCCTTTTTAAACGTGAATGATTAAATATTTAAAAAAAATTGATAAAATAAATATTATTTTTGGAGTTAAAATATCGAAATTACTGAATAGTGAAGCTTTCATAACATTCTAAGATAGTCTACTTTTTGGGTAAAAATTAAATACAATATAATTATGTGGTGTTTATTATATCATCATAATGTTCCAAAATTGTTGTAATAAATGATATAAAATTAATTTCCATCCAAATATATGTTTCCTCTATAAATGAATGTTTTTAGGTTATTTAATTAATTTTATAAAGCCTATATAAATCCTTGAAACCCTGTATTAAATTTTATGGTTTTAAAGTCATTTACTTGCGAACCTAACTCACTTCAACATCATCAAGTTTAATATTATAATAATCTTAGCCCTTGGACATATAAAATAATTAAAGTCAGTACTCTTTGAAAGAAACCATGTGACAATAAAATGTAAAAGTTTGTGATTTTTATTACCTTTTTATATAAATTCAAAAAACTCTCTTTGGGAAATAATAATGAACACCCTTCTCTTTTCCTATATAATCCTACACAATATCACAATCCTATTCACTAGAAAATCATATACAATTTTCTTCATTTACCATCCCACTTATAAAGTCCTCCCATGGTTCCCTCATGCTCTCAATTATAATCCCAACATCCCTCTAACTTTCAATTTCATATAAATTAGTTGAAAGACCCCTTTTATCCCATTAAACCATTTTATGAGTCTTTATGTATTTTTTGTTATTCTTAAAAGAAATAACTATAATAATTCCCAAAAAAAGTTTATTTTGAATAGCATGACAATTTACACTCATGTTTATACACCTAGACATATCAATGACTCTTTTATATGGGAATTATTTTTTATATCCTACACTCCATTATTGTTTAATTAAATGTGATGAAATATAATCCTATGTTTAATGATATATGTGGAACAAATATCCATGTACATAATAATAATGTGTTGTGTGAGCCTTGAATTATATAGAACTCTGATTAATTGGGTACTGTTTTAGATTCACAAAACATCATTAAAATGATTAGGGAGTGAAACCAATCCATCACGAGACATTTTCCTTTGTATTATGATGTCTTGGTAGTTATCCTTACTTATGTTTATGATTTAATCATTAATTTTGTCACATCATTTCCCATGTTTCTTTTATGTTACCATGATATACCATTCTTTAGTGTTCATGCTTATGATTCTTACCCGTTATACATCCCATTGAAATATATATTGTCTAATATGTAATATTTTTTAATTTATTGATTATTTACTCTATTATAAGGTTTTATATATCATTCCTTTATTATGTAAATCCCCTGGTGATCCATGCATTTTAAAGAACATATGATTTCTATGTGAATGATAAGGATGTTTTCAATAACATTGTTTTATCCCATGTTCTACATATTATTCTATATAAAAAATTCCCAAATACATTTTACTTCATGATCTTATGGGTTTCATTATGTATACATTTATAAAATAAATCTTGATTAAATATGTAATAATGTAAATTTTTATCATAGTTTGTATTAGAGGGTGGTTTTTTGGATTAGGATTAGAAACACTTGAGGATTACATAAGGATAATACTCGACATAAGAAAACATCCCAATGTTTTTTAAAAGTATAGAGTAAGTTGTTTATAAATTAATACATCCCTATATAGATACTACATGTTGATATTTCCAGAACACAAATGTGCCTAGGGGTGACACATTAAAACACTACATTGTGATAGAATTTATTAGGTCCAAGTTCATGCATTCAGGCCTTACTTCACACTTGGTTTGAAACTCTTGGGGAATATGCTTTAGTAAGTTCACAATCTCAATATGAACCATAATTAAGGGAAAAATCCCATAATATTTTATTTTTCAAAATATAGCATGGATAACATAGAATGAAGCCAATAAATTCATAAGATTAGGTAATACATGTCATTTTTTAGTCATCCATTTAATATTATTAGATTCCCATTTTTATGTTTAATATTTTAAATATAATCATTTGAATTTTTTTAATTATTATAGAAAATGGTCATAATTAGGAGGAACTAAGTAAACAACCAATGTTAAGGTAAATGAGATGAGTAAACAACAGAGAATATTAGACATATGGGAGCAGAAATCAGGATCATTATGTTGATAATATCTCAGTTAACATGGGATTAGAATAGAAAACTGAATAAGTTGGAATACCCAAATTCCCCTAAGAAGGACAAACAAATAATTTAGGCCATTATGAAATAATGTACTCAGACTTTTAATGGGTTATATGATCCCTTAATCAATTAAAAATTGACCAAATACATTGATAAGATCTTCTCTATCTTCAATGATCTGAGAAAGAGAATATTGTACTAGTTATTAATTTAATGGACATAGAAACTAATTAGTGGTGGAAATTGATCATGTATATGGAACCTGAGAAAGAAATATAAGTGATGGAGTGGATGGAACTATGGAAATGTTTTTTGAAAAATATTTTCCTTACACTATTTGACATGAAATACAATGGTATTTCCATTTACTCATGAATAAAGATGATTAATCCATCGAGGTTTGTGAGGAAAACATCATTGTACTTTCACAACACTGCTTTTCTATTACCCATGAATTCAAGGATGACCTGTTATTTGTTGGGAGGAAACTGAGTCTAAAAAATCCATTGTAGCATCCCAACCTATGATCCACGAAACTGGTGCCTAGAGAAGGTTGGTCACATGGCCTCAAGAATTCCTCCTCAAACACCAGAGGCAAATGACTTTTAGGAAGGGTCTGATGTGGTATAGTGGAGAGAATATATCCTCATTTTAGAGTATCCGTTTGTATATAATAAATAGATATATAAAACATAATCATAATAAAGGAAATCTCATTGTGGAATCAAAATGATAATCAATTGGGAGAACATAAATATCCAAGAAACTATAATAAATACGAGGATCATAATGGTCGATTCATACACATGATGATGTCATGGCCTGTTGATGTACAAAAAAGGAAACAAGGTATAAATGTGAATGGAATATCCACATGATATAAAGAATACACAAATGAATAATAGGATACACCTCTAGCATCATAATAATATGCTTGGTCCTATATAGCCATGATCTATGTTATAAGAAAAAACATATCAATCTTCTTTAGTAGGGAGAATGCCCTTATCAATACCTGCATTCACAAAGTCTACTCCAATACCAAAGGAGGCCCAAGTAGAGTGTAAGATAAACATAGTAGGCCTCATCCACCAATTTATATAAATAATCCATTCAATTTACATAGAAATAAATGTTTGTGCATAAGTGAATAATAAATAAAATGAATAAATAAATACCATTCATATATGGTTCTTATAAGACACCTGGATTTAACCTCCTACTTCGGTGTAGGACAAAATATGTATGAAATTAATACCATATAAATATAATATTAATAATATATATATTGTTATATATTATATACAGGAACATTGACTACTTACATGAGTACATAAGTTAGAATATCCATGGATACTATGTTCCAATTTGACCTAAGGTGTAACTCATGCATCCATATATACTATAAAGAGCTATAAGATCAAGCTAGGGTACAAGACCTAGATATCATGATGAATTCAAGACGTCATTCCCGTCATTGGTGATAGCAATGTGAATCATCAATCCCAATACTCAAAACACATGAACATCGTGGTCCATGCCCATATTCCAAAAATAAGTATAATGTTGTGGGACATCATTCCTAGCACCTTATGTAAGTGAGGGTGAAACATCAAGCCTAAAAGGTCCTATATCCATAATTCACTAACCAATATCCATAGTCAAATAATAATAATAATAATACAGTAGGTATACCTATTAATAATTATAATCATAAATCCCTACTACAACCTATTGCTTCAAAATAATCACAATTTACATTTATAATGCATTAACAGGTCACATGGTAATTCCACCCACTAGCACTCGTTTCTGATAATCCATTTAACTTATAAGAATAGGAAAATAAAATTTCAATTTAGTAAAAACATTTATATGGTGTTTCATTGGAGTGAAAAATTATATAAAAGACGAAAATTAATCTTTACATAACCAATGTGGTGTAAATGAACAAGTTCAACATCCTATAATATGATATCAAAATTTAAATGGGTGAATTTAAAAATTAATATGATAACTTAAAAATGAAAAGAACATTTTTCATTGATGTGTAGAAATTTTAGTAGAGATAAAAAATAATGGAAGCAATATAAAAAATAAATATTTTATGTAAAATAACTAGAACACCTACCTTGGGGATATAGATGACTCATTGAATAATATTGACTATGAATTTGAAGTTGAAAATGATTAAATCAAAGAAAAATACTGATGCCCTAAAAAACAAAATATGATCTCAAACTAAAAATCCATCATATATGGGAATATAAATTATTAATTGAATAAATAGTTATATAAAAATTAATTTTATTGAACCAATTCATCTGAATGTGTTCGATTCAGAGTCTGGATATGGGAGTTCGCTTGATCCCTATGCCATGTGGTGTAAGACATCATGGGGGATGGGAGGAGGTACTACATGATGGGATATTAAGGGAGGTAGAATGATTTTGGTTAAACTATTTGAAGGACAAAAAATGAAATCTTACCATAACAAATGTGTTCGAACAATTTGTTCACATAGTAGGCCAGCCCATGTGCCAACCATGTGCTACCCACCACTTAAGTGGGGACCATTCACAGGCTAGGAACATAGTTTCCAAAACCGTGTGAAATATTTTCGAATAACCTATGTTACCATGGTCTAAAATCATTCATGGACATGTTCTTCAACTTAGACAATTTTAGAATATCAATGATGCCTCCCTTATGCATTGGGTACCTCACTCGGTTGAGTTTCAGTGTTAGCAATAACCATGTGGTACCAATGAGACTCATTGTATTTTCCTGTTTTCTAGAAATATGTTATCTGATGAAGACCTATACACTCTTGAATCCTTCAATATGTTTTAGGGTATATTTACCAAAAATTAAAAAGTGAATTCAAATTGAAAATATGAGTCATACCTTTTAGAAAGTTAATGTTGTTAAAACTTCCCCTCAATAGAGAAACACATCCCATAATTATCCATTAGAGGGTAAGGGGGATAGTATAAGAAGAGATCCATCCAATAGGCTTGTTTATTAGCTTCATGCAGCCATGTATCATCTTTTTCTCGATCGTTCTTCCGAATCACATTTACTAATAGAATGGACCTTCATCAGAGTTCCTTGATTCTCTGATCCACAATATACAATAGATACTCCTCAAAATAGGTATCTATGTCCAACTCAACCTCATCAGGTTTTAGAAAACGCGATTTTTATGGATAATATTATCAAATATTAGATAAATAAAATACATCATTCATAGATCAGTGTCTTGTAGGAATTTCTGTCTAATGATCCACTAGCCTAATTCAGTCCAAAACCAAAAAGGGTCCAACATATCGAGGAATATCATTATCTTCCTATAAATTCATCAATGGACTACCATGGGTGATTCTTTTAAGATATATTGATATCCAACCTCAAACAGAAGAGGTAATCAATGACTATTTTCATTTAACTACTATCTGGACTGAACTGTCAACAAGCACTTCCTAATAAACTAGACCCACTATGTATACTCCTAGATAAGATGTTGTCTAAGAAAAAAATCCTCCCTTTCCAATAACTAAAACAGAGGTGATCAGCATGGACTACCATATAAGGATATATATGTTTTCATCTAGATGGTAACCTGTAAGATATTATTATAATAAAATTCAATTATTATATTGTGTTTCTCCGAATATTCATAGAAGTCATAGAAATAAGAAATAAGAATGTCCACAAACACCCTAATCATATGCTCTATCTGTCTATTGGTATGAGGGTGGTAGGCCATGCTCCGAGGAACATATCTACCCAAGGCCTTATGGAAACATTTCCAAAATTGAGACTTGAAACAAGATTCCTTGTTAGATATGATAGAATGAGTACATCTATGATGATGAAAAACCTCCCTAACGTACCCCATCCATAGATTATCTACTGAGAATGTATCTAAAATAGGTATCATTTGTGTGACCTTCATCATTCAATCATCAACAAACCAAACTACATTATATACTGGAAGTGATCATGGAAAACCATTAATGAAGTCTATGGAAACATCATCCCATTTCTAATCTGGAATGGAAAATGGTTTTAAATGTTTTTCATGTCGCTGATGATCCACCTTCACCTACGTATAGGTTGTACATAGATTGGTAAAGCTAGAAATAACTTATTTCATACCAAGCCACCAACACTATAAATGTGTGTCTAAATACATCTTGGTGATAATGTGATGTACTTCTAAAGTTGCGGCAAGAAGGTCGACAATAACTCTGTATTTTAGCTTTTTGGACCAAGACACACCCATGAAAGCATAAATTTCATCCTCATCCACTGTCCAACCAAATGATAAATCTCAATATGAGATACTCTCCCTCTAAACATGGAATTTTGGATATTTTAGTTTTTTCTATCTCAACCATTATAGAATGGTATAGGTCACTTCTATGGATTATAGGATAATATAATCATCCTCCTCTTAAACCACAACATGCATCTCTAAAAACTAGGTCATCAGCATCCACTCCCCACTAGCCTCCTAAAGTGCATGTGTCTGAGGATTTCAACTCATAGTATCAGCTACATAATTGTATTTCCCAGGTGTATATGAATGTTCAATAATTTAATTAAAATAGATACATAACCAATTGGTGCTACCTATGATTAATATCACACTTCATAAAGATATACATGAGAATTTTGTGGTCCCTGAACCCCACAAAATGATCCAAAAGTAAATAATTCCTCCAATATCATAAATCATGAATTAAAACTAAATGATCAAGGATATGTTTCTAGTAATTAAACTGAATAAGAATCAAATGATGATACCCATACATGATGATTCTGTCATCCTAAATCAGAACTAATCCTTGCCTTATTCCTAATGCGGCATAGTAAACGATATAGCTCCATCCCATCTCTAATAGATTCTGGATTGGTGCTGAAGTCAATCTTCCTTTGAAATCCTAAAAGGATTCTTTATAAGCTTCTGACCATTTATGTTTCTGACACATCTTATTCAAGCATGTAAGATATTTTTCTCGGAATAATAAATCTTGCATGAATCATATTTAATACATGGAGATCCCCAAAATAATTTGTATGTCAAAGTGATTATTGGGTTCTCTAAGTAAAATACAACTGTCACATTCTCTGGGACAACTAATACTCTTAACTCTGTGATGATATGACCTAGGAAGTGAAATTTTACAATCCAAATGTATAATTTCCTGATATTAGTGTAAATATCATGCTCTCTCAGTACATTCAATACGATCTCAAGATGTTGGGAATGTTCATGTCAGGTTTTTGTATTTAAAATTATATCATGCACAAAGAAAATAACAAATAAATCAATATATTGGTGGAAAATCATTTTTTAGAGTCATGAAATCAAATTTCTTGTTATTAAGATTGAACGATATTACTGGTTACTCATAAATATCATACCTACTCTACAAAGATATGGAAGGTATGTATAATGATCTTACATGCACCTGATGATATCCCGACTATAAATGAATATATTACAAACCCCATTCTCAATATATTTGATCGAAGAGGTTTTCTATTCATGGTTATGGATACCATTACATTACCATATTCTATCCAACTTATGGAAATATATGAAAATCCTAACAATACCATGAACCTTATTGGAAAAAATGACTGTTGAAACCCATGGAAACATTCTAGGATGGATAAATCCTTTAGTATCCATGTTTTCCTAGTATTTAATGATCTCTAAAATATCCTTATGTAACATCCTATAAGGATAGATGGATATTTTTTTAGCTCCAGGCATTATCTAGATGGTTAATTTAACTCATTCACTAGAGGTAACCAATAAAATGCATCATGTAATATTTCACTAAAACAATCCACTATAGGAGAGAAACAACAATCCATATTCCCTGACCTTCCAAGAAAACATTGGTGTTCCAGACGTCCATCCTTTGATGCTCAAGTCCAACTCAAGAAGCATCATAATCTCATTCTACCACCCTCTAGTGATATAAATGTCTCCCTATAAAGATAGAAATCATTATTGAATATATAAATAAATACATATTCCATTATAATAATTAAATCAAACACTATCATTTTGAGGATGAAAAGACTGCATAAAATTTCATATACACATATCTCAAAGTGAAAATCCTTACAATTGTGCATTCTCTCTGATTAGATACCCACTGTGGTATCAAGAGTCATCATGCCATAGAAGAACTCAATCTTGAGTCATATGCTCTCCATAATTTCCTCATATATAAAAGTGTGTGATGCACATGTTCCAAATAAAGAAAAAATAATGTAGAAGTTACTAGAATAGTATATCAAACAATAGAATATATGACACTATGGTCCACCAATGTTGGCTGAAATTTTTTTAATTATCCCACACCTTGACCATTATTCACTACCTAACTAACCTAAGAATTCTCTCTCTACTAGTGTTTCATATGTTGAATCTGGATCCCTCTTCCTTGACCACCACCTTGGCCTGAGCGTCCTATAGTATTCTAGCTTTCTGCCTCATGAGATACTAATGTTCCCACTCTAGAATGTGAGGTAGTTGTATATAGCCTCATTATAGGCACTAATGGAAAGGAACTATAGAAGTTATTGATATTCCATGTCCCACAGCTACCACTACATTCCACTAGATCTCACATACATTGAGGTTTAGTGTGTCCAGGCTTCCCAAAATAGTGATAAATAAAGAATATTTCTTCATGAGCCATCTAAATTAAACTACCCCACAGTAATCATATAAAATATTATTTCACCCATTATAATATCCATTTCTTTTTCATGGTGTTGAACCACCCTGGTTCCCACCATTTTCATCACTCAAATTTATCTCAGTAATGTGGGCATGGATAACAATCTTAGAAGTAGTTATCATCTATAAGTCATTGACCTAAAATAATATGGAATATAACATCACATCCCCAAAATAATCATGTATTCATAATATAATCAATATATAATGTCAGTGGGAATCGATGAAGTTATGTAAAATGAGTATAATACTCCATGAAAGACAAAAATCCATGCTGAAGGTTCATAAATTCTCTATCCTGGTCATAAAATCAATGATTGTGAGAATATTTAGACATAAAAAACTTCATAAATTCCACACATTCCATATAACAAAGTTGGTTACCTAGGTAATGACTTCCCATGATCTCTTGGAAGAACCATGTTGCATATTGGTAGTGAGATTGACCACCCGTTCTGAAGGAATTTCCAAATTCTATAAAATTTCCTTCAAGGACTCATTTCATGCCTCTATAGCATGTGGTCCTCTATACCCAAAAAATGCGGTAGGATGTTTCAATTAAAACTCTCGATTCAACTCATCCTTGGTCTGGGAAGGTCGAGGGACACCTTACATAAAATGTATCGTACAGAAAAATCCTTCAAAAAACTATGTGTTAGTGCCCATATTAGGCACAATAGGTGGTTCCATAGGTGGACCTATATGATGTAACACTGGTATGTCACTTACAACCAACTCTAGTTCATGGTCATCCCTGCCTTCTTGGAAAACAACATGAGGCTATCTTAGTGTTGGGATTCTACAATTCCAAACACATGTCACTGGGGAGAGTTTTCCAGTTGAAATGAATTTTAGATAGGTAATAGGACACATACCTAACATTACTTTATAAAATGTTACACCTCTCATCCTTCTCCATACATTGGGTCTAGGTGATAATGGATAGACAATAATAGGCCATATGAATTTAAGAGACACCCTATCTAAGAACTATTAAGGATGGGTCTGGTTCAACATTTCATATCACAATATATGGGTTTCTTTATATGCAGTATCATTTACAAGGTATAAAGGAAATCTTCTTCTATTGAAATTCAAATACTATTTAGCTGGAACCTTTTTATTTATATGAAGTTAAATTCATATTAATTCTTATAATTCTAAATAAATATATATATAATGTGTAATAACATTTAAATCTAGTATCAGGATGTAAAAAATTATATTCAATGATTGATTAATCAAATCACATTTTAGGATTCATAGAAGTACATTATCCTTAAATAACCCTAGGAATTGTTGTAACCCAATCAAATCTCATTTTTTCTATCCATGTACCCATAGGTCCATTACACATAACATGGTATAATTGGAAAATTGAGGTTTCATCAACAATCTATGTGGGAAAGATAGTTTATATTAATGTTGGAACTCTAATTTACCATATTATATTATCCAAGTAAGAAGTTCAGTCACATTTAAGTATATAATAATCAGGGCACTATTAATATATATATATATGTAAAATGCACATAGAAATTAGATGTGGAATTGAAAAATGCATGGAATATTAGTCCTAATTTTCCTATAAAGATGAATGAGATGTCAATTTTTTACCTAAAAAATGAAAATAATTTTAATCCATGACAATAATAATATCAATATTAGTGATATCACATAACATTTGCATCAAATGAACATGAATTCATATCAACTATTACAAGATAAAAAATTAATATATAAATAACCCATCGTAGTTAATTTAGGATCCTCTGTATGTGGGTTTGATAATAGAAGGAATGTGATCATTACCATACTATATATTATCCTAGTCTTCTATATAACAACCAAACAGTACGTATAAAGGAAAATAATTCTTATGATTCCACTTTGTAATGTCCCAACCTAAGACGTCGTTAATAGATGTCCCGGGCCGGTGGGTCACATGGCCTCAAAAATACCGCACTGTGTACTCTGACTAATAGTAAGGGTCTTTGGTGGAACATTGGAGAGACTATAGCCTAATATCCTAGTAGCATAGAATATATAATAAATAAATAGATAACAGAAAAGAATAATAAAGAATATGGTATAGTGGGAAAAAATGATAATCAACTGTTGAAGTGTAAATAACCAAGAAATATGAATAAATACTATTACCCCAAAGGCTCAGTCATATACATGATTATGCCATATAATTATTATATTTAAAAAATAAAATGTGTATACCTGAGACCGGAATATAAAAAATGCTGTAAAAAAAGGCCCAAAGACTATTCCTTATGCACCATAAGAATGTGATAATTCATCTGCTCTATTTCTCTTTAATATATCTAAAACTTATCAAACAAAAATAGTGGGGCATGTTTCCTTATCCATACCTATAGTCATATTTTATAATCTGTTACCAATGGAAGCATATGTGGGGTGTGAGAAAAACAAATTATTCCACCACCAATAGTGTCCATATATAATCTAGCCAATGTACATAACAATAGGAGTGTGTAGGTATGTTAATAGTAAACAAACTGAATAAATAAATAACAGGTAGCTAATATTCCTATAGGAAACATGGATAGATATACCATCTTCTGCATAGATCATAATATTTATGATCGAAATAACATATATATATACATTAGTAATTATATATATATAGTTATATAGTATATATATATGTATAGAACTATGTACATGAGGTCATAAGAATGATTATACATGGATACTATGTGATGGAAGGAACCATGGTGTATCTACAGAATCCATAACTAGTTTAATGATTTATAGGCTCAAGCAATGGTATAATCCCTAAATATCAAGGTGACTATGTGATTTCATTCCCATAATTTGAGTCGGTGGGGTGAGTCATCATTTCCAACCCCAAAAACAATGGAACATGGTGTTCCATGAACATAATAAAAATATAATGGTATAATATATTAGGCTGAGATCCCGATGGAATAGAGTGTGAAATGTAATTCCCATCCATTCCCTTATTCATAGTTCACTATTTATTCTACATGTTCTAATAATAATAATAATGTGGCTTCACATCTTAATAATTTTAATCCATAAGCCGTATTATAACTAAGGGTATCGCAATAAACACAAGTTACATTTATAATTATATAAAAGGTGGCATGGTTGTGCCACCCAATACCATTAATTAGGGTAAATCCATTTAATTATTATATTTAGGAATACCCAATTACAAGTCAAGACAAACATTTAGATGGTGTTTCGGTCCATCAAATAATTAAATTAAACAGGGAAATTTAACTTATCACACCAAAAGGGATGGAAATAAATGATATAAAAAACAGTAACAAGATGGAATGGATCCATGTGACTATAAAAGAGTGTGTATGTTAACATAGAAATGAAAATCAAATTTTATGATGTTTATTTTAAATGTTCATTATAACGTACAATGGTGAATGGTATATAAAAACATAATTTATTTTTGAAAAACTACTAGAAAACTTATATTTGGTTCATATATGACTCCTCATCCAATATCAATTTCATGATTGATGTAGAATAGAAAAAAATTTAGAACCTAACCAATACCCTATAAAAGGTAATCTGTGATCGCACAAATTTAACAAAAGATATTTGAAGACAAATTATGAAATGAATAAATATGATTAGAGACCATACTAATATAGATCCAATTCATCCAATGACATTTGATTTAGATTCTAGATGTAAAGGATACCTTGAACTCATGGTTAGGAGGAACAAGATCTCACTGGAGAAATGAGGAGGTGCTACAAGCAAGAATAGGAAGAAGGGAAGAAGGATCTGGGTTAAAAAATCATAAGAAAAACAATATTTCACCCTAAAAATGGGGTCTCCTGGTCTGTCCTCATAGTTGGCCAAATAGTGTGCTAACTATTTTCCATCCACATCCTATGGAGCGATCCAGAATGGGCATGGTACATAGTTTACAAAACATATTTCATGATGTGAAAAAATCCTCTATCCTCATTGATTGAAATCTCACACATTAGTACCCCTTGATTTTCAAGTTTGTAGACTAACAATGAAGCCTCCAATGTGCACTAGGAACCTCTCATTATCGAGTCATGTAGTTAGTACTAACTTTTTTCTAATTGTGCATCCCATTCTGTTTCACTATTTTCTAGAACTCAGGCCTCCAAAAAAACACCAAACACTCCCAAAACAACCCTTATTCCATAATGAATGTATATAGTGATTAAATAATGAATTCAAATAGAACAAATGAGTTTTAGAATTCGGAAATTCTTTATTGTTACTTCCATGGGGATCTAAGAAATTGACATCTATAATGAAACATGTAGATATTTCCTCGTATTTGAAATTGAGATTAGTGAATCTCAAGTTTATAAAGGGGATAAGAAGTGGAATGTAGAGTTTTATTCTTGTGGTGCACTAAATAAATCAGATGATTTTAAGAAATATTGATTTCCCAATTTTCAAATATTTGGATAAATTAACCTTATAAATTTTCCAAGGAGTTTAAGGAAGTGATTTTAGTGTAGATAAGAATGGAAAAGAGATAGTGATTTCCTATGGGATAAACTGACTAATGTGATAGATGATTAAAATTATCTATATACACTAATCCCTTTTTTAAATTTTTAAACTACATGGAACAAGGGTACATTGAAAACCAATATAATAACCCAAGGGTGGTTAGAGATAATCATCAATAAAAACCTACAAGACACTATGGGAGAGATTATTCCATCACAAATGCTGAGGAGGATCCTAAAAAATGATGTGTTGATAGGTATTCTAGCTATTAGTTAGACAATATTGAATATTTTTTTATTCTATTTCTACACATTATTTAATATAGTGAATGATTAGTAGAAAAATTAATACATCATCACCAATCATGGAAGTATATCTATAGATGAAAATGGAGAATGGGAAAATTATTGCATCCAATGTATATAAATTATCCCATATCAATTTTTGTGGGCTAGACTTCCCATAAAACTATGAGATACTCTATTTAGTCGAATTTGATGAAATTAAGGGTGTGGATTGGGTTCATTATATAGATCTTACATAAATTTTCATATGAATGGAATCACTATTCATATCATGAATAGTCCCCTTATTCTGTATAGATGCAATGCGAAGGATGAATCATATTTAGCACAAACATATAGAGAATGGATGTTATTTCTCTAAGAGAATTATTATCTTAATCAAATGATTTATTCTATGTTAAAGGTCTACATTGAAGACATGACCATTTTGAGGGAATACACTAATTCATTTCCTAATGAATTTTATGGTCTCACTCCTAGATGACAGGCTGAATCTTCAATTGAGCTTATAACATGGGTTATTTCAACATACATAAATCTGTATTGAATGGTCTATTTGGAACTTGGGGAGATGAAAAATAAACTATAAGAGAATCTGGATAAAGGGTTCACATGCCCATGTTCTTCACCATAGTGTACACAATTCCTCTTCTTCATGATTACTTAGGTGTTAATATTATTTTTCATTATTTATCAGGAGATAAAAAAGTTCTTGATAAATAAAAAGTATCATATTCCATTTATTAATAACACTTTTCATCAACTATGTGTAGCACAATACCTTTCAAATATAGATCATTGGTCCGGTTGTTATTAAGTAAGGTTGAATGATGAGGATATCCGAAAAACTGATATATGTACAAGGTACATGCACTATTATTTCATATTAATTATATTCATAATCACTAATGCTCCAATAATATTCAAGGAAATTATTATTATAGTCTTTAGATATAACATAGATAAATTTTTTATATTCTTTATGAATGAAATAATAATATACTCCAAAATAAAAAAGGATTATGAGTACCATCTGAGCACTTTTCTAAGGACCTAATGAGAGTACAACATTTATGTAAAGTATAGGAAATGAAAGTTATGGTTGAAGGAACAACCATTACTAGGGAATATTGTCACAAGTAATGGTATATATGTGGACCCTTTAAAGATATAGGAAATTCAAGTATGGTCGAGGCCCATATTTTTTATAGATATCCATATATTCCTTGGACTCGCATGCTATTATTGTTGATTTGTGAGAAATATCACATGATTCTAACTAAATCAAAGGAAACTGACTCACTAGTGAATAATCTTCTTTTAATAATAAATGTGAGGAGAGCATCGTGTAGTTAAAAAATTGTCGTATCACTACACTGTTACTTATGCTACACACAAGTCTGGAATAACTCATAGTATATAGTGTTTCTCAGGAGAAGGGATTGGGTTTTTTACTATTGTATAATGAAAAAGGGAAAGAATATGACTCAAGGAAATTTAAATTTCATGAATAGAACAACCCAACACATAATTTGAATTTGGAATGAAATTATATTCAAGATGAAAATATGGAGGAATTATCTCCTAGGGGAGAAGTGTGAAAGTTATACTAATAATAGGATCCACAAGAATATATTCACTCATAAAGAGGTTATTATTTTTCATAAAAAATATTTAGAGATTAATAAAAACTATGACAGCACAATACAAGACCATCCTGGGAAAAAATATAATTGAATACACTCTAAGTATAATTGATATATAAATTTTATCACTAATGATAATCAATAGTGATTCTATTTTCATAATGTTTAAAATGATGGACATGGGAATCATAAGGGAATGGACAACACCAATCATTTCACAAATTATTCCTCAACTATCAATTATGGAGAATATAATTTATTCATAAAGAGATGATGTGTATATTCAAAAAAATGTTGATGATCTATAAAAAGAGAAATATGAAATGTTCAAAATTAATTAAGAAGAATTTGTATGATTTGGGTCATAACTATGTGTACCATCAATTCCAACATGAAAGAAGAAGCTTCTAGATGATGCACATAGATCGACCTTCTCAATCAATATAGGGATCACAAAGATGTATTGAGATCTCCAAGATCACTATTTTGGAATAATATGAAGATGGGGATTGCATAATATATGTCAAGGTGTCTTTTAATTCTTAAAGTGAAGGATGAATGGAAAACATACGTGGTTTGATTCAACGATTACCTACACCTACATGAAAATGAGAAAACATATCTATGGGCATTGTCACTAGTCCTCCAAAGACATAATGTTGAAATAACGTTATATGGGTAGTAGTGGATTATTTTGAAAATACTTGTGACATCATGGAAATTAGAGTGGACTTATCAATCATTCAACTTGAATGGATATACATTTGATTAGTGGCGAGGCTTCAGGGAACACCACTATCAATAGTATCAGATCAATACCCAACATTTAACTATAATTTTTTGAAGATTCTATAACATGGTTTAAATACTATGTTTATCTTCATCAATGATTATCATCCTAAAAATAAATTACATTGTGAGAAGACTATCCAAGGACCCGATGACATGTAGAGTACATGATTGATGGACTTAAAAATAGGATGAGAATAACTTATTCCTATGTTCTAGTTCTCATAAAATATTAGTTTCTAATCAAGAAATCATTTGGACCCCTATGAATCGATTTATTTTAAGACGTGTAGAACACCATCATGTTGGGGTAATGATAGTGAATGAACAGTACTAGGATCTAAAATTGTCATGTAAATGGTAAAAAAGGTCAGGACCATTCAATAAAAAATCAGGGTTTCTCTGAGTCGGCAGAAGAGGTATGATGACAATTGTCAATGAGTCCAACAGCTTGAGGTTGGAGGCATGGTATTCATCCTCATATATCCATTGAATAATGTCAACATATCATTGGATTAAGGGAAATCTTAGTACAAGATACATCAGTCCCTTTGATATATTTGATCACATCAATGTGGTAGCTTATCGACTAGAAAATGATTCTAAATTATCTTAAGTAAATGATGTGTTTCGTGTATCCATATCGAGGAAGTACATAAGAGACCCTATAATGTTTGAATCCATATTTTATACCATTAGAGAATGACCCCTAATATGAGGAGCAGTTGGTTATGATCATATATTATAGAGACAATGTTCTAAAAATTATAACAATTCCCCTCATCTAAGTGCTATGAGGATATTTTTTTTTGAAGATATGACACAGGAACTAGATTAGGTGCTAAAAAAATCACACTTATCTATTTTAGTGTGTTAAATCAAAATTTCAAGGGTGAAATTTTGGAATGGGGATGATTGTAACGACTTAACCATTTATAAATTAAGTTCTCATTATGAATTAATTAAAAATGTTATCATGTATTATAGTTATAGAATTGACATGAAATTACCATGTTTTATTATATCATATCAAATTTGAAAGACCATTAACCATCACAACTATTGATAATATAATCATTAAATATTGATCATTTGATTAGTATAAATATATGCTTTTGAAAAATCCCATTAAAATATAAAAATGATGTGATGGTATAAACTAGTAGGATCATACACTGTGAAGCGCATTTATTATAACTATTGAGTGAGATTGCATCACTAAGAATTTCCCATAACAAAATCCGATCCAATATCCAATAATTATATCCAAGGAGATTCCATTTATGGGTGAAGTTCATGATCATCTAGATCTTGGATGAACCCATGTACGCTGAACCACCCAATGAAAATCTCACCATCACATAACTTACCTATCACAAACCATCCTGAGTCAACCCTGAATTGTTCATTCTCGGCTAGTCGGCGATAAGTCCAGAGGGAATAATTAGAGTACACAATGGGATTATTTCTCCCAAATATAAACAATCAAACAAATAGAGGAATGAAATGGACAACCCAAAATAAATTAAAATTAAAATTGAACTGAACATTATTTATACAAGAAACTGAAAGTAAAAATAAACCAACAAGTCAACTAACAAGACTTGATGACAAAATAAATCAATTTGATCCCTTTGGTCACTCTCCAACACAACGATCACAAACTTCCCAAGGAAATCGAACTCAAGCTGAAACCTTCACAAGGGCTAAAAATAGATGAATACTATAAGCGTGAGTATTAAAACTCGGTAGGTTAGCCAGATAATATATTCCAAATGAACATACATTATAATAAAAGAAATATAAATATGAAGTTCTAAATACAAAATATAATGGTAAGTTATCTAAGTCAGGTCCCATGTTATAAAAAATTTACCAAACAAAAACATTCATGTTTTATAAAAAATAATGCTAGAAACAATTTTCAAAGACATGCAACTTGAAAATGAAAATAGTTCTCAAGAGGGATTATTTAAATAATGTCCTCGGTTAAATAAATCACACTATCAGATGAATTTATCATCCAAACTCAACATTTTATGATGGTGAGTACAAATTATTTAATGACTACAAGTCAGGATAACACCCCTAGAACATTAGGTAGTTGTGAGCCCCATGTAGCTCATTTCTCATTGAAGCTAACAAAATTAGATATTTTTTCTCATGCACAAGAGACACTAGTAGGGATCATACCCATATCCTAGTGGTCCTCCAAAAACATCATCATTATATTTTAGTTAGTGTTGTCATTGTCACACTTGCTACGTGAAACATTGGCAAAACCCCACAGGATCACTAGATTACTAGTACGCATCCACCCACCTTGATACCTGGGATTATCATTAGTGCTCATTCCGGTTACACATATTATCAAATGCAACTTCCAAATGAAAAATAAATTCCCAAACCATAAACAAAAAAATTCCCATAATCATTGTTCACATTTCTATCACGGATCAATAAACAACTTAAATTTTTCATAATGAAATTTCAATGAGTATAATGAGTCATTGCACATAAAACTCATTCAAAAACACTCTTTTAAAGATAAAATACCAAAAAAACCTACCAAAAAATATTTGGAATCCCTAAAAACATTTAATAACTAATTTCATGGACCATAAAACAATCCCAACTAACGTAACATATTATATTCATGTAAAACACCCATTCTTCATTTTTAGGAATGGCCAAACTGGCCTTTATATGTTTTTACCAAACTAACATTTTTCAATGCCACAAATAATACATTTAATAATTATGTGATAAAACACAATTATAGGATTATAAACATTGTAAACCACCTTGAAAATATCCATATTTCTTATCCATTACACAACCCTTTTTATAAATGTGCCAAATGGGCCTTCCATTAGCAATGCATGTAAAAATACATTAGAATAAATACAAATTGTTTATAAAAACCAAAACCTTCATGGAATCCAATTAAGTAACCCAATAAAATTTCTTTCGCCACATCCAATATGTTTATAAATACAAACCAAACACCAATCAACACATACAATCCAATTGCGAAACTTGCAGAACACATCGCATGCACTTATATTTAAAAAAACTATTCCTTTTTAGAACTAAAAAAGGAATAAAACATCAATTTAATTCCATAAATTTATTAAATATACTAAAACATGTTAAAAATACCACATAAAATGTGTGGAAGCTAGGAAATCATTTGATCAAACATGAGGTGTGCCCCATTTTAGCAAAACTACACCACTTTAAATAAACATGGGTTTAACCACTACATGGCACACCAAACAATTTATCCAAAGAATAAATTAAAATTTTCAGACAATGAGGTAGATTAAAACAGCATGATATATATTTATCTTAAATAAAATGGTAATTTTCAATGGGAAACGTACGTTAAATCCATGGAAGAATGGAAACACACATCCGAAATCACCCATCGTGGGTTTGTAAACCCTAAAACAATGAAGAACATCCATAAATGAATATAATCCCCCTAAAATATCATTAAAAACATAACATTGGGTATTTAATGACCAGGGGAGAAGCAATAATCATGAAATAATAGAATTTGGAGGAAGAACGAGGAGAATAGAGAAGAAATCTCTCCTTCGAAACAAGAACACTCTTCATATTCCCTTATATAGTCATCCATAGAGGAATGGGAATGGATTGAACATTATTGGAGAGCATCCTAATGTCTGGAAGAACCACATAAAGAGTATTTGGAGAAAATATAGTACAAATTGAATTATTTATGAATGACACAAATTACAGTTGTAAAATATGGATGGTTTGAGATACATTGAATACTATTTACCTAATCTATGACTAATATGAGCTCCAAAGACGAAAAATGATACATGGAGGTGCGGCTAGATTTATTAAAATCTATTTGGTGTTAGAGTCACCAAAAAATATTAAAAAATGAAAATGATATAAAAGGAACAAATTATTTTTAAAAAAATTGGAAGTGGTCCCACAGGCTGGCCTAATACCTAAATAAGTAAGTCAGATTCACCATGATTATGAATTATTATACTGTACAAAAGTATATGGTGGTTTGAATATTTATGATGAGGAAACTAATAAAATTTTATTGGTGTTAAATTTGAAATGGAAAATTATAAAAGAAACAAAATAGTTTTTTGAATCTAAAAATGGGCTAATGGTTGGCCCAAATCATGAGGTAACCACCCGTTCTCCAAAAACACCAAAAAAAATAGGGAAACCAAATTAGTATTATTATAAATATATAAAAGTTAAAAACTAAAAATTAATCTCACCTAATACCCATAAAGAGGATAAGGATTTTCAATGAACATGATCAAAATCAAGACATGAAAAATAACCGGGTGGGACAAGTCTCCCCACCATTAATGATTTCCACCCCCGGAAAGCCATCACACATAATAGCTGATTGAACTACACCTAAGTAATATGTATCAAAATGAAACATCCTATAATTCCTAGGAAATATCTTTTAGTCTCAATGTAACTTGGTCTTCAATCACAAACAAAACACCAACTCACAACCACTTTGTTAAAATCGATGTAAAGGTCAAGCCACCACCTCCCCAACCATGCCATGAAATAGATTGTTGGACCTTCTCCCAATAAACCCAAAGATCACCCAAACCATGTTCACTAATAATAGAAAATTACTTTGGGGAGTTTGGAAGGGCTCCCCACCATTAAATCACAACTACCAACCATGAAATCCTTAAAGGAAAGATCTGGGGGACCCGCAGTGGGTCTCCCCACCATTAGAGACCAACTAAAAATGAAAAAAAAAGAATTAAAAATGGAAAATAATCAGCCCTCACCCATAAAGACCCAACAAAACTCTCACAATACATCTTAAAAACCCAAGTTGAGAGGGTAACAACTTGAACATCTAATCCACCCACTCCCGAACAGCGGGGACAAGAACTGGACCATCACATTCTGCACGGATCCAGACCCCCACCACTAAAGGAGGGTTGCGAAGGGGAACCAATCATTAGTACAATAAAACTAAAAAAGGACAAAAATGATCTACCAAAAATTATCCACCTACGAACTTGTAACACCAAGACCTCACTCGACTTACACAGGCAGTCTACAGACGGACATTGATTTGAAACCCACATCCATGAAGGCATAACCGTAGATACTGTGTGAGCAGTAATACAACTATGCACGTTGTGACAAGAGGAAATTCATAGTGATGAAGAGCAATGATATAGAAATAGAAAATAACATACCACAACCATGGAGTTAGGATAATATTCGAGCTCCCCACACCTATAGTGTTTTCTTGACTGCGTGAAAAGCTTTACTCTATGTCATATGGCTGGAGACCCAATTTTTGTTGCATCTTCTACACCATAGTTAGGAGCTATGAATAACATTATCTCATGAAATTAAATAGATCAAACAAAACACCAATACCTAACAGAGACTGAGGTATACACAACACTATTCTAACACTCTTATAATGAGGAGTGAAATGAACAAAGAACACTATAAAATACACCAATCAATCCGGAACACAACTGTTGTAACTGAGAGAATCATCATAACAAGAAGGCAATATAAATCGAGCCCAAACATCACTATATCTCAAAAAATGGGATGTGGATTTATTTGAAGAACTGGATCAAGCTTGTGAAACAGGATAAAAACATTAGGTTAAACAATTGGAAATCTTGCATACAGAAAACTGTCTATGGACACATCACAACATCCAAGACATCTTTAGAAATCCACTAAACATTACTCTAAAACCAAGCCACCAAGAAGATCCCATATCAAGACAGAACAAAAGTATGACATCTCGATCACACATAAGCATACTAAATAAACAAATCTTCTATGACATAGAAAAGAACATTCAACATAACAATCAGTTTATAAAAAAATGCCACAATTTTTCAGCTCAAAAAACTTTTGAAATAAAAACTAACTCGGTGGATTTCCACTATCACCAATGGTGTTTCATCTAGTCACACTCACATGTACATTTCCATGAAGCCCTAGGAAACCAACCTCTATTCAATATAGGCCATCCTTCCAGATATCAATAAAACCATTCATGTGAGCACCCATGAAAACACCAAAGGCTGAAATAAAACAACATCATTCCAAAAAACATGTACCTTAAAAAGGAACACTAACCACCAAATCAAGACATTTTTCAAATTTCAAAATATAAACATCAATTCATCAAGAACCATTTTTTTAAAAACCTACCCATTTTCATTTTTAATTATTTTTAATACAACCATTCTACTCCCAACAACACCTTCCCATTTTCTAAAATTCAGTAACGTGCCTTTTCCTAATCGGGTGGCCATTGAGACCAATACCCTTTCTAGGAAAACACCTACAACACAAAACCAATTTCCAAAACCACTTCATCAGATTAAAACACTTATAAACATCCTAAAACACCACATTTAAAAAATATTTAGAATACATTTAAAATTATTCATTCTTTCAAAATATTTTTTTTCAATAAATCACATGTTTAGATTAGGAAAAATACAATCCCATTAAATAATTTACTCTTCCTCCCAAAAAAGTGTTTCAAAAAAATCACATCCTTCCAAAACCATTCTTATATTTTATTTTTGAAAACACCTTCTTTCAATTTTCAGAAACCAACAAATCCTTTAGAACCCATTTTTAGAATTCTCATACAAGGATTTTCATAAAAAATCCAAATTCATGAAAATTACAAGAGTCCCACAAAAGGGAACTTGTGTTGGTAGGTTACTTGACCATATGGTTGGTGGCCATATGTCAAACACACCACCAACGTAGAGAGTCTTCCTAGGACCACACCTCGGCCTTCAAATATAATTTCAGGCCATGTGAGCTCACGAAGACCATTAGTTTAACTCCCCATGTTGTATCCCAACACCAAAAAATCAACAGAACCCAACACACTCAGAAAATCGGACTTCCCTTGGACAAAAGAGGATCCGAATGAGAAACCATTTGTGACGCTCTACCCAAAACAAAACCTCATGTCCCAAAAATAATAATCCACTACCTTTACATCCCCAAAATAACAAGGTATATCTAAAAATAATTATTAACAATGTGCTGACCTTCTTTGACACTATTTTCTCATTAACCAGCCTGAGTAAACCCTAAACCGGTCACCCATGCCAACCTGCGACAAGTCCCAAGAGGGGTTCCCGATCCTCCCAGGATAGAGAAAATCACTGAGGGAATAAATGATGTACAAAAGGGAACTATTTCCCCCAAATATAAACAATAAAACAAACAGCAGAAAGAAATGGATAGCCCAAAATACATTTACATAATAATTTAAGTGAACATTATTTGTACAATAAACTAAAAGTACAACTAAACCAAACAAGTCAACTAACTAGACCAGATGACCAACTCACTCCATGTGACCCTTCTGGTCACTCTCCAACACAATGATCACATGTCTCCAAAGGTGATTTAACTCATTCTGAAACCTCCACAATGGCTGAAAACAAAAGACGACTATAGCTGTGAGTATTAAAACTCAGTAGGTTAGCCTGATATTCTATTCCCAATTCAATTCCAATAAAATAAAAGAAATATCAATTTAACGTTTTAAATACATGAAATAAATGTATTTATTTTCAAATGAGGTCACACAGTATAATGAATTTACCAGAACAAACATGCATGCTTTAAAAAACGAATTCTAGTAACAATTTTCAAATAGGTGTAACTTCAAAATGAAAATAGTTTTCAAGAGGGATGGTTTAAAGAATGTACACTTTTATATAAATTACATGTTTACATGAATTTTCCAACCCAAACACACCTTATGTCAAGGGTGAGTACAAAATATCCAATGAGCTCAAGTCATGAGAACACCCATAGGTACTGGATAGTTGTGAGACCCATGTACCTCGTATCTCAGTGAAGGTAACCATAATAAAAATATGTTCTCATGCACACATGCCACTAGTATGGTTCATTCCTATAACCATGTGTTCCTCCAACAAAACCATCATCGTAGTTTATTTACTTTTGTAATAGTCAATCTTTCTATGTGAAACATGGGCCAAACCCCACAGGATCACTAGCATACTATTACACATCTTCCCACCTAGATACCTAGGATTTCCATTAGTTCTCAAACAAGATACACTTATTTTAAAATACACATTCCACATGATAATTAAATTACAAAAAAAATAAACACACAAAAATCCAACTAACAAGATTCACATTTCCTTCACTGATCAATAAACAACATAAATTTTTCATAAAACAATTTCAAAAAGTGTAATGAGGCTTAGCGCATAAAACTAAATAAAAAACACTATTTCAAGGATATATGCACAAAAAACCAAAACAAACCATATTTTTCAGCCGGAAAAACATTTAATAAAATCATTTATCGGACCATGAAACAATCCCAACTGACGCAACATGGTATATACATGTAAAACACACATTCATCATTTTTAGGAAACGCCAAATTGGCCTTTAAACAATTTTACCAAACTGAAATTTTTCAAAGCCACATATACCAAATTTAATAAAAATGTGATATCTCATAATATTATGATTCAAAACGTTGGTAACCACCTTAAAAATACTTAAATTGCTTATCCATTACACAACCCTTTCTATAAAAGTGCGAAACGGGCCTTCGATTAGCAAAACATGTCAAAATACCTTATAACCAATACACCTTCATTCCAAAAACCGAAATCTATTTGGAATCCACATAAATAACACAAAAAAATTTCTTTCCCTGCTACCAATATGATTAAAAATCCAAACAAATCTGTTTAAACCACACTCAACACATAAAACCCAATTGAGAGACTTACGGAACACATGGGATGTGATTTTTAACAAAAAAATCATTTTAAGCAAATAAAAAGCGAATAAAACAACTATGGTATGCCATAAAGTTTTTCAAGCTACTTATACATGTTGAAAATACCATAAAAAAATTTTGGAACTAAGATATCATTTGAACAAACACGCGGTGTGCACCGTTTTAACAAAACTACACCAATTTACCAATAACATGGATTTAACCGCTACATGGCACTCCAAAAAAATTATCCAAAGCATAAATTAAAATTTTAATAGTATGAGTATGTTGAAAAAATAATTAAATAGATTCATCTTAAATAAAAAGGTCAGGTTCAATGGGAAACCTACCTCAAATCCTTGGCAGAATGGAATCGCACAACCGAAATCACCCGATGCGGGTTTATAAACCCTAAAACTATAAATAACATCCCTCAATGAATATAAACCCCATAATAAATCATTAGAAAACCTATAACTATATCATTCATGAGCAAGGGATAATAAATATCCATGAAATAATGGAAGGAGGAAGAGGGATGATAAAGGAGAAGAAATCTCACCTTGGAAACTAGAAAACTATTCGTATTCCCTTAGATCTACACCCATAGAGGGAAGGGAATAGATTGAAAAATATTGGAGAGTATCCTATGGTCTGGAAGAACCATGTAATGATAATTTGTGAAATATATATTAGTAATTTAATTATTTTGTAATGATACAAATTACTTTTGGAAAATCTGGACAATTTGAGAAATATTGAGAGGATTTTCACTAATCCGCGAATAATATGAGCTCCAAAGTGGAACGATGGAACATGGGGGGTGATCCTAGGTTTATTGGGATCAAGTAGAAGGTGGAATCAATTAATAATATTATAAAATTAAAATTATACCATTAAATAAATTTTTTAAACTAGAAATGTGCCCATGGGCTGGACCAATACGTAAATAAGTAACCCAAATTCACTATGATTATAAAATATTAAGGTGTCCGAAAGGATATAGTGATTTGAATATTTCATAAGAGAAAATGTATGAAGTGTAATGGGTGAAATTTTTTATATACAACTTATTTATAAAAGAAAAAAAATATGGTTTTTAAATATGGAAATGGGCTCATAGTTGGCACAAATCATAAAGTAACCATCCTTTCTCAAAAAAACTCCCAAAAAATAAATGTGGAACCCAAAGTAGGAGTATTAGACCAATATGGATATTAAAAAATCTAAATTAATATCACCCAAAACCCAAGAAAAAATATTTGGATTTTCAAAGAACCAGATCAAAACAGGGACATGAAAAAAAACAGCGTGTGACATTACCCTTTGGGTGTCTCCAGGTATAATATATTTCTAGGTATCAAGACCCTAATATATATATATATATATGTATAATTTATAGAATAAATAAAATATTATTTATTATTTTTTTAACTTCATAAATATTTTTTATTTTGATATGATAAAATTCAAATTATATATTAATGTAATAAATTTTTTAAATTAAGACATTAATTTTTAAAAATTAGGGGATTTTTTTAATAAATAAGATTTTAAAAAATATTATTATATTATTATTATTGTTATATGTAAATAAAAATATAATTCTTATTATTTAAAATTTAATATCTTTAATGTTTTGAAGTATGTTATTGTCAAAAAACCTAGCATTTCTAAATAATTGTTTTTTCATTTCTAAATGTAAAAATTAATGTATTTAAAAAATATTTTTTGAAATAAATATTATTTTCTCAATCCTCACATCAACTTTATCTGACGTCTAATTTTTCAACATTTTCTGATACATTTGATATTTTTTGTAAAAATTAAATATAGTACAAATATATGGTCTGTATTATAACATCATAATGACTCAAAAGTGTGGTAATTAATACAATAAAATGTTTCCATGAAAAACTACATGTGTTGTTGATGATATCTTATTTAGTATATAAATATTTTATGAATAATTTGAATCCTATATTATATTTTGAGGTTTTGATAACATTTCTCTAAGAACATGAATCACATACACATAACCAACAGGAATATTTTAATAATTTATTCTATTCCCATATAAAATAACTAAAAACACATATATTTGTTTGGAACCATGGTAAAACCCCATGGGATGGTTTGTGGATTTTATTACATTATTATATAGATTCTCAATCCTGCATTTGAGAAATAATAAAGAAATCCCCCTCTTTTCATATATAAACCCACCCAATCTTCTATTCCTATTCACTTAAATCACATGGATCATGTAAATAATCTACCCTTCCCTATATAGATCCTTTCTTTCAGTACCAATATCTCATGAATCTCATCCCATGATTTTGTATTTACCCTCTCATGGTATGACCCCTATACTTCAACCCATTTATCAAGAATATTAATCATTTATGCCTTTTATTTATAATTCATAATGTTCTAATACGTATTTACACATCCCAATTACATTAAATTTTATTAAAAAAAGTATATTAGTTTTTGTGTCTTATTACGTAATTTATGAATCTTTACATGTAAATGCTATGCTGTAGAAAATTCCTTGTGATTTTTCCCTGCAAAACCCGTGAATTGTAAATACCATCACTATTTATAATCATGTGTATTCACCAGACATAAATTTTTTTCTTTAATTGGGGACTCATATGCATGTAATCCACATTCCTTGATCATGTAATTAAATGTGATGAGATATGATCCTATGTTGAGTTATCATTATGAAACATTTATTTTTTAAACTGATAGGAAATAAATAGATGCACTTAGAATTATATAGCACTCCAATATAAAAGGTAAATTTTTTGTACCCCAAGACATCATGAAAGGGATTAGGTAGTGAAACTAATCTATCATTGTAAGTTTTTCTCCTTTTTTTGATGTCATTTTTATTATCTGTGACCTATGTTTATGATGTCATAATTAAATTTTATTCCCCATTTCTAATTTAACATTTATTTTACAATATTATACCATGACGTATTGTTCATGTTTATGATTATCAACCCTTGTATGTGCCCATGAAATTTAAATTTCCTCACATGAAAAACTTTATTCATGTATTTTTTATTTATTATCTTACTTTGTTTCATACCTCACCCATTTCTTTTAAACATCCCCAAATTTTCCCATGTTTTTTAGAGAACAATTTATTTCTAAATGAATATTAAGGATGTTTTCAATAATGTTGTTATATCACATGTTCAAGATATTAATATATATAACTAATTCACAATGAATCTATAATTCATTATCATATGTCTTGTATTATGTTTACCATTAATTAATAAATCTTTAATTAATGTGTAAAAAATGAAATTTTTGTCATATGACATTGACGTGCTACTTGGTCAACATACAGGTTCCTAATAAGCAATCGTTTCTAGAATCATTGAAGACCTATCATGGTTTATATTATAAGGATCATATGAAATGATTTTATAAATTAGTATCTTAGATAGGGATTAGAATTAGATATAATAATTCAATGAAAACTTATATTCAACCCGTTGAATCAGAAGTTTATTCAATGGTTGTTTGATATATTTTTTCCCTTCATTGATTATTTTACCATCATTTCGCTCATTGGCCTCTTATTAGAGGAATTTATTTACAATATTTATAGAATGATATATCTTATAAAAACAGTTAATTTATTGGTGGTGTCTTAAATTTTCCTATATGGTTGGTAGATTTATTTGATTTGGGTATCTTATGTTGAATCCCTTTTTTCATCAATCATTTTTTTTCCAATTTAACTCATTTGATGAAGGATATTTGAGTGGAATTATAATATGGTGGGGATGAAACCATTTCTTTCTTGACCTCGATTTAATGGGTTATTTGTTTTGTTATTAGTGGATCCATGAGAGGCTTATTGAGTGTGAACTCCCAGGACCCACTCACTTAACAGTATCCTGACTCGATGGCCCTGATGCCTCAAGTACACCTTCCCATACACCAAAGGATGTTGACTTGTATATAGGATCTATGAGGTTATTCTAGGGATACAATACCATCTTTTCTCAATGTGATACAATTTTAAATAGAGGAAACAATAATGGAATAATATAAAATAAAGGAAAAAAGAATATAAAAACATTTAGACAAATGAATAGACATATATAAAAAAATATCCAATATCATATACCAAATGATTATGTAATTATATTATAAAAAAATCAGGATAATAGATCCTTGTTGATAGCATGCGACAATACATGCTGTACAAAATCAAAAAAAATTGAAAAATGTTATCTCCAACAGAATCATGAGGACAATACAAGCCCTCTCTCACCATTATCCACCGTAGCATACAATAAACAACCATCCATATATGGGATCTTCAATTTTTCCCTTCCTTCATCCATGAAGTATATCCGGACACCAATCGTTGGCCCAAAAATAGTTCGACTACAACACATTAGGACACCCTCAAAATTTTTAACACTATTCAATCGGTGAATATAAAATGTGGAGTGTGGATAAATGATGAATAATGATAGTAAATTAATAAACCATGTCAACCTAGGTTCCTCAAGGAAAACATATTTGATGAATCGTGCTTTGATCTACGGTGGATGTTTAAACCAACTATGATAAGGGACACTTGTTTCAAATAAGTTGTAATAGAATATCATCATAACAATGGATACATAATGGAATGTACAACAATCCCAATAAATGATGAGGAGATCCATGCCCATTATTTTTAACTAAGGAGATATGGAGTGTCATTTCCAATAATTCCAAATAATTTATAGGGAGATCCATGCCCAACATCATCTAATAAATGAGTTGTATAGTTTCTTGTCCATCAATTACCAAAAATTATGAGGAGATCCAGGTTCAACATTTGTTAACCATTTCACAAGGACCCATTTCCATGGTCCAATAATTTTAATCATTTATTTCAATTATTATTTTAATATAATCTAGGAGAACATCCTTCTCACTTTAATTTCACCGATTCATTTAACCGTTTCAATATGAAATCACAATTTAAATGAATAACATTGGTCAATTATAGTATGTCCAATTCATTAAAATTCGATAGTATATTTTTTTGATCCATTTCCTAGATACAAGGGATTTATTTAAATACTTTTACAGTTAATTTAATCTTATTTAGTAACAACACAATAATGGATAACGTCATAGTACTTCTATTAAAATTTGAATAAATCATCAGAATAATTCAATTAATTTGTTTATTAACATGGTTCATGAAGGAAAATACAAAGCCACATAGAAGGTCATTTTGTCACATCGGGGCTTACAGAGGATCAATGAAATTTAATATACACACAGAAAGGGGTGGATCAAGTCGAGGTCACAACCTATGAAAATAAAATTTACATTAAAATGGAAACTATTTAATGGTAATAGAAATCTATTAAATTAGTTTTCATTTTATTGTAATTGAATTGATTCATAGGTGCATATCATGATGACGCATAATTAAGACATAAATACTTTTGGGATAATAACTACACCACCATCCCTAAAATGGTAGAAAACTCCTCATAAATCAAAAAAAATTAATTAATGATAGAAAGGTAGAAATTATAAAAGTATAAAAATACCCATAAAATACGAAAATTATCTCTCATTGACATAACATCGAATAAGGCGATAGAATCTAAAAATGGATACAAGTGGAATCATAAAATTATCAGTAGTTATCCAACACGATGAACAATGCATGAATCATAGCATATATGTAATGCCACAACCCTAGTTACCTAGATTTAGTGCATTATTACATAACATTAGCATGATTCAAGAAAATCATGTCCCGAAAGACTGATCAGTTTAGTAGCCTTTGAAATACAAGATACTTTCATGAGTTTTACATTACATTTTAAATTGAAAAAAAAACTACCACAAAATTAATTTCATAGACCACACTCATATCCCCTCATACTATCCCTACAGGCTAGTCATAAAATAATTCTTCACGTCTTGGGAAAAATAACTCATATAAAGGGGAGAGCTCAAATGCTATGTAAGGATAATAATATAGAGGGAACATTCATAAAAAAACGTAAATATTTTAGGGAATGTATAAGAATAAAACAAAAACATTTTAAACATGAACATAAACATAATATAGAAAATTTAAAATCAAAAAATTCTATTTACTTATTCAGATAGATATCCTATTAGTCGAATAATCAATGCAATATCAATAGCCACATACATAATGATGGAATTCATAATTCTTGACTTCATAACCACATAGTCATGAACTTGTTCCAAGACTACAAATAAAATTTCGTCAAGGCCTTTTGCGAAGACTCTAGTTTGCCTCATCAGACCTACTGATGCATCGAGGATCTATAGTGGGATCCACCCATCACTAACTAAGTCCAATGTATTCCTCGTATTAAAAGGTTAAAAAAACATAAATATTCGTATTAAAACTAGCATACAAAATGTCAATACTTTCTACATAAACCGTGAATGGGGTGAAAATAACACATCAACAATCAATCATATCACAAAACCTTCAATATAATATGGATGTTTTTTATCATAATAAATCAACTTCAATTAAGCTTAAAATAAATAAAAAGATGTTTACATAGATGAAATCAAAACATTTTTTTAGAGAAATATCTCTTATTTTGAAATAATTTAAAATTCATATAATTATAAAATAAAACATTTATTTTTGAAATATTCTTATAATCTTGTACGGGAATTTTTGATGATGTTATAATGGAGGAAAATAGTCGCACCTACCATATAAGTTAAAAAATTCTTACCTTAATTTTGTCGAAAAGGTCATAATGTGCCTTTTTTGGAAAATGATTGAAAGATTATTTTCAGAACATATATGTTCATATAAGGGTATAAATGAATTAAACACATTTTATAGTAAATAGTATAATTGTTTTGAAATACATATCTAAGAATCATGGATGTGGATGATAAAGACGTCCCAGTAGATAATTACGTATAAACAAACTCAGATAATGAAGAGATTGTGAAATTAACCATTACGTTGTTATTTTTCATAGTTGAGGGTAGGTTAACCTATTATATAATGGTGAAATAATTGTTATTAAATTATACAAGAACCATATATATTAATATGATATAATATATGATCTTCTAATATAGCTTGGTTAATGATATTTCAATAGTATCATCATTTCAGTTGTTAACTAATTCGTTTTCCTTTATATGCTTTATTGTGTAAGTAATGTTTTTTTTGGATATGATGTATCTTATTCATATTCAGAATGATATTAAGTTTTTATAAATTATTTTTTATCATAAAATCAAAATTATTGTTGAATGTATACGATGGGGAATGAATCACATTGCGTTCGTTGAAACGGTAATCCATACGTACGCATGAGAGACAATATCATTATTTTGATATTAATATAATATATAATTGGATGGTATATCATATGTACTGAATCATTGTCACGCTTTATTTATTATTTACATAAATTATATATCATTATTATACCCATCCTAATTATAATGTATTGAATTACAACTAACTTGCACATGAGTCACAGCCCGGTTGGAGAGGACTCTTAAGTGCATCCAGGTGACCCTGTTTGAAATCCAGGCGGAGGAATAGTTTACAGGATAATGTAGTAGACTTTAGCAGTACAATAGTGTGCACATTAGTAGTATTGTAGCAGGAACTGTGCAGGACTGTCGTTGGTACTGAAGCGGGAACTATAATCGGCACTGTTTGGCACTTTAGTAGCCCGAAATTTGACCATGTTAGGGCCTTCGGGCCACCAATTTGGCCCCCCAAGTCCTATAAGTCATTCGTTCCTCCCATGAATTCGTTCTAGTAAGGCCTTTGGGCCACCTCAAGTCCTACGGGCCACCTTAAGTGCAGATAAAAACCAGACAACATACAAAGAACAAGCTCTATAAGGAGGATGAGCGAGGAGCTTTAACCATAGCATAAGCTACACAGATTGCAAGAAAGAGAGGGTATGGGTCCTGCCATCAGGACAAGCCTGTTCATGCATTGGATATCCTATCCTAATAGCCATGCGATGGTGGAGAGCTGATTTCACAATGAAGATGATGGGGATGAGCAGTTCAAAGTAGTTGGTCTTGGATGTATGTAATGTTTAAAGCCTACGGGCAATGAATTCCTCTAAGGCCTATGTTCCTTGTAATAATTATGCCTATGGGCCTTTTAAGGGTTCCAACTCTCCCCTTTAAAGGTAAATTATCAAAAATCAATAAACAATTAAGGCCTTCGGGCCATTAGTTGAACTACACCACGATGTGGAGATAGTAATCCTTACGTACACAATTATGGTGACATTCATTAAAAGGATGGAAAGAACAATGAATATGGTTGTACCATATTTATAATTAAATAATATTACATAGATGATATGGGAGTTATTATTTTATAATGGAAAAAATAAATAATGAGGAAGTGGAAGAAGAAAGGATCTTGAAAGAGGCGATGAAACATTTACCTCTTCTTCGGGTTCTTCATTTTGATTTGATCAAAAGGGCTGTATAGGTTGGATTTTTGATTAATGTAAGGCATATAGGATGAAGGGATGATAGTTGAGAGGATATTTGGGAAGGGTTTCGATGATCCAAATGACTTTCAAGGTGTAAATTTTAGAGAAGGGGATGTTCCTTTTTATAAGAGGGGTTAGGGGCACCTTAGGAAATGATTGAAATATTATTTTATAATAAAATCATTTTCGGTTTCTAATGGCTCAAAAATAATTTATTCCGAGGGTAAGGTGGTGATGGGTCAAGAACCACTCAACCAATAGGTTTTAGAGAGGTTTGGATCACTATATTAACCTTATCTTCTATATTTAACTCTTTGTTAATTTGTTAGACATTTATCATGTCTCTTTTAATTTTTATATTATATGGTTAATAAACATAAAATAAACATCCAAGAGAACCTGAAGTGGTTCATTAATAAAATATATAATATTATTTAATACCTTTAGGAAAACCTTGTATTTTTAGGAATAGAATATGCAAATTATTAATTTAATATTTGTTTTAGAAACTCTTTTATGTCAATTTTAACACTATTTTCTCTTTTATTTTTGTTAAAATTCTAACAGCATTATTACTTTGAAAAAAAGTCATTTAATCCATAATAACATTTCACATTAACATAGAAAATTCGTGGATGGATGAAAAACTTTCAAATTATATTTATTTTAACATCTATAATACCATTTATTTGATTCTTTCATTAATAAGGAAAATAATGCATTATCATTGTGTCATAAATAAATTTAATTATTGAATGTCACAAAATTATAAATAAAATAAAATTATGTAGGAAATATTTTTATCTTTATAATAAATATTTATATTCAACGGTATAACCTATATAAACCTATGTAAAAATTGTTTTACTAAAAGATATATTCTTATGTAATTTTTTATTTACTTTAACTTAATCAAAATAATGTGTCATTATCACTTACAAGTGGCTTCATGGGGTCCCGAAATCGACCCAAGGATTCCCATGGTCGGACATGTATCAGAAAACCATGTTATGAAACATTTTAGGGTAATTTAATATTATTGTAATATTATTTGTGTTCCCTTATTTACTGGATTTACCCTTTAAACATGATAAATAAAATATTTTCCGAAGTAATTATTAAAAATGATTAAAAATAAAATTCACCTATTTGTACAATTGGGAACTACTGATTCTAAATATGGAATCCATTTTTCTAAATTCAAAACATATAAGTGGCATAAATTAATTTAAATATAATTTCCGTTGTCAAAACAAAAAGTTTGTTTTCAAGAAACAATAACTATCAAAAGATTGGCACTTGCTTATATCCAGTTTAATTTTGATATAATGTCCAATGACCAAAATTGGATTAAATTGTAAAAATATAATCTAATTATACTAAAAAAATATTCAATATTTTAATTTATCACTATAAATTATTTTTATTTAAAAAGTTATTTTTAATTAAAATTCAGTATTTTTCACTATTCATAAAAAACTGAATGTTTTCAGAAAAATAAATAAAATTCACCATATGATAATTTCGATGTTCCAAACCCAAAAATGAAGTCTATTTTGAAAGATAAAATTTATATAATTTCAAAAATTGGGTATGACTATTCAAAACGGCTAGTTGGATTGGTCGCGATATGTTATAATCTCGAAGTTACATATAACACAAGCTATTAAATTATTCAAAGGGAAACGTACCGTGGAAGATTTGGGTGTTACATTCTCTTGGCCATCATATAATTTAAACCTCAAAATTTCTAGAATATTACTGTATAAAAAGATTCGGGTGGTTCTTCATCATAAGTTCCTCAAGTTCCTACGTTTCCTCTTCCATTTTATGGTTTCTCCATAGAACATTTACAAGACAAGTTGTATGGTTTCTCAACACTTGTTATATTGTATCATGAACCTTGAAAATATCTTTAAAATAAGATATATTGTGTTCCACATCTAATTCCTCATTGGTCAATACATGCATTTGGCCAGGCATGTATTTTTTGAATAGCGATACGTGGAACACATCATGAACTTTGGAGAGACTTGGTATCATTGCCAAACGGTAAACTACAACCCCAATTAAATCTAGAATTTTGAATGTTCTGATGTACCTGGGAGTCAACTTAACCTTCTTACCGAATCGTATAATTCCATTCCATGGAAATACCTTTATTTAAACATAATCTCCTTCCTGAAATTCCAAATCGTTCATTCAGTTATCAGAATAGCTATTCTGCCTACATTGAGCTGCTTTGATGTGGGTTTGGATTACCTTCACCTTTTCCATCCTTTCCTCCACAAGTTCTTTTCCTATGTGTTTTCTTTCACCAACATCATCCGAAAAAGTTGGTGAATAAAATATCTTTCAATATAACGCTTAATATGGTGCCATTTGAATACTTTAATGGAAGTTATTGTTATAAAAAAATTCTACAAGAGGTAAATATTGACCCCACATACTTTTAATGACAAGTGAGAAAGATATCAACATGTTTTATAAGGTTTTAATAGTATGTTCTGATTTTACATCAATTTGAGGGTGGTAGGCAGTGCTCAAATGAAGTTCAGTATCCAGGGCATTCTAAAAACATATCCAGAATCTTGATATAAAACGGGATCATGATCAGAAACAATCGATATGGGTACTGCTTGAAGTCTTATAACTTCATTAATATAAAGTCTTGCAAAATGTTCAAGTGGAAAATCTTCTCTTATAGCTATAAAATGTGATTACTTGGGAAGACGATCAAAAATTACCCATATTTCATCATTCCTTCTAGGAGTCCTTGGTTTCCCCATGAAAATGTCCATTATAATAGTATCGCAATGCCATTCAGATATGGGAAGAGGTTTCATGACTCTTCTAGGCTATTGCCTTTCGGAATTCACTTGTTGACAAACAATACATCTTGACACAGAATCAGAAATCTCCCTCTTCATGTTGTCCCACCAAATTTTTTTTTTCAAACCTCTATACATTTTGGTTCTCCCAACGTGTATAGAGAAATTAGAGCTATAATCATCATCAAACAATTATATTTTTAGATCAGGTATATCGGGAACACAATGTATCTTCCAATATTTTAAAATCACATCTTTATATACGAAGTAACTCAATCTCCCATCATTCAAATATTTATTCTTCCTTTGAAACTCCTCATCATCATCCTGGGATCTTTTTATCCTTTCTAGTAATGATGGTTTGGAAACCATTTGAAATATCATTGATCTTTCACTTTCCATGGTTATTCCCGTATCCATATTTACTAGATCCATGTATATAGGATCCTTTTCAACTCTCATCTTGTTCGAAACTCTATGATCCTTTCGACTCAAAGCATCTGCCACCTTATTTTCCTACCCCGGGTGCTAGTGTATAGTGAAATCCTAATCTTTCAGTAGTTCAAGCCATTTTCTTTTCCTCATTTTGAGTTCATTATGTGAGAAAATATACTTTAAACTATTGTGATCAGTATAAATCAAACATTTTTCACCATATAGATAGTGTCTCCATATCATTGAAGAAAATATTACAATTGCTAACTCAAGATCATGAGGAGGATAGTTTTGTTCATGAATTTTTAGATATCGTGATGCATAGGCAATAACTGTATCATTCTACAGAAGGACACCACAAAGTCCTTTATTAAATGCATCACTATAAATAGCAAACCAATCATCACAGATGGTAGATTCAATATAGTATCATTGACTAATCTCCTCTTCACTTATTCAAAACATTATTCACACTCTTTTGTACAAAAAAAATCTAACCCCTTTACGTGTGATCTTGGTTAATGGGTTAGCCAATCAGGAAAAATTCTGGACTAAACACCAATAATAACCTCCTAAACCAATAAAATAGCATACCTCAGTTATACTCATCAGTGCTGGTCATTCTTGGATTGCCTTTTTCATTGAAGGATCAACATATATTCCATCCTTATATACAATATGGCCATGAAAAGATATATCATGAAGCTATTATTCACACGAGCTAAACTTCCCATATAATTCATTTCTTCTAGGAGTCTTTAAGATAATGCACAAGTGATTTTCATGATCTTCCTAGATTTTAGAGTATACCAAAATATCATTAATAAATACCACTACAAAGTCATCAAGATATTCCTTGAAAACACAATTAATTAGATCTATGAAGACAAAGTTTTCATTAGTCAATCCAAAAGGCATTACTGTAAACTTGTAAACCTCTTACCTGGTTCGAGATGTTGTCTTCAAAATATCTTCCTTCTTCGTGAAAAACTGTTTGTATCTTGATCCAAGGTCAATCTTTGAAAAATATTGACCTCCAAGAAGTTGGTCAAATAAATCATCAATTCATGTTATGGGATACTTGTTCATTATTGGTATAGCATTGATCACACTGTAGTCAATGCACAACCTCATAAATCCATATTTCTTCTTAACAAAAAGGACAGGGGTTCCCCATAGAGAAACACTAGGGAGAATAAATCCCTTATTACTCAATTCCTATAGTTTTTTATTTAGTTCCACCAATTCCATAGTGGCCATTCTATAAGGGCTCTTCGATATGGGTCTTGAACCATGAATTGAATCAATGGAAAAATCAATTTCTCGTTCTGGAGGATGTCTAGGTAAATACTCATTAAATTCATCAACATACTCTTTCACAATAGGTACATTCTCTATTTGAACATTCTTTTCCTCACCCACGGTTATTTTATTCTCTTCTTCCCGAATAATTAAATTTAATTGAGCTGTTGGGGGTGGATCTAGATGATAATCAGGTGGTGATGATCCTGCTTTAAAGATAAGGTGTTCTTTATCATCATCCTCGAAAATAGTAACCTCTTTCTTCATAAAATAATTTTTTTCTTCAGGGTCCGAAAGCCAATCCATATCAAGGATTATATGAAATTTAATCATAATTATGGCGATGAGATCAGCAGATATACAACATTTATATTAACTAATGGGAACCAATTCACAAAATATTGTTGCAATGATACTTCCCTGAGGAGTTTTGACTGAAAACTCCATTGTTTAATAAAATCAAAAATATCAAATTTTCTTAGAAAAATTGGATGATATGATACAATCTGATGATCCAGAATCAAATAATGCATTTTCTAAACTTGAGAAAACCATTAAATTACCTTACACCATGTCTTTCGGAGCATCAACCTCAACAGTAGTGATTGTGTAATATTTTCCTTGTTCCCTTGGACATTTTTGGTAACCTTCCTTGGATCTTAAGACATTCATTTGCATAATGCCCACATTCTATACAATTGTAGATTTCAACATTAACAACCTCTTTATTCACCATGGAATCATGAGCATAATGGACTTTTTCACCACACTTGTAAAAGACTCTCATTCCCTTCAGACAAGTCCTGTGGTGTTTCATTCCACATTTACTATAGGATGGATATTCAACTATTTTCCACATCTCCTTATTTCCATTTCCATAGTGTTCATCAAATCTCTTCTTCTTTTGCTTTGAATTAATGATGCAATACATAGAGAAATCATTTTCTGTCTTGATATCACATTAGACAGTATCTTCGTACGAAAAGAAAGATTTTGAGACTAATTCATGACGGATAAATGGTTTTCTCCCATCAAAGAAACGATCAATCTTATTTCTTGGGATACAATAATAATCTTCAGCATGCCTTGCTAACCTTGTAATGTTAGCTTCATACTTTGCAAAATTCTCATCCCTTTTTTCCCTCAGACACATAAATTTCCTTTCAATATCTACTCGATGGTCACGAGGAATGTACTTTTCTATGAAAATATCTTTAAACTACCTCCATTCAATATTTGATACTTCATAATCTTCCTTTTTGTTTTGAATCAATGACCACCATTGATCAACTTCTCCAGTGAGGTGGTAAACTGCCATGACAACTTTTTCTCTTTGACTACTCCCCAAGGCATGGAATATTTTCTCTATAGAATTTATCCATTACTTAACTACTAATGGATTTGTACTCCCATTGAATGTTGTTGGTTGTTTTCTCATGAAGGGATCTAACATTGACCATCCACGCTGTGTATTAGGGTGCTCTATAAAGGTAAGGTTATTATTCAATACCTGAGTAAGTTGTCCCAGTATGGTGATAAACTGATCAGCACCAGTTGCTTCACTAGCTCGACTATATTTATCTTGAGTAAGTGGGAAATCCCTACATGTATTACATGCGTTGATATAGTTTCTATTTCTTCCACTAGGTTCCATTTATACAAAATTGGATAACGTAGATTTGTTTATGATTTAAAATACTTAATTCCAAACACGTAAAACACATAACATAAACTGAGAAGTTTATAGATATAATCCATAATCATAAAAATGGTTTCATTGAGGGTGTATATACTCATAAACACATCATAATTATTTGTAATGAAAATGATAATTTTCCTAAGTATATACCATGGGAGTGTTGTAATCAAGAGTACAACATCGCCCATTGTCCTGAATCAGTTCCCCTTCGAGTCTAACACAAAGCGGTGTTTTTAGGTTTTAGCCCTAGGTACATTTGTGCCAGAGCCGCCTCTGCCTGGTCATATCCACACAGGGATGTATTTTTTGGAAGACTCATAAAATCTCTACAATACCAAAACTGTAGTAAGTTCTTCTATACTAATTCTCAAATTCTATCTTACGGTAATTTATTTAATCAATGTTTATCTAATTCTAGATTCCATGGTTTGTACTAAACATCCTCTAAAACCAACTATAACGCCCTGACCCCAGTTACCCAATGTTGGTTCATTATTACATAACATTGGCATGATACAAGGAAATCATGTCCTGAATGACCGATCAGTTTAGTAGGTATTTCTGACGCTTTCCACTAGGGGGGTTGCGCACATTTGTCACGCAGGGGAGGACGTGTAGCTTGTGGCCCCGCATTCCCGCTTTCCAAAGGTGGGTGGCATCCGTTCCTTGTTTAGGGACGTCTACTCCTTGATTGAAACTGGGATGATGGGATGTCGGTTCTTCCTTCCATGTATTTCTCATCGGAACTCGTCACCTAGTCCGGGTCTCCCACATAGATTTAATACAGGTTCGTGAATCTTGTTCCCAGTGCCATATCTTTATGGACACCAGTTAATTACACTGCTTCTTTCAAGACACTCCAAGGGGTCTGGTCGGGGCAGCAACCTTCGGTGAGGAGAATGGTCATGTTGGGGCGTTGTTGGTGTGTCTTGACGCTAGGGGATTTCCATGTCTGTCTTAAGTCCCTTATTATATGGATTCTCGAGGGTGCAGAATCCAGAGCCATCCCACATCGAATGCGGGAAATTAGCATGCCATAATCATGTATCTAATGTTTTCCCCATATTACCATGTTCAACACGGGGTATGTCATGAGTTTAACGTCTTGTAGAGACGGTTACGCCAAGGGCATGTCTTATAAGATTTTCCTCAGCTTCCCATGTGTAACACGGGGTATGCCACGAGTTTAACGTCTTGCGGAGACGGTTACGCCAAGGGTGTGTCTTCTGAGGTTTTCCTCATCATCCCATGTTTAACAAGGGGTATGTCGTGAGTTTAACATCTTGCGGAGATGGATCGAAATGATCGGAACACTGAGAGTGGATCAGATAAAAGGTCCCCCTGAAGGGAACTCTGATGTTGGGGCCAGCATGTGGGCAGCTTCCCAGATACTATAGAGTGGAATGAGGTGGCATGATCCCACCGAGATGTGGCTACCCGGGTAGGAATCAAGATGGGTGATGGAGTGAAGGTGGTGTGAACCTCGTGGAGTCTTCCTATGTACCATGCCTTGACATGGATGAAAGACACCGTAGTTCGAGCATAAAGTTTAACATCATGCGGGATGGGGGAATTTGGGGCTTATGCTCTGAGGAAGTCTATAATGGTGGTTTTGGGTATTACCCACATAGGCGGCCCATAATGGTGGATATGGGGCTTACGCACTGAGGTGGCCCATAATGGTGGATATGGGGATTATGCTCTGAGGAGGACCATGGTTTCATGAGGCTTACTCTCTGAGGCAGCCCATAGTACTGGTGAACCGATGCAAAGGGTTCAGAACGACTGAGTGGTGGGCTTGAACCTCATGGAGGCTACCTACGTACCATGATTTACCATGGATCAAAGGCCGCGTAGTTCAGGTGGTATAGTTTAACGTCATGCGGGATGAGGCAAATAGTTTAACCTCATGTGGGACGAGCCAAACAGTTTAACGTCGTGCTGGACGGCATACAGTTTAACGTCCTGCGGGATGAGGGAATACAATTTAACATCATGTGGGATGGTATACAGTTAAACGTCATGCGGGACAAGGCAGACAGTTTAACGTTGTGCTGGACGGGAAATTTGGGTTTTACGCTCTGAGGCGGCCCAAAGTTTTGGAGAACTGACGTGATGAAGATGGAACGACCGGGTGGTGGGATTGAACCTCACGGAGGCTAACTACGTACCATGCTTTAGCACAGATAAAAGTCCATGTAGTTCACCAGGATAGGGATTACGCTCTGAGGCGTCCCATAGGAGGGTTTCATGGTCGATTCTCACTCTAAGCCCACATGAGTCACGCTCGATGTGAGAAACAAGAAGCAATAGGGACCAGATGATCACGTCGCGAAGGGTGCGTCCGTGAGAATTGGAGAGTGGATTACGTGTTGAGAAACCATTGGTGCCAGGACATACTCTAGGATGGAGTCCCGTGATGCAAAAAATCACAGAGGGAGAGGGATTTCGGACCGAACAAAGAAGATGACGTGTTCCCTATCACACCCTCCCCTAGCCTTGGCTATGGGGAAGTACGAAGGTGCATGGGTGCTGCCTTCTGTAAGAGAGGATAGGGGCTTATGCTCTGAGGCAACCCTTCTCCCGTGGACAAATTCCACTCCGAGTGGGAGGATATCATTCCATGTGAGGAAGATTCCATTCTCATGGAGACAAGCGGTGTACAGAATGTCGGAGCTGGGGGGGACCCTGCGTGCGAGGCATGGGGTCGGATCACAGTCTAATGTCATGTGTTGAGGATGAGTTTCTTGGATGTTTGACATCCTGAAGCTCAGGCGAGGTGGGTTCACTCCACACCCCTAGGACTTACATGCCAAACACCCTCTACCCCTTGTAGGAGGGAAGGTATCGGCAAGGCCGTGGCGAAAGGGGGCCGCAGGGCGAACCATCGAGGGGTCAACGTTAGTGTGGCTATGAAAATAAGCAATATCTGTTAGCGTGTCTATGTGAAGGAGCATAATCCAAAGCCACGCATCGGGAAACACCACCCACAGGACCATGAAATTAATTCATACGAGCCTGGAAGGCAATACGGGAAAACAATAAATGGCGTGCATGCCCGGTATAGAGGACATTGGGCGCCTATGCAGGGAGGCACCCCGGGGGGTGCCAAGGTGAGGGGTCATGGGGTTTGAGTGCAAAGAGAAGGGTTGCACGCAATACACCAGGATGGCGCATAATTGGGGCAGAGGGATTGCACGCGGCTAGGGGGATTGCGCGCAACGGGCATGGATTTTTCATGGGGGCAACGGTCGAACCCTAAGGTAGGGAAAAACCTAACAACGAGATTGTACGCAATTGGGTTTCGCACGCAAAGGAGGGAGTACATGCAATGGAAGTGATTGCACTCAAAATAGGAACCCTGAGGAGTTTTTAATTTTATTTAATCTGGTGGGATTGCGCGCAAAGGAGAACCACGGGGCAAGGTTGCGCGAAAAGGGTCAATACCTGGAAGTCATATTGCGCACACAGGAGTCCAATTTAGCACACCGGAGCTGGTACGAATTTAGAAACACCAAAACGGAAGGGGTACCCTTCTATTTATAGGCCTCAGCTATCGCAGAATTCGGGCGGCTTGCAAAATCTTCTGCTTCAGGACCGGTCGGCGCGAAAGGCCACACCACACAGAAATGGGGGCGGAAAATTGCATGCCCCACCGGTGCTTTTTCTCCAATCTCGGACTACGTTCGTGCGAGAAACATTTTTTTTTCACAAGTCCTCATTAATTTCGTGCACCACTTATGGGCCCTTCGGACCTATACTCCGAGTTCGAATATGACTTCACTTCGTCATTTTGAAACTTCTTCTATGAGTTACAAACTTTTTCAGCATCTACAAATACCCCCCCTCGGAATAGGATCAGTGAGTGGTCGCAACGATCAGATTCCGAGGGAAACGCCGGAATGCCGAAGTGGTGGATTTTGTGGTCACTTTGTACGTAAAGGCCAAATGGGGCGCGCAATACTCTGGGTTGGCTCGTAATTTTCTTTTCGTGTGGCGTGGAACCCCAGCCTCGCCTATATAAAGGGGTGTTGGGTCCCATGTTCTGTACTCTAGATTATTCGCGTGATAGGATCAATGCTCTTGCGCGCAAAAAAATTTCTGTGGCTGCGCGTAAAAAATGCTTTGGAAGTGTGTAATTCCTTCCGGGCTTCGGGCATATTTCCACGCAAACTCGGGGTATTTCGCGCCAATTGTTGCTGATGTCGCGCCTAACTTCTGAATTGTGCGTCACGAGTCCAGATTGTGCGCATCATTTTCCAATTTTGCGCACCTCATCCGGATTCTGTGCACCTCATTCTGATTTCACGCAACTCTCAAGGAACTCATGATGGTCATGAACCAGGTCTATGAGGGGGAGGCCACCACTCGTAGAGATGAAATAGAGTCCAATGAAGAGGTTTATGGTGACAAGGTTGTTGTTTCCGACAACATTACCTTGTTCAACCTGTAGACACATTACCAGAAAGGGTATCCTCTATTCAACAACCTCTCACCTTGGAACTTCGGCATCCTGGAGATGGTCCCACTGCTAGGCTTCGAGGTGGACACACTGCAGTCATGGGTGACCCGAGAGGACAACCTTCTCTGTTACAACATCACCAACAATGGCCATCCTGCTAGAGAGACCAAATACAAGGAGGTGTATGTCCTGAACCTGAGGACCAGGACCATTGATGGGGGTGATCCTGTTGTAGAGAGCTCCTCAGCCCTCTATGCGACCACATTTTGTCAGAGTATCATGGATGATACTAAGGGCTGGATACAAGATTAGGACATGCTGTCTAGAGGCAACTTCACCAGTGAGTGGGCCTGGGCATACTGGTTTTTCCATACGTCCGACCAATTCGGGGCCGAGCTGCAACACATTGGTCTGTTCGATGCGGTGTGGACGTCGCAATTCCACTTCTACCATCAACCCGAACTTAGGCCGGAGCTGTTTACCCGATGGTCCTCTGACACCGACACATTCCATATTTACCATGGGGAAGTTGGCATCAGCCTTTGGAACGTTCATTGCATTGGAGGAATCCCACTAGAGGGCTACCAATACGAAGAGTTCACCCCTCCAACGAACACCATAAAAGACAGGTCACGGACCCCCATGCTAACGTGCCACCTATTTGCACTGGCCAAAGAGAGGCTGGGGGTCAAGGAATTCCTAAAGGACATTGCCTACAAGGACTAGTTCATCCAGTTCCTGGAGAAGGACCATGTGGTCACGATGTCGGGACAGGGAAAACGGTGCCCAACCGCGGCTTAGAGGAGAAAGAATCGGTCGTACTGGAGTACCATGGAGGAGTGGGAATACAAATTGTGGGGATACCACTTCATTGAGGCCCAGGACCCAAACTTCCAATATGCCGTGTTCCTCGCCACCATCCTGAGCGGGTGGCTCCTGCCGGTGTGGGACACAATAATGGGAGTCCATCCAGCAACACTGGTGATGGAAGGCACCATGGCTGCCTACAAAAGGTTCAATCTGGGGGTCCTCATGCTCGCTAGGTTGTATGCCATCCTGGGACGCATCTCCAGAGGTCGGTCACCTCGGAGGGTGTGTGGCCCCTTACAGATATTTCATGGATGGGTGGCGGGTTATCTTGGTGGATACACCTTTCCAAAGGTCGTTTGTCCTCCAGCAACAGCATGCGGCCATCTCTCCTAAATATTTCCAGGGTTGCACTGATGACGCTCAACGAGGAGGGTGCAAGGATCCGAATCGGTAACCACACCAATTTTGACTTCAGCACATTCCCCACCCTGGTCGGCCATATGGTGGATAATGGGCAAGTCTCTCTGGAGCAGCAAGAATACTTCTAGAGCATCCGAGTTGGGGTGCATGTAGCTCGGATTGACGGGAAGATCATCTGCGAGCCTTATGTGCCGTCCCGATTCGTCAGGCCGTTTAGGTGCCTCTAGTGAATGTCGAAGAAGGTATTCACAGACATCCTAGAGGAGAAGAATCCATGCGTATTTCACCAGATGTGGTTAATGTTCACCACTTATGGCTCTTGTGACGTCATTAACCTTCCTCCCACTAGGGTCGATGCCGACCTATCAATAAAGTATGTCAAACACTGGACTATCGCGTACCCTGAGGGGATTTTACGCAAGAGAGTCCGACAACTCAAGACTACCCACGTGGAACCCAGGTGTATAGAGATAAGGCAATGTGCTGATTGGAGGGGGGAACCAGGGGCGCGCCAGGGAGAGAGGCATGCACAGGTCGGGACCTCAGCTGCAGGGATATCGCATGGTGCCGCCGCGACCTCGTTCCCTAGAGGGGGGTCACACGATGCAGCCAGAGATTTTCCTTGGAAGTAGATAATATACCTACTCAAACCTTCCCAAGATGAAATTTTCCCAGCATTTTCGTCGGCCAGGAAGACACTGCGGCAATCAATGAGCATTGAAGCCATCTGGCTTAAGATAATAAAAAATTGGATCCACCTACCAAAGGTCAGGCTCATTCGAATTACCAAATAGGTAAACTTCCATCGACGACATGAATATAAAACGCCCATGGACACATACACGTGCCGAAGGGGTCGGCGCGCGGAACAACCTTTCCTGGTGAAAGTGATGCTCAGCCAAGAGCATGATCCAGAAGTGATGCCGCCGGGAGAAGGAGACAACGATGAAGAGCCATAGGGGGAGGAGGAAAGATGAGAAGATGAAGGAGAAGGATACGATGAAGGAGAAGGTAAAGGAGAAGGAGAACCCAAAGGTGAGGGGTCGCAGGGGGCGGCCTACCAAGGGAGTCTCCGAGAGAGAAGTAATATTTTCGGCAATGATCTTGACATAACCGAGATACTTGAGGATTGTCTCTACCCTCATTAATCTTCCTTCTACATCAATTCTCTTCTACAATTTCTAATCCATTTATCTATCTCACTCAAGAGCACATATGTGATGATCAAGCATCCCTTATAGAGGAAGGAGGAGAAGCGTCGGTGGGACAAGATGGGGTTCCGACACCCATTATTGAACTGACAAGCACAGAGGGGTCTCCTACAATGATGGATCCTGTAGCGGACAACATACCAGAGGCTGATGCTATGGGTTCCTGTACACCCCCCGCATCACTACTGGTGATTACTGTCTAAGAACCCATCTAATCAGGATGCTCCTTGTATAGTGATCTCGGCGTTGGAGGCTCATCGAATTGCTCAGCCCGGGCCGTCCATGAGTGGACCAGTGGTGGACGTACCACCGCCTCCAAGACATGCCTCCCAAACTGAGTCAGCCCCGGCAATTGGTGAGAAGGGGGAGGCAGACATCAGCGGTGTTTTCATTGGAGCAAGGCCAGAAGCTGACGGAGGCACCGCCGTTGTCGGGGCGAGAGAGGAAGGTCACCCGGACGTTGAGGATCCTATTCCTTGTGAAGGAATCCCTGAGGCAGACCCTGGTACTAATAGGTAGGATGCCTTTCCTGCATACCTGCCCGCTGATCTAGAGGCGATAGACGATTCAGACTCGGAAGCGGCCAAGGAGAGCCGGATGACACGGTGAAAATGGTGGAAGTGTATCCAGTGCTTTCTCAGGCAGCCTCAGGCGGATTGGCTGTGGTGGATGGGATCACTCCAGAACTAGTTGTACTTCCTATGTGATGGAGGGGCTGATGCTCAACGCATTTATCTGATGGTTTGTGATTAGATGGATGAGAAGATACCTGAGAGCAGCTAGCGCACTGACGTTTCCCAAGGTTGGGACAGATCAGTGAGCACCCGAGCATTCCTGAGGGTGGAGTAGGAAATCCAGCACCTCGAAGGGCAGGCGGCAGAGAAGGAGGTCTTCATCACAACATGCTCTGATCTCGTGGAGCAACTGACGGCCCAACTGGCTGATTCTCAATAACAATTGATGGAAGAGAGTCACAAGATGACTGTACATTAAACCGAACGGGTGCAGGCGCAAGCTCGGATTGGTGAACTGCGCTCTGCGGCTGCTGATGAGGAGAGAGCCTTCTGGAAGCAAGAAGTGGTCCTAGAGGCCACCAGCCAAAGGGTAGAAGCGCTCGAAAGATCAATCCAAAATGATGTTCCTTAAGGGCTCTATTTTGGCCATCCCAAGAACTTTTTTCTTTCGCTGCTCAATATTTTTATCCAATGTGTGGACAAATCTATTTATCTATACTGTTGGTTTAATGTGCTCAACCATAATCCTGAACTGAATAACAACTCACCCCTAACCTCATGTGGGTCGCACCCAATGTGGGAATCAAAGGATGCTCATGTTATCATTTGGTCCGACTTTAGGGTGTCAACCAAGCTTCAGGCATCCGAAATCAGGCCTGGACTTCTGAGGAGGGTACCTCAAACTGATTGATATATCATCTTCTCAATGTGTTCTGACACATGAGCGGGGAAATTCCTGGGGCATTGAAATCCATCCGAACATATGGAGATGAAAAAGTTGAATCAAGTTACCCGAATTCGGAACACTATGGGAGGTACGAAGATAGAAGATAACTGTAAATCATGGCAGAAACGCAGCATCCATATCGTATTGGCCTGCAATGGGGATAATAAATAAGGGCTGACTACTGACTATGTTCGCAACACGAGGCCTACGTCAAATATCGTCAATCAGTCTTTTGAAACGTTGGCCCAGGATAGTAGGAAGACCGTAGTTCAATCATCCATATTGGTAAAATAGGCAGACCAAAGTTCTATCATCCATATTGTTACAGTAGGAGGACCAAAATTCTATCATCCATATTGTTAGGGGGTCCAATCAAACATGACCAGTATTCTGGAACGTTGGCCCGGGACAGTAGGCGAACCGTAGGTCAACCATCCATGATGTAACAATAGGAAAACTAAAGTTCTATCATCTATATTGTTATAGCAGGTGGACCACAGGTCTATCATCCAAATTTTTTTAGCAGGCAAACCAAAGGCCAATCAACCATACTGTAACAGAAGGCGGACCAAAGGTCTAGCATCCATACTGTTAGGGGGTCCCATCAAACATGAAAGAGGATTATGATGCGAATAAAATGGGCACGCAAAGCGTGCAAAGTGGAGTGGTGGGTTTTTCAAACAGAATCCAACAATCCCAAAATTACGCCATCGTGGTGGAGGCGCATTAGGCAGACGCATTAATCTAGTCACGGATCATCCCAATTTTCAGACACGACCTCTCTGGCGAGAGAACTGTCGCATCCAAGCATCACTATAGGGAATCCCGAACTTATTCGGGGAAATGTCTCAATTACACCACTCCCCAAGAAGCCAGGCAAAGGGGCTGATGGTGAGGAGGGACAGTATTTTGTAATCCCTTGGACTGGACCTATGACGAGATGTCCAGTCGTTCCTACGTAACTCCTAAGGATGAGAATCAAGCCACACATAGTTCTAGAAAAGGATATTAGTTTTTGGTGTTACATCTCGGTCAAAAAGAGTGAGGGAAGTGGGAGACATAAGGTAAAGTGGTTGAGAAACACGACGTGAATGGGGGCAAGGTCCTGCCTACCTTGTGCACCGTGGAGACGTGTTTAGGTCAAGTGACCGAACATGAAAGTTAGGCTGGGCTTGTGGGGAAGTTCCCAGTCACTCCAATGTATCTCATAAAGATGATAATAAATCCATACATAGTTCTTGGAAGTTACTTTTAACGTCGTGCAGTATGAGAAACAGGAGGGCTAATTCTCTTAACAGGGCACATGTGGTGTTGCTATCGCAAACCTGACGTGAATGTGGACATAGCCCTGCTCACCACACCACGCAGCCTCATGGTCAAGGTCCCAAAGTCGGGATATGCTTGATGAATTAACTTCTATGCTAGACCCAAAGAGGCATTCTGGTCTAGCCCTTACACCAAAAGAAGAGGTATTTGATGTATCTTTTTTGGTCTTGAAGGTAGAGGGTTTTTCTTTTGTGGAGTAACCGTCCTATAGTAGAAATACCTTGCAACGCCACAATAATCAACCTATATAAAAGTGTTGAAAAATGGTATAGAAATTGACTAATACCAAACGTGATGCCCCCTATGGGGATGTCACCACAACGCAGTGCCATTTTTCGTCGTGCTGCCGGGACAATAACATCACAGTTTATGGTCGTGTAGTAGGACCAATCAGCATAGTTTAAGGTCATACATCATGGGCCTAGGGTAACATGCACGATGCGATAAGTCACACCTGATGTAGATGAGTGAATATCCTCATACTATCATTGTGCGTGATTTTGGTAGAGGATCCTCTGGCCAAGGAGCCGACGAGGGTCCAACAATCAGGGGGACAGGAAACACTAGCTTCCAACTGAGCTGGGCCCGAAACGCAGTGTCTGGGTGACTCCTCATTTCCCATGGGGATGAGGGTCAAGTTGCGCACGATCCATAGTGAAAACCCAAGCATATAACCTTGGCGCTCGGATCGCGGGAGCCACGAGAGATGTCATCACGTAGCTTTGTTCGCTTGACATGTGGAGGTGCACTGAGGGTTAGTGCAAGGAGTGTCGAGATTCCACCTTGACAGGATGGGGTTGAACATAATGTGAATCATTAAACCAAAATTCAAGGCCTAAAGGAGCTGGTGTGATGACGGAGGATTACTACTGACTATGTTCGGAACACAACATCCTGTCGCGTTAGCCTAAAATGGGGACAAACAAATGAGCATCGACCGCTGACCATGTTTGCAACGTTGGATATGTATCAATTTGTTGTCTATAACCCTCAAGGGCGTTGTCCTATGATGGTAGGAGAGCCCTTAGGCAATGTATCCAATCCATTATTGGGGGTCCCTCTGGGTGTGAAAGATAACGGGGGGCCCGAATGAAAGGGAGAACAAAGCTTGACGTGTAGACAAAAACATGCGAAAGTCGAATCTGACACTCCATGTCCTAGACCAGAGTACTCTAAGAACATTAGCGGACCACAGGAAAGGGTCCATGGTCTCAGTTTGAGAGTGGCCAAAAGATGTCAGATTCCCAGGAGATGGGGGAATGATGCCAAAAACCATGTACCACACCTATATATCCCCCTGTAGGGAGGGACAAGCCAAGAGACCGAGGTGACTGGTAGATCGTGGGATCTCCTAAGAGATTGGGCTGGTCCTGAAACCTAAACATTCAGGTGGTCCTACGTATCCCACAAGGATGGGAATCAAGCTGCACGTAGTTCTAGAAGCACAGTTTATGGTCATGTAGGACGATGAGAGGCATATCATCAAGAAATGTGCACGGCACGACGGGTTACCCATCATGAATTAGGACATAATCCTACACCACACCGTAAACTCTGGGTAAGGAGTGGGATAAGGGGCCTAAGAAGGCCAAGGGGCCTGAGGCTGGGCCTCGATCATGAAGTCCTAATCAGCTTGCAATTTAGCATCTTACCATGAGGACGAGCAAGCAGTTTAACGTCACGCTGGACCACAAGGATCCTAGTTTATGTTCTTAGAACATAGACCATGGGGCCTATCTGTAGGGACAAATGTAGTGTAAGGATGCGTTGGACTGCAATCTAGTTATGTTCATGGGGGATCGTTATCCAGTTGAAGGACATGGGGGACCCTAGGGGCCCAAATGTAGGACCAGATGTAGTTTAGGGTCTTGCGGGACCGTGATCCAGTTTATGGTCATGGGGGACTGCGGTGTCAGTTTAGGGTCGTGCAGGACCCTCAAACTCAGGAAAGTACAGCTTGAGGAACATGGAATTTGTGGGAGTATTTACACACTCTCTATCCATAGTCACCAGGGTATACACACCATTTGGATAGACCTTATGGACGATGAATGGCCCCTCCCATTTGGGCTCCAACATGGGTGGTTTCCTGCTGGGAATCATTGGCGCCCTGATGCCCAGTACCAAATCGCCTTGTAGGAAAGAGGAGAGGTGAACCCTCTAATTGAAAGCTCTATCCATCATGCTATGATGCCTTTCCAGGATGTGCAAGGCGCAATGCCTATTCTTGTCCAACGCTTCCAAATCAGCTAGACGAATATCGACAACTCTATCCGGCGCTTGCTTGTCTTAGATTGTCATGCACAATGAGGGAAACTGAATCTTGATGGGTTGGATAGCCTCATCTCCGTACAATAGGGAATACATGGTCACATGGTTGGAAATACGAGTCGTTGTCTAATAAGCCTAGAGTTCATTGGGGAGCTTGTCTGGCCAACTTTTCTTGTTCTGACCAACCATTTTTTGCAGAATGTAAGAGAGGGTTTTGTTAAATTCCTTGATCTATTAATTCGCCTGTGCTTGATAGTGGGAGGAATGGTTAGAGTGAATTTTGTTCTTGGAATAAAATTTATTCAGTTTGGCCGCTCAGAATTTTGTTCTATTATCTGTGAGGATAGTGTGAGGCACTCCAAATCTATAGATTATGTTGGAACTCATGAACTCAGTGATAGAACGTGCTTTGACTTCCTTGAGAGGAATGGCCTCTGCCCACTTAGAAAAGAAATCCGTAGCGGTCAGAATGAACCGGCATTGGCGAGCCGTCGCCAGTGGGTAAGGTCCTATGACATCCAAGCCCCAGACTGCAAAGGACCAAGAATACTTGGTAGTGTGGAGAGGCTCTGGTGGCCGATGCACAAAGTTAGCATGAATAAGGAACGCATGAAACCTATTGGAAAACTCGATGCAATCATGGATCATGGAAGTCCAAAAGTACCCCAGCCTATGAATTTGGTGGGACAACTTCTACCCTGACTGATGGGCGCCACAGGAACCCACATGAACCTCTTGCCTGACCTGAGGGATCTTGACTCTTTGAATGAAACGGAGGAGAACACAATCAAATCTGTGTCTGTAAAGGATCTGCTAAAGGCTGGGACCTCTCTAAAGTGTAAACTACAGCGCGCAGCATCGGATTCGCTCGTGCACGGCCCGGTCTGATGGAAGATTACCATGTTGGAGGTATTCAAAGAAGGAAGTCCTCTAATCAGGAACTAATTCGTTCACCGTGTCTGAATTACTCGGGGATTCTGACGTAGGGGCACCAGTGGTAAGATGGTTCACCCGCGGGCCAGGATTATCCTCCAGGGTAATGGGAGAAATGACTCTCCGGTGCACTACGTGGATAATCAGGTCGTCCTGTTCGTGCTCCGCAAGCGATACGGCCAGGCTGGCCAAGGCATCTGTTCGACCGTTCTGTGACCGGGGAATAATAACGATATCCGGACAAGAGGTGAACTCAGCCGTTAGATGGAGGGTTCACTCCAACAATTTCATGAGTTATGTATTCATAACAACATAGTCACCATTGACCTGCTTGATGACCAACTCTGAGTCCCCTTTCACATGCAGATGGGGCACGTCGATCTCAAGGGCCAGTTCGAGGCCAGTGATGAGGGCCTGATACTCTGCCTCATTGTTGGTGCAGCCCTCGAACAACAAGAATGAATATGGCCGGACAGCTTGCTCTGGGGTGATGAAGACGATACCCAGGCCCACTCTATTGAGCCTGGGATCATTGAGTCTCTTACCGGTGGGGCTCCTGGAGGCACTGTCAAAGTGCATCTGCCAGCATGGGATGACATGATCGACTTAGAGGAATAAGTCATCCGGGAAACCAAGGTCCAATGGCTGATCTGCGGAGGTTGGGTGAGCAGATAAAAAGTATACTAACGACTATCCATTGATAGCCTTCTGAGGTACGAACCTGATGTCAAAATGCTGGAGGATCACTACTCACCATGCTAGACAGCCAGTCAACATTGGTTGATTCATGATGTATTTCAACGGGTCTATTCGAGAGACCAGCTGTATCTCGTGGTTCTGCAGGTAGTGCTGCAATTTTTGTATGGTAAATATGAGCACTAGGCAGCTCTTCTCGATTAGAGAATATCTAATTTTCGTATCGAGGAGCATGCAGTTGGGGTAATAGAGGTTGTTCTCTATTCCCTCGTTGTTCTTTTGGGCGAGAAGTGTACTGAGGGACCGTTCCAGGGAAGTCACATAAAGGACCAGTAGCTTCCCAGAAATGGGTGGCATCAAAACCAGAGGTTGGAGCAGATACTGCTTGATTTCCTCGAAGGTGTTCTAACACTCTTCATCCCATTCATAGGTGGTGCCTTTAATCATGAGTCGGGAAAAGGAATTACACATTCCCACCAAATTCACATGGAATAGATTATGTATTCTAAGTGGCCTTGGAGAGCTTGAAGTTCCCAAATATTTATCGTGGGAGGCATCTGGCTGATGGCCTTGATCTTCTCTGGGTCAATCTCGATGCCTCAGTATCTCACAACAATGCCAAGAAACTACTCGGAGGTGACCCTGAAGGAAAACTTTAGCGTGTTCATCTTCAGGTGATGGTGATGGAGGAAGCCGAACACCTTCTTGAGGTCCTTGAGATGGTTCTGGTGCTGGAGAGATTTGACCACCAGATCATCCGCATAGCACTCTACCAGTGTTCCGAGAATTGGCTTGACTATACGATGCATGGTCCATTTATAGGTGGCACCCGAATTCTTTAGTCTGAAGGGCACAAAATGGTAACAGAAATTACCTTGGGGGACCCTAAAGGCAGTAGACTCTACATCCTTGGGGGCCATCTAGATCTGGTTATACCCGAAATACCCATCCATGAAGGAGAGGGCTTGGAACCCGGCCATGGCATCAATCAACAACTCTGTCACTGGAAGGGTAAAATCATCCTTTGAATAGTGGTGATTGAGATCATGGAAGTCTATACAAACCCTGATCTATCTGTTCTTCTTCCTGGCTAGAAAAATGTTGCCTAGCCACCAGGGGAACTGAAATTCCTTGATGAAGTTGGATTTAATAAGCTTGTCAACTTCGGACTCAACCACGACACTATGAGAAGGGTGTATATTTCGGGAAGGCTTCTTGAAACCACGATGGTTTTTTGGAAGGCCACGTCAGTAGATGACTACCTGGGTATCTAACCCTGGCATATCAGCGTAACTCAAGGCAAACACGTCACAGTGCCATCTGAGGAATTCTATGTATCGTTGCTTCTCCTCCGGGGGGGATGGCGGTGCTAACCAATGTGGGTCTCAGGTCCGCCTCGCTACTAAGGTTCACCTGCACTAACTCGTCGACCATGGTGGAGACGCCCTCCTCAAAGGTGCGGGGTGCATCTTCAATGTCCTCTCCACTTGTGGAGGGATCATCCACGGGGAGAGTTTCTTCGGGGCTACCAGAACCTAATGGGAAGCTGGTGCCGACCTGGGTTACAATGGTCATCATATCAGGACACTCATGTGCCACTAATACCATAGCGATGATGGTAGTTGACCCAATCCCATCTGGTCTTTGGCCCAAGGGGCCACGCTTGAAGATATCAAAATAGTAGTGTTGTGTCATCTTGAGCCAGTTAATTCCAGCATGGTGGAAGAGACATGTATGACGCACCGCTGCTGCCATGAGCCTGACATCCCTATACCGTATAGGGGTAGGAGGTTCCGGGATCACTTTAGCCTGGTTGGTGTAAGAGTATGAGGTGATTTTCCGCCTTCGCTTGGACCTGGGAACATACCTTCCTCTTGTACCCATGACCAAAAAGCAATGCCCCATGTCGAGGGTTGTGGAATCCATCCTAAGGATTGGGAAGACATAGGCGTTATCCAATCCTGCCCGGGGATCACTTGTCACAGTGGCGAGCTCAACGTCACCTACAAGAATCTGCTTATCCTTACTCTTGTAGTATTCGACATCTTGATATTGGGTTTCACAAGAGGAAAAAGAAAAAACATCTCCTTGGAGCGCGCCTACTCGACCATTAAGGGATTATTTGAGGCATTGGTGATATGATGAGGGGACCGCCGTGTGAAGGTGGAGCCACGACATTACTATCAATGCATTGTAGGCGGTGTCCTGGGAGAAAACCATGAATTTAGTGCTGGAAATTAGGCCACCAAACTAGGTATTCATGTGAATCTTTCCGGCTGGAGTTTGCTCGGTTCTATCGTACCCCTGGATACTGAGGTCGGAGGGAGTTAAATCATCCTAAGAAAGACCCAGCTTCTGCAGCGTTCGAGTTGGGATTAGGTTAATCCCAGAACCCATGTCAACAAGACAATGGTGGAATTCCACACCATTGAACTGGCCAGTGATGTACAGTGGGCGAATGTGCCCCCATATGGGAGGGTCTTCATCTTAACAAGAGAATGAGATAACCGCCTGACATTCGTTGTTCTCAATATCCTCAACATGGAAGGATTTTGTAGCGGCTACCTCCGTATCAAACTGGAGGGGGCTGTTTAGGGCCTCGGCGAGTGCCTCACGCATTTCAGATGAGAGGAAAAGAACCTCAAGGATAGAAATACTTTCTGGAATTTTAGACAGGTGTTTTAGAACATCATACTTCTAGACCAAACCTGAACCTCTGCCTATAAGAGGCTGCACTACGATTGTATGCATGACGGGCCCTGCAGGTGGGACTAGTGGCTGACTGGTATTGGGCATGCCTCGCTATTCACTAGTCGAAGCCCGAAGAGTGGCTGCTGGATTTGGACTGAAAGGCTGGGGTCGGCTAGTATCAGGGCAGAGCTGGTCGCGGCACTGCCAAGGTGGTTCTGCCAGATCCAGCAACACAAACTATGGCGGAGGAGAACCTATCGACACCAGATAAAGGGGTTGTGAGTGCTGAGCTCTGTATTGGGCCTACTGCCTGGTCTCGGTGGCGTGCATGACCTAACTAGAGGTGCCAACTATCGTGCCCCGGGGATTCATGTAGCCACGGCTCCGCCGACGTTGGTGATGACTGGGGACATTGGGAATGAACACCTGGATTTCCTCACCTGGCATTGGAATGGAGCGTTCATTCTTCTTGCGTCGCCACCGCATGCTCTTCTGGGAAGAGGCAGGCTGGGATGATAATGCTGAGGTAGAAACCACAGCTTCTAAGGGCTCTGGCTAATTCAGGCATGCGCGGATTACGCCATCGGTGTGGGAGACCATCTTGCGAGCCATCCAGTTGTTATAATTCCGGAACCCACGGATGGAAACCTGCATCCATTCATCCTCATCGCCGCTACCTCCCTCTGATCTCATAAAGACACATACTACTTGTGTCGGGGTTGGGGCCAACCTGAATATATTTTTTTCAATTTGGTCTTGGAACCAGTCCATGAACATGTATCCTCGCTGGATGGTGTGCCCCAGGGTCCGGTGATAAGGGTAGTTGTTGGGGTGATCAGTGAGATGTGCCTCTTCCTGCTTCTGGAACTCAGGCAGCCGTACGATTCTCTAATCCAATGGACTACAAAAGAAACCAGGGACCTGAGCCTCGTCGAGCGAGTATGTCGGATCCCTTCTTTCTAGAAAGGGGGCTCTAGGAGGTTGGCCTTGACGAGGAGCCAGATGAGCATGTCGAGGAGGCGGATCCTGATTATCTCACCTAGGTGGTGGCGGTGCGTTATGCGGAGGCACTTGCTGATTTTGAGGTGGTCGTTGCTGGGCTGGAGGCTGCGATCGTGGAGGCGGACCCCTATGGGGTTGCGGAGCTGGCCTCACTAGTAGAAAATCTAGTTGCTTGGGGGCCTTAGAACCCTCTTGGGTAATTCTGAGTTATTAGAGATGGAACCAGCTCTGCCTTGACGTTCCCTACGCACATTGTCAGTAATTTCTCTTGAGTTAGTGTCATGTCAATGGAGTATGTGAGCCCCTTCCACCGGGCGATGAAGTCCACAACTCGCTTATCGGGACTTTTCTTGCACCTGAGGAGGTCTGCGATGTTCGACTTCTGGGTTGTGGAACTGAACTGGAAGAGGAATTTCCAGTGAAGGTCCTCACAGCTAGTCACAGATCCGACAGGGAGCTGGCTGTACCAGATGAATACCGGGCCCTCTAGTGTCTGAACAAAACAACGGAGCATGGAGGCCTCATGCTGTGATGGAGTTCCTAACATAGGCACACACCTCGAGTTGAAGAGGGCTAGGTGCTATGGCGGTCCTCCTGTCACGTTAATGGGGGCGGAAGTGGGGTTCCCAAATCCAGGCGGGGCGGACATATCATCCACCCATGCTGGTTATGGCTTCCCGTCCGGTGGGATCGCCACCTGTCACGTTTCCAGAGCCTCTAAGTGGGTGATGAGTTCCACCATCGGATCGTCTGGATGTGGGTTCTTGTCCTCACAGGGGATCCATAACCACAAGTGCATTGTTGGTCTCTTCAATCTGGTAGTCAAGCTCTGCAGCCCGCATGGCGGCTGGTGGAGCGACTCTTGGGGCAGCGGGAGGATCCCGAGCGGGTTCCCTTGGGTGATCCCGCCACTCAGGAGGGTTCGACGAAATGTATCATGCCCTCTTACCATGATCCGCGACCTCTCCTCTGTTGGTGAACATGACATGATCACAGCTGCCCGAGAGAATCTCGTCGAGGGGTAGTTATTCCTGCCCCAGCTCTCCCGGCCAAGGATCGCCGTAGTCGGGCTGCTGCTCTGCAATGCATTCAGCCAGGATATCATCCACCAGCCTCTTCTTCTCAGCAAGTCGTTGGTGCATCGTGGCCTTCTTGGGATCTTCCTCTGCCTTTTTCACTGAGGAAGATGGGTCGGCGGGCTTGATAGCCTCGACACATTCTTTACCCTTACCAATATTCTGACTCAGTGGCAATGCTTCAGTGGGTGTGGGGAAACCTAGGAGGTTTATCGGTTGGCGATTAATCCTCCTAGATGGGTCAATTAGTGGCTTGTCCTCAGGGGGTGAGTCCCCGTCAAGAGGTTACAAACCATTCCCCTCTACCGACAGGTCATCCATGTTGACCGCTGCTGCCCTTTGGGTTATACCCTCCAAACCGCTTGGTGAGCCGGGCTGCCGGCAAATCGCACTAAAGAGAAGGGAATCGTAATGCCCCTATCCTTGGACGTGCGCGTGGGTGTGGATTCCTAGATAACATTGTGGAGTACTTGAAAACATTGGATGCATTGTTGTTGGAGGGCCATTTGGTGGCCAAGTGACTCGGGGTGCCGAACCACGGGGAGTGTGGCCAGGTTGACCCGACGACACCTCTCACTAATATCCTCGAGATGTGCTGGACTCCCGGGATAAGGCACTTTCTGATGGTGATGATGGGATTGAGTCGCCCGAAGAGTCTGGAAGAAATATTCAAACACTCACGAGGTTAGAGATTCTGGTATATAAAAATCTGATCCTGCGACCGACCAAAACTTCTCGGGGAAGTGGCCTGCAGCGAGGATGGTCCAGAATCTCCATGACTCAAGTTCGGGATCCGACCCTTGCTGGACCCGCTCATCAATCTAGAATGGCTGGGGAGCTGGCAGCGGTGTCGAGGCAGGCTTCTGGGCCGATGAGCTAGTGGGTGGAGAATACGACGAGCAGGCCGATTGGCTGCCAAATCCTAAGTCATCCTCCAAGGGCTGCAGTGTCCTGGATGCCATGTCACGATAGGATGGGGTGGCGAATGGGCCTCCTGTCATAGTTTCGGCGCTTGACGAGGGTGTTCCATGTCGCGGCTCTTCCGTCAGTCCCCAGAAATTTTCTCCACCCTCTCGGACCGAGGTGGAAGGTTCTTCTGGAGAGGCCAACGGTAACTGAATGTTTGATCCCTGGGGGTACGCCATGTCCTCGTCTTCTAGGATACACCTTCATAGGGAGAAGGGGATCATATAGATCTCTCATTCAGGGAGTACGATGTTGACGCGTTGTGTCCCTATCCATGCCCTTGACTCATAGGACCGGGGGGGCTCCATCACCCAGTCGAACTATGCCTTATAGTCTTAGAAACATACTGGTCTGATTTTCACCCGGTATTCCCTGGAATTTCCCTTGCGGTGACAACGTCCTGCCTTTCTGCCCTTGGGTGTCTTCTCAGAGAAAGGCTGATTCGCGTCATGGATTACTCTGGCTGTAATGGTACCGGGGAGGAGAGGATTGAGTGTTGGGGTGAAAGGATCATCGGGGCAGATGTCGAAAGGGACATGGGGAGTACCTCCATGTGGGTGGGTGACCGAACATGCAATGGCTCCGTACTCGCAGTCTGTGCTGGGGGAAGTGACCTCATACCCAGTGTAGTGATCACAGGAAAGACTCCCACCTGGAGCGTTACTGTCACGGGGATTCATTTTTCCTACGGTGAGGGTAGCGCCAAGTAGGCCTTTGGGCCGAGGTTGGAAGAAGGGAGGACCCATACCCCCTGAAACGGTGGTATGGAGTAGGCCTTCACGTTGGATGAAACTTCCACGAATTTTTCCATGGTGGCCATTGCATGTGCCAGCGAATAGGAGAGTCGACCCAACCTGCCTATGGGGTAGTCAGGGCCTCGATATGGGTCGGGCATGTAACCGCCCCTTCTCAATGTGTGTGGGGGTTTGATGAAAGAAGTCAGAAGTGGCTCGGGCCATAGTGGTTGCTGACATTTGTGCCCCAAGGCGGGCATCCTCTTCCACTCGTGCCCAACACAGGTGTCGGGTCAGATGGGTTGGAGCCAATGGTGCGGGCACATGGATTGCCTACTCTTCGGCTCAGGGAGTCGGTCGGCGGCGTCGACGCGGCCTAGCGAGGGCCCTTACCCTGAACCCCTAGAGTGGGTCCCCGATCGGGAAAACGTGGACACCCCCCACCTCATCTACATAGGTAAGGGAGGTGTCGAGGCCTTCCGGGGATAGGCTCCTGAAATGGTTGAACGTCGGGGTGGGGTGCGGGGGCTCCTTACGCAGCCCTCGGGGGCAGCGATGGCAGCAAGTCACAGCTTCCTTGAGATCCAAACGGGCCATGTCCCTAGTCGGGATAACCCTTTCCTCCTTGTACCAATGAACAAGGTCATTGATCACCCTCCGTTGGACAATCTCTGGCGGAGAGAGGGGGAGCAAGAGCTCGGAAGTCGCGGCGGTCGAAACAGTTGTGAAAAAGGTGGGACCTCGTGGGGTAGTCGCGTCGGCACTTGCCCTTCCCCTACGCCAGTGGGAAGGTGGCGATCGAGCTCCGGATGTAGAAATCTGATTCCTGAAAGCAGGGAGATGAACCCATTAACACTAGCATGAAGATAAATCGACGGCCAATAGCCCAACGTCATTCCGCCTTCCGTGGACGATAAGAGAGATCCATAATGATGACGTCGTGGAACGAATTTCTCAATGTCCCAACCGTCCCAACCCCTTCCGGGTGTCACGTCCGGGTGTTGGGTGCCCAGACCTAGAGACATGCTAATCTTACCACACCCCAAATGCTATTGGTATCCATATTGAGGAGAAGATATTGACATCGGGTTCACCATTTTCTATTTCCAATGCTTTCCGCTGGGGCGCGCGCGCACATCCGTCACGCAGAGAAGGACGCGCAACTTGTGGCCCCGCATTCCCACTTTCCAAAGGCAAGCGGCATTCGTTCCTTGTTCAGGGACGTCTATTCCTTAATCCAAACATGGATGATGGGAATTCGGTTCTTCCTTCCATGGATTTCTCCTCGGAACTCCTCACCTAGTCCGGGTCTCCCTCATAGATTCTAGACGGGTTCGTGAATCTCGTTCCCGGTGCCATATATTCATGGACACCAGTTAATTATGCTGCTTCCATCGAGACGCTCCAAGGGGTCTAGTCGGGGTAGCAACCTTCGGTGAGGATAATGGTCACGCTGGGGCGTCGTTGGCGTGTCTTGACGCTGGGGGATTGGCATGCCTGTCTTTTGTCCCTTATTATAAGGCTTCTCTAGGGCGTGAAATATCGAGGCATCCCACATAGAACGTGGGGAATTGGAATTCCATAGGCATGTATATGTGGTTTTCCTCAGCTTCCCATGTTCAACACGGGTTATGCCGCAATTTTAACATCTTGCGGAGACGGTTACGCCTAGGCCGTGTCTTATGAGGTTTTCATCAGCTTACCATGTTTAACACGGGGTATGCCGAGAGTTTAACGTCATGCAGAGATGTTTATGCCAAGGGAATGTCTTATGAGGTTTTCCTCATCTTCCAATTTTTAATGCGGGGTATGACATGAGTTTAACGTCTCCAGAGACATATCAGACTGATCAGAACACTAAAAGTGGAACAGATAAAAGGACCCCCTGATGAGAACTCCGATGTTGGGGACAGCACGTGGGCAGCATCCCGGATACTGTGGCGTGAAATGAGGTGGCGTGATCCCACTGGGATGTGGCGACCCAGGTAGGAATCGAGATGGGTGATGGATTAAAGGTGGCTTCAACCTCGTGGAGGCTTCCTACGTACCATTCCTTAACATGGATCAAAGTCCCCATAGTTCGAGCATACAGTTTAACGTCATGCAGGATGGGGGAATTTGGGGATTATGCTCTGAGGTGGAACATAATGGTGGATATGGGGATTACACTCTAAGGCGGACCATAATGTTGGAAATGGGGCTTACGCTCTGTGGCGGCCCATGGTTGCATGGGGTATATGCTCTGAGGCGGCCCATAGTGCTAGCGAACCGATGCAAAGGGGTCGGAATGACTGAGTGGTGGGATTGAACCTCATGGAGGCTACCTACATACAATTCTTTAGCACGGATCAAAGTCCACTTAGTTTGGGTGGTGCAGTTCAACGTCATGCAAGATGAGGAATACAGTTTAACGTCATGCGGGACGAGGAAAATAGTTTAACATCGTGTTGGATAGCATATAATGTAACATCATGCAAGATGAGGGCATACAGTCTAACGTCATGCGGGACGGTATACAGTTTAACTTCATCCAGGAAGATGAATACAGCTTAACATCATGCTACATGGGAAATTTGGGGCTTACACTCTGAGGCGGCCCAAAGTGTTGGCAAACCGACGTGAAGAAATCGGAACGACCAGGTGGTGGGCTTGAACCTCACGGAGGCTACCTATGTACCATGATTTAACATTGATCAAATTCCTCGTAGTTCACCATGATGGGGCTAATGCTCTGAGGCGGCCTATAGGAGGGTGTCATGGTCGATGCTCACTCTAAGCCCACGTGAGTCACGCTCGGTGTGAGATACAAGAGGAAACATGGATCATACGATCATGTCGCGAAGGGTGCGTTCGTGAGAAGCGGAGAGGGGCTTATGCGTTGAATGTCCCTTGGTGCCGGGACTTACTCCAGGATGGATGCTCATGGTTCAACAATCCCTAGAGGTATAGGGATTTGGGACTGAAAAAATAAAATTCCTCATTCCCTATCACACCCTCCCCTGGGCTTGGTGGTGGGGAAGTACGGAGGTGCATGTGTGCTACCTTTCGCAAGATATACTAGGGGATTATGCACAGATGAATCCCTTCCCCCATGGAAAAATGACACTTATAGAGGGAGGATATCATTCCATGTGAGGATGATTCCATTATCATGGAGGCGGGCGGTGTAAAGAATGTCCGAGCCGGGGGGGACTCTGCGTGCAGGGCACGGCGCCTGATCACAGATTAATGTCATGTGTTGAGGACGAGGTGCTTGCAAGTTTAACTTCCTATAGATCAAACGAGGTGGGTTCTCTCCACACCCCTAGGGCTTATATGCCCAACACCCTCTACCCCTTATTGGAGGGAAGGCATCAGCAAAGTCGTGGCGGAAGGGAGCCGCAGGGCGAACCATCGAGGGGTCCACGTTAGCATGGATACACAAAGAAGAAATATCCATTAGCATTCTTATGCGAAGGAGCATAAGGAAAAGAAATGCAACGGGAAACACCACCCAAGGGACCTTGAAATTAAATCGTATGATCCTAGAAGGCCGTACCGGAAAACAACGCATGGAGTGTATGCCCGGTATAGAGGACATCGGGAGCCTGTGCAGGGAGGCACCTTAGGGGCGTCAAGGTGAGGGGACCTGGGGTTTGCGCGCAAATAGATGGTTTGCGCACAAAACACCAGGATGGCACACAATTAGGGAAGAGGGATTGCGCGTGGCTTAGGAAATTTCACACAATGGTCTTGGATTGCGTGCAGGGACAATGACCGATCCCTAATGAAGGGAAAAACCTAACGACGGGATTGCGCGTAATTGGGTTTCACGCAGAGAGGGAGTGTGTGCAATGGAAGTGATTTCACACAAAAGAGGAACCCTGAGGAGTTTGCAATTTTATTTAATCCGGTGGGATTGCGCACAAAGGCGAACCCTGGGGAAAGGTTGCGCAAAAAGGGCCAATACCTGAAGGTCATATTTCGCGCGCTAGAGTCCAATTTCACATCACGGGAGCTGGTCTGAATTCCACTACCCCGAAACGGAAGGGGTGTCCTTCTATTTATAGGCCTTAGGCATCACAGAATCCTAGCGGCGCGCGAAATCATCCACGCCAGGACTAGTCGGCACGAATGGCCACACCGCGCAGAACTGGGCGCACAAAATTGTGCACCCCAACAGTGCTTTTTCCCGAATCCCAAACTTCTTTCGCGTGGGAAACATTTTTTCACGCAACTCCTCCTTAATTTCGTGCACCACGTCCGGGCCCTCCGGACCGGGTCTCCGAGTCCGAATATGACTTCGTTTTGTTATTTCGAAACATCCTCTTGGAGTTATGGAAATTTTCAACGTCTAATGTAGCCTTGGAAATACTAGATACATTCACGAGTATTACATTACATAATAAAATGAAAAAAACAATTACATTGTTTCCAAATACCACACTAATATCCCCTCAGACTATCTCTGCGGGTCAGTCATAAAATACTTATTCACATCCTGGGAAAAATAAAACATTGAAAGGGGTGAGCTCAGATGCTCAGTATGGATATCAATATAGCAGAAATTTTCATAAATTAGTATAAAAATTTACCGCAATGTATAAGACTAAAAATAATAATTTTAAACTTGAACTTCAGCATAATATGGAAAACATAAAATAAAATAATACCATTTACTTATTCACATGGATATTCTACTATTAGAATTATCACATTCAATATCAATAGACACATTCGTAATTTTGGAATGCATAATGGTAGACTTCATAACCACATAGTCAAAGCCTTCTGCCAAGACTACAAATATTATTTTTTCAAGGAATTGTTCCAAGACACTACATTGTCTCATGAGACCTACCGATTAATCAAGGAGCTATAGAGGGCTCCACCCCTCACATACTAAGTCCAATGCATTCCTCTTATAAAAAGGTTCAAACATAACATAGATATTCATATTAAAACTAGCATACGAAATGTCAATACTATCTCTATAAACCATTAATGATGTGAAAATAACACATCCATAGTAAAACATATCCAAAAACCTTAAATATAATATGGAAGTTTTGTTTCATAATAAATCAACATCAATTAATCTTAAAATCCATCAAAGGATGTTGACATAGATGAAATCAAAACATTTTTTAGAGAAATATCTCTTATTTTGATATCATTTAAAATTCATATAATTATAAAAGAAAACATTTATTTTGGAAATATTATTATAATCTTGTAAGGTAAGATCTGATGATGTTATAACAGCAGAAAATAGCCACACCCGCCTTATAGGTTAAAAAATCATTCTTACCATAATTTTTTCGAAAAGGTCATACACTACCTTGTTTGGAAAACGATGGAAAGAATCCATTCAGAAGATATAAGGTCAAATAAGGGTATAAATGACATTAAAAAATTTTATAATAACTATTAAAAATGTGTTAAAATGCATTTTTAAGAATCATGTTTGTAGATTAATAAGTGGTCATAATAGATAATTACGTATAAACAACCTCAGATAATGAAGAGATTGTGAAATTAACCCTTACCCTATTCATTTATTTGGTGAAGGGTAGGTTAACCTCCTGTAAAATTGTAAAACCACTATTATTAAATTATACAGGAACCATATTCTTTAATATGATATTATATGTGATCTTCTATTATTGCATTGTTAATGATATTTCATTAGTATCATCGTTTCGGGTGATTACTGATTCGTTTTCCTTTATATGATTTGATTCATAAGTAATGATTGCTTTGGATATGATGTATATTATTCATATTCAGAATATTATTGATTCTATAAAATATTTTTTAATAATCAAATGAAATTTATTCTTGAATGGATATGATGGGGAATTAATCTCACTGTGTTCGTGGAGACGGTAATCAGTACGTACACAAGAGCGACAATATCATTCTTTTGATATTAAAATAATATATAATCGGATGGTATAACATATATACAGAATAATTATCATGTTATATTTATTTTTTACATCGATTATACATCATTATTATACCCATCCAAATAATAATGTCTTGAATAACAACTACACCATGATGTGGAGACGGTAAGTTGTGCGTACGCATGTATGGTGACATATCATTCAAAGGATGGATAGAATAATGAATATTATTGTACCATATTTATAAAAACATCCTAGTATATATAAGATACTGGAGGTATTATTTTACAATGTATACACAAATAAAGAGGATGTGGAAGAAGAATGGAACTTGAATGAGGTGATGAAATATTTACCTCTTCTTCAGGATCTTCCTTTGTATATGATCAAAAGGGCTCCATGGGTTGGATTTAGGAAAAAAAGGCCTCTATGATGAACGGATTATAGTTGAGAGCATATTATAGTAGTGGGTTGGCTGAGCCAAATGGCTTTGATGGTTTGAATTTGAGATAATGGGAAGTGCCCTTTTGTAAGAGGGGTGAGGGGCACCTTAGGAAAAAATTGAAATATTATTTTATAATAAAATAATTATTGGGATATAGTGGCATAAAAATGATTTATTTAAAGTATAAGGTGGGGGTGGGTCGAATACCACTCAACCAATAGGTTTTTGATAGGTTTGGGTCACTATATTAATCTTATCTTTTATATTTAACTGTTAGTTAATTAGTTTGTCATTTTCCATGTCTATTTGTATTTTTATATTATATGGTTAATAAACATACTATAAATTTACATTCGAACCTCAACTGGTTAATTAATGACATATATAATATTATTTAAGACCATTGGCTGATACTTATATTATTAGGAACAGAGTATAAATTAATAATATAATATTTGTTTTGAAAACTCTTTTATGTCAATTTTGACACTATTTGCTATTTTGTTTTTGTTAAATTATTAAAAACATTATTAATTCAAATAAAATTAATTTAATCAATCCTAAAAAGTCAAATTAACCTAGAAAATTCGTTTATGGAATCAAAACTTTCAAATTATATTTATTTTAACATCTATAATAAAATTTAATTGAATCTTTCATTAATAATGAAAATATTGCATTATCATTGTGTCAAAAAAAATTTAATTATTCATTGTCTAAAAATTATAAATAAAATACCATTATGTAGAAATTTTTTTATCTTTCTAATGAATATTTATAGTCAAAGACAAAACATATATAACCCTATGTAAACATTATTCTACTAAAAGATAAATCCTAATGTCATTTTTGTATTTACTTTAACTTAATTAATATAAAGTGTCATTATCACTTACAAGTTGATCCATGGGGTCCCTTAAATGACCCAAGGATACCCATGGTCAGACATGTATCTAACAATAATATTAGGACACATGTTAGGATAATTTAATATTATTATAATATTATTTTTTTAACCTTATTTACCAGATTTACCCTTTAACCAGGGTAAATAAAATATTTACCGAAGTTATTATTCAAAATGTCTAAAAAAAAGTTACCTATTTGCAAAAAATTTAATGTTTTATTTTAAAAATGGAATCCATTTTTTTAAATTTAAAACACATAAGGGGAAGAAATTATTTTAAAATTAATTACCGTTGTCAAAACAAAAAAAGCGTGTTTTTAAAAAATAAAAACTTTCAAAAGATTGGCACTTTCTTATGTCCAGTTTGAACGTCAAATTACTTCCAATGACAAAAATTGGATTAAATGGTAAAAATATAATCAAATTATACTTAAAAACCTCCCAATACTATAATTTATCATTGTATATTATTTTGATTAAAAAGTCTTTTTTCATTAAAATTTAGTATTTTTCACTATTCATCAAAAACTGAATGTTTTCAGAAAAATACCAAAAATTTACCCAAATATAATTTTGATATTCTAAACACAAAAATGTAGTCCATTTTGAGAGATTGAATTTTCAAAATTTAAAAAAATGGTTATTAGTATTCATAACGGCAAGTTTGATTGGTTGTGATGTGTTGTAATCTCGATTTTGCGTACAACAAAATCTATTGAATTATTCAATGGGAAATGTACCGTGGAAGCATGGGGTGATACAATATATGATTAATTCCTCTGAATTACTAGGAAAAAATAATGAAGGGACTGAATGGGTATATAGTTCTTGAGAAATGAGGGAGATAATAGGAGGAATAAACTTAAGTATAAGAGGGGTAAGTGTAAATTTCATACATTTGAAAGGGGACACAATGTCTGGATTCATGGTTGGAATACTTGTATAACAACTGTAAGACTCATACTATCCTTTAGTCACACAATATTTATTGTCCTTTTACATGGTTTGGAATACTCTGCACTTGAATGTGCCTCCTGAAACACACCCTACCAGACCAGGAGCACAAATTTTACTAATTATGAAAAGGCAATAAAAAATACACTAATAATAAAATAAAGGTTATTTCAAAGTCATGAAATAAAATTTTAAATTTTTAACAAACCATGTGACACTCGTACTGGGATGCATGTTTGATGTGGATGGTTATAACTAACCATGCACTAATTGTGCCCCTCAAAAATTTCATTAAAAACGGGGATTATATGGTTCTAACCAATATGAAACCCTTTAAATCCTCCATGACTTATTAGTAACATCCATATAGACTAATCATGAGGGATGATATTACATAGAGAGGACCACACCTCATTGATAAAACCATTATTTTACAACCTCCCCACATTAAAACTACTAATGGATAATATTCCCTTCTAATGGTGGTTGAGTGTCATTTGAGAATCCTTCCATTAATTAAGAACACAAGTTAGAATCTTGATCCCTTGTAACTTATTTCACATTACTATTCAATGATATAATGCAAACAAATGTATCTGACCAACATTGATGATCATTCAGGATCTGATGGATAATACTAATGATATATGCCTATGAAGAGGCACCATCCTCCAACTCAAAGTCACGAGGCTTAGAAGTGTGATATGGATAATAATAAAAATGGAATAACTGGGAAACATGGAAGCACTAATGCATTTCATTTTAAATATATGGAAGTTCATCTTATAATACACTATTATGATGTGCTCAAAATCATCAAAAGTTAAAACTGGTCTAGTAGTTGGTTTTATCTTCAACAAATATATCAATTCCCCCACCGAGGTAAAAATGTTAGGGGTCACGATCCCCTACCTCAAACTAAAGAGGCTAGTAGAGGTGGTCAACATATGAATTCTACCTATAATATGAAATATCTATACATTTCATAATTATTTTTACCATTATTGATGTATCATGAATGATACATATTCCTAGTAGTGATCTCTCACCTACCTCCATCTAGAACGGGAGTAAACCTCACGACCTACCATATAGGGCCTCATAAGAACCTATATAATTCACAGATCAGAAACTATTATTATAAGAGTACTCCACTAGAGGAAACTATTTCAACATACATCCTCCAAAATTAGTTAATCTTGTTGAGTACATGTCCTATAATACCTGAATCATCCACATGTACCAGTTGTCAATCTGAGTATGATAGGATTTCCTAAAAATAACATGTGAACCCTATACCTTCATCATACTCTTACAAAACCAAGAGGTGAAATGATAATACTTCTAACATATTATGGTATAAGTGATTCCCTAAATATTTATAAACTCATGGATATAATTTCTTTTAATTTCATCCACTAATATGTTCTTTCTAATAAGAAAGAAGTGGCCAACCTTCATCATTTTTTCAATGATCAGCCATACTGTGTCACTAATTCAATGTGACATTGTTCCACTCATCATAAAATATATACTAATTTCATCCCATTTACACTATGGTATAATTATTGGATTTAATAAGGAAGAATTTCCTAGGGAATCTTCCATCACCAACCAATAGGTTGAACACCAGGTAACGAAACATTCTATCCCATTTGTCTTTCTCGAACACAAATATAGTCAGCATAAATCATCATACATATTGTAAACATTGGGATGTACTGCCCTATACAAAGAAAAAGATTAGAATATCAACTACTCTCACAGATCTATATGAACCCATGAGCATCAATGGATATGAATGACCACATTCCCATCAATGACCCAACTAGGAGATGGATCCTTGCTCAATGCACTATCCCTTAAGACCATGCCCTTAAGATTAGAATGTTATTGAAAATGATATATTATATAGAATGTAATATCATAAGTAGGACCAAAATAGTTCACATAAATGGATAAATTACTTGTGGGTTGATTTTAGTTATAAAAAATTAGTTTAAAGTAATTAAACTAAACAATAACCAAAGACACTTTATTTAAGTTATCAAACATGGACTCAGACTAGTTAACAATGTCATAGAATCAGAACCTGGAAACCATCTGATTAAATTTTAGTAAAATCATACCCATATTGGATCTAATTTATCATAGTATTGTATTTATAAAAAACATATTAGTATAGAAAAAACAGTCAATATAGAATTGATGTACACAATGATCAACTTTCTATTACATGAATTAAAATAAAACACTCGTACAAATAATGAATATCAATAAATAATAAGAATGAATTACTATCTATTAAAAATATAACTCTATTATACTTAAATGCAATGTAGTCATAAACCTTGACTAAATGTATCCTACATTTTTTAATTAAAGTAATGTTTTTAATTCCTTACCAACAAATCCTTCAATAAAGTAGTCAGAATGAGGTGTATTCATATCCTTGAAAGCCATCAATTTTTTGATCCTCTCTATATTAAAATCACTATAACCATCGATCAGAATAAAATATTCTCTATCATTCTATCCACCTATCCATTAACCATTAGGATGATCAAACACAAGTGACAATTAAAAAATTTATCAAGGAGACATCCTACCGAGATTTCGTTCAGAATAACAACTCTCTAAATAAATTAAATGGTTAAGAATTTGATTTTTACAATAAGTATTACTTTGAAAAGGTGTTATAGAATGTAATCATGCATATCAAAACACTTCAAATGACTTGGGTTTTATATGAGAGATCTTAGATGTAATATTTTGATCCCCCAACAGACCTATTACTGAGTTTGTTGCAATAGATTTCGTCACCTGACACTAGAAAGCTCATAATAGTCTAGTGTAACTGAATATATAACATCATATTTATTAACAAAATCATTGTGTTAATATTTATCATATCATTAGAAATATTTATCTTGAATAAAATTATAAACATCATTAAATCCAATGAACTTCCATACAGTTGTTATTACAATAACCATTATTAGAATATGTTTGATGTTTTTTATATAATTATCATTATGATTTTTAATAATTCATATGTATAAAAGACATGAATAAATATCACTCCCGATCTGATATAGGTGAGTCATATTTGACGAACACATACTCATTATGATAATTTTAATAAAGAAATTAAAGGTTTAATTTTTTGATACATAGTATCTTATTCCATGTAGGGTAAAAGATAATGTTTTCTACATAAACATTCTATGGAAATTTGGATATATACGGTTAGTAAAACATGTTTTTATGGAATTTTATTTATTTCCAAAATTAAAGGAATTGAATAGTAAGAAACCTTACATACATATCATAAATCACACCAATTTTGGTAGAAAAATATTGAAAATTTAAAGAAAATAATATTGAAAAAAAATAGTTTTTTTCTTTAATGTTCTTCGTATTCAGAGTTTGTATTAAAAAAATAACTCCCAGATGTGTTTTTAACTCTTAAGAAAATTATGGAGAGTATGATATTAAATAAAATGAACTCCGCCTTAGGATTATATCTCCCACAAAGGATCATATTCCCCCTCTTAATATAAATTTATCCCATTGAAAATATGTACTCTTAATTTAATAATTTTTCAATGTAGAATGATTTATCCCCTTTTTATAAAATTCCCTAAAAATTTGATTATCAAAAAAGAATGTAGATAACATCATAGTTTCCTAACATTTTATAAGAAATAGATGAAAATTTACAATAATTTAATTATTCATACACATAATATATGGATGATCATTTAATCAATCGTAATTAGAAACATTCAATCCAAAAACAATTAGATGAGGGGACAATTCAATCATTACAAATGATTCAAATGTTTTTTAAACACAAGTATATCAAGTGTTCAATATAAAAAACATTCTTTCTCTATAAATGTTTTTACAAAGGAAAGCATCATTTTGAATTCACACTAGTCTTTTCAATGATTTTAAATAATTTCTTCCTGAATATCAACTTTCTTATAAAACACTTTATTATGATGTATATGAATGATAACATTTTTTCAAATTATTGGAGATTAGAAATATATATCTCAATGTAAATTTTCATATCTTTTAGATAATTATATTCCTTAGTACATTATTTTGAATCATCCCTGATCTCTTGCATAAACATAAATATTAAATCCATTCCTTTTGAGAATAGGTTGAAAAAATATTCTAAGTCAAGAATCAACTTCATCATCTAAACGAACAACTCATAATTCATTCTATTATTGTAGTTGATTTAATTTGACCAAATAAACATATAATTACAAGATCCCTCTTGTGTCCCATAACATTGTTACATGTTCTTAGACTTAGATTCAAGTCGGATCACCTTCTCTGCCACCACATTTATCAAATCATATTTCTCATTTATATTTTCATAAATATGATAGAACTAAGACAATATAATTGTATAATTGGTTATTTATTCTTCCAAACATCATAAAATGTGAACAATATTGTCAAAACCATTCTGTGCTATTCTTCTAACTGATTTTGAATGTTCGGTGTCTACTTAATGATGTTTTTTCAGCTCTTTCCAATATATATTAATTTTTTTTTCCTTTTAACCATTGGAAAGTTTTTATCATATATTTTTTAAAACATTAATTATCATTTGACAACTACATAATTTCCACATCAATGGTGTCATTTTTTCAAAAAACATAAGTTTTTGAATTGAGGACTTTTTCCTCCTTATTTGATGATGAATCTTTTTTCCTTTAAATAAGGATTCTTCTACTTTAGTATGTCTATATTGACATTACATCTTAGTTTTGGAGGGTATGTATGATGATGATAACTCCATAGATGAATATAATTATATCAATTCAAATGATGTTCTATTCTCACCATCCTATTTATTCTCATCCCCTTACAATTATTTATCAACCTCTACTTTTTCTTTTATTTCAACTTCTTCTCATTCTTCTTATTCTTGTTTTCCGCCTCAATATTTATCTTATTTTCTTTTACCATCTATATACTCATCAAGTTATTTTTCTAAATATTTTTGATGATTCCAAGAGGTTCTTATAGTATATTTTCCATGAGAAACTGGTGTAATTTTTTTTTTAAATATGGATTATTCTTATACAAAATTTTAACACTTTCCTTTTTCTGTAATGGATGGAATATCAGTATTGACAACCACATTTTCTTGGAATGTTAATTCGGATTATATATTGATAATATTAGTATGGTATGATGGTAAAACAACCTTCATATATCTCATTCATAGCCCTTTCATCATGCTTTCACATAATGCTGCTTGACACAACCTTTTATTTTTTTTCTTCTTTGTTTGTTCTTATTTTAGAACATAGGAATCATGAAATATTTTTTCCATTTATTTAGCAGTATTGAATCCATATTCTGAATCCCAATGTGTTTTATAGGCCTTAACTCCCATCCACTAATAAAGAACATCTTTGGGAACTTTATTTTTTTTATTCCTCTTCTCCGGATGAGAAGTGTCTTCTTTCATTTTCTTTTTGTTTTAAAACTTATCTGGTTTCCTAGATAGATCTACCTCTGATGTAGCAGCACCCATTTTATCAACTAACTTTTTTTATTTTTAATTTAAAATTGTATCATCCTATTGATCATATAATCATTGATGAAGAATATATTCTACCTCATCAACTATGACTCATGGTCCATCAAAAAAACATTTATACATTAAATAAAAACATTTCTTATAATGGCATAGAATATAATAATCCTTGAATTGGTTATTCAAATTTTCATGTTCTTAACTATTAGATGGATGAATCTCACAATATCATTCATCCTTATATTGACTAAATTTTCCAATACCAAAAGATCAGATAATTTTAAAGTATCTCTATCTCACATCCTCGATATTCAAAATAAATTCATCCATAGATCCATTATTATATCATCTAGAGTTAGATGATAATCATTTATAATATTTTCATTTTAATTAAAAAGATAATCAACCTCTTTTTTCTAAGAAAAAAACCAAGATTCTCTAGTAGCTTATGTGAAGAACTATATGCTTATCTTTCAGTAGTTATTCTAACCAAGTTTTCAAGATTAAACATGGAAACCTTTATCTCATTCCATTTAATTTTAAAAAATATTATCATTTCCATGTTCATTTTAACATTTAATAGAATCATTAAATTCATCTACCACATCACGATAATAAAAATGAAATACTTTATTAGGATTTTAAGGACACAATAACTCCCATCAGTGAAAGAATAATATATTCTTCACTGTTGAGTTGTACTTCTAAAAAAAGATCATTCTATTTCCACTTCTCGTAAGATGAACCACTTTGAAAAATCATCATTAATCACCATTGAAATGAGATTGAATATAGTTACAGTTTTCAATGGTGTACTTTTGGAGATTAAAACATAAGGGGTTCATAATATCGTTAGAGAATAACATGAAACAAATTATTTGAGGACAGAGGGGTCCCTCATAATTTTATTACTTTTGGGGTTCCAGATCATATTCTAAATCAAAATGAATGGTTGATAAGAATATTTCACTAATATAATGGTCTGAATAAATTCCATGAATGTTTTTGAAAATATTTACTACCTCATGAAGTTTTTTTAAAAAAATATGGATTGAGAAATAATCTGATTTTTAAATGTTTTTAACGTTGTAAAATATATATATATATATAAATAAAATTAACAACAAAAATTATAGAACTAATTGTAATGAGATAGTGAAAAACATAAACGAATAAAAGAGTACATTTCGAAGAGAAAATATCCATTGGAATGATAACCTATTCCTTTTAGTTTTGGAAAACTAACAAGTTACAATAGTTTTAAAATATCTGAATACAATTGTTTCAGTATAAAAACTAATTATGATAGTTTCATAAGTAAAAATTTATTATTATAAAACACGATTAAAAAAATATTTATTCTAAAAAAATAATATAAAAATACATTTCAAATATTTAATAAGACTCTCATAGTCCGAATATAATTATGATTATTTTTAAATTGATGTTTTTATTAAAAAACACTGATTCTAGAAAACTCATTATGATAAATCTGTTATAAAAAATAGTTTTTGAAAATGTAGAATTTAAGAATAAAATTATCTTTTTAAAGAACATAAATCATAATTACTCACCCTATGAATACGTGTATATTAATGTAAGGTGATGTGAATATAATAAGTATATTTGAATAGTTAAATTATTTTTATCATTACAATATTTTGTTTAATTTATTCAAAAATATTTAAATGGAGAGGTTTCGTAAAAATATCATCATGTTGTTCTTTAATTATGCTGAATTGTAAAATTATATATCTATTTTGTGTGTGATCTCCAAGGAAATGGTTTCTTATATCTTTATGTAATTTATTTGAGTGATATTTTGAGTTTTTACATAAATAAATGGAACATGTGTTATCACAATATATTTGAGTATTAGGAATATCCATGACATAGTCGGTGAGAGTGTGTTGCATCAATAATACAAGATCCCAACAACATCTATATGCCACATGTTCTACATTACTAGTGAAAACTTATAATGATCTTTGTTTTTTAAAATAACAAGAAACTAAATAATATCCTATGAAATGACATGTTCTTGGTGTATTTATCCTATCAATTATACAACCACCAATTTCAGCATCAAAAATATTTTCAAAAAAAAATTACAGAACAATTCAATAGCCTAAAATCCATAGTTCCCTTATGATAAAAAATATGTTTTTTATGAATTATAAATGTGATTCTATTATATTATAATTATAGCTTTAAAACAGTAATACAATCAACATTAAATGTAGATAACTATCAGTTATGTAATGTATAATTCATATCATACCACCCAATTTATTTTGATCAACATGTTTCGTTACTTTATCATGATCTATATTATTTGTGGTACTGATGGGAGTAATAATAAATTTATAATTTAAAAATATATATTTGTTTAGAAGAAATTTTATATAATTCTGTTGATATATAAAATATCATTTTGATCTTTGTGATATTTTAAACCAAGAAAATATGTTAACTCACCTATCACACTCATTTCAAACTCATTTTTCAAATGATTTGAAAAAATATATTATTGATTTTTTAGTTGAGAAAAATATAATGTCATCAACATAGATTTATACAATCATAGTATTTTTATTAACGTCTTATATAAAAATTGATGGATGCGCATCTCCTATAAAAAAATATTTTGTATTAAATATCTTATTAATCTATCATACCATGATCTAGAGGATTGATTAATTATCTATGAATCCTTGGTTTTTTAATAAAAATATTCAATATATTAGTATTATCAAAACCATGAGGTTCCTCAACATAAGATTCGAATTGAACATATACCTTAATAAAAGAACGCATCACATCCATTTGAAAAATTATGAAATTAAATAATTCTAAAAATATTAGCAGTATTTGAATAGATTCTAGTCTTCCTACAAATGTATAGGTTTACTCATAATATATACCTTATTTTTTATTATAACCCATAGAAACATCTGTAGAATTATTTCTATCAAATTTAAATTTTTCATCATATTTTTTCCAAAATACACATGTAACTCGAATTAGAGAAGTGTATAATGGTAATTAATCTAATGAACAAACTATTTTTCAACAAAATTATTGAGTTCATCGTACATTACTTTAATATAATCCTCATCACCTAAAGCCTCACTACGATTTATATGCTCAAAATGGGATAAAAACTCTATATGTTCAACTTCTTTTATTAAGGAAATTTTAGTCCTAACTGGTTGAATAATATCACTAATGAATCGTTCACTAGGATGATTTATTTGATACAACCGATTTCATGGGTTTTCAAAAGTATGATCTTCCAAAAAAGGTATAAAATCATCATGAGTAATAACTTCAAAAACATTTTCTATAGTACTTTTCTTTTGATAAAATCCTTATAAAAAAGGATGAGAATCAATTTTTTAAATAACATCCAACGATGTTGGATGAGGTTGTTTAATAATTAAAGGGTATATTTCATCCAAAAAAACATGTACTATTTTATCAACAGTATAATGAATCTTATGAAAAAGACTAATGGTGAGAAGTAGTGGAATAACCTAAAAATAATATTTCATCAGAATTGGGTTAAAATTTATTTAAATTACAATCAGTATTAAGGAATACTACTTTGCAAATAAAATTTGATGTATGAAACATTTGGTATTTTTAAATCCCCATCTCATAAATGGTTTTATTAAAAAATGGTCTAATTAAAACATGATTTCTAGTATATCAGGAAACACTAACCACATCATCCAAAAAATGATTACTGGTTGATTATTTACGTAGCATGGTTGTAGTTATTACTTGATTAAATATATATATTCTTTTAACTAAACAATTTTTCTTGGGGGGGTTTTAGGAGGTGAAAAATTATGATAAATACCTTTATTACTTCAATATGTTTCAAAATAAAAAATTTTAAATTCTCCGCCATTATCAATATGAATAGTAATGAGGGAGTGGTTTTTCTATTTTTTTTCCTAGGATAAAATATTTTTAAAATAACTAATGGATTTGGATTTCAATTTGAGAAAATATACCTAATTATATCTACTATATCCATCAACTAAGACATATAAATAGTATTTTACACTAACAAATCTAGTTTTTGTATGAAAAAATAAGTCCGTGTACACCAACTCTAAAAGAACAGATGTTGATACTTGACTAATATATTTAAAACTTGAAATATGATTCTTAATGTGTTGAAAAGGGTCACAAACTTTTCAACTATCAAACCTAAGTTTTGATAAATCCTTAACATGTCTTTTATTAGTAAAAATAGATATGTTTCTAAGGATACAATGTCCTAACCTACTGTTATGTATCAATGATTGGTCTTATATTTCACTTGGATACGTAATTCCAGACTCATACGGTTTCCTAAGTTAATTGTGTGAACATTCTACTATAAATTGGAAGAAAAAATACATCCATCTTTGTAACTATGTACTAAACACTTATCATTCCAAATTATCAAAAGGTAAACCTCGTTACATAGTTGAATTCAATTGATAATGTTATTATTTAGACCTTTAATTGGAAAACATTTTAAATTAAATCGTTACAAAGAAGAAAATTGTAACTTTTTTCAATAATCTCTCCTTGAGCATTATCTTTGAAAGTGACTTTACCACCATTCATTTTTATAATCATCGTGAAAAATTATATTTTTTCAATCTGGTGGATGATATACCCACTATAAATGAACTATATTGTTTTCTTTTGGTACTATGTTGTTTTCCAAAAAACAAATACGTTAGACTTTCTAAACCAAAACCTTCTTAGGTCCATCAATTTTAGAAAATAAAATCAATAGATTCCATATTTTCATAGAAAAATATTCATTATGGAATTAATGATTTTTAACATTATTAAGGGAACATGACTTTTTCCAAAGACAATCACTTTGAAATTTTTTAAAATTGTTCATTTTTATGAACATAAAATTGTTAAAAAAAGAGTTTTCCATGGGTACAACCCATTATAGAACTAGTACCTTGAGTAATAATTTGTCTATAAATTTTATCAATGTTATCTTTACCAATATAATTGTTTGATAATTGTTTCATTAGTGATGTAATTTCAGGTTTTAGTTTTACAACTTAATTCTTATGCTCATTATGAATATTTCTTTTATCCATGATTAAAAAAATATTTTATAAAATATCTTTCACTGAGATAAAAAAATTTAAATCATTTTAAATAATTTTTTTTCAAATTTTTTATAATTAAGGTCATTAGAAAGATATGATATTTCATTTCATAAAAAATTTATTCCAAATCATCCAAATAAAGATTCTCTTTATAATTATAATGTTTTTTTTAATTTAATAGTTTTCTTTTTCTAATTTTTTAAAATTATTAACTTTATAAATACAGGGTAATTAATTATATTCACTTTTCATGGAATATTCTTCACCTGATACTTTATAATTTTTCTCTTCAGGATAATAATCACATAAAGAAAAATTGGTAAGGTTCTCATCAATTCATACCTTTTCTATAAAATAACTTTTTACCTAAGGTACATTAGAAAAAATACATGAGTTTCCCTTGAGAGAGCCTTCCTTCTATGAAGAACATTATAAATAATTACCTCCAATAGTACTACAAATTTCAGTAACTTTCATCACTTTCTTGACATTGTATTTGTAATAATTTTTTTCATTACGTTCATAATTAATATCCTTTATAACTTTCCTCTTCATATCTAGAAAATCTAATCTGATATGTATAACTATTGTGCATTTGTAACAAGTGAATTAATCATTATTTTCACTTTTATCCTTATGAATTTTCTTATAATGATCTTGAAAATCATTCTACCTAACTATATTTTCCATCAATCTGGTGATATTATAAAACTCATTCTAAAAATGATTAGATATACTAGAATCGGATTAAATAATAATGATAATCTTTCTTGATGATTTAAAAAAATCATGGAATATTTGGTTTTATAATATAATATAGTAAAATAAAATGAAACAACTCTATTTTAATTCACTGAATACTCAACATCTATTATTTTTGTAACCTTCTTATTTCATAATGGCACCAATATGATCCTCCTAGGTAAAATTATACATCTTACTAATCCCATAAAAAAATTCTCTTTTATTGCCACTCATTGTGCATGAAAACTATTATTGTTTCCACAAGGATCTCATAATCAAGACCTTTCTAACCAATATATTGTAAACCATTAATGATTTTCATAAATCTCTTGTATATCTTCGCAACAGATTCTCTAGGAAAATAATAAATGGTTTTGTAATATGATCTATGATATGATCACCACATCTCTCCAACATTAAAAGTTTAAAAATATGTTACCTCAATCCTTTTCCAACTACTATTCGAATATTCACAAGAGGATATCAAGATGTATTTACTTCTATTTGTTAAATATAATAATTTTTCTAACTTTGAGATTCAATTGATATTATTTATTTTCTTAGTTTTTAAAATTAGTGTATTCCTTATCAAAAATAATATAATCTATAATTTACATAAAAAAATTATATACTCCAATGTTCATCATAAAAGTATTCTTTATTTCTCTCCCATATTCATAATCATCACAAACCTTAATTGGTGGTCCATTCAGATTGAGATTTTATATTGAACTAAAATTCATACTATCCATCTTTAAAAAATAATTAAAATCTCTTCCAAAAATACACATTAGTGAAAAGAAATGTTTTCAAATAGAATTTTATATTGAATACATTTATGAACATTAAATAGTAAATAATGTAAAAAATCATCATGTATGAGTAGTGTAATCCTACTCTGATACCAATTGTTGAATATTATATCAGTAATGCAATATAATATCAGATGTAAGATAGAAATATTTCACTTAAATGTATAAATTAAAGGCTGGGTGAGTTGTAGTTTTAAAAACACGGTTTAAAAATGTTAAACTGGACAATACCCAAAGACTCTTTAAGTAGGTTATTGGATACGGACTCAATCCAATTATGAAATTCAAAAATTCAGAACCTAAAATCAATATTATTAAATCATAGTAATATAATAATCACAATGGATATGATTTCTTAGAGTATTGTATTTATACTAATCATATTGGTGTATATAAAACAATCAATATTGACAATGAAGAATATGATGATCAACTTTCTATAACATACAGTGGAATAAAAAAATAGTAATAACATGAAATAATAAGAATGAATTAAATGATATTTAAATCGATAACTCTTTTAACCATAAAAGTATGGTAGTCAACAACCTCAAATAAATGTATCAAATATTTTAGGCTTATAGTTAATTATTTCACTCCTTTCAATGAAATCCCTCAATATTATGATTGTTATAGTTTTACATCATATCCTTAGAAACCCTCAAAATAATGATCTGTTCTGTATTACTATCCATGTAATAAATTGATCCGAAGAGAATATTTTCCATCTTCCTACCCTCTGAATCTCTCAATGATTACGATGTATGGAAATGATTAACAAATTGAAAAATTTCTTAAGGAGGAAACTTGGTTAGGTTTCCTTCAGAATGACAACATTCTAAAGGAAAAAAAATTAAAAAGAAATTATTCACAGTTTTTTTCATCTCATGAATACAGAGATAATGTAATCACCCAGCTACAAACTCATCAAATGACATTGTATTTATAGTCAGGTTCCCAATAGTCATATTGTGATCTCCCAAAATTTATATTTCATAGTTTTTATAAAATAATTCAGACACCGGGCACCTAATAGATCATAGTGAACCTAAATAACTGAATGTTCAACATTTTATTTATTAACACCAATATAGTGTTAAAAAATTCCTTATGTTATATATAATCCTTTTCAATATGATTATAACCATTAGTTAATCTTTTGAACTTATTTATGATTTTTTTACAATAAATATTATGTATATTAGTGTATTTTTTCGGTACCATTATCAGTCCAATTATTATGACATTGTTAGTATAAAAACCATTATTAAATCATACTACAAATCTGATATAGTTGGGTCAAATATATCAGAAACATACTTATTATGATAATCATGATGAAGAAATGTAGGTTTACTTTTTTAATATAGTGATACATATTATATGTATCGTAAAATATAATAATTTCTAAAAGCATATTGTAAAACACTTTGGACATAAAAATTCAATAAAACATGTATTTAATAAAGAGTATGTGATTCCAAAGAATTCTAGATTGGAAAATAATGATGTAATACTTGTTACTCAGCTGTTTTATCTTCTTCACTATATCCATATGTTGATAATTCACTGATAAAGATTAAACTATAGGATACTTGTGACACTCTTTAACATTCAAATGTATCCAAAAAAATAGTTCCATGAACTAAAATTAACTATTGGAATCCTAAATAGCATGGGCTTGAGTTCTCCACCTCGGATAATCTACCACAACATTTCATTTTACAGAAATATAAGCAAGCTTAATATTGAATAACTATAGTCATCCAAACCATATTCAAATTATAATGATTATATCATAGTGATTGAATATGTATATAATGATTTTATAGTTCATACACTCCCAAAACTGATCTCATAGCAGATAGTGCCACCATAAATGTATGGAATGGACAACTACTACTAATTCAACATTGTGTGTGGGGTAATTTTAATCATGATTCCCTAAATGATGATACCCATACACCCTATATTTCAATCCTTGTATCAAAATGGATACCAACCCTATTCTTAATGTGCCACAATATACTGTATACTTGGCACCTACCAAATGTAGATTCCGGAATGTTGATAAGGTCATGCTTACTTTAAACTCTTTAATGTCCATTTTAATAGGATTTGTATGATATTACTTTCACACCCATGTAGGTTATTTCTATAAGTGGTGATCCATGATATGGATAATCGTCAAATAGGATCTTATATAATCCATATATCCCTATGAAACTCTAGAGATCATTTATATTATTATGTTTTTACCATGATATCATGGGTCTCACATTCTCACAATGAAAAAATAACGATATATGAAAGATTATATGACATAGGAAGTTAACATTGTCATTCCATACATTGAATTTCGTGAGATTAAAATATATTTGGTTCTCTATTAGTGTACCCAATATTATTTTAAGGGGTTTGAAATGATCACACTATGATTAAGAGTACACTAATATTTTAACCACATAAATACCCCAAATGAATCCAAATATGGGTATTAACCTTATTTCGTCAAGGATATAATTATTGTGGGTGAATTCATAAAAAAATGGAATAACAAGGCACTCTTATAAATCATACCTTCCTTGGAATGTTATACATGGTATATCCAATGGTATAACTCATACACGAAGAGAGGCTGACATCAGATCGATTTTGGAGTAGTCCAGGTCTCCTAAGAGATAGTCAAAGAGGCCTCATGTATCAGGTATTCAATACTTGTTTTGAACCATAAGCTAATTAATTTTTTTATAACTCATAAAAATCCGTATAGTTCTATAAATATTCATTGAAAATGGAATAAGTTAACCCCAGGGTGAAGAACTGGGTTAAATAAATCCCTTAGCATCTAGGTATTCTGTCTACTGATTTTGTTTCTAATAATCAGAAATAACTATCCAATAATGTGGAATAAATTAATGTTATACTCATGTAACTAGCTATATAGTTCACTATACCTTCATCATAGGAGGTAACCTAAAAAATAAATCAAGGAAAATGTCCCTAAAATGATCCACCATAAGAAGGAGATCTAATTTTAACATTCCCTAATGGTTGGAAATCAAGGATGACATTATACCCAGCCTATGATTCTTAGGTCTCGCTCTACTACCATGGAGATACCATTATCTATTATGAATATATTTACTTCCCTCATGTGGTATCAAATACACTCTTTGGATAAAACAATCAATATGGTTAAGATAAGTCACAATCCAATACATCCTAGGAATTATATTTACGTTCATCATCTTGAGGATGAAATGGTTCTATACGAAACGATATACTACTATATTAAGGGGTAATTCCATACATCAATGTACACTCTCCGATCGAATTTATAACAGATTATCAAGAGTTATCACCCCAAAAAAATAATTTATCTCCACGAAAATAATTTTAATAATCTCTAAAGTCTTCTCTTTAGGATTATGATGCATAGCATATAACTGGAATTATCCATTGGCCTGATCTATAGATTGACTACCCTGAAAATTATATTTTAAGTGAACTAGATATTAGAAGTATGTACTTGTCAATTGTGACTACTATCTCAGAATTACAAGATGGTAATAATCTAACACCACACCTAACATTAGGATACATATCAAAATATAAAACCACGATTTGGTGAAGATTATCTCTAAATTTCCACTGGAGGAAATGTTCTAAAAAACATAATATGACTCATAATTCTATAATTCCAACACTCGACAAGGTCTCTAATACACTAGGGAATATGGATACAAGGACATATACATTGATGTAATATCACACTAATATTGGTGTGGAAGCTGCAGATTCTACTATTGTGATGAAAAATTTCAATACCCATACTAGAGGGGTCCTTGTTGTGACTAACCCAATTCCACCTCCAATAGGTCAGGGGCTAGAGTCCTGGACCGTGTACGCGTATCCCATAAATGGGAGTAATTATACTAAAGTAACTAGAAAAAAACATATTTAATAGGACACAATGTTGGAATATAATATAACTAAAAGAATTCATGCATGCATCTAAGATCACCCAATAGATTACTATAGTAAAGTGATGAAAACTAAAGGGGGGGGGCACATACCAAAACTATAAAAAATCCAATATTCTCCAAGAGAGAGGAATAAGTAAAACTACTATTCTCGGTAAACACTTTACTCTATCATGCTCAAGCTACACTCCACCCGCTCCATGTCCTCTTAGGAAACCGTCAAAAGGTGCATCGTCTCCACAACACACGGCATGTGCGGGTAAATAATGTGAAGGGTGAGTATTAAAATACTCATTAGGAATCCAAAAAACCACTAAACATGAAGAACGTAGTATATTCAGGTCAATATAAGATATAAAAATCAATGTATAACAGAATAAAAAATATACGCTCTGAAAAGAAATCGTTCAATCAGGTGGTCATAACCAACTTATTGACATAAGATTCTGCTCGAAGCAATACTCATTTAGTGAGAACTGACCTCATGAGCCAAGCCATCATGAGAGACACTTGATGAAGTGTTATATCTCATTGGGTCCCATTGTAACACCACAAGTATGAAATTAATGATTTATTTATTTCATTGTTAAATTTATTAATTCAATGTTAGTAATTATAATAATGTCTATATTGTAAATAAACATTATGATAACAATATAGTTTTAAAATTTATATTAAATTAATATTCTAAAATAATATTTATTGATTTGTTTCAAATAAAATCATAGTATTTATTTTTTGATAGAAGAATTTTAATTGCAAAATTTAATTTAAATGAATAAATTTCTAAGATTTATATATTTTAAAAGAGATATATTTCATATCAACAGTGAAATTTATAATTATTTCATAACAAATAATTCTAATTATGAATTATCTGTATTAAATAAAATAATCATATTTTAATGAATTTTTATATTTAGTAGGGTAGTAAATATGGAAATTTTATAATAACATTTTTTATAAATATGTTTTAAAAAACCTAAACGAAATAATCTATAATTTGAAATAAATTCATAAATTTAAAAATTGATATAATTATAATATATGTAGTATACCATTTACAAATTATTTTAGAAACATCATTTCATACTAATATATATATATATTTTTAAAATTTGAAATTATTAATATACTCAACTATTGAACTATTGACATAATTAATTTATTATGAGAATGAAATTATTATTAATAATATTTTAAAAAAAACACTTCAAACCTGAATATTATTTTCATTATATGTGTTTCTAATATAATTATGACTAATCTTATTTAAATAAAATGATAAAAAAATGAAATCATACATAATTTGTATTTGTAAAGAAAAAAACGAATTAAATATATATATATATATAGTGATGAGAAAATAGTGTCAATATATATATCTATATAATCGATTGTATAAAATATTTATATTTCTTATATTATAATAAATACAATCATTTAAAAAATACATAGAAAAAGGAATAATCAGTTGATGTATCGAGATTGAAGAAAAGGGGTTTCGATTTCAAAGGGTCTTCTTTTAGGTTAACCTTCAGTGAAAGATAGGGATGGATTGAGCTCGATATGGGGGGAAGTTGAAGGGGAAGTTCAAGATGATCTCCAGGATGGATTTGTTGAGAAAGGGGTGAATGTGGATAATGTCAAAGACCTGGGAGAAGGGATCGTCTGTGAGTGCTTGAGGTGTCGATCCGAGCCGAGCTGAATTCTGAGAGGTCTCTGTAGGCCATGAGACATCAATGAGTCTAGGATCGGTTTGTGGTTTATTATGATGGATGAGGATTGAGAAAAATGGAGATCCCATCATTATCTTCTTCTAATTCTTGGATTTATATATCATTACATAGGTGTCTATTTTTTTATCCAAATCTATTTTCTAGATTTCATTTTATGTGTAACTAATAAATTAAGTGTCATCTCTCCAGGATTTCTGATTTGAGTTCTTATATGCCTAATGACTGTTTCCCATCATTTGGGATTTTTCATCCAATGTGTCTATCTAACAGTAATATTTTATGTGGTGATTTTGATTTGGGATCTCTTGATGTCAACATTTCTGTCTGATTTGGTCTTGTTACTATGAGCTTCATAATGATGATCCATCGATATGTTGATTTTTTTATTCATTGGTTCCCACCTATAAACATCAGATTCAATTTTCTATTCCCATTTTTTATGATATTAATTCATTGAATCCATTGAGTTTTTTTTTCTAACCGAATAAGAGATATGTTGAAATATATGAATATTATATATTATAATTCCTCAATAAGAATTTCATCAGAACCAATAATTTTAATTTAAACAATGAACCTAATTTTCATGATAAAATTACATTTATGGAATTTAAAATTTTCATTGTCTATACTGTTCATTTGAGCATATAAATAGAGAGGGTACATAAGGCCTGTTTTAGGTAATTTCATGATTGTTGCGCAGAGAGTGATGAATTATTCAATCAAAAATTAGAAAGGGATTTCTTATAATTTTTTTGTCGATTAATTTTTCATCCCAAATTAAAATTTTTCAAAGGAAATTTATTTCTTCCAAGGGATCTTCAAATCAAAATCAATATGTTTTTCACTTTTGAAACATTGATAAATTATAGTAAGAGATACTTTTATTAAAGATATTTCAGTTTTATGATGTTAAACCTTTTTAAATATTTTAGTATTCATCTTTTAATTATTTTGAACATATAATAATATGTTATTGCAATGTAAGTTTCTTAATTTAATGTTATAATGCCTATTTTTATGTTTTTATAATTATTTAAGTATTTTTATTCCTTGTTTTATACTTCTGCGAAGTCCAACTCTATAAATTTAATTAACAAACTGAATATGAGTGTGTTTCTATTTATTCATCACATATATATATATGAATATATATAAATGTTCATGTTTATAATTGATATATATATATATATATATATTTAAGGTTTCTTTTTCATTAAAACCATCCATGTGTCTAATTATGGGTGTAGGAATACATGTAAACATTCCAATCAAACATATATATATAAATAATTTGGTTGATGTTCAAGATAATTGGTTTCTAATTCTAGTTCTATGATTATGTTTCTATATATATATATATATATTTAATTATATTTACTTCATTAAGTTAAACTCCTTAAAACATAAGTACATATATATATAAACATCCATTAAAGGATGATTGAATTTTGTAAAGAAATGCTACTATGATAATTTTTATTGTGGTACTTAAATATATATTTCTTATGATTAATTTTAAGAATATGAAATTATATGTTCTCTATATCTATTAGATTCTACCTTCATGCCATTATTTCATTCATAAAAAATTTTAAAAAAATATTTCTTGAAATTTTATGTATGTGAATGATAATTAATCTTCCAAGTGGTTAAGACAAGTTTATATATCATAATATTGGGTTGTACCTTGTCAAGACTATAATTTCCAAAAAAAATGTTTTATATTTATTTAATTATATATAAATAAAAGTGAACATTTTTATTTAATATATGATTACATATATACATATACATATTGAAAAGTAAAACTCCGGTGAATATGTATATATATGAAATGAATGCATAAAATGATTTTTATAAAATCCAATACATGAATGTTGTAAATATTGTAGGAAATTGGGTAGGGAACCCAATACCTCATAAAGTTGTTAGGCCCAAGAAGTCCATTAATGTTTGATTTTTCCAAAATGTTTTTGTTATCGAAAGATTTCATATATTTTTTTCAAAAATGTCACTGAATTATTTTTAAAGAAATTTGAATGTTTTCATTTTTAAAATATTGAATTTTTTTCAAGATGTAAATAATTTAAATATTATCTTTAATGGTATTTTCTGAAAGTATTGTTAAGGTATTATGAAAATAATTTTTGAAATAATATTTTTACGTTATTTTAAAGAAATGATAATCTAAACCTATCTTAAAAGATTTTAGAAACCCTTACTAGAAAATAGAATGCACACCATTTGATTGAGAATTATTTTTCACATGTAATTTAGAAGAACAAATATAGATGTCCTCACATTAGGAGTTAGCGCACGTGGAAGCATAGTATACACTTGTTTTATTCTTTCAACACTGATAAATGTAAGTTGTTTTCTAGTCCTCCCAAATCCTAGACCAGTAAAAGGTCCTCATTTGAGTAAATTGTTCTGTAAATTACTTTTATTAAAAATTATACATCCTTTTCAAGTACTGATTCTAGATGATAGGGATCCGGCTTTTATTATTAGTATCATTGGAATAGTATAGACAAATTTGGATAATATATGTTGTCATTTGAGGAAAAAAATTCTATGTGATAGTGTTTTCTGGAAATAATAATGTCCCCTTATAAATTCATTAATTATGAAGATGAAAATTTAGAATTTTATTTAGTCTGATGCACGAATTCCAGGGATGCAATTCATTTAATGGGATCGAATGTAGCACCCCAAATTTCTAATAAGAGATTTATTTATTTTATTTGTATCTTTATTAATTCAATGATAGTAATTATAATAAATTCAAATTCTTAAATAAATATTAAGACTACTATATAGTTTTCATTTTAATCTTAAATTAATATTCCAAAAAACAATATTGTATTCGTTTGTTTGAAATAATATTTTTGTGTTTATTTTTTTATAAAATAATTTAAGTTTAAAAATATTTTAAGTAAATAAATTTCTAAAATATATTTATTTTAAAAGGTATAAATTTCATATCAATAATGGATTTTATAATAATTTAATACTATATTATTCTAATTATTGATTATCTGTACTAAATAAAAAATTCATATTTCAATGAATTGTTATACATAGTAAGATAGTGTTTAAAAAAATGTTTTAATAAGACTTTTTATTAATAAAATTAAAAAAACTCAGAGAAATAATATTTAATTTGACTTAAATTCAAAATTATAAAAAATATTTTAATGTTAATTTATGTAATATAATATTTAAAAATGAGTTCAGAAAAATCATTTCATACTAAACACAATATATTTTAAATGTAAATATAGAATTATTAATTAAAAAATTTAGGGATATAAATATAGAATTAAAATATTATGAAAATTATATTATGATTAATACTATTTTAAAAACACATAATTCAAGAATATTATTTTTCTTATAAAAATAATTAATATATTTATAACTAATCTTGTTTAAATTCATGATGAATAAATGAAATCTTATATAATATGTATTTATAAATGAAAAAAATTTAAATATAGATATATAATGATGAAATGATTGTTTAGAATATATATATAATAAATGTTTTTAATATAGGAATTCTATTAAATATATTAAAATAAAGTAACGCGTTTAAAAAAAGATAGAAAGAAAAGAAATAATCAATGGATAAATCGACATTAAAGAGAAAGGTTTTTTATTTTTGAGGGTTTCATTTTAGGTTAACCTTTAGGGGAGGTTAGAAATGGTTTGAGCTTGATAGAGGGTGAAGTCAAAGGGGAAGGTCAAGATGTTCTCCATGATGAATTCATTGAGAAAATGGTGATTGTGGAGGAAGCTAATGACCGGAGATAAGGGATCATTCGTGAACACCTAGGGTAACGATACGAGTTCAGCCATGTTATGAGATTACTCTATAGGTCATGCGACATCAGTTAGTCTATGCTTTGTTTCAGGTTTCATCCATTGGATGAGGATTGAGTAGAATGGAGATCCAGTCATTATTTTCTTCCAGTTCTTGGAATCACATATCTGTAGGTAGGTGTCTATTTTTTTATTTGAATCTGTTTTCTATATTTTATTTTATGTGTAAAAAATACCTGAATTTCCATCTATCCGGTATTACTGATTTTAGTTCTTTTATTCCAACTGACTATATCACATCATTTTGGATTTTTCTTCTAATGTCTCTTTCTAACTGTAATTTTTTAAGTGCTAATTTTGTTTCCGGATATGATAATATAAACATTTCTGTCTTATTTTGTCTTTTTTTAAAAAGGTAGTGCCTTGGTCAAAGACCAAAGCACAATTTATTGAATAATAAAGATACAATGTTACAAAATATGAAAAGATGGGATTTTCTTACTATCTCTATCAAAAGGATGAAATAAATCAGATGGAAGGGCATCCATCCAATTCACGTTCTGGTGAACACATTTGTTGGAAAGCGTATCAGCAACAGCATTTGATTCACAGAAGGCATCATTAGAAATGTAATCAATCCCACGAAGCAAATTTATTAATTTAATCCAAAGAGTGGAAATAGTCCAGGCTAGAGCAATCGAATCATTCCAAATAGCTTGGACAGTGGTGGTAGAATCACTTTCAATCCGAAGCTTTCTCTGTACTCTTTGGAGAGCAAAATCAACAGCATCTATGACCCCCAACATTTACACTTCCAAAGATGAAGCAAAACCACATCCATTGTAGAAACATCCATGGCACTGACCAGAATAGTCTCTATAAATCGCTCCACAACAGGGAGGACCAGGATTTCCCTTTAAGGCACCATCAACATTCACATTGATCCACCCTGGCATCAGGTATTTCTAGCAGTCTAATTTTTTCTTGTTTTTACGAGCTTCAAAATAAAGATTCATCCATCCATTGATTTTTCTCTTCATCAGTTCCCACCTGTAAACAACTAATTAAATCTTTTATTCCTAGTTTTTTATGAGATTTATTCATTGAATCCATAGAGTTTTTTGATCGAATATGAGATATTCTAAAATATATGAGTATTATATTTTATTCTTTATCAACAAGAATTTCATGAGAACCATTAATTTATAATTCAAACTCTTCAAACGACTATTCTTGAGGCAATTTAATTTATGGCATTTAAGAGTGTCTTTTTCTATACCGTTCGTTAGAGGTTATAAATATATAGGGTATTACATTCCAATTTTAAGGAATTTCATGTTTTCTTGCACATATATTGAAGGATTCATCAATCTAAAATTATTAATTTATTTCTTATATTTGTTTTATCAATTTATTATTATACCCAAATTATATTTTTGAAAGTGACATTTATTTAATCTATGGGTTCTTCAATTCAAAATCCAAATGTTTTTTACTTTTAACCATTTATAATTTAAAGTATGTGATCATTTTAGTAAAATGATATGTGTTTTATGATATGAAACCAGATTATATATTTTATTATCTGTCTTTTAATTTGTTTTCAAGGTATAATTTTAGGTTTGTGTAAGGGGGTTTCTTCGTTTCAATTTATAATCCCTATTTTTTTGGTTTTCTAATTATATATGTATTTTGATTCCATGTTTTATACTTATATGATGTCCAAATCTATAATTTCAATTCACAAATTAAATATGTGTTCGTTTTTTTAATGCATGATATATACATATATGGGTATATATATGTTTTTTTTAGGATTGATATATATATATATATATTAATGTGTTAATTTTCATAAAAACTGTCCAATTTTCTAATTTCAAGTGTAAGATACATGCACACTAGCTAATCAAATATATATATATAAATAATTTATTGAATGTTCAAGATCATTGGTTTCTAATACCATTTCAAAGATTATGTGTATATATATACCTCCTAAAGATATGTTCCTTAATACTTTTGTACACACACATATATATATGATTTTATTTTGTAAGGAAATGATTCATTAATAATTTTGTGTGCATCACATAATTATCTTCTTTTAATGATTAATTTTGAGAAGAAAAAATTATATGTTCTCTATTGTAATTAGGTTATACCTTTGTGTCATTATGTCATGTATAAAATACTTTAAATCATTCATGTCTTAGAAATTTTACTCTTGAGAATGATAAATAATCTTTCACGTGGTTAAGAAAAGATTATGTATCATAATCTTTGGTTGTAAAAAGTCAGAAATCCAATTTCTAATGATGATTAATATTTATATATTATGTATAAATAAAAGTGAACATGTTTATTTCATATATAATTATATATATATATATATATTTATTTAATTATTTAAATCTAAAACTATAGGGAAAATGTATACAGTGGTAAATGAAGCTTAAAATGATTTTTATAAAATCTTGTACTTGAAAGTTGTAACTATGTTATGGAATTGGAGAGTTATCCCAAATACCTAAAAATGTGGGTCAACCCAAGATAGCCTACAATGTTTCATGTTGTCAAAAAAATTGTTTTAAAAAGCATGAGTATATGTTTTTCCAAAATATCGTTGGATTATTTTTAAATCAATTTGAGCTTAAGTATTTTAAAAATATTGAATTATTTTCATGACAGAAATAATTTTAATATTAATTTCAAAGGTATTTTAGGAATTTATTTATATAGTATTATCAAAATAATTTTTAAAATAGTTTTCTTAATGTTTTTTTTTCAAAAAAATGATTTTTAAACAGTAATTCAATGATTTTAAAACCCCTTACTGAGAAATTGAATGCTCACCGTCGGTTTGGAAATTATTTTTCATAGGTATATTAGAAGATCGTATTAAGATATCCTCGCTTTTGAAGTTATCATGCCTTGAAGCATAGTAGGCACTTGTTTTTATTTTTTTCAACTATGATAAATATAAGTTGTTGTCTAATCCTCCAGAACGTAGACTGGAAAAAGGTTAATGTTTGTGTATTATGTTGTGTAATTTACTTTTATAAATCATACCTACAAAGAATTTTCAAGTACTGAGTTTGAAAGAGTGGGTTTGGGCTATTATACCAACACAAAGAGAACACACATTCTCCTAGGGAGAATTTGATATATAGATAGGGTTCATGAATATAATATTTGAGGTACCCTAGGAACCCAATCTGGGTCAAATCTATTTATAGGGGATCATACATCAAAAATTTCACAAACTCTACCGATGAATCCTATTCGATGGAGGATCGACACCCTAATCATTGATGTCATACGTATTCCACAAAATCCTACTAGGGATCAATGTATCATATAGTATCACACTTCATTCCCATGGAGGGACACCAAAACTATATCTAAGACTCAGCCTCTTGATGGTATCACAATCCATAGATGTTGATTTAATTTGACATTTTACCATTGTGGAAAAAGAACATGGTAACACACACAACATACATTGGTCAAAACTAAGAAAACAAATATCCTCAATCACTCTTAAATGGATTACACGACTTGTCCCAAGGGGTACACACTGTGTCCAGCTATCCCATGTCCTACCCATGTGGAAGCTCCTCACATGGCATGTAGTTTCCATTACATGGAATGAAGAAGCATATAAACAGTGTATAGAGACACACAGTATCCTTTTTTTGTCTCTTAGTGGTGTATGTGAACCAAATCCATGTACATGTACCAGTCTCTCTATGCCAAGTCGTGTCTGTGTAGGAGTACGTAGCATGTCCATGCTCATGTACTCAAACTCATGTTTATTTACACACTAGAGTATATAAAGAATTTAATTTGGAATGTAACATTCGATGTGAATGGGGTCACATGTCGTGTGGTCGTTATCTTCATCCATAAATCTTATCTTCCACTAAAGGTGGCCCACATACCGTGTAATCCATGATTACAAGCCTTATGTATATGGATATCCCAAGATCCACATTTCATCCTCCTACTCGTTCTTGGGTCACTACTGCACTCGAATCCGACATCAATCATTCTGCAAAACAATGATCTACCATAGACAGGACTCACCATCGTAGTGCGGTGTTCTCCAACTATCCAATTTGATGGGAAATGAGGTTGTTCTTATGAATCATCTTCCACGCAGGAAGTTTGAAAATTGGGGGTTTTCAAACTGGTCTGATCAATTTTTCACTCCCACTATTTCACCTCTATTTTTTCATTCTATGATTATATCTACAATATCATATTTTTCCATTATGAATCAGTGGACAATAATTGACCAATTAGTAGGGTGTCAGAATGTGGACCAAGGGGTCATCAGCGTTGAATGAGAATGGAGGGTGAATAGCACAAAAAAAACCCTTAGGAATAAACCATTTTTCTATTCATACTAGAAATTATTAATTTCCATTTGAATGTTAAATGAAGTGGATTAAAACAATCAAAATAAATCTCCCAAGGAACCCCTCAAATATGATCCCATCCCTCAAGGTGATCAATCAATAAATCAATATGTTCATCAATTGATTTATTTTCATTGTTGAAATTAAAAATAGGGAACAATCCACATTAAACAACAATCCTACCATGGTAAAGATTTATCACTGATAAGGAAAATGGCATCGACATTGTTGTTGGAATGATCTAATGAATCGGTTGCACTTCGACCATCGATTCCCGATTATACCTCTATTCGCTTGAGAGAATTCATCAGAGCTGTATCCAATGTTCCTCCATTATCTACAGGGTTATGAGGCTAAACATGGATTTACAACACCACAATGTAATTAAATTTTGATAAATTTACGTGTTAGAAAAACAAATTAAATCAATTTAATTTAATAATTTTATTTGTTTTAATGCCTCAAAAAACATTTCCACAAATAGACCGTGCCAAATAATGTTAAGTAGCAACAAGGGTAAAACCACCATTCTAAACTCAAATATTCCCCTAGATTTCTGATCTGGGAAACCATTTATAAGATGTTCAACTTTTTAATGAAAATCACACGTGTATGATATTTAATATATTTAATACATTTCAAACATTTATTCTAGGCACATTGGGACTCATAATCTCATTCCATCTAAGAACCCATACTATAAATACATATAATGTTTCAAAATAATTTTAAAATTAATACATTTTATTCTCATCTCCATGGGGATATACATCCCTGATAAGGAAAAATTTTCCTTCAAAAACATATGGGTAATGATCATTAATCTAAGAATCATGCTCGCATGTGCTCTCTTGAAGAGTCCCATGAAACCATTGGACATGCACTAAGAAGATTGATCTCCAATGAATAATCATTTCCCTTTAATATAAGATTTCTACTAGGTACCCAAAAAATGTTTCTCGATCCTTGATGTCCAGCTCAACTCAGTCGATATCCTGTGATGGGTTAAGCACGTACATCCTTAGTTGAGACACGTGGAGGATTTCATGTTGTTGGTATAACTACTATGGCAGTGCTAAGAGTTATTCCACATTTCACACTCTATGGAATATCTGTAAAGATCCGATTAACAAGGGAGTTAGATGGTTTCCATGTCCAAATCTATTAAATCCACATTGAGGTTAAAATTGTAGGAATACATGGTCTCCTTAATAAAACACCAAAGGCCTTTGTTTCTTGTCAGTATAAAACATATGATGAATATGTGGAGTCCCCATCCACTACTAGATGATTTACACCTTCTCTATTGTATCTTGCACCAGATATGGGCCCAGGAGTGATGACTCTCTAGGGTGAGTAATGAATAGTGGTAAACTCTTGGTTTTCCCATAAAAAGCAATGAATGGTTTCATACCAATGGTGTAATCATAGCTATTATTGTATTCTAACTCCAAATGTGTTAGGTGATACTCCAAACAACGGAATAATTCTAAAAAGATACCTCATAGTTTGTCCTCAAAAACCAAAATGTTATACTCATTTTGGCCATATTTTTATTGGTGAAATGTTGTTCCCAATTGTAAATGGGTCCCAAAAAACTCATGTAACCCCTTCAACAAACAGGACGTAAAAAATCATCATAATCATAAACAATCATTGATAGAATTACGAAGAGTCCAACTATCTCCTTCACATAGAAACATCTCAATCCCTATAAAACCTCATCCCATAACATCATTGATATGATAATATGTCATTTGAAATGAAAAAAAACTTCCCACCTTTTGAAATTCGTTTTGGAGCATTCCATATGGATATCAGAGAATGTATTTTCTCACATCTAGTATCCCCAAGCTATGCAACCCTATCAAATAGTAAGAGTGGAGGGGTTAAAACCATCAACAGGGGGTAAACTATTCCATCACAATCCACTAAGGATAATAAAAATGAGTCTAACTACTCTAACTCCACGTTTAGCAATAGTGAACTAGATCTTATACTGAGATCATATGCTATGATTTTCCCATCTCAATAGTATAGAAAATATCAAAGTCATAGTCCTTTATGAAATCATGATATTTCCTCTATCTTAGTTTTATATCCATATGAGAGACGATATAGTTGAGACTCTTGTTGTCAAAGTATACAATAAATTACTTTCCTATCAGGTTGTGTCACTTCATCTTCAAAGTAAAAACTATTATTGATATCCCATGTTCATGGGTCAAATTATTTTTCTCATGTAGTTTCAACTAGTGTAAACCATTAGAAATAAAAGCTTTCCTCTACTTAGGAACATAACCACGTCTAAAACTGAGGCATCGTATAACACTACGTACACGGCACCCTCCTTTAGTAACCTTATGATGTGAGCCTTTTTCACCATCTCCCACATCTCTTAAAAGAACTACTGGAACTTTTCCACCTACATAAAAGGATACCCATTTCTTTTCAATGTTGTCATAGGTTCTACAACCATTAAGAGGTAGGTATAATCCTCTGATAGTACCCAATCCTCCCATGGAATCTCTGCAACTTAGAAACACTATTAGAGGGATTCAAACACAACACTCCCTCATCATTCACATGACCCACTACAACTCCATCCTCTACGAAGATATGTCCAATAAAAGGAACCTATCGATTCAAAAACTGACACATAAAATGCTTCACATAACTTTGGTTCTCCCAGAGGGAGTCCAGGACCATCTTCAAGGGTCTCATGTGCTCATATTTTGATTCAGAATAAACTAGGATTTCATCAATGAACACTACAACAAACTGGTCTAAGAATAGATGAAAGATCTGGTTCATGAGTCCCATGAACACTTAGTTGGTGTTGTTTATGCCAAACAACATCACAAAGAACTCATAGGGACTATATTGACATCTAAAGAATATTTTTGGTTTGTCCTTTTCCCGAAATCATAGTTACTGATAGCCTCATATGAGGTTAATCATTGAGAAACATCACACCCATTTTAAATAATCAATGAGGACATCTATCCTTAGTACCAGATACCTGGTCCTCACAATCACTTGGTTTTAGTACTGTTAATCCACACATAATCTCAAGATCATGTCATCATTCTTATCGAATAACACTTGGGATAACCATAGGGAATATTTGGGTCTCACAAAGCCCTACCCCAGTAATAATGAATGGCTTCCTTGTATTACACCACTATTGTAGGAAACTAGGAAATCCCCAAATACACTACACCAAGGGTTCGGAAAGCCAAATGATGAATAATCAATTGTATGCTTTTATACATTAGTCCATTATGTTCTTCTTGTGTTTCATTTTCTTCAACAAAAACCTGGTCGCATCACTTTTTACCCACCACAATATTTTAAAAATAGTCAATTTCGGAATGAACTATATATATCCAATCCATACCTAATACGATGTCACAATTTATCAATACATTAAAGAAGGTATCTAATAAAAAACTCTCACATCCATAAATAATGTTACCCCGTCGGAAAAATTGTGAAATCATTGAGTCACTGCCCATTGGAGTCTCCAACCATAAGGTTCGAGTCAAAAGAATAACCAAAATCACTTTGTCTTGAACCAGAGAAGTGGAAAGGAATGAATGGCTAGAACAAATGTCTATAAATACTAGATCTATGTTTGAAAAGACATAGATCATAACTCGATTCCTTCCATTAGCCTTAGGGTAATATTCCCCCATAGCTTCTAGGTAGCCTTAGCCATACCCACTAGCTCCATGAGCTTAGCTTGGACCACTCGAGGTTGGTGGTGGAAATAGGTCAAACCTCCAACCACCTCATACTTCCTTGTTATCCCCATTATTACATCCTATACCACACCGAACACACGCATCCTACCTTTATATCTATCTTGGAAGTCCCTCAACCATATCCCAACTAGAATTCTGATAGATTGGTTAATCTAGTTCTTGATTTCCATGATCATCCCAAGAGAAACACCACTTGTTCTTTCCCTAATTCGAGCAACCAAGATAACCCTGATCCACTAATCCGGAGTCTAGGGATCACCTCCTTATGTTCTCAACCTACATGGACACCTATTACTATCATTGGATACCTACTTTAATGGTCTCTGTTACTCAGTTCCCATTACTAGCTCCCTCTACTAGTGTCTACTCTACCAAAAACATTCTATTGACAAGGCTCACTAATGAACTCCATCATAGGAAAAAATAGTAAGAGATACTATTAACACCCTAATGTCATAGTGTAAGCCCCTCAAAAATATCAAAGTACTAATGAACTAGTATTATACTATATCTTTGGAGTAAAGTGAGAGACAAGTAATCCTTGTTGACTACTCTTCCATGGTCATACTACCCATTTGTAGATGCAGAAGCTCATATATGCATACTGATTTCAATATGTATGGATTCAAATCCTCTCTAAAGAGTTGATCAATATTTTTACATGATAAATTTGTCTCATTATGTGAATAAGTCACAAAGATGAACCATCACCCCAGATATCCCTAAAGAAGACTTGTTGCAAGGATAGCCATCAGATTGGTTGGCATCATTACAAGGTGATAAATGAGTGACTGCCTCATGCTAGTCCTCATCCATCAGGGGTTCTGGATCCCAAATACATCAAAGCTCACTACCCTTGAAACTCATGCAATTTACTCATCCGTAATACATCCTCAACTGTTAGTGATGGATCTTGTTGTTTCTCAATGGGTGGTGGTATAACTGGTAATCCTCGGGAGGTGCTATCTCTGATTCAATCCCATGTAACAATGAACCATCACTAGGCAGATCATCCTCATGATTACATTATAGATTCTTTGATTGTAGTCTATGTGGAGGAATCTTCAAATAAAACAAGATGTACCATGACTAAATGACTTTATTTAGGGATCTGAACCAAGAAGTATGTGGAAAACACAACTCATTCCTATATGAATCATGTACCATATTCCCCTAAAACCAATGTTTTCTTATACCGAGTCATAATGTAGTTGATCATATTTTCGGTGTATGTATACATCATCTACCACACTAAAACTATTGTATTTTCCGAAAAGATGAGATCAAAAACAATAACATTATTTCCCCAAAACAAATCACACAGACTCTGAATCCTAATTAAGAACTGATAGATTTGATACAACTCAATCATGACCCATCCTAGAGGGGCATGTGCCATGACTAACCCATGTGCACCTCCAATTTTCCCAGGGTATAAGACCAATGCTAAATAGAAATATCCCACAAATGGGAGGATCTATCCAAAACTACATGTAAAAAAACATCTCAATGAATAAATAATATTGAAATGTATAAAAATAGAAACAATGAATGAATACATCTTGAATACCATAATTGATTATGACAATAAAGTGTTGAATATATAAAAGGGGAAAAACAACCCCAAACCAAAACTGCAAAGAGTCTAACTTAGTCTAACAATGAGGACTACGTCAAAATCTCACTCATAGTAAACACCTCATTCTATCATGCTCATTCTATGGACCACCTTCTCCCTATCCTCTTAAGAAACTTTCAAAAGGGTCATTGTCTACAAAGGACATGACATGTGCAGGGAAATCCAGTGAAGGGGTGTGTATATCAATACTTAATTTGATACACCAAAAACACTAATAATGAAGCACTAAGTATAGTCATCTCAATACAAGATATAAAAATAATTGTATAATTGAAATAAAAACCCATGTATACTCAGGAAAGACACATTTATATTAGGAGGTCAAATCCAACTATCAGCCACATGATTCTTCTCGGTAAAATTCTCATTCTTGGAGAACTCACTCCATGATCCATGCTATCTTTGGAGACACACAATGAATTAGTATAGCTCATTAGTCCCCACAAAAGATAACACACTAGTATATGAAGAATTTGATAACAAATAGGGGACATGTTCAAAACCATTGGGGGATACCACAATCCCAGTCTGGATTAACCCACTCTAAAGGGGGGTCAAACGTTACTAATTCTGCAAACCCTAGCGAAGTGGATAACTATATGGAGGATCAACAAACTACTTAGGGAGGTCACTCCAATTCCAAATACACTATGTAGTGGAGGATGATAGAGGATCACAATCCAATCTCATGGAGTGACATCACAACTCTATCTGAGACTTAGCCTCTAGAGAGGATCATAATCCTGTGATATGGATCTAATGTCACACTGTACCCTAGAGGAAAAGAAAATAAGGAACATACTCATTCTATACAGGTCCCATCTATGATAAAATTGTCACATTTACACTTTAATGGAGTACACGTCGTTTCACAAGGGGTACACAACGTGTCCCGCTATCCCAAGTAATTCTCATGTGGATGAGCCTCACACGTCATGAAGTCTCCAAATATACGGGATTTAGAAGGATATATATGGTGTGCAGAGGTGCACAATATCATTCTGGTGTCTCCTAGATGTGTATGTGTACCAATGTTGTTTCTTTTTACCGATCCGTGGATGCCAAGTAATGTTTGTGTTGGAGTACATATGGTGTTTGTGGCCGTGTACTCCAACTCAGGTTCGTGTACTCTCCAAAGTACACACCGACTTAACTAGGGATTGTTACATGCCATGTTATAGGATTTCAAGACCATTCAGTACTTATCTTTATTGTGAAACCCCAATTGTAGCTGAATGGGGCCCACACACTCTGTAATCATGGATCATGTATCGTGTGCATCATGATTTTCCAGAATCTTTAGTTCTTCCCCCTACCCACGCATTGTCCCTGCCTCTTTGGAATCTGGATTCAATGAATCCCAGAGATATGGATATACCAATACATAGCCTCACTGTCAACATGAAAAATTCTCCGACAATCAAATATCTGAAAAAAATGTTCACTTGAATAGTCTTCCACGCATGACTCTTAAAAATAGAAGGTTTCCAAACAGGACTGATATGTTCTCTGTGAACACCATCGCACCGTCATTGCATCATACTGAGTCCAGATCTACAATATTAGATTGTTTCACCAATAACCTCACATTCAACGATCGATCAGTCATTAGGGCGTTGAAACATAGACCAAGGGGTCTCTTACAATGAACGAGAAGGGAGGGAGAAGGGATAAAAAACAACTTTGAGGAATGAACCTAATCCATTTTTCATATTTTCACTGATTCATTTCTGTTACAATCATAAAATAATTGGGATAAAATAATCATATGAAATCTCCCAAATAAACCTAGGAAATATGATTCCATATCGCATATATATCGATCCGCAAGTCATTATGTTGTTTGATTGATTTATATTCATCACAAAAAATTAAGAACGAAGAAGAATCCACATAAAACATCCATCCATCCTCGATTCGGGTTGACCACTGATGAAGAATGAGGAATCATCATCATAGTTGGCATGATCTGTCAAATCAGTTTCACTCTCATCATTTATCAATGATCGTTCCACCATTTTCATTAGATAGTTCATAGAGTTCTCTATAACGGTAATATGGTGTCTTCGATGTTATTTGAATTTCCATATATTTCCACCACAACAATCAATATAAATATTGGAAAATTTATGTGTCATCAAAACAAATGTATATTATTAAATAAAATTATTCATTTTAACACCTGTGAAATATATTCCACAATTGGCCCATGCCAAATAACGTCAATTTTTGACTGGGGTACAAATGATTTTCTAAACTCAATTATGAATTATAATTTCTAATATGAACACAAATTTAGATGATATTCTATTTTTTAGGAAAACCGAAAATTAATTCTATTTATTATATTTCAAGCATTTTTTTCGGGAACTCTGAGCCATGTAATCACTCACCGTCTAAACAACTGGTCTTGAAAACAATGAATATAATATTTTACATTACAAAACTGAAAATATTAGATGTGACAATAAATATCTTGGTGATGCTACCTATGAATTTTTTAAGTACATTCCATCATATGTTTTAAACCGCCCTAGCTCACACCTCAACATTCCCTTAGAATTCACTCGGGGATGTGTTCATGGTTCACTTTCTCAGAAAAATGAGTCAACCAAAAAACATTCACATGCAATTAGATGTTATAGACGATCTAATCCTAAAATCTCCATGCACTGGGGAGATCATCTAACAAATGTGTATAGGTATTTTCATAGTAGTGAAGGTCCCGCCACCTCCGTAGAATTTTCGTCGCAACCCTCTTCGAATTAGACCCAATTCCCTTGCAGAGCCATATATCTACAATTCCAAGAATACCCCTCAAACTGGGATTCCATTATAGGAATGATTTCAAATAAAAATGAATTAGTATTATTTAAATTCTTTCTACCTAATATTCACTCACAAATACCATCCAAAAAGACATTTTCTCAGTCAAATTATCTTATTTCATAGAAATGGTTCTAGTATATGATGTTTAATTGCAGGTTATATAGGAGAACCGAATTTATGTGGAAATTGGAATCACCATTTAACAAATACTATATCCATTCAGAATCATAATTCAAAATTTTTATATATTTATATATACGTGTGTGTTTGTGTGTGTGTTTGGGTCCAGTTACATGACTCGCCATTCCAATTTTATAAATATATAAGCTTTATATGTTACAATTGTAAAACTATGTAACTACAAAAAGACTTTTACATTCAATAATATTATGTAATATGTTTATATATGATTGTTTGGCTATAATGATCACGATTACAAATTTATATAGGATCCAACACTATAATTTATAAATGGAATTCTTTTAATCACATCCAAAAAAAAGGTTCATGTCACATAACAAAGGATTCATGATTTAACCTGGTTAAAATTAAATGATTTGGGTTACATCATAAATCTAGGTGGGAAAACACATATTTTGTTCTTACATAACATTTAAATAAAAAATATCATTCACTATATAATATGACTATTTCACAAGTATATATATAATCATCAAATCACACATAACATCCACGACTAATAAAACCTGTGCAAGAAATGCGATACACCTATATGGCATGGAAAATATACATGAAATGTGAATTCATAAGTCCCTATGATGATAAATGTTTCAATACTCCCTTTTCATTTAATCTCATGATTATTAAACAAAATAAAATATAATATCATCATTAATATTGTCAGTCACCCAAAAGTTAAATAGTTCAACAATAATTGGTGTGATGAAAAAAATCGACTCCCATACAACTTGAGTTTTCCATATATGTGGGTTATCTACTTCCATGAATAAAATATATACAATATCTAACATATCCAAATATTCAATGTACCATCAAAAATAATAATATAATTAAAAGGAAAAAAGAAACAATGATGATATAACTTCGTGACTTACCAAACCCGACTAACTCAATAGCTGGCTAACCTGGTGGACACATGGCCTAAGGCTCACCTCCCAATATTCTAGAGTCTATAGAATAGTTGCGTGGGTATATCATGGAATGTTGGTGTGACTATACAATATTTTAGAAATGTTTCATAGCATTACGTAATGAGTAAACTACAGTAGAAACAGAAAAACTGAAGACATAAATTTAATAAACATCCAGATAAATGAATATAAAATTATAAAAAATATCCAATATCATAAAAATATTATTAGTCATGATACTATAAAAAATATTGGATAATATAACTAGGTATCAAGAACACGCACAAAATATTCTACAAAAGCACAAAAGAGTCCAAAAATCTCTCCAATATCATCGTGAGCACAAGCTTGGTGATCTTGTCCCGTACTCCAACCTAGCTTAAAATAATCAAGATTCTATTTCTAGGAACATACCTATTCACCTACCTACATCCATGAAGTATTTCTGGGTAGCAATTGGAATCCAAACAATTATGGGAGTAATCGTGTCTATAACTATCATGTTTATGAATATAAAATGGGAGTGTGAAGAGAAAATGAACAAGAGAAATAAATAAATTGTCCATGTTTTCTTGGGTTCCCTTATGGATACCCATCTGATACTAGCTATATAATCCTAATGATAATTTCTAGACTAGATATCATTAAGGTCTCAAAAAAATAGGGATACATAATTTCATGTCATACTATCCCAATAAATGATGTGGAGGTCCATGTCCAATATTCTAAACTGAGGGGTTTTAAACCAAGAATCCCAATAATTCTCAATAAATGGTGAGGAGATCTATGTCTAACATCTTATACAATGGGATGTTTGGAGTTTTATTTCCATGAATTCCAAATAAAGGTCAAGGAGATCCATATCCAACATCACATAACTATTTTACAAAAAAATTCATGTTTTAAAAATAATAAAGTATTTCACTCAATATGTTCACATAATCTAATAGAATATCCATTTCTTATTACCTTCCATCATTAATTTAACCATTTAAATAGTGAATCCCCTATAATATGATATACATGGGTATAGTGGATTGTAAATACCTCATTACTATTCAACTGTTCATTAATGTTAGACCCTTTCCTAGAGAAATGGTAAGTTTATAAACCATTTAATAATTCATTTACTAATATTTATTGTTGGGACTAAATCACAACATAATAAGTGTAAGATACATGGTCTATTCTTTCACATGCCTATAAATTCATTTAAATAATCTTGTTAATTAAATTTAATCACTTTAATCATCAATGATATTCTAAACCCATATTGAAGGTGGTTTGGTTACATATGTATTTATAGAGGATCCAGGGAATTTAATAAACACACATGAAGTGGTGGTTTTAGTCTAGGTCTCAATCACCAAAAATGATATTTCAGTTTAAAGGAAAAAACTCATGGTCTTGGTAACATATCTAATTAATTTTTCATTTAAGAGGAGGGGCATTGAATGTATAGTGTTTGGAAAAAAATTTATAACATAAATATAACATCTTTTAGGGAAATTAACTAGATATCAAGTCTTACATCATTAGATGACACCTTGTCCAATATTGGCCTTTAATATGGGATAGAATATGAAAAATTGATGAACTATAAAAATACCTTGAAAATAATGTGTAATAGCTTCCACATATATGTCATTGATGATGATAAAAAAAACAGAGAATGAAAATAAGAAGAATCATTTTACTATTATTTATTATCTAATGTGTTGAATGACACTTGAATCTAAGATTGTATGATGATGTTCTCCCAAATTATAGGAAAAATAATGATCTTGGAAAATGCGGGGAATGTAGGAAGAATAAACTTAAATTAAGAGTAAGAGAATGCAATTTTCACACATATTGATGTAGTGGGGGTTTTCATAACTTTTGGTTGAACCATGTATTGATAATGAAACTCACAAAATCCATGACCTACATCCTTTACAGAGTCCATGTGCACATTTTTCAAATAATACACACACCATGCACTTAGAACTTGTAACACCCCAATATTTCATAGTGTGTTATTTCTCTAACATAATTCAATAACATGCACTACACGCAACACCGAGTTCAATCACACCATGACTCTCCAAACAAGTCATTTAAAATAGGTTATGAATAGTATTAACTAAATTTTAAACTATATATAATCCTTAGAATCCATATAATGAGTTTCATAGACATAATGTAAGAACTAATTCATTTTCAGTATTGCACTTTTACAAACATTTAATAGTGAACCATTTTTAAATCCAATATTTTAAACTTTTATATATTCAATTTGACTAAATAAATTTACTTTTTTGAATGGTGACATCGAAAATTTACGTTGAATCATCCCAAGCTTCCACGGTACGTTTCCCTTTGAATAATGCAATGACCTGCATTGTACGCAACTACGAGATTCTAACACACCACAACCAATCAAACTATCCGTTATGGATAGTAATACCTACTTTTTGAAATTTTCTTAATTTTATCTTTTTAAATGGACTTCATTTTGGGATTAATAATATATAAATTATATTAGGGTGAAATTTTGGTACTTTTCAGATAACTTTCATATTTTGATGAATAGTGAAAATTGTTATAATTTAATTAAAAACAACTTTTTTAATCGAAATAATTAATAGTGATAAATTATTAATTTGAGTGGTTTTAAATTATATTTAGAATATAGTTTTACCATTTAATACAATGTTGGTCATTGGATGTAATTTCACATTTAAACTAGACATAAACAAGTGTTAATCTTTTGATATGTATTGTTTCTTAAAAACACGATATTTTTTGTAACAGCGGGAATTAATTATAAAATTAATTAATGCAACTTTTATTTTTGGAATTTTGTAAAATAAACATCATTTTTGAATTCGGTATATCAATTATAGCTTAGGGTGAAATTTTGGCATTCTTCTGAAAAACATCAATTTTTTATGAATAGTGAAACTACTAAGTGGTAGTTAAAAAACTGAATTTTTTATAAAACAAAATTTTACCGCTTCTGTGATTGGAATATCGAAAATCCGAGAGACACGGTTAATATAAAGGAGTAAAATGTGGTTCAATGAGATAAAAATAATTTTTGGTCAATAGTAACTTTTTACTTTTATTTACCACGGTTAAAAGTAAATAGGGTAATTAAGGGTAAAAATGATATTAATATTACCCTAACACATTTCCTAATTCTATTGGACAAGTGTATATCGACCAAAAAAAACCTTATAAATAAAATATTATCATTTAGGTCCACTTGGATAAGATTAGGACATTTATTATTATTTAATTTAAAGAAGAGTTAAAAGAGTTAAAATCAAAGTTTATTTACTAAAACATTTTTAATATAGGGTTATACATAAAATAAATTCGATTGTAAGTATTCATTAGAAATATAAAAATATTTCCTACATAATTATATTTTATTTATAATTTTTATATATTATATAATTTAATTTATTTATGACACAATGATGATGCAGTAATTACCATAATAGTGAAAAATTAAAATACTTGATATTATAAATACCCAAATAAATATAATTTGATACTTTTAATGAATTAAACTAATTTTATTGGATAATATGACATATTAGGAGTGATTTAATTGACTTTTTCGAAGTAATCATTCTGTTATAATTTTCACAAAAATCAATTATTGAATAGTGTAAAAATTGACATAAAAGAGTTTTTAAAACAAATATTATATTATTAATTGATATTAAATTATTAAAAAACTAAAGCTCGGCCAAGAGACTTATATCATGATAGGTGTCTGATTAATGTACCACTTGGAGGTATATTGGATGTATATACTAAGTTTATTATCCATATAATATAAAAATACAAAGAGACATTGTAAAAGTGAAACAAATTAACTAATAGTTAATACTTAATGATAAGGTTAATATAGTAACCCAAACCTATCTAAATTCTATTGGTTGAGTGTTTTTAAAACCTATAGACATCGTTACCTTTAAATAATCCACTTTGGAGCCTTTTGAAACCGAATATTAATTTGTTATAGAATAATATTTCTAGCTTTTCCAGAGATGCCCCTCACCCCTCTTATAAAAGGTCACTCTCCCTTCTCATTAACTCACACCATAAGAGCCTTTTAGTTCGGCCAAAATCTGCCCAAATACTCTCTCAACATCCCTCACTTCATCCTAGAGGCCTTCCTTTAGTCATAAAGCCAACCTAAGAGCCCTTTTGTCAAATAAAAAGAAAGAACCTGAAGAGGAGGTAATGTTTTCACCACCCTTTTTTAAATTCATTTCTTCTTCCACTTATTCCTTCTTTGTTATTACCATTATAAAATAATAACTCGATTATCATATATATACTGTAATGTTATTATAAATATGGTACAACCATATTCAGTATTCTATCCATCCTTTAAATAACATGTCACCATACGTGCGTACGTACGGCTTACCGTCTCCATGTCGTGGTGTAATTGTTATTCAATAAATTATTATTTGGATGGGTATAATAATGATGTGTAACTCATTTAAATAATAAATATAACATGATAATTATTATGTATATATATTATACCATCCATTTATATATTATTTTAATATCAAAATAATGATATTGTCGCTCGTGCGTACGTACGGACTACCGTCTCCACGAACGCGATGAGATTCATTCTCCATCGTATCCATTCAAGTATAATTATCATTTGATGATTTAAAAATAATGTTTAAGGACTTGATATCATTCTGGATATGAATAAGATACATCCGATCCATAAAAAACATGTCTTACATAACAAAACATATCAAAGAAAACGAGTAAGTTAACACCCGAAACGACGATAATACTAAGATATTATTAACAAATAAATGCTAAAAGATCATATATGATATCATATTCTTGTATAATTTAATAACAATTATTTCACCATTATACAGGAGGTTATCCTACCCCAACCTAGGAAAAGTACAAGGTAAGGGTTTATTTCGAAATCTCTTCATTATCTGAGGTTGTTTATACGTAATAATCTACATGATCTTTTTATCATCCACATCCATGTTTCTTAAAAATGAATTTCAAAACATTTTTACTATTTACTAGAATATGGGTTAAAGTCATTTATACCATTTTTTGACTTTTTATTAGAGTTTTGTAAAGTAATCTTTCCGTCGTTTTCCAAACAACATGCTTTTTAACCTTTTCGACAAAATTAAAGTAAGAATGTTTTTTTAACTTATATGGCGAGTGCGAGTATTTTCCGCCGTTAAAAAATCGTCGAAGCTTCCCTTACAATCTTATAAGAATATTTTCAAATAAAATTTATTATTTTATAAATATATGACTCTTAAATGATTTAAAAATTGAAAGAGATATTTCTCTAAAAAGATTTTTGATTTCATCTATGTCAACATCCTTTGATGGATTTTACGCTTATTTGAAATTGATTTATTATGATACAAAAGTTCTATATTGTATTGAATTTTTTTTGATATGTTTGACTGTGGATGTGTTATTTTTATACCATTCATGGTTTATGGAGAACGTATTGACATTTATTATGCTAGTTTTAATGCTAATGTTTATGTTGTGTTTAAACCTGTTCATATGAGGAATGCATTGGACTTAATATGTGACGGGTGGAGCCCGCTATAGCTCCTCGATGAAGAGATAGGTCTCATGAGACAAACTAGTGTCTTGGCACAAGGCCTTGGAAAAATATTACTTGTAGTCTTCCCACAATGCCTTGTCTATTTGGTTATGATAGTCTGGAATTATTAATTCCATCATTATGAAAGTGGTTATTGATATTTCATGTGAATATTATATTAGTATAATATCCATGTGAATAAGTAAATGGCATTATTTCATTTTATTTTTTCCATACTATGTTGAAGTTCATGTTTAAAAGGCTTTTGTTTTAGTTATACATTGACTTAAATGTTTATTCTTATTCACGAAAGTTTCCGCTATATTGTTATCCTTACTGGGCATTTGAGCTCACCCCTTTTCTATGTTTTATTTTTCCCAGGATGTGAAGATGTAAATTATGAATGACCCGCAGGGATAGTATGAGGGGATAAGAGTGTGGAATGTAGACACTATGTTGTTCTAGTTTTCATTTTTATGATGTAATGCAAAACTTCATTAATATATATAGTGTTTCCGAGGCTACTAAACCAATCGGTCTTTCAAGATTTGATCTTTCTTGTGATCATGCCAATGTTATGTAATAATGCACCGACTCTAGGTAACTGGGGTCGGGGCGTTACAATTGGTATCAAAGGAAGATTAGTACAAACCTTGGAAGCTAGATTAAGATAAACTCTGATTAGATCACATAGACCTAAGATGAACTTTGAGGATTAGTATTGAAGAACTTCATAGAATTTTGGTATTGTAGAGATTTTGTCAGTTTTCCAAGAAATACATCCCTGTCTGGATACGAGCAGGTAGAGGCGGCTCTGACACAGATGTACCTAGGGGTAAAACCCGAAACCACCGCTTTGAGCTAGACTCGAATGGGAACTGGTGCACTACAACAGGCCTTGATGCACTCTTGGTTACGACACTCCCGTGGGATATGCTTAGGATAATTCTCATTTTCTTTAGAAACCATTATGAAGGGTTTATGAGTATATACTTCCTCAAAAGAGACATTTTTATGATTATGGATTATATCCATAAACTATTTAGTTTATGTTCTTTGTTTTACAAGTTTGGGATTAGGTATTTTTATTCATAAACTAATATAGTGTATGTCATTGTTTAGAAATGGTTCCCAGTAGAAGGAATGTGAAATCCAGCAATGCAAATGATCCAAAGTGAAAGAAGGATCATATCTTTCATGGTATTAAGCTAGAATTTATAAGAGAAATATTATCCCATGTATTATCATCATATGAAGAAATAATATCATGTGTTGATATGATAAGTAAAGAGTTTACTGGGTCATATGTCTTTGAAGGTAAGCATGAGAAGAAAATGATGGAAGAGAGAAAGATGGATAAAGGGAAGAGGTAAAAGAAGAATTTTCTCATATGTGATAACTGTGGGAAGAAACATCCTGGAACTTGCCTGAAATGAATGGGAGTTTGTTATAAGTGTGGAGGAAAAGGGCACAAAGTACGTGACTGCAAGGGTAAGAAAATGGTTTCAAATGTACAATGCTTCATTTGCAAGGAGTTTGTACACTACGCGAACCTATGTCCCAGTCATCAGACTATGCCGCAAATGATGTTATTGGATAATAATCATGTTATGATACTACCACAGATGAAGATGAATGATTAGAGGTCTTACGTTGATTATGTCATTTGAGTGTTGTATCAACAATGTGCTTGTTATAATAATTATGGAGTATATAAGGATTGTACTGCAGTACTATTTCATTAAGGACTTGAGATTGTGTGGAACAAAGAAAAGTAACTCAATAGTAGGTTAATTTTTTGGAAAATATATGTTTGAGAGAAAGATAACCCATAGTATGGTTCTGATACCGAGGTAGTGATTTTAGAATAATACATGATTGATTTGGATAAATTATATTGGATATTTTTTACTACCTTGAAACTGATTAATGATTTGTATATTCCATCATTGTTGGGGTTTACAACATTTTTTGGATTGAAGGAGTATATCTGTTATAATTTAAGGAATAAGGGATCATGAATGAAATCAATAAGATTTTATGGTAATTCAGGATGTTGCAATGATTTAATAGAATACATGATGAAGGTGTTCACATGTTATTACGCGGAAAAAAGGATCTTCTTGGTGTTTACCTTCATTATAAATTTTGGACTTAAGTACTTTGGATAGTTCTAGTTTGGATTATTTTGGATTGCCATATAAGGACAACCCGGAGGTCGGGCAGCAACCCGTCGTGTTCGGCAAGGCCGCGAGATGTGAACCCACAACTGAAGGGAGACAAGGGTGTATCAACTACCACTGACCCATGTGATGTCCTGGATTGAATAATGACGTTTTTTTAATTGTTCTGCTAGATGAATTATAAATTCATTTTTTAACCCTATACGAATAGGATAAATAGAATATTATTTTTAAGTTCTATTATCTTTTAGAGTGATAGATGAGTTTGTGGTAGAAAATAGTTAAAGGATGAGACTTTACTTGTCAAGTATATATTTATCTTCTTCTCTTTTTCAATGAAGAAATTAATTCTTATATTGTAGTGAAGGGATATTAAAACAGAAAAAATGTGTTATCCTAATACCATATGTTTTTCTGAACCGATGGTATTTTAAATCATCATAGATTGATGAATTTAAGTCCCTCAATTTTACACTTGTTTATGATTTATGACCTCAATCACTACCTATAAATATTTACGTTTTCCTCCAATTATATGTCTTGAATTTCCACCAATGTTCTCCGAATAGACATCATAATTTGGTGTTGACCCTTTCATTTCTCTTTTCCTCTTATTAAGACTAAATTTTATTAATCCAATTTCTGATGTGGGTTTTCCCACAATGATATTTTCTATATTAAACCTTTTATTTTCGAAGAACAATTTCAAATAGCGAGGACGCAATTTATTGAAGGAGGGGAGAATGTAACACCCCAATATTTCATAGTGTGTTATTTCTCCAAAATTTTTCAATAACTTTCACTACATGCAACACTGAGTTCAAACGCACCATGACTTACCAAAAAAGCCGTTTAAAAGAGGTTATGAATAGTATTAACTAAATTTTAAACATTATATAATCCTTAGAATCCTTATTATGAGTTTCTTGGACATAATGTAAGAACAAATTCATTTTCAGTTTTGCACTTTTACAATCTTTTAATACTGAACCCTTTTTAAATCCAATATTTTAAACTTTTATATATTCAATTTGACTAAATAAATGTAATTTTTAGAATGGTGACATCAAAAATTTACAATGAAACATCCCAAGCTTCCATGGTATGTTTCCCCTTGAATAATGCAATGCCATTCATTGTACGCAACTTCGAGATTCTAACACACCACAACCAATCAAACTAGCCATTATGGATAGTAATAACTACTTTTTAAAATTTTATAAATTTTTTCTTTCTAAATGGACTTAATTTTGGGATTCATAATATCAAAATTAGATTAGAGTGAAATTTTGGAACTTTTCGGATAACTTTCATATTTTGATGAATAGTGAAAATTGCTAAATTTTAATTAAAAACATATTTTTTAATTGAAATAATTAGTAGTGATAAATTATTAATTTGAGTGGTTTTAAAGTATATTTAGAATATATTTTTACCATTTAATACAATTTTGGTCATTGGATGTAATTTCAAATTTAAACAAGACATTAACAAGTGTTAATCTTTTGATATATATTCTTTCTTAAAAACCCGTTATTTGTTGTAACAGTGGGAATTAATTATAAAATTAATTAATGGAAATTTTATTTTTGGAATTTTGTAAAATAAACATCATTTTTGAATTCGGTATATCAATTATAGCTTAGGGTGAAATTTTGGCATTGTTCTGAAAAACATCAATTTTTGATGAATAGTGAAACTACTAAGTGGTAGTTAAAAACTGAATTTTTCATAAATCTAAATTTTACCGCTTCTATGATTGGAATTTCAAAAATCTGAGAGACACGATTAATATCAAGGAGTAAAATTTGGTTCAATGAGATGAAATTAATTTTTGGTGAATAGTAACTTTTTACTTTTATTTACCACGGTTAAAAGTAAATAGGGTAATTAAGGGTAAAAATGATATTTATATTACTCTAACACATGTCCTAATTAAATTGGACAAATTTATCTCGACCAAAAACAACCTTAGGAATAAAATATTATCATTTAGGTCAACATGGATTAGATTAGGACAATTATTATTATTTAATTTAAAGAAGAGTTAAAAGAGTTAAAATCAAAGTTTATTTACTAAAACATTTTAATATAGGGTTATACATATGATAAATTTGACTGTAAATATTCATTAGAAATCTAAAACGATTTCCTACATGATGATATTTTATTTATAATTTTTATATATTATATATGTTAATTTATTTATGACGCAATGATGATGCAGTAATTACCATAATAGTGTAAAATTAAAATAATTGATATTATAAATACCCAAATAAATATAATTTGAGACTTTTAATGAATTACACTAATTTTCTAGGATAATATGTCATTTTAGGACTGATTTAATTGTCTTTTTTCGAAGTAATAATTCTTTGATGATTTTTACAAAAATCAATTATTGAATAGTGTCAAAATTGACATAAAAGAGTTTTTAAACCAAATATTATATTATTAATTGATATTAAATTCATAAAAATCTATGGTTCGGCCAAGAGACTTATATCATGATAGGTGTCTCATTAATGTACCACTTGGGGGTACCTTGGATGTATATTGTAAGTTTATTAACAATATAATATAAAAATACAAAGAGACATTGTAAAAGTGAAACAAATTAACTAAGAGTTAATACTTAATGATATGGTTAATATAGTAACCCAAACCTATCTAAATTCTATTGGATGAGTGTTTTTCGACCTATCCCCACCTTAACATTTAAATAATCCACTTTGGAGACATTATAAAACGAATATGAATTTATTATAAAATAATATTTCTAGCTTTTTTAAAGGTGCCCCTCACCCCTCTTATAAAAGGGCACTCTCCCTTCTCATTAACTCAAACCTTCAAAACCTTTTGGTTCGGCCAAACTCTGCCAAAATACCCTCTCAACATTCCTCACTTCATCCTAGAGGCCTTACTTTAGTCATAAAGCCAACCTATGAGCCCTTTTGATCAAATCAAAAGGAAGAACCCGAAGAAGAGATAATGTCCTCACCACCCTTTTTCAAATTCCTTTCTTCTTCCACTTCTTCCTTCTTTGTTATTAACTTTCTAAAATAATAACTCCAGTATCTTATATATACTGTGATGTTATTATAAATATGGTACAACCATATTTAGTATTCTATCCATCCTTTGAATAATATGTCACCATACGTGCGTACGTACGGCTTACCGTCTCCACGTCGTGGTGTAATTGTTATTCAATAAATTATTATATGGATGGGTATAATAATGATGTGTAACTCATGTCAATAATAAATATAACATGATAATGATTCTGTATATATGTTATAACATCCATTTATATATTATTTTAATATCAAAATAATGATATTGTCGCTCGTGCGTACGTACGGACTACCGTCTCCACGAACACGATGAGATTCATTCTCCATCGTATCCATTCAAGTATAATAATAATTTGATGATTTAAAAATAATGTTTAAGGACTTGATATAATTTGGGATATGAATAATATACATCATATCCATAACAAACATGTCTTACATTACAAAACATATCAAAGAGAATGAGTAAGTTAACACCCGAAACGATGATAATACTAAGATATTATTAACAAATCAATGTTAAAAGATCATATATGATATCATATTATTGTATAATTTAATAAAAATTATTTCACCAGTATAGAGGAGGTTAACCTACCCCAACCAAGTAAAAGTACAAGGTAAGGTTTTATTTCGCAATCTCTTCATTATCTGAGGTTGTTTATACGTAATAATCTACTGGGATTTCTTTATCATCCACATCCATGTTTCTTAAAAATGAATTTCAAAACATTTTTAATATTTACTAGAATATGGGTTAAAGTCATTTATACCCTTGTTTGACTTTTCAAAATAGGTTTATAAAGGAATCATTCTGTCGTTTTCCAAACAAGGTGCTTTTTAACCTTTTCGAAAAAATTAAGGTAAGAATGTTTTTTTAACTTATACGGCGGGTGCGGCTATTTTCCGCCATTATAATATCGCCGAAGCTTCCCTTACAAGTTTATAATAATATTTTCAAAGAAAATGTTTTATTTTATAAATATATGACTCTTAAATGATTTCAAAATAGAAATTGATATTTCTCAAAAAAGAGTTTTGATTTCATCTATGCCAACATCCTTTGATGGATTTTACGCTAATTTGAAATTGATTTATTATGATACAAAACATCTATATTGTATTGAATGTTTTGTGATATTTTTGACTATGGATGTGTTATTTTTATACCATTCATGGTTTATGGAGAAAGTATTGACATTTCGTATGCTAGTTTTAATATTAATGTTTATGTTATGTTTAAACCTGTTCATATGAGGAATGCATTGGACTTAATATGTGACGGGTGGAGCCCGCTATAGCTCCTCGCTACATCGGTAGGTCTCATGAGACAAACTAGTGTCTTGGCACAAGGACTTGGAAAAATCATATTTGTAGTCTTAGCATGAGGCTTTGTCTATGTGGTTATGATAGTCTAGAATTATGCATTCCATCATTATGAAAGTGGTTATTGATATTTCATTTGATTATTCGATTAGTAGAATATCCATGTGAATAAGTAAATGGCATTATTTCATTTTATTTTTTCCATACTATGTTGAATTTCAAGTTTAAAAGGCTTTTGTTTTAGTTATACATTGCCTTAAATGATTATTCTTATTCATGAATGTTTCCGCTATATTGTTATCCTTACTGGGCATTTGAGCTCACCCCTTTTCTATGTTTTATTTTTCCCAGGAAGTGAAGAAGTAAATTATGAATGACCTGCAGGGATAGTATGAGGGGATAAGAGTGTGGAATAGGGACACTATGTTGTTATAGTTTTCATTTTTATGATCTAATGTAAAACTTCATGAATATATCTAGTGTTTCCAATGCTACTAAACCAATTGGTCTTTCGAGATTTTATCTTTCTTGTGATCATGCCAATGTTATTTAATAATGCACTGACTCTGGGTAAATGGGGTCAGGGCGTTACAGAACTGCCTCATGACACACACCCTTCATGGCTAGGTGGATAGTTTTTTTCTAATTGTCATCAGGATATAAGAAAAATACCTACAAAAAAAAATAGAAATATCTTGAGATCCACATTTCATGGTTTGAAAAACTGTGTGACACCACTATTGAGATTAATGATTTAGAAGAATAGTTCAACCTAACTTTATAAAAACTATGCTTCTCTCTAGTTTCATGAAAAACATTGACATTGGGTCCCAAACCAAGCCCAAATTCTCCCGAAACATTAGTTTAGTATTTGTGAACAATAATATAAATTAAACAAGAAGTTTAATCTAAAATAAAAATAAACTATAAAACATTTTAAAAATAGAGATTTTTCATTTAGTTCAGTGGATTTGTTCTTATATTTTGTTTTTGGTTTCAGACTTTGTGTTCCTATGATTGATATGAAAATCATGTCAAAAAAGTTAAATATTTTACTTTCCATTGACTGACTTAACATATCCAAACTTTTTATTGGTAAAAATTTTTATAGTGGGGATGGTTGTCACACCCGAACCCCATTTTTTGTATTATTTTACATAATTATTGTGTTCTAATATGGTTTCTATTATTTTATGGATTTCTGAATTCATTTTATTGTTTTATGGAAAACCTATAGATTAATGGTTGAAAAAATATTTGGCCACAACGTGGCCCCTGGTTCAATGAAATGGGGATCCTATTATTCAAAAACCTAAATAGGTTTAATGTAAAACTTGTGATGTAGAACACCACATAGACTAAAAAGGAAAAACCATAATCATGTCTCTTGTTTAAGGGCCAGGTCATAATGTTCATTTAATGTCATGGTGTTTCCTCCTCCCCCCGAGCATTAGCGGATCTACAATTCATGGAACATTTTAGTTTTAAAAAGATGCTTATGTCACATGGGTTCATTAGAAGGGGCCACAAAAACATTGTATGTAGGGTTTTGTCATGGCTAGTGTATGGGATGGTTTTTTAAATAGTGTTTTTAACATTATACCGCACTTCTATTTTAAATATTTTGGCGGTCTCGTCCATCCCCTATTCAATTACTTGACTAATACACTCTCACCCCATCATTTTTTCCATCATCCATAAGGATTACATGTAGGTCTCCTCAAGACATATGGATAATTATTTATGGTATGTCACTTAAAATCATTATGAATCATATTTTTTAATCTTTTCGCCTCTTGTTTCACTACCTAATCGGGTCCAAATGACCTAGATTTTTGTTTACTTATTTTTTATTTTTTAGGGGGGAAGTGTTATGATTTTTTTGTTCATTATGGTTACCAAAGGATCATTACTTTCTTCTAAATGTGTAATAATACCTTTCATAATGATGTAGTGATATTATTAGGATTTATCCAATTTTCAATCTTTAATTATAGAACCATTGACCGCATTATCATTAAATTAATTGTTTATGAAATTAATGAATATATTTCATGTGATTATATAATTTTTAAGAATTTAACTTGATTATCAAATCGATTTAACTAAATAAGATGGGTTACTCCATTTAAACATATTGTTTAAATATAATTTTCTCACTTTCCAATATCTATTATTTGAAATAAAATCCTAAATAGGATTTATAATGGGGTTTGGAATAATTTAGGATGTCTAGGTCCTTAAAATAATTTCCATGGGGATACATGTATTATAGTTGCATTATTAATTCTTAAAAATTTATATTTATAAATATTAATATGTTTTGGTTGTTTTAATTTATTTTTTGAAAAGTTTTATTGTTAATTCCATAGAATTTGTTTTCAAAAAATGATTGAAAATGATGATCGATCATCACCTTCAATGTTAGTTTTCTAAAAATAATTGATACAAGAAGTGTACCCCTTATGGTTTATTTCATTGAGTTCTTGTTAGGGAAAATATATATTTATATTGGATTTAAGTGGTGTCTTTTTTAAATTTGTTTGAAGGTATTGATGTGTATGGATCATATTTCATAAATTTGCATTTATTTATAGGTATACTCATAAATATGTATGTATGATTCTAATGTCACTATGTTAATCAATTTATTTTCTGAACTCCCATTGAAATGTTGTGGGAAACCTATAATAGTATGGTGTATGTTCATATACAAATGTTTCACTATAATAGTATTTAATTCTTGTTAGTGTCCCTTAGTATGGATCACACCCTTATTTAGGATACCCCCTTGGTTAGGTGAGATAGCGTAAGACAATGCCATAGGGTTATTGGATTGCTTCTGTTGCGCTGGTATGATGGATGAATTTTTAATATTGATCTAGATCTCCCCCATAGATCTGTGTTGTTACCATGATCCCATATTCTAAGCTTACTATTGTTATTATTCTAATGATTGTTATATGTGGTTATTTCACTTTTCTCCTTTCTTTTTTTAAAAAATAATCGTTTATCACATTACAACTAATTTCATTTTTTCGTCAAATGATCCTTTTTTATAATAACTAAATTATTATGTTACATGAAAAATATAACTTTTATTTTTCAAAGTAAATTAATCCAAATCACTAATGACTTCTGATATGACTTTGAATAATATTAGAACCCGACATATTAAATGTATTCCAAACAATATTGAAGTAGGTATTTTATATAAATATGGTATGGCTTAGATTGAAATATTAATGGTACTTATTATTGTATCTTTAACAATTAATTTTCTAATTGTTGTTTAGCTTTAATTTACATCGACGGATTTTGGGTTTTAGGATCATTAATGACCATGGGTCAAATAATATTTCAGTTTGTTTTGTTGAATTATATTTTAGTACTAAGGATGTTTTGACTATATCGGTCTTCTCTTTTGTTATGTCTAAGATTATGTGATGTCTTATTCTGATTATGTTGAGTTTTATGTTTATCTTGGTTGTTCTATTCTTGTATCATTTATAACTTGAAACCATTTATTTTTATTGTAGTGGACATACATGTAATTTCATAACTCAAGGAATATTTTTATGACTAATTAAATTAGTTTTCATGGGAAAAATAATTACTGCCATGTTCATTATGATTCCCTGGTGATTTTAACTCGAACACGGTGATTGGGAATATCCTTTAGGCCTAACCACATGACTCATTGAACACCTATTTTAGTGGTGGATGAGGCTATCTTATGAAACACTCCATACTATCAGTCATAATGATATAAATCCTAGGAATATTTGGAATTAATTGTATTAAGAATCAAACCAAATCCCATGTTTTCTCCTAATAATTTCATAGTATCATGCATAATGTGCTAAATAATAGACATACTAATAATTACATGTATCCATTATACTGTTAACTCCATAAAACTTTCTAAGTAATTTCATAGTGTCTTTCATAAAGATAAATCCCATTCATTTTATGAAATAATTCATGAATATATAAGGGTAGTGCATCCCTCCCATGATATCTTATTTCTTCATTATTACAACCAAATCATATTCAAATAATTATCCTTTGATTTCTAAGGTGAACCCTGAAGTTAAAAACAAGCAATTTTAAAACATAACCCTCAATAGGGTTAAGATATCATCGGTGAAGCCACTAAGGTCCCCTAGGTCACACCATAGAAAAAACACCAACACAGTTTCCATGATGTTGATCTCATATCTCGGATAAATCTCATATCATAGAGGATACAACATCCATCAATGTCATTATAATATTATAATACCCTCACTATCCTCATAGAATATACCACACTATAATTACTATAAAGAGATTATATCTTGTCTATCTTATTTCCCAGTGTTATCAAAGGTATGTCCTCTCACCCAACCCATCACATATCCAATCTAGGTCCACCCACTTGGGTACCCACACACTAATGCGGAGGGAACCCTTTATATGCACATGAATCAATTATCAAGAGGATCTATGTCTTCTCAAATCCATCATGACCTACTCCCATGTTCTATGGGGAATATTGGGGTTGTCTATTTATGATCCTTTAGTACTCCCTACCCAAGGGGGCTAAGGGTACCTCATACTAAGGTCCCATATATAACATCGTTTAACTAAATTACCTCTTTTAAGGGTCCAGAGATGTATTTTTCTTCTATCCCTTAGAAAACAATGACTGAGGCATCAAGCTATTGTTCAGGGGTCTATCATGTCCCATGATAGTATCATCTTTGAATATGAATTTGTTTTAATAAAACTATTTATTAAGACAAAATGTCGATCACCATTATTGGTGAGATAAAATATCACATACATATAAATAAAATTCATTTACCATCGGGGTATACACATGGGACCAACTATCTCATATAGATTTACCATCCATTAAATTAGTTTGACCACCATATCCCATGAACAAAAAATCATTTCATTTTCTCTCAAACAACTATCTCAAGACATATCACCAAGATAATAAATTAACATTAATTTATAATTAATTTCCAACATTAATCAATACTAAAAAATTATAAATTACTTTAAAACAATATTAAAAAATATATAGTGTCAAGTAATTCAATGGATTAGTTTCACTGATCTAATCTATGGAAATCTTGCCCTAATACACTGGTACCCTAATTCCTCTTCAAGTAATGACATTTACTAAAGGGAATTATATATAATAATGAGTTTGATACTTGTACCATGAATCAAAAATAATAAAAATGAATTATTTTTCAAATAAATAATGGAGTAGAAATGATACATGCCCTTAATTCAATGCCCCATTAAGAGAATGTTCCATAATTAAATAGATATACCAAATCCAAATCTGTACATAATCAATGTAAAAAAAATTTGTAATAAAAATCTATAAAATCCAACAAAACATTTCTATCACATATTCACTAGTCATGTTCGTCACTCCAATCCAAAAGGACCATTAAAATCAACCACTTTAATGTGGCCTCTTTCCTTTTATAATGCCTGGAATAATATAATCTTTAAAATATATAATGAAAATGTAGGGTTTGAGCTATAAAACCTTGTAGGGTCTCACCATGTGTTCCTTATATAGTAACAAATTAATAAACCAATTATTATATAAATTTAAATGAATCATGGAGTGGCGTGGAATTTCCATATTTTCAACAAAAGGTAATTTTCAATCATAAGATGGAAGATATAAAAACCAGAATAAATGAACATTTTATATAAAATTATTTATGTAAAATATTTATAAGTAATAAAATAATCCTATAATCAATAAAATGTATATAAAATAAAACAACATCAATTCACCAGGCTAAAAGGTTCTATGGTACATTAATTTCGTTGTTAATAAGTTCTTATCACTTCTGATTCATCATAATAGATCTAGATAGGTTTAAAACTCATCTAAACACCACTTTTGGGGATCCCATTATAAGGAATTAATCCACACCTATTTTAGGGAACCCATTATAGGCTATCAATCTACATCTCACTCAGGGAACATATTATAGGAAATAAATAAAAACATAGTTTAGTAAGTGTTTTTATCATAAATCTATTTTTTGGTAGGAATGGTTCTATAATCCTTATCACAATTAACTACTGGCTACATATGTTTACAAGTGATTAAATCAATAAATATAATTTGAAACCAATCATTTTAACTCATTTTAAAATAGAATTCCCAATTTCTATTTCCAACATTCCATTCTAATTTCACAATCTGATCATAGGTTTTCATTATTTCTTTCTATTTCAAATAATCATTCAATTAAATCCATTTTCTCTATATAAATATCAAATAACATTATCAAATATATTTCCAAATCTAGCCATCATTTTTTACAAATCCACACCAAATATTATGTTCCATTGAAATTGGTGGTATTCAGAATTTCAATTCCCATTTCAAAAAAAAGATCAAATCCACTCAACTAAATGTATTAAAATTGTTTAAAAATACTTTTAAAATCATTCCCAAAATATATGCAATAAATTGAATGGAAAATACTTATGGGAACACCAACCATTATTCAAATATCGATAAATAAACACCTAAAAAAAGATCCACTGATGAAGAAAAATGGAATTGAAGTTCCAGAAATGAAACATAGAATCATGATTCATCAAAATAAAGATTGAATCCATAAATAAAAAATGACATATAAATATATAATATGGAGAAAATTGGAGATCCATTGAAACCACATTAGAAAATCTAAATTCTCATTGGATATAAATTGAGATTTTCCATGTGTTGATCATCATGTATTAGGGGTTTTAGGATCCAAAACCACCTATTGAGAGCCTTCAAGACCAAGGAGTTTTATTTGGGTCATGTGGGGGGCTATTAAGGTTAAAATTTGGGGTGCTTAGATTTTTAATATATTTTTCAGGGGAATTAATTCCAAAATGCATGGTTTTCTAGGAATGTTCCATAGTTATGATTAATAGTGTACCCCTACATGAAATCTGTTAGGGTTTCATGGTTTGTGTAATGAACCGTCCTGGGTCAATTTGACTTGCCACAAAAAATGGATAGTCATATAAAAATAAGAAAAACATGAAAACAAATCTGGTCTTGAATTAATTAAAGACAAGGAATATAACCAAAGTACAGAGAGGAAACAATTTAGATACCATGAAGAAATACAATCCAAGCCAAAATATTCCTAATTGGAAAGTATGTCAAGTCCCCGTATAACCAACAGTCACCTCCAAAACAACCCAAACCAAAATTAGTAGCCTAAATAGAATAAATTATTATACAAGTTACACTTCCCTCCAGATTTATCATTCTATAAAACATCTACAAACACTAAAACAAGTATGGTGTGAAAAAAATCCCAGTACTTATTCCACAATAGATTATATAAATGGTCTAATATAAATAATTAAATAATTATAACTTTTAAAATAAGAATGTTTTATAAGACATTTTGAGGAATTAAATCCAATTGTAAATCATTTTTCATTTGTCTCTCTATAAATCCTTTCATATTCTCAAACCATATATATGAAAAGTTGAAGTGATATAATAAAGAACAAATATCCATGAATCTAGAGTAAAATATATAAACACATATCTATGAAACAACCTATTAGAAGAACCTATGTGATAAAAACTCATATAAAAACCCATGACTTACAATCCATGATAAAAATCATGTGATAAATAACCATAAATGATAAATCACCTCAAATATGGGCTCTAGCCAATGGTTCACTATGTACTTGAAACTAGAAAAACTAATCATGAATTATATTGGATCAAACTAATTTCTATTCCTGCCAGTCGATATCACAAAAGGTTACCTCCTAGTGGTTCCAGACACAATCTAAGGCTACTTGTCTCTCCATATCGATACACCCAAGGTTCCCAATGTACAATTTTCCAAATTAATATAAAATCCTAAACATAAATTTTCGTAAAATACTATCAAAGAATAGACAATCATCTTCGAAGTTTGAAATCCCATTTCTAATCAAGATGATTCATTTTCAAAGAAAACCCACATTTCAATAAAATTTCCCTTTCTATGAAATCCATTAAAATCACATACAACTTATAATCAACAAAAACCAAAAAGTATTTCATCATGAATGACATTAAATCAAAAAAAAAACTCATTGTATAGAATCACCTACATAAACATGGTATAAAACTAATCACCCTTGACAACGCTAACTAGGAAACCAGGAGACTGGCTAGGAAAATGAATCTCACACCATGAAAATAAAATGGATCGATATAAAAACTAGTAGATCACAAATCCAAACTTTTTCATTGTCAAAACCACACCCATAACCAAATAAAGTGATGGTGTAGATAGATTACAAACCAATAGAGAATAGATACAACCAAAATGGTGATCAATCATTGAATAAAGTGACCCAGAAGGAAGAAAAGGACAAAAAACTACTTAGGTAGATCCTCTAGGTTAAGAGATAGGATTCTTGTAATAAATAAATTGAAAAACTACTCATGTACATACCTTAAAATACCAGTTCATGACTATTATAAGGTGTTTAATACCCTTACACATCATTTAATCTAAAAAGCATAGATACTTAAAAAAATCCATCAAATTATTATTAAAATCCAAATATTTTACATTACCTGGCAAGTAAACCTCACATGATGTGTGACTAGTTTTCAAATTCTACATGGAATCTATTACCAAGAATGTACTCCCATTACACTATGTGTAATCACAAAGAAAAAATCAAAAAATATAAGTTTAAGATTAAAAAATATATCTTAAAATTTTAAACATCTCCATTATAGGTATCCTAAAAATTCTGTTTTCCGCATTACTCATCTAATGTAAAAGGAAACAAAAAAAGAAAAATAATGAATACTTGATAGAATGGTAACAACGAATTGAAATCTCCCCATCATAAATGCTTTCTACCCTTAGAAATACATATGGATCTTGGATCCATAAAAATACAAGGCCACTACTATATGATAATTTACTATCGCTCCAACATCTCATGGTTATAATGTATAAAAAACCATAGTAATATGTATAGGGGGATTATCTTACTACACTGTAACTTATCTTAGTGATCCATAATTTGAACTAGCTATTCAACAAAATTTTTATCTGGCTCAACATCAACATCCTTCCATCCAATCAATGTGTAAGGATTTGGTACATATATCCACAAATAGATAATATGAAACATGTTGATTATATATCTCAAGAATGATATAAAATCTAATGGGTAGGCCTCCTTATCTAGTCATTCAATGAAATAAAAGAGTCATATAAACCCAGTGCCATCATACCCTATATATCCAATCAATGATGTCCCATGTGATGTGAAACTCCAAGAAAGACCCATTCACCAACCTCAAACTCCCTCACCTAACAATTATAATCCCCATAATATTCATAATGACCCAATGAGATGATCAATATCCTTTGCATCAACTACACCATCTCCACTATCTACTGAATAACACTCTGACCGAACAAAGACCACTCTCTCACTCTACCTAGTAGAACATAAATCTATATGGACTGATATAAAAATAATATGAGGGAAAGATATTTATCGAATGTTATATAATATTTTTGAAGGATAATTTATCTAAAAGAAAATTTCATTCCCATGGTCATCTGAAATAAATAATAGAAACTAGGAGCATATCATCTATAAAATTAATGATCCACTCTATCTATAAATCTATCCTTAAATGATAATTCCTGATCAATTTTATTTAAGAACCCATTAACTATTGAAAAATATTCTTTAACCTATATTTTAACTATGGGTGCCTATTAGAATAAAATACCTCGTGTACCCAAAAATTATCACAATCACTCAGACATAGATGTCACCCATATTTTCCATTCTCATCATATCCTGGATAGGTTTTAAATATATTTATTTAATGATTCAATCAATGATCACAAAAATTAATATGTCCAATTAGGAATCCTGGGAATACCAACAATGATAACCATGGAAATATCATCCCACATCTATACCAAAAAGGGTAATGGATTTTAAAACCCCTCAGCTCTATGGTGTTCGGATTTAATTATCTAACAAGTGAGGCATCACAACACAAAATCTGCTACTAACCATGTCATCCCCATCCAATAATACCAATGTCACAAATGATGATACATACTTATAATACCTGGGTTCAAAGACCAACAAGAATGGTTTCCACTATTCAATAAGTCCGGCATCAGGGAAAACAGAACATCCATCCTACCCTGGAAGCAAAATACTACAGTAGGAGACCGAGATCAGACACCCATGTTCTCCCCACCATAATGGATTTAACTAAAACACTGAAACTTTGTGATATAATTCTTCTAAAGATTAAACCACTCATAAAATGATGATACATCACTCATTAAATCATTATATAACGTTTACTAACCACTTATAATAATAATCAAATTTCAACAAAAACACATCATAGACTACTCCTGAATTGATTTTTTCATGGCTTTTGTTGATAATTTTCATCTCAATGCATCAAAATCCACATTCCCTTTCCTAGGAATATAGAAAATATAAAAATAAATAGTCTTAATATACTCCACTATAACCACTACTACAAGATAAGATCCCTCCATGTAAATAGATATTTCAGTATATAATGATTAAATAATACCATAAACTACTCCCCACAGAGATAGTGATGCCACATTTTTAGTACAAGTATTACTGATTCAATCTCAAGATCATGAGTAGGGTACTTCATATCATGATATAATAACAAGAGATATCCATAAACCACCTATGGGTTTCCATGTATCAAGACACATTCCAAAACCATACCATAAGAATCACAAAAAAACATCATAACCTGATCTTGGATCCGAAAGAATCAAAAATGTTTATAATGTTAGTCATACCATTATCTTCATAAAATATCTATGAAACTTGTCATTCCATTCTAACATTACACCGTTACAGGTTAAATTTTTCATCAAATATGTAATATTGGAGATTTCATGTACTAAACTTCTATATTATCCATGTAAATGCAAGAGGCACCTGATCGCAAACACATTTCATGGTTGATCCCATTTCAATACTACGTGTACCGTTTCAGGATATACCAAGACACCACTCACATATTTCACATGCTCTAGAAACTTTACTCCCCACATCCAAAACTCAAATTTACAATTCATAAAATATAGATTATGTTAGTTCAGGTTTTAATAATGATATCCCAATGGTCTACATGCTCCTCTAAAATAGATTACATAAAAACATATTCCAGAAACACTAAAACCATAGATTACAAGGATCAAGGAAGGATATGGTTCATAAAATCCTAAAACACTATAGTTTCATTAGTGATATAAAATTGAATAACTAGAGACCTGAAATGAAATAAAACAAATCTTATATGTTGTCTTAGTTATATACTTTTATTGGACTCTAAACTAGTTATATATTGAATTTAGGTCAATCATAGAAAAACTAAATGATCCCCTCTAGGCTGATCAACAATATCACCAATCCATGGAAAAGGATAATTGTTATTAATAGTCACCCAATTCAAAATTCAATCATCAAAAACATATTTTAGTCTCGCATATTCCTTTTCATAAAGTATTATATGAAAAGCCCATTTTGAAACACTATGAGGAGTAAATCCTTTAGAAACAAGATCATAATATTGGAAATTATCTTCGACCAACTCAGCATGTTTCATACAGCAATATGTTATAGAAATGGGATTCATACCAGTGATCATGTCTATATTAAACTTGTTATTTATCTACTATGGAAAACTATAAAAATTATATAGAATGACCTCAGGGTATTCACACACCACTATAGTAATTTCTCTACCCAAATTAGGGTCAAATACATCTTGAAACATTTCTATCAATTGGAATGAGATTACCACATCATAAGGGAAAACATGCCCTACCATTCCCGATCTAGAGTCTCTCTCACCCTAGACAACATGAGCGACCCCATCGAAAGATAAGAACTGATCCCAATGGAGATAAAAGTCTATATGGGCTATAATACATGTCATACAATCAATTTTTTTAATCAAGTTGAAGATATAAATATCAAGAACTAAAAAGTCACACTACACTTTAGAGATCATAATTATCGCACAACACATGGTACATCTATAAAATTGTTTGGAAGTCTTTATTAACGGTGTCAAAATATCAATGAATAATTGAATAAATTTTGACAAAAACCCTAAAAGTTGAAGTAAAATTGAAAATATAAATTAATGAGTTAAACCTATATTAAAAAAATCTAGAACCATTGAATATTAGATAATCACCACACCTCTTATAAGAGTTATCTCTGCTTCATATTCATATGGTGTATACTTCACTACATAAATTCGTCTTCTCATAGGGTTATGAACATGTCCGTTGGATTAATGGTTATACCCACCTCCCTTGGAAGAATCATCATGAAACTGTGAACCCTTCGTAAGAGTGGATCCTGCCTTACTGCCAGAGATATCTTTTCAAAAAAATGTTATAGATAGCTATACCTTCTATAATGATTGAATGATTTAGGTTACTACATGTTGTTAAGATTTTTATAACCTCACGTTCCTCACATGTAGAAAAAAAACATCATTTACCTTATCAAAACCCCAAAATCATATCTTCATGAAAACTGACCACTCTTACACTTTATCTTCTGCATTGAAGATACAACCTATCTAACCACTAAGCCAGCTAAATCTCCTCCCAATAATCTCTTACCAAATATTTATACCTCAAAAATCATCCCTGTAACTACCATGACAATGGTCTGAAGGAACATGTGTATCAACATCAACCAAATATCCGTCCTTAGTCCTAACTCTATCATCGAGTCCTTTAGGTAATCATTTATGAAAATCTCTAGTGCAGACGTACAAACATTTAAAATGTTTTAAATACTCCAAAACGTTATGATCCCCCTAATATAAGGTTAGATACTCATACGTATTCACCATAACAAATGTATAAGGGTTAAAATATTTTTTATTGATTTTATTGGAAGAAACCTATGTGTGAATATCTTGTAACATTTCTTCCACTATAGAGTCACACCATCTACTTCCTCTTCTCTCAATAATATATGATGAAAACATTACCACATTGTCTTTAATAGTTTCTTGATTTTTAAGATCCTCTCTATCTACTCAATAAATTCCTTATATACATGGGGTCCTTTGTCACCATGTAATATGGATGGATGTTTCTTAGAAAATTCTCAGACATGATTCACTATGAATCTTAGGTTCCTGACACCAACATTACCCAGAGTCTACAGTTCTGATTACAATTATACTAAATTTAGTTCTACTAGTGGAATCAACCACTGTACTTATCTCAATTATTCCTATTACTGATTTTAAATATCTCTTCTTGAAGGCATTGTCAAACAAAAAAACAAATTATTCATGAGAAATTACCAAAATCAAAGTTTTAACAATACATATTAATAGTAAATATTTAAAACATTGAGAATTTATAGAAACCATTAATGAAAATACGTAACAAGTAACAAGTCTATTTTATTAAAATACACATATATTTCACTTAAAAACATCAAACGTCTAGTCTAAAACTTGGTAAAATTGCTTGAACACCAATGGTAAATAAGTTTCAGTAACAGATGTTAGTTGAAAAATACCATTTAATGTACTAGGATTGTGAATTCTAATGGTCTTAAATCCAAGATTAACAATACATAAAATCAATATCATGATGTGTTAACACACTTCAGGTTGAGCATCACTCTGGTACAATATTTTAACAAACCATCATGGGTTAACAAGAGATGCCACCTGAACCAACCCATCATGTAAAAATAAATAAAACATGATAGTAGAACCCACTCATAAATATAAGAAAAATAATACATATCACCAAAGTATAGAGTGGAAAAAAGAGATTCCACAAAGAGATAACATCCATTCAAATTCAGGATGAACTAGGATGTATGTCAAGTACCCAGTTGAACTACAGTTATGTCTAGGCCAACCTGAACTAAATATAGCAACAAAAGCATAAGACAATATACTACATGATTCCGTACCCATTACCAAAATCATTAATTAAAAAATATATAGATTCTCTAATGAAAATGTTCGGTGTGATCCAAAAAACATTGTGATAGCACCACAGTTTATATACAATGTCTAATATCAATTATGACATAATTATAGATTTAAAAAACGAGTTTACAATTAATTTTGTAGAATTAAATCCATTTTCAAATCATTTTTCCTTTGTATTACATAAAATCCATTCATATTATCAAAATATAGACATGATAATTATAAGTAATATAGCGTGGAATATATATCCATGTAATAAGGGAAAAATAGGTAAAAATAATATCCATGAAACACTATATCATGCAAAGCTAGGTGATAAAACCTCATATAAAAAGCTATGAACAACAATTCATGATAAAAAAATCATGTGATAAATAACCATAAATAAAAAATCACCTCATATATGGGCTCTAGCCAATGAGACACTCTATAATAGGAACTAAAAATCATAAACATGAAAAACATCGTATTCAAGATTAAACAATTCATGAAATTCCATATCACACAAGGTAACCTCCTCGTGGTACCATACACATAGAGGGTACCCTTGTGTCTTTATAGATGTACCCAAGGTTCCCACTGTGAAATTTTATTAATTCATTTCAAAACCATGATCAAATTTTCATAAAACAATTTCAAAGAAAATATGATATACTTCTATATTTTTAATACCAAATTCCAAATCATGAAAATCCTTTTTTCAAAGAAAAACCCCTATTAAATATATTATACATTCCCAAAAATCCTTTAATACAATTAATATCTTCTAATCAATGAAAAATAAAATTCAATTTGTCAAGAATAAAATGATATTAATAAAATTTACACATTGTATGTGAACACTTACCTCTACATGGTTGAATAATATCCACCATTGACAATTGTGACCATGAAACCAAGTGATCGACCATCGAATGACAAGGAATGACAAGAAACAGAAAAGGGTATACATAAAACAATATCATATCACAAATTGGAAGAAAATTATATTCAACCCCACAGTCAAAACCAATGCCACTGAGGAACCATACGGATTAAATACATGGAGGGATGAAATTCAACCACCAAGGTGACCAAGCAAGGAATGAAGTAACCCGAAAGGGAAATAATAACCAAACATTACCTATGGAGATCCTCTAGGATGAGAGAGTGGAGTCCTACAAAAAATGAAATGAAAACCCACTTGTAAAACACCCTAAAATCTCATTCTGTGTCTATTAAATGGTGGGGCATCCCCTTACACATTGTGTAATCCATGATGCACATGTACACCAAAAAACCATCATAATTTGATTAAAAACCTATAATTTTACATTATATTATTTAAAACCATTATATAGTTTCTAAACCACATAAAAGGTGTATTAAATTAAATTCTTTTTCATGATGACCATTACACAATGTTTACTCCCATTACATGATGTGTAATACACCAGAAAATAGAGAAACTATAGGTTTAAGCTGAAAAAATCTTAAAAACACATGATATCACTATTAAATGTATCCACTCAATTCCATTTTCGGAATTACTCATCCAACGTAAAATTAATTAAAATGGGATTGGTTAATATATACCTAATAGAAAGGTAATGGGGTGTTATAGTTTATCCTAATTATTACTTTAACCATGTATCAACTTTGAAAACCCTATCTATCCAAGGGTGAATAGTTTAGATGGGTGGTTTTACAGTTTTGATTAATTAGGTTCCCCCCTTATAGTGCATCATTCTTGGCTGCATAGTTTCATGGTCTAAACACCACAATTTTCCCTAGCAATGAACCAATCATGCATAAACCCCTAGGCTTACTATATTTTCCAACTTTCACAAGAAATATCCCATTAAAACCCCCAACCAATTCATTATCAAAACAAGGGTCAAGGAATATCTATATAAAGGTAACATGATGTTACGACCTCCAAACCGTAAATACTTTCTATCCCCATGAATACAATCAAGAAGATTTCATATCATATAAATGAGGCCACTTCTCTCTCATTAGTTCCTCATACTCCCAAGTCTTAGGTCAATAAAACTAATGCTTCCATGGAATATGGACCCATTGTATCATCCTTCAATAAATCACAAATGTATTAGAATAAATAATCATAAAATGATTATCACTCTCATATTAATTAATCTCAACATCATGATCACCTTATCTGATGACTTGAAATGGGTAAAAAATATACATTCCTAGCTAATATACATGAAAACTGTTGTTGATAAAATTCAAATATAGATTAATTTCTAAAAAATATTACACCTTACCCACCTACTCGGTATTGTAAAAAGGACCCATCAAATAATGAGAAATTTTCCCTTACATCCCAATATATCAATGTCCTAAAATGAGTGAAACTATAATGAACACGTGATCACTAATTAAAAATTCCAATGGTCTAAAAATATGTTCATTTCGGTGATTATACAATCTATACGACATCAGCATTATCTAACTAATCAATTGGATCTTAATTGTCCTATCTTGGACAAAACTCGGTGAAACCAAGGATGATTCACCAATATCCATAAAACACAATATATATTTACATATCCATCCATATAAGGACTAAAATGGATCCATCATCATTGAATACTGGTAATTATTTTTCTAATAAAGCATAAAAAATCTCAAATGGTCATCCATAACACCTATAAAGTCATGAAAAAAATAATGTTTCATTTCATCAAGAATTTTTGTAGATCTTTATTTCTATTTATCAATTTTTATATGTCATTCCATGATCAAATGAAAATGATACCCCATCAAATATTGGATCCCTATCAAAAAACAATAGATAAATGAGAGATCCATATTAGAGAAAATAGAAAGTGGAACTCCATGAAAATGAACAGACTCATTCACATAGTAATTTCTCATATCCTAAAAAATTATTGTATCTAGAATGGGTATAATTTTATCCAATTTGGTCAGTCTATCAATAAAAGCCCATATATATGGCATCCCACCTTTTTATAACATAACGTTTCATTATATTTTACAAAACCAGGGATCTTTAAGGTTTAGTGTCTTGGAAACTAGGAACATAAAACATGAAAACATAAAACATACTTCTTAAAAACTTGAAAGGATTCTCCATATGTTCATCCTAGGTTCATTATTGTATCTCATAACCTAGGGACATAAATCAAAAGAAAGGGTGAGCAGAAGACCCAGTAAGGGAAACAAGGGTAACATTTAACATGTGAACTTGAGATACATCAACAATGTCATGAAAAAGAATTTTAAGGCATGAGAATGTAATCATGAGGCATATCATTAATGATTCATAACACAATAGAGGGACATAATATAATGGATATAAGAACATGGTAATGAAAATTGAAATACATACATATGAATTGAAAAACATGGAAGGAAGACAAAAATAAGATTTCTCTTATGAAAATTCAGTAGCATAACAGCGTCACTCAAAACATCAAAAAAAATGAATTGATGAGAAAAATAGGGTCTCTAATCATATGAACGTAAAATATGAGTATGATAGATATATAGATAATACAAAAAAATAATAAAAATGAACATGAAATACTTGACATGAAAATAGATCTTGAAAATGAGAAGGGTGAAAGAATCCCTTAAAAATTCGACAGCATAACGGCGCCAGTTAAAACTTCAAAATACTGAATTGAAGAGATCAATTATTGACTCTCATATGAAAATAAAAGATCAGTATGATAGATATATAAATCATACCCAAACATAATAAAAAGGAACTTGAAAGACTTGACATGAAAGTAGAACATTAAAAAAATGAGAATGGTGAATGAATCCCTTAAATATTCGGCAGCCTAACGGTGTCACATAAACATTCTTAAAACGAATTGATGAGAGAAAGAGGGGGTCTCTCATAATATGAAAATGAAAAATTAATTAAGAGGAATATAAAAGATCATCCTCCGACATAAGATCACAGAGAATAATAGAAATGACATAAAATAGATTACATGAAAAGAAAGAGAGAGGTAGGATCCCTTACCTTAAATGTAACTCTTAAAACTCAATGGTTGGGACCTTGAGGGCTTGGGGGAACCTTGGGAGGACTCCTTGGGAGTCAATGAGACCAGAGCTTCGTTGAAGGAGAGTTGGGAGTGAAAACTAATAGAGGGAAGGGTGTGTATTTATAGGGGAAGTGAGGGGACAAGGCATTAATGGCCAAGGGACACCTCATTGGTGGTTTTGGAAAAACCATGGGCTTGCCCATGGTATTTGCCCATGGTATTGGCCAATTGGGACACCTAATACCTTATCATACAATTCATAAGTCGACCATATTGATTAAATACTTAATACATCATTTAATGATGTCATTAAACACCAGTAACTCAGAAACTGTATTTTCGCTATTCATCGAAAATTCGACTTTCTCAGAAAAATCCCAAAATTTCACCTTAACCAAATATCGATGCTCTGATTTAAAAAATGAACTCCATTTTATAAAAATAAATTTCTAAATATTTATAATTTAATTTTTAAATAAATACACTATTACCCGAAAATACATTTTTTTTCAGAAAAAACCAAAAAAATTACCATAACATTATATTGATGCTCTGAGTTCAAAAATAAAGTCCATTTTATAAAAATAAATTTCTAGATATTTCTATTTTATTTTTTAATTAAAAAACACTATTCACATGAAAAAACTAATACTTTACTAATAATTTATGAAATCATTATTAAACCATTTTATTGAATCACATTACTTAATCAAGGTGCCTAGATTGTGTTAATAATTTCTTTAAGTGAGATTACTAATCCATTTGTTCACATTAATAATCCTAAGCATAAAATCACTATTCATAATCTACTATTCATCAAAAATTAATTTGATCTTATTAGACTCTATATTTCGTACTAAACAAAATTATATAAGACCTTTTTTGAAAATCATTACACGTTTTTAATTATTTTAGGTTTACATAAACATTTTTAAAATATCATTTCTCTACAATACATCAAAAATATACATACTATATTTATCTGAACATTTGAAAATTCATAAACTTCATCAAACCAAGAAATCGAAATTTTTATTTAAAACAAAATATTACAAAAGGCAGTTATAGTCTCCTTACATAGCCCCTTATAACCCCAGCATAGGACCTAAGTGTAAGGTGTTCTAAGGTGAGAGAATCCGAGGGAGGCTCAGCCAACATTCCACGAATAGTAATTTCTATCAGTTTGAACTTCTCGTGAAGGCGATTCCGTTCTAGCTTCACACGATGAAGTTCAACCAGAGTTTTGTCCAGAGCAAAGCCCAGTGGTGCTACCTCTTCCCCAAGTTCCGTTAGATGGGCTTCAATTGGCCCGAGACTACTCGATAAGGCCATCGAATCTTCTTTTTATATTAATTAACCAAGATCCCTTGTATTTAGAGACAATAATCGAAACATTTAGTTTCCAGCAGTCATATTGACCAATGGTCATATGACAGTCAAAACCCAATGGTCTCATTTTAATTATACTCGTGTTATCAAATGAAAAAGTTTTATTGAGTATAAAAAATAAAATAACTCAAAAAATTAGGAGGCAAGATTTTTTCAAAATTTCGGGTCATTACAATATCACTGTCTTCATTGAATGGTTTCACAAAAACACAACAATAATGTATTTATAGATCTCGTCACACATCCATGTCAGAATTGGATGTTATTGGATCTAATGTTCTCTAATTCTTATCCTCAACCTACTGGAATGTATAATAGTGATAAATAGAATTAGTAATGCTTCTTCTCATATATGGAAACCTAAATCCAATCTTTATATCATAAAAATTAACCTTTTCTACCTCGGGGAATAACCTATTAGGAATTATGGCTATCCCACATCACATCATTTCTATTAAGTGATGGTATATTGTATGGGTTCCAGAAACACAAGATACCCTCTAAAGAGATTGACAATTCACCAGTGGTATTCTCACTATAAAGAGAGTCCTCTATTCCATGGAATTTATCAAGATGTGGTTTCACCAGTATAATAATCTAATTAAGAGATAAAGTTAACTAATGACATGAAAAACATCCATAATCATATACTCTAATACTCCAAAGTGAAATTGAGTAAATTGATTGATTGAAATACTCTATTTTGAAAAATCTTCCATGGATTAGATCAGATGTATTCTTGTAAAAGCATCAGCAAAAACAATCCCCTTCCTTGAGGTGAATGAAATTTTGAAATAAAAATACTCAAGATACTCCACCCAATTCCTATATTGGATTTTTAATTATTTTATATATAAAATATAACATTGGATATTTTGTTAAATAAACAAAAAATACATTTCTCTTAAAAGTTAATGGAAATAACTCTTAATTGATTTCATTGTGATTGCGAGTTCAATTTCATTAGTCATATATCTCTTGTCATGTGGATTAATCTTTTTTGATCCATTATCTTCCAAAAGGTCACCATTCATCAGAATATATCCAAAACCCAAACCTAATATGTCACAAAAGACCACATATCCCTACTTTCCATGTGGAGGAATCAATAATGGCACATAAGTATAATGAGGCTTCAACTCAATAAATGAATTCTTACATTTTAATCCCAAATTAACATTACACACTTTTTAGGGATAGTGGTCATAGTAGATTCCATATTTCATAAATAATTTATAATCTAATGATAATACCCTCCTAGACCCAAGTAGCTCCAAATCTCAAAAACATTTCATGGTTGTTCCCATGACACATCATCCTTAGTCTTATCAAGATCAAATGAGATACCATGTTTCAAGACCCTGTGTACCAAAAAGATAACAATCAAAATCAAGAAATTACATTTTGATAGCTTGTCGTATATTTGGTAATTTCTAAAAATTTCTGGAACTACTCTAAGATAATGCACATGACACTCTTCTTAGTTAGTGTAAACCAGGATTTCATATAAAAGGACCACCATGAACACTTGAAGAAAATCATGAAAATATTTTTCACCTATTCCAGAATGACATTAGGATTATTTTTTAGACTAAATGGAATGTCAATATACACATAATGGATATAAATACATTAGAAAGTGGTCATTTGAATGTAATATGCTTTTATTTTCAACTAGTGAAAACTAGATTGAAGATAATTATTTCAGTTTCACTACACCCCTTTCAACTAGTCAAACATATCATAAATACCTATTAATTTATTTTTCTCTTCAATATAAAACTATTCATATTTCTATAATAAAAACATAGGTGAAGTGCTGCATCACCTTTCATTGAAAAAATAACATTAACAACCCAATGGGACACACTCGGATGAGAAAATCCTACCTCAAAGAGATCATAGAACTGAGTTGTCAACACATTTAGTTCATCTCGTACCATATAGGTGGAAGGAATAGACACTAGCTGTGAACCATGTACTAAATATATAGAAAACTATACCTCTCTTATCAGTGATAGTATATATATAATAGAAGGAAAAACATTAGGATAATCTATGACAAGTGGATGGAGATCATAACTAAAAGATTATTTATACGTTTAAAATGAAAAAATAATATTACCCTAACCATTTCTAGATTTTGAGGTCTATATCTACTTAATATATGGTCCCATTATCCTTGAAACACATAGCACACCCCTCTGGGCATGTTATAGAACTCATTGGGAACATAAAACTCAATATATAACATATTATAAATCATCCAATCAATCCAAAATTGATGTTAAAAGGAATCATGTAGAGAAAAAAATTATAGGTAATATCAATATATGATAAAGATAAAACAATATAAGGGTATCAAAGACCCTTGACTCTCTATGTTTTGAGTGGCATGGTAATATCCATCTCATAGAAAAAATATCCTATGTTTGATTTAGAATATTCACAATAAGAGTTGATATAAAAATGTGAGATGAACCAGTATCAAATAATGTAGTCACTAAAGATGAAGCTATTGTAATTTTACCTCTCGTAGTCACTATACTCACAACATCATCCTCTAGAAATTTTCCATTACATGAAGAATCCCCATTCTAGATTCTTGTAGCTAGATCTCCTTTCTTCATGAATAATATGATTTAAACAATGTAATTTTTCATTATGATGAGTATATTCAATAGAAATGAGTAGAAAAGTAATTTAAAATTATATATTAGAGGACTAAATGACCTAAGAAACTATAAATCATGTGTTCCTAAGAGCAATCACATTTCAAAAGCCCAACCATTCAACATAGAAAACAAGCCTGAGGTCCTCTATTAGGCACTAGAGTAGGTCTAGAGGAAAAATTCTATCTATATCCATACAGATTCACATAATGAATTTGATTCCCATTTAATTAATATAAAAAACAAAAACTAGTAGAAAAAGGAACTCCCAACAACACTGAATTTACAGCCAGATCACGATCATCCTTAAATTCTATATCCAGTGAATCACCATAAAAATTAAATTTCTTCCAGGAATCCTTTAATCATATTTCATATTTAAGATCCATAAAAAATAATAGGTTTTCAATTTATTCATTCATTACTACCTTAGGGGAAGACTGGACAATATTTTCAAAATGGTTTTCATATTGAATCATAGTCCAATCACTCTGATCAAGGTTAATAAACACCATAAATTTTCTAGACCATCTACTATGGAGATATTTGACAAGTGAAAAGTTCTCTAATGTCCTTCCACTCTAAGACCTCATGATTATTCACCATAACCATAAAATCCAACCATATCTTACTAGGTATCTGTAGCTTAATGGAAGATCAATTTACCTTATTTAGGTAAGGAGTTTCCAGGAACTCAAAAAATAATCTCTGTCTTTCTCAACTAATCCTTAGCATCATGGGTATCATTAGTTCCTTGAAACACTGGTGGATTCTGATGAAGATAATGTTGAGCATGAATCTGAGACTCATCCTTTGTATTTTCACCAATTTTAACCTTAATGGTAATCGGTTCAAGTTAATTTCTTGTATCATAGGTGACAAGCACATCAATCTCAAAAATATTTTGGTCCATGTGATAATTCTCACATTGTGATTCAGCATAAGCTTCCTCCTTGTTCTTTTTGAAAAATCTTCTCAGAGACATGATGATACACAAAATCATCAAAAAAATACAAAAATATTAATAAGGAAAATTAGATTAATAAATTAAATAAGGGATACATGAATATTACTTCCATCAAACTAAATTCTTTTTCTTCAATTTTAATATACTTAGATCATGTTTTGTAAGAGTCTTAGAATTAAATGTTTTACTTCCTCAAAGAAACATTTTTCATGAAGACATGGTGGTATAATGATATATACAATGTGAAATTGTAAAAAACTCACTTGTGTCTTCCTCCTAAGACCCATAAATCATATCTCATGTATAGAAGGACAACTCGTAATACAAACTAATATCCATGAAAGATGAAAAAACAACACATCGGTTACCACATTGGCATGAACCTTTATGGAAACCCTTGTTACGTGATACTCAAGACGAATCTGACATTCCCAGGTGGGAATTATCGATCCACATGGGTTAGTGACTATTACTTGGAATCATGTACGAATAATAGGGGAATAGTTTTTCCCACTAAATAGTGGAAGAAAAAAATACAATTCGATATATCAACACTTAACAATAAGATTGTTCTAGTACAAAAAACTATAACAAACCCAAACAATTACCTGATTAATGTACTCAAAAACAATCATTAAATGTATATAAAAAAACAATAAAAACATGGATTACTTATCTACTGGTCACATCCTTCACTCAAATCCCAAATGATCAAAATGATCCACCAATTCCAACTGTCTTCTTTCTTTTCCTCGAATCAAACATTAGAAAATATAGACACCCCAATGTAAAATTATGATGCATTATAGAAATCCATGTAGGGTCTCACCTAAAGTTTGATAAGAATTATAATATCAATAAACCAATTCTATTAGAAATTTATTTCAAACATTGAATGGCATGGAATTTACATATTTTCAAGATAACATGATTTTCAATAATAATTTTGTTTATATATAGAAATAAGTTTAGATGATGTTTTATATAAAATAATTTATATAAAAAAGTTGGAATGAATAATTTATTTCAATAATTATCGACATGTATATCAAATCAAGTAAAGGAAAACACCATGCTAATGATCCACATAGTACATTAGTTTCTATTGTAATAAGATCTTATGACTTCCCATTCATCATAATGACTCCTGGTAGGAGTAGACAATAAAATCAACTCCTCATTTGGGGAACCTATTTTGGGAAATCAATATACACCTCATTTAGGAAATCCATTATGAGAAATAAATCTACACCCCGTTCAAGGAATCCATTTTTTTAAATCATGTAGAACATTGTTTATATAGTGTTTTAATCATAAATATAATGCTTGGGAGATAAGGTCCTTGAGATCCTGTCCCAATTTCATACTGGATACATAGGATCAAAATATCATTAATAAAACAATAAAATTAGTAATCAATCATTTCAAATCATTTCAAAATAAAATTACCAATTTTCAATTTTCAACTTTCCTTTCTAATTTCAAAACCCACTTATAGGTTTTCATCATTTCATGAAATTTAAAATAAATATTATATTCAATCCATTTTCATAATAAGAATATCAAAACCTTTTATCATTTATTTTACCAAATAAATCCATCATCATTAAAAAATACACTCCCAAATTTCAATTCCATTTAAAATGTTGTTTTCTCAATTTGCATACCCATTTGAAAAGAAAGATCAAATCATATAAACACCATGGTTTTATTTAATTTAAAAAATATTCTAAAATTAATTAATAAATGTAGAATTTCTAATTAATATCAAAGCCCTACGGAACCACCTACCCATATTCAAGGATCAAGATATCCACACTTGTAATGGGATCCTCTAATTAAGAACAATGTTGTAAGAGATAATGAATCAAAACTAGAATCAAAATACCCAAAAATGGATATTATATCAACCAATAACAAGATGATCTATCAATATATTTGGAGTATAAAATATTATATTAAAATAAATAACATGATAAGATTTCTACTTACCCGAAAGAGATCAATTGATATCACCCATTCTTCAATCCACCAAAAAGGGGTTGGAGGGTCAAGAACCACCAATTGAGAGATTTCATGACAAATGATTTTGAGTATGGATATGTGGGGGTGATTTTGGGTCAAAATATGGTTCCCATGATTTTTAACCTAATGGGAAATAAATTCAAACAAACATGGTTTGCTGTGAAGGATGAGTAGTTAAGAATAAGCATGAGCTTTAACTTTGTACCCCTATAAGACATTTGTATGAGATTAATGGTTTGTCCACATAGTTAAATTAACAATTCAACAACTATAAAAACCCTCAATATCCAATGGTGAATGGTTTGGAGGGATGGGCTCACATTTTGGTCTATCCATGTTCACCCGTCATGTTTCCCATGCTTGGGCACACAGTTTCCTTGTCCAAACCATATAATTTTTCTTAACCATGTACCAACCAGTCATAGACCCTTGGTCTTCCCAAAATATATAAATTTCATATGAAATAACCTATAACAATCCCCAAAAATTGTATGATCACAAAAATGGTTAACTAGTAACTCTAAGAAGGTAACGATATGTTACTAAATCCTTGAGCAAGGCAGTGTTCACCACCCCTTGCATCCATTAGGAACCTCAACAGACATTGCACTAATATAACTCTCAATTTAAGTCATTAATTTAAAACAAATGGCCAAATACCTAAATAAAACCTTGTTTGTGGCATAACTATTTAAATATGTAAAAAATGGTTTGATCATCCTCTTGGGATCTCCATTACCTAAGATGATAAAAATTCTATTGATATAGTGATTATTGAAATATAATTTAGTAGAATAATCACCCAAGAAATATCCTCGGATAAAATTAATTAACAATATAGAATTGGGAAATAGAAAAGAGAATGTCCAATTTATATGGTTATATTGACTTTAAAATTTCTTTTAGATCGAATGATTTTCCCTTTTGATAATAATTTGGATAGATATCCATATAAGAAGGTAAATATTTCTCCTCACGAGTCACTATGTAGAGGGTTGTTGAACCCCTGTATTCCCACATTTAAAAGGATTCAAAAAAATTAACTATTTATTTATTTATTAATTATTGTATTTCCCACATGGTGATTCCTACATACTGATGGTTTCCCACTCTACTTAATAGTCACTCCTTTCATAAGGTAAATTTCACCCTTAACACAAGAGTCACAACTTATGTATGGGTGGTTATAAAATTATTATCATTTCCACCCCTTTTATATGGATGATATCACCCTAAATATATGTTTCTCCCATTATATAAGTGTGTACATACCATTATGGTATGGGTATCCACTTATATAATGGTGTCCACATGCTTTAAGTGTGGGTAACATTTTACGTAAGGGTAGTTGCAAACCCTACATAAAGTTACCTACATATCACTTATATAAGGGTTATTATAATCCATAAAAAAATGGCCCTATACTATTCCAAAAATTGTTAAAGTGTGAAAAAAATAAAACCATGAGGAATCCATAACATGGCTAACCTAAACCCCCAAGTACCTCCCAGGCCTTCCATCCTCATCCAAAACCCTTATATAGAGGTGGTCCAACTCCTAAAAATCTAATGTAAATCTCAATTATCAAAATGATATGCTACTATAGAGTTAAAAATTTAATTATTCAAATTCCCCCTAGTTAAAATATCCTATAATTTTATGACATATTAAAACCTCCATATCACAACAAATCTAATCCTTGACAATACACTATGATCTATTAATAATAAATCCTGACCATTATTAGTAGTCGCTTTATAATTAACACATGTGACATCATTTTTTTTAATTTTTAAATATTCCTAAAACCAAATCTTGATCATTTATTTGTTGGGTTTAATTTAATGGATATTCAGATAGAATGTTTAATTTTTTTAAAAATTATGGGGTACACTCAGTTAGCACAATGTTTTCCAAAACTATGCACCTTCTCAAGGACACCCCTGAAAACCCAGGCTTTTTGGTTTTTCATGTCTTAATAATACTATGATAATCATAGTGCTCTGTTATGAGAAGTAATGCTATCCATTTCAAATGGGTGAATGATTAATATGCACAGTTTGTAAAAACCATGTGGCTTTGCACAGGAAACTGTGCACAACATTTGAATAATTTGATAAAAAAAAATTAAAATTATAAACCCCTCCACCCATTATGTTTCTCGGTAGACATAGCATGACCCCCTATGGTTTCATTTTCCTCCAGAGCACCCAAGATGTGATTTTGGCACCTCCACACCATCTAAAAAGTAGATCAAATCATGGATAATAATGTGTGATATCCACCCATTTGGTTTTCTATTCCAATTCTAAATCTTAAGCTATATCTCTTCTCCACCATAGGGTTTTGTAGATCCTAATGTTTATTTGTGGATATCATATTGAAAATTTTGGGGTCCTAAACATAGGATTGATTCCTAGTTTTCATTTTCATCATTCTTCATTAGTTAACCCCATTTAGGTTTTGGCGTTTTTGGATCCATTAATCATGAGGTAGGTGCTTCTATAGCGATGCCTAATATTTCCAAACCCTACAATGATTTATGTAAATTAATATGTTGATTTATATTAAATACATCAATTTTTATGAAATTTTATTTCAATTGGTTGATTAAAAACCCAAATCCATTTAATTGGGTTTTTTGAAATTGCATTTGTTAGAAAATTGGGAAATTCCGTTATTTCTATATAATTGGGTCTATTTTTGAAAATGATGGAATCAGATTGGAATTAAATTGTTGAATTTAACAGTGAAAATGAATTGGGAAATTGGATTTTGAATTGACTCTAAATATTTATATGATAAAAATGTCTTCAAATGTTTTGATTTCACACCAAGTTGTTTTATTATGGAAAAGGTGTGTTATAGATTAAATCCTTAGATATTTATTTTAGATTTGAATGTGGGGTATATAAAATGGAGATTTGGATGAATTTAATTTTAAATGGGCTTTAATTGCAGTTCACATCAATTATTGTGTTAGATAACATGATACCCTAGGATTTTAATGAGTTATTTGGATAGTACACTATGATTTACAAAATTCCAAAATAGAAATAAATCATGTTAAATCCCCAATGGAATGGTGATGAATTATTATTCTACATTGATAAAGGGGGCATGTTTATACACATATTTCTAAGTCACCATGAGTGTGTGGAGTCCTATAGCTGAGAACTATCATACCATTTGGTAGATGACCTTGTTGCTCCTGTCACGACCCATCCTGGTGGGGCCCGAGCCGCAACTCCCCAAGCCCGCATCCAATAGGCCAGGGGCTGCTGACTAGCACTGAGTAGGCATGATACTAACATTGGAGGCATTGCCTATAAACCTGTGCACACGCACACACATATCCAAGCCCACAAAGATGAAATGTAAAAACTACCAAAAGGAAAAAAGATGCATGCATACACTAAAACCCAACCAACAGAGTATGATAGGAAAGTAAAGTAAAAGAAAGTAAAACCCTGGGCCAAAAGTACAAGCCCACCAAAAGAGAGTCTGTAACAATGTCCAACCTATAAAAAAGGTGTTGGGACTGCAATCTTTAGCTGTAGGAACACACCTTGGCTTGTCTGATGTCACAGAGTACCATCCGGTCCTGGTCCTCCTAGAATCCTGTCAAAGGATCACTCGTCTGAACAAGACACGACACATGCAGGCGAAGCCCATACAGGGGTGAGTATAACAATACCCAGTAGGGCACCATGAAAACACAACAGAATATAACAAGGGCATATACCCCAAAGGAAAGATACATTCAACTCTACACAGTACATGTCTACAGAACATATAACAAGAATATTCCGATATACTCATATACGATTGACTACTGTGAAGCCACTACTAATATCCAGCTCAAAGATTCCACTAATCATGCAACCAGGAGAACACACTCCTTGATCCAAAGAGAGAGATATGATGTACTCATTCTGGGAGAACACAGTCCACAAGTACTTTTAGAACATGATTCTCAGATGAGGATCACCACAAAGTCATAGGGTGATTCCGAAAACTCTGTCTGAGCTAATCTTCTAAGTAGAGGATCGGCACCAGGGTAATGTTGGTCACGTCGGTTCCAAGAGATCTACCTTGGATCCCAAGAATGAATAGAGGAACCGTATCTATGTATCACGTAGGGGATTCCAACAACTCTATTTGGGAAGTCCGGCTGAAGGGATCATAAACTGTATGTAGGAAATGATATCGGGAACCTTCAGGAGAAAGACCAAGGGGACGAACCCTAAGGAAACTCGCCCAAGTCACATAAGCCAACTTGCTCCAGCCATGTGATATTGGTTACATGATGTGTAGTATGGTTACACGCCATGTCCCTTGACCCCGGGTACTGCCTGTGTAACTGCTCGTGTCATTTGTCTAGGCTGTTTAAAACTAGACTACCCGGTGTGTAGTAGGATTACACAACATGTTCCTTGACTCCGGGTACTGCCCGTGTAAACGGCCCATGTCAGACTTTTAATTCGTAAAGGAAATCCTATACATGACATGTTAGTCAAAGCACGCGTCGTGTCCTGCTAACTAGAAAACACAGGTGTACTCTGGTCGGATGCCCATACATGGAGTATGTGTCCATGTCGCATGCTCATGTACCAGTACAAGGGGTATCCCGTGTACCTGGTCGGGTCTGTTTGGCGATGGGTATAAACGGTGTGTCCTTGGCTGTGTACCCAAACTGTGTCCGTGTACTCCCAAAGTACACGTGAGGTAAATCCGCCGACAAACACACGCCGTGTAGCCCATACTACACGCCGTATATCAGGATTTTTCCAGAATTGATGTCTTCCTCCGCATGCCTCGGCCAAATCATCAGTTCTTGATCCAACCGTCAGATCATCATGAAACTCCGGATTTGGGGTCGTCCCACCCCTATGAAACTGATTCTGTCGATTTCGGGCTTTTGATCAGCCTTGATAGCGCGTCCCGATCCGCCTACATGAAAACACTCGAAGAACGGGAGTTTTGTAACCACATCGATTTGTCCTCTGCCATTGCCATCGCACCTCTGCTAGGTCGTCTTGATGTTGGATCTTTGATTTCAGATCGTTCCACCAACAAACGAATGCGCAACTATCGATTTCCTCCAAGAACGTGTAGAACGCACACGAAGAACGCATAGGAACCAGGAGAGAAAAACACAAAAATCGAGAGGGACGAACCTCGATCGATGTTTGTGTCGATCTTGGTACGTCACTATTATAAGGTTGAACGAAAACCAAATTAATTTTAAGAATCAATTCCCCATGATTCCCGTAAATATCCCATCCCACAAAATGACTGATCCATGGGCTAATTTGTTCATGGATTAGTCTGTGTTCATCATAGGAATCATAAACAGTGAAAATAAATCTTCAAAAAAAACATCCTACCTGGATCCACGTTGTTCGTTGGTGAAGATCTTGTCGTCACGTCATTTTCGCCGGCGAAAATGGTCAACAACATCGTCGCCATGTTGGGAGGTTTTCTCCAGAGCCTCCATAGCCTCCAAGGGTTTCAGGGTTATGAGGTTTGTAACCCTAGACCCCTAAGCATGCCTCTATTTAAATAGGATATGAGATATCTATTGCAACTGATTTAAAAATATTTCGCTACAGAATAAAATATTATTATTTAAATATTTTATTACTCTTACGTCCAAAAACTGGATTTCACCACCGACCTGCGCCAGCCATTGTTAGGCCTCACCTAAGGTAAAATCATTGTTTTGAATGCAACGGTGCCCTCAGATTTCTGATCCGATCACCCGTTCATGAGATATCCAACGTTTTCAGGAAAACCTCATGCGCACATTATTTAATTATTTAATTAAATTAAAACATTTGTTATGGGGTCACCGGGCCTTAGAACTGCACGCCGTCTTGAAGACTGGTCTCAAAATAATTCCCACATATTATTAAAAAAAATAAAGCATGGAAAAATCCGAGACATTATATCACACCCACTTTAGGGATTTTATGTCCCCCAAAAGCCAAAACAAAGGCTACTCAAAAATATGCGGGTACTACACACGAATCTGAGCCTCCCACTCCCACGTGTTCTACTAGAGATTCTCGTGCTACCAACGGACATGCACCAAGGGAATAGCTCACCCACGAAGGATCTTCTTCTTCCGATCCTCGATCTCTACTGGGTACTAAACAAAGGTCACTCCATCATCGATATCCAGCTCTCCCTAGTCGATGACATGAGATGGATCATGAACGTACCTTTGTAGCTGTGACACATGGAAGACGTTGTGTACCCGGTCCATATGAGGAGGTAGATCCAAGCGATATGCCACCTCGCCAACTCTACTCATAATCTGGAAAGGGTCGCTGAACCTCAGAGATAGTTTTCCACCTCGGCCCAACCTCCGCAATCCCCATCGAGGTGAGACCCGAAGGAACACATGGTAACCCTCCTCGAACTCCAAAGGCCTCTGCCTCTTGTCAACATAAGACTTTTTCTGACTCTATGAAGTCTTCATCCGCTCCTGGATGTCCTACACCTTCTTTGTAGTAGCTCACTCCATCTCTGGGCCCATGAGTGCTGACTCTCCTAAGTCAGTCCAGCAATGTGCTGACTTGCAAGGTCGTCCGTACAGAGCCTCGAATGGTGCCATACCAATAGTGGAATGGTAACTATTGTTATAAGAAAATTCCAAAAGTGGTAGGTGATCCTCCCTGCTACGACTGAAGTCAAGTATACATGCTCATTGCATATCCTTCAGAACCTGGATGGTCCGCTCCATCTGACCATCAGTCTGAGGATGAATCGCTGTTCTTAAGAATAACTGAGTCCCAAAATCATCCTGCAATACCTTCCACAACTGGGATGTGAAACGAGCATCACGATCGTTGATGGTACTCCATGATGTCGACCCATCTTCTGTACATAGAGGTGTCCCAATATCTTTACTGAACTCTACTCCCGTATGGCTACGAAGTGGGCTGACTGGATGAGTCATTCAATGATCACCCAGATGGCATCATGTCTCCTAGATGTACAAGGTAGAACCTTTATTAATTCTATGGATATCGTGTCCCACTTCCACTCTATCACCTCAAGGGGTTGAGTCAAACCTTCTGGCACCTAGTGCTCAGCATTTACTTGCTGATAAGTAAGACACTGAGAAACAAACTCTGCCATACTCTTCTTCATTCTTGGCCACCAGAACTAACATCGGAGGTCCTGGTACACCTTTTCCAATCCTGGATGCACCGCCAAAAGAAATGTATGTAACTCCCAAAGAACCTACTCCTGCAACGACACTGTTACTACTGTACGCCCTTTGAAAAGAACAATGTGCTCCCCCACTTGTTGAATATCCATCAGCAGCATCACCCGCAGACATCTAAGCATGTAGAGTCTCACAGCTAGCGTCCTCGAGGTGTACTTACCTGACTCTCTGCAAGTGTTGAGGGGTAACAACCATTGACTTAAGGTAAGCTCCCACATCTCTATCCATGAAGGATAACTATAAGGAGGCCAACTGCCTCATCGCCTCATCCAGCAACTGCGAACTGGATTTCCTTCTGAGAAAATCTGTCACAACGTTCCCCATCCCAGGTGTGAAAATTATCTCAAAGTCATAATCCTGTAGGAACTCAAGACATCATCTTTGTCTCAAATTCAGATCCTTCAGAGAAAAGATATATTTGAGACTCTTGTGATCAGAGTAGACGGTAAACCACTTTCCTATCGGGTAGTGCCGCCACATCTTCAATGTGAAGACTATCGCTGCCAACTCAAGATCATGGGTCACGTAGTTCTGATTATGGGGCCTCAACTAGCGTGAGCCACAGTCAATCACTAATTGACTTTGCATCAGGACACAACGAATCCTGGTTCCCGATGTGTCACAGAACACTACTTACAAGACACCCTCCTCTGGTAATCTCAAGATCGGGGTGCTCGTCAGACTTAGTCTCAACTGCTGGAAAGCCTGCTGGCATCTCCAGGTCCACACGAAAGGCTGCCCCTTTCGGGTCAAAGCTATCATGGTTGCTGAAATCATGGAGAAATCTAGAATGAATCTCTGATAGTAGACTACCAACCCAAGAAACTCTGCACCTCTATGACTCTTCGGGGTGGCATCCATGCTAACACTGCCTCTACCTTGGCTGGGTCAACTGCTACACCACCTGCTAACATAATGTGTCCTAGAAAGTGGACCTCATGTATCTAGAACTGACACATCGAGAGTTTCTCATACAATTGGTGCTCTCAGAGTGTGTCCAGAACCATCCTTAGGTGTCTCGCGTTCTTTACCTCGGACGCGGAGTACACAAGGATATCATCGATGAAGACCACTACAAAACGATCTAGATAGGGCTGAATGATCCAGTTCATGAGTCCCATGAACACTTCTGGGGCGTTCGTCACGCTGAAGGGCATCACCAAGTAATCATAGTGACCATAGCAACATATGATAGTTGTCTTCGATACATCCTCATCCTGTAATCGCAACTGATGATAGCATGATCATAGATCAACCTTTGAGAACCATCGTTCCCCTCTTATCTGGTCGAATAGGTCATCGATCCTTGGTAGTGGATTCTGATTCTTCACGGTCACCTGGTTCAAGCGCCGGTAATCCACTCATAGCCTCATGCTCTCGTCTGCCTTCTTGACAAACATCACTGGGGCTGCCCAGGGTGAAATGTTGGGCCTTACAAAGCCCTTCTTCTGCAAGTCTTCCAACTGTACCCTCAGTTCACGAAGTTCTACAAGATCCATCCGATATGCTGATGCTGATATCGTTGTTGACCCGGGTTGCAAATCAATGTAGAAATCTATCTCTTAATGGGTAGGTAGTCTGGGGACATCCTCCGAAAAGACGTCCTCATACTCATTCTCTACTGCTGGAAACTTGAAACATGAAACATCTGTTATGCCAAGGGATAGGCTAGCCAATTCATAGGATATCGGTTGCACCTTCCTACGCACGAGTCCATCCTGCGCTCCCTGGGTCTCTCTTTCACCAACAAAAGTGATCCTAATTCCATCACTTCGGACACACCACACCATTTTCCTAAAATAGTCAATATGGGCATGAACTGTGGATATCCAATCCATACCAAGAATGATATCGTACGGCCTTGACGCTACCACCAAGAGGTTCCAACCGAAAATCTCACCTCCAAGGGTCAGGTCACCCTGTCTGCAAAGGTGTGTGATCTCTGAATCTCCTCCAGTCGGTGTTTCTAGGTGTAAGGGTCGAGTCAACAGCTCAACTATAATCTCAAGGTCTCGAACAAGTTAATCATCCATAAAGGAATGACTAGAACCTATGTCTTTCATTATGGCAGCCAAAGTAGAAAAGACACAGATTGTACCTCTAATCATTCCGGGAGTACCTGGGTCATACGCCTCTGCCACCTGCAGCTGTCCCTGCCTCTATCCACCATATCCATAGGCCTGGGGTGGACCTCCTGGGGGTGGTGGTGGTAAAGGGTAAAACCACCGACCACCCCCAACTGCTCTCCCAACTCCTCTACCGCATCAGCCACCCCGCGGATCTGTCAGATCCACACATTTCCTCTGCCTTGGTGGTCCATCCACTACTCCCATGTCAGTAGTACGGTGGGTCGGACAATATTGAGCGAGATGTCCCCTTCCATCACATGATTTTCATCGCCTCTCTTGATGCTGGATGGATGCACCCTATGAACCCTGTATAGAAGACCCATGTCCTAGGATCTCCACTGAAAACGTCTCCCACGCCTGGGTCCCTGGCATCAGCTCCCTACTGCTAAGGTCTCTGCTCCAGCTCGCTCAATAATGAAAAATACCGACTGTCTCTACTCTGAAAAGAATCTCTCAACCACCAAATCCCGCTCGAGCACCCCCAACGTAAGTGGGAATGGTCATAGAGTTGATGTTATCTCAGATATCTATATGCAAGCCCTACTCAAAAGTCCAAGTTATGAAGTACTGATCTCTGAACATATCCATCGAGTATCACGAGAGGTCGGTAAAACTCGATTAATAGTTAGCCACCGTCATGGTTCTCTGCCGGAGTTGAAGAAGCTCTTGTATACATACTGCTCACAGGGTAACCGGTGAAAACTACTCTCTAAATAGATACTCAAACTCCTACCATAAAAGTGTCACCTCGTCTTGATTCTGAATAACCAAACTCCACCATCTCCCTGCCGAGCCCTGCAGAAGGCTCACAGTGAAGATCACCATCTGATCTGTTGGTGTACTAACCAAACAAAAGTCTTTGGTGACTGCCTCAAGCTAGTCCTTTTCTGCCTGAGGGTTAGGCTCACCCTAAAACCTTAGGGGTCTCTGTCTCTAAAACTCATGGAGTGCACTCAGCCTGCGATCCTTCTCCACTGGTACGGAAGGCACCAAACACTGCTCCAATGGTGGAAGGATAACTAGCACACCACCCTATGGTAAAAATGGGGGATCTGGTCCATGTATTGAAGCCCCATCGCTGAAGGGGTCATCCTCGTGATCGAGATACTGGATCCTAGTGGGTGTGCATCGCGGAGGCATTGTGTAAAGAAAAAAGATTTATTTTAGTCAGTGAGTATATCTGGAGAGCTGACTTAAGAAGGATGTGGAAACCAATACACATTCCTATATGATGCATGTACCATTATTTTCCCTTGCAACCGGTGTTTTCATGTTCTATGTTGAAAAGTATTTTATCAGAGTCCTGGTGTACAGATACGTCGGCCGCCCTCACCAACCCTGGGGTCCCTGGCCTCAAATCCAAACTCGAAACACTTAACACTATTGCCAAAAACTGACTCATAGACTCTTGGTCCTATGGTAGAACCAAGCACCTCTGATACCACTCTGTCATGACCCTTCCTAGTGGGGCCCGAGCCGCAACTCCCCAAACCCGCCTCCAATAGGCCAGGGGATGGTGACTAGCACTTAATAGGCATGCTACTAACGTGGGAGGTATTTCCTATAAACCATTACACTTGCACACACATCTCCAAGCACAAAAAGAAGAAAAGTAAAAACTACTAAATGGATAAAGATGTAGGCATACACTAAAACCCAACCAACAGAGTACGATAGTAAAGTAAAGTACAAGAAATTAAAACCCTGGGCCAAAAGTACAAGTGCACCAAAAGATAGTCCGTAACAAATCCCAACCTCTAAAGAAAGGTGTTGGTACTGCAATCTATATCTGTAGGAACACACCTCAGCTTGTCTGATCTCACTAAGTACCGTCCGGTCCTAGTCCTCATAGAATCATGTCAAAGGCTCGCTTGTCTGTACAAACACGACACGTGCGGGCAGAGCCCGTGCAGGGGTGAGTATAACAATATCCAGTAGGACACCCCGAAACAACAGAGGAATAGAACAAGGGAAAATACCACAATGGAATGATACAGTCATCTCTACATAGTACATGTCTACAGAACATATAACAAGAATATCTAGATATACTCATACACAACCGACTACTGCGAAACCACTAATAAGATCCAGCTCGAAGATTCCCCTAAGCATCCAACCGGGAGAACACACTCCTAGGTCCGAAGAGAAAGATACGAAGTACTCGTTCCGGGAGAACACACTCCACATGTACTTTGAGAACATGATACTCATATGAGGATCACCACCAAGTCATGGGGTGATTCCGACAACTCAGTCTGAGCTAATCTGCTAAGTAGTGGATCGACGCCTGGGTAAAGTTGGTCACATCGATACCATGAACTCTACCTAGGGTCCCAAAAATGAAGAGAGGATCTAGCTCTAAGTCTCACAGAGGGGATTCCAACAACTCTATTAAGGTAGTCCTACTAAATGGATCAAACTCTTGTATGTAGGAAATGATACCGGGAACCTTCAGGAGAAAGACCAAGGGGAAAATCCCTAAGGAAACTAGCCCAATTCACAGAAGGCAACTGGCTCAAGCCATGTGATATTGGTTACACGGCGTGAGGTATGTTTACAGGTCGTTTCCCTTGACCCTGGGTACTCCCTTTGTAATGGAATGTGTTATTCATCCAGGTTGTGTAAAACTAGACTACACGGCGTGTAGTAGGCTTACACACTGTATTCCTTGACTCTGGGTACTTCTCTTGTAAACAACCTGTGTCAGGCGTCGAAGTCATAAAGGAAAGCCTATACACGGTGTGTAAGGCAATGCACACAATGTGTCCGGCTAACTGGAAAACACTCGTGTACTCTGGCTAGATGCCCGTACACGGTGTCTGTATTCATGTCGCCAGCCCGTGTAGTAGTACATAGGGTATCCCATGTATCTAGCTGGGTCTATCCAGGGAAGGGTATACACGGCGTGTCCTTGGTCGTGTACCCAACCTGTGTCTCTGTACTACCGGAGTACACGCTAGGTAAATATGTCGATGAACACATGTCGAGGAGTAAAGATTTTTCCAAAATCGCTATCTTCCTCCATGCACCTTGTCCAAATATCTGGTTCTTGATCCAACCGTTAGATCATCAAGAAACTTCAAATTTGGGGTTGTCCTGCCCCTAAAAAACTGATTTTGTTGGTTTCGGGCTTCCGATCGGCCATGATAGCACGTCCTGATCCACCCACATGATAACGCTTAAAGAACGAGAATTTTTTAACCACCTCGATTTGTCTGCCTCCGTCACCGTCGCACCTCCGCTAGGTCGTCTCGATGTTGGATCATTTATTTCAGATCATTCCACCAACAAATGAATGCACAATGATCGATTTTCTCCAAGAACGCGTATAACGCACACAATGAACGTGTAGAAACTGGGAGAGAAAAACACAACAATCGAGAGGCTTGAACATCAGTCGAAGTTCATGTAGATCTTGGTTCATCACCATTACAAGTTTGAATGAAAACCAAATTAATTATATGTATCAAATCTCCATGATTCCCACAAATAGAACATCCTGCAAAATGATCGATTCACAGGTTAATTTGTTCGTGGATTAGTCCGCGATCATCATAGGAATCATGAACGGGGAAAAGAAATCATCAAACAAATATCCTACCTGGATCCACGGCATTCGTTGGTGAAGATCCGGTCGCCGCGTCGTCTTCACCAATGAAAATCGTCAAGAACATCATCGCCACATTGGGAGGTTTTCTCCAAAGCCTCCAGAGTCTCCAAGGGTTTCAATGTTATGAGGTTTGTAACTCTAGACCCCTACGCAGGCCTTTATTTAAAAAGTATAAGAGATATCTGTTGCAACAAATTTAAAACTATTTCACTGTAGAATAAAATATTTTTATTTAAATATTTTATTACTCTTACATCCAAAAACTGGATTTCACCACCGACCAGCATCTGCCGATGTTAGGCCTTGCCTAAGTAAAATCGTTGTTCTGAACGCAACGGTGCCCTTTTATTTCTGATCCGGGCACCTATTCTGGAGATATCCCACTTTTTCAGAAAACCCTCATGCACGCATTATTTAATTATTTAATTAAATTCAAATATTTTTTCGTAGCTCACCGAGACATGGAACTGCATGTTGTTTCGAAGACTAGTCTCGAAATAATTCCCAAATATTATTATAAAAAATAAATCATGGAAAAATCCGAGACATTACAGCTCGCATGTTTATTTTTGAGACTTAACAGTATTATAATGTTTTTAAGCTATTTTCCATGCCTTGTGATTTCATATAAACTATTTTATTTAAAATGTTTATTTAATCTAATTTCTTATGTATTTCCATATTTTGAAATTTAAGGTGTGATTGTTTAAATATTATTTTAAAATGCCAAACTAGTTTGTTTAAATTGAAATCTATTATTTGGTTAATTAAATGTTGTCACCATATTATTGAATCCAAGGGGAAACCCTTCTAGGATTTTATCTCACACCCTACCTTTGCCTTTGGAATATTGAAAATTTAATCCTTCTAGGTTTGAGAAGGGCTAAAGAACAACTTTTATGTGGTTCTAGATGCTGATATGTGGACATGGATATTTGATCTCTTTGGGACTCAAGTAGTTAACTATATTGTTTTCCACATACATTGATGTAGTAAATTGTATTTTTTATAACTGTTTTACATCTGGTACACTTCTCCCAATGTAGGTTTTTTGGTATTCATACTATTTTTTTCTGAATTCAGCATATTTTTTTAAAAATCTTCCAACTCTCAATTTATATGATGTAAGTTTATAGTCATCAACCCATGGGGATCGGGAACACCCTTTGAGCTATGTCTGTGATAACTCAGTTATTGAGATACAAGGATACTCAGGATGGTTCGTGAAAAGGCCGCATCAAATATCTAGGTTGAGAATCTTGTATTGATGCCAGTATGCATTGTGTAATCATGATAGGACATATGAGGTAGTTTCAATATAGTTTTTGTCCCACTCTCTCTGTATAGAACCTTATGTCACCATGAGGGGTTTTTGAAAAATCCCTTCATGATTAGTGCATGTTTTTTAGCTTTATTTGATTTGGATATATTCAAATCAAAATCCTATTTATCTATCTCTTGGGAATGATTTCCCTTGTTACTTTGTTTTAGTATTAATCTGATGTCTTGGTTTTTTTCTAATGTTTTGTAGAATCATGCCTCCGAGAATAAATGCGAATCAGATCTAGGAGAAATTTCCTAGTGATCCTCAACATTAAAATCTGGTTGTGGTCCCTTATCTAGTTGAGGTGAATATGTGTGTTGTCCATTATTTGGGACAACATCCAACACTAGTTCCCATTAATGCACTAGCTATGGAACCTCGAAAAGATGATATCTCGAATCATTCATAGTGTTTATTTCTCTAGAATTTGGTATGTTTCAAAGGCTCAAATGTTCTTCCAGATGCTAAGGATTGGCTGGGTAGGATAAAGAGTTATTTTGGGTTCTTGGGGACACCTGATGTGATAGATGTAATGTGTGCCACCTTCATGATTTAATGAATGGGAAGGAGATGGCCGGACATGATGGTGATGGTTACTCTTCATGAAATAAAATAGAGGAAATACATAAAAGTAAATTTCACCAACCAATTTTATTCGGATTCTATTCAATAAGATATGACTATAGATTTTTTCATACATGATCTGGCTGACGGGACTGTGATAGAGTACGCAGACCGTTTTGAAGAGTTGTTTTATGTTTTCACATCTAATAGTATCAAATGAGAAGATGAAGGGTTGAAGCTTCATGTGGTGACTTAGATTTTATCTTCATTCTAGATTCCTGCTGATGTTTCCTTCTTATGATGGTGTGTTGGGTAGATCAATGATGGTTGAAATGGACATGGATAGCAATTAATGTTTTCAAGAGTTTCATTCATTCATAGTAGTATAGTGAATTCATCTAAGGGGATTATGATTTTTTATGATACTCGTCGTTGATCTCGTTATAAGTGTATCTCAATATATCAAAAATTACTTAGAAGTGGAATTTAAATTTGTTACAGGAGAAATATAATTTTTTTCACCTAGGAACCCAAGTTATGTAGATCTTGGGGATGATTATGTGACATCAAGAGGATAAACTATGTTTATTCTATTCTGCATAGTGGAACATGGTCATCAAAACCTTCTAAAACAAAATCGTAACTAGATACTTAATGTATAAAAATGTTCCAGTGACATGAATCTTGAACAATGATTCTTCACACAGTGGAAGGATATCCAGAGGTAGATAATATGGTTCCAATAACAGGGATAGATACCATTACTATAGATTCATCATTAAGGACCAATCAATTTGATACTAGTTCATCCCATTAATTTATTTCAACTCATATAGTTGTTCTTTTAAATCTTTGTGCATAGAATTTATCTTCTGTAATTTACATTACTACACCCCCATGGTACAAAGAGAGATCATGGTCTCTATAGTCTACCATGTGTTTTAAATCTACAATATATTGAGATAACATGGAGTTTTCTAGTTTATGAAATTAAATATGTTGAAATCATTTTCAGGATAGATTAACTCATTCTGAATAAATCCTATATTTATTTCAATCTTTGATGGGATTCCCTCACTACAATCAATGGAGGTTATCATGTATTCCAACGTGAAAGTGACTCATGTTCATGTAGAGTCGGACCGTCACATATAGATTTGAGGAAATTGATAAATGGGTTTTATATTTATCTAGAGTGGGAATACTTGTGTAGTGATCTCCCAAAAAATTTCTTTGAGTTTAACTATGTGTTTCCTTATGACTTCTCATGTTTTTCATCAGTAAGGGATGTATAGTTTTATATTAATGTAGTTATTGGTAGTAAACCAGTTTATCTTCCATATTACCACATGCCTCTAGGTGAATTAAAGTATTTGAAGACATAGTTGGATCATCTTCTAGAAAAAGGCTTTATATTCCCATGTGTGAAAACATTAATGGTTCTAGTTCTCTTTTCTATGAAAACCGATGGTTCACATTTTCTTTGTGTCTATTATTAAAAAATGATTCAATTTATGATGATGATCCAATATTCATTTCCACAGATTGATGATCGATTTGATTAGTTGACAGGGGAATAATGTATCTTGAAGATTGACCTATGATCCGGTTACCATCCGTTGAGAATAATAGAATCTAATGTTCCTAAAACTATCATTCCAAGATGGTACAAACATTATGAGTACATTTTCATTCCATTTGGTATAACCAATGCACCAAAAATTTTCATGGATGTGATGAATATGATTTTTCATTACTATCTTGATAACCTCCTGGAATTATTTTTGGGTGACATCATGATTTACATTAGGTTTGTGGAGGATCATGTGCATATTATGAAAATATTTTTAATCTTATTAAGAAGTCACATACTATATTCCAAGAATTAAAAATATGTGTTTTGTATTTGAGAAGTGGAGATCTTTGGTAATGTAGTTTTATAAAATTTTATTTATGTTTACCATGGAATGATGAAGGCTATTATATCAAGGGAGAAACTGAGGACTATTTTCGATATTTAGAACTTCTTGGGTTTAGTGTGATATTGTCAAGGGTTTATCAAAGAATTATAAAATGTGGATTCTTTAATGAATACCTTACATCATAAGAGAGTAAATTTTTCATGGGATGTGAAATTTATGAATTTTTTTATTGACCAAAAACAACTTTTGAATAATGTACTGCTGTTGAATCTTCTTGGAACAAGTTAGGTCTATGTGGTCATTTATGATGAATCTGGTTCACGATTTGGATGTGTTCTTATAAAATGATATCATGTAATTTCTTATGGATATCTTCAGTTAAGGGAATACAATAATAATTATGTGTACCATGAAATTGATGTTACATATGATATACACACTTAAGAGCTAGTGGTAGTACATTTACATAGAATGGAATACCTTTTTTTCAGACCACAAGATCTTGTGTTATATCTTCTCTAAAAAAATAATTGATTCTTTTCTAATGGAATTGGGTGGAATACCAAAGTATTTTGACATTAACATATCCTAAAACTTAATTAAAGGTAATATCAACATTGATTCTTTGAGCATTAAAAATCTGACCTAGGACATGAAATAAACTTCAAAAGATTGAAACATGATGGATCTCTTTGCACAATTGAATATTCGAGTCCAGAAATTTGGGGATGAGGTTTCATTGTCTTGTGATCAATTGACCTCCACTCTTCATGAAAAGATTCTTTAGAGACATCAGGATGATGGTTAGTTCCATATCCGTTGAGACTCACTTCTTGATGGGGAGACCATTGTTGAGTGGTCTTTCTCCGAAGAGGGTATTAAATACTATCAAAGTTTCTTTGTTGAACTATTAGTGGTAATGACGGCTATGATGGGGGTTCACATATCTCATAACGCGTAGTTGACCTAGGAACCACGAATATGTTATATGACATACGATGATGATTTGGGTGTCAAGGTGTGTGATGAGGAATTTATTACATTTTATTTCATTGTTACATGTCCCAATTGGTCAAGGATGGGCATCAGAAGCCTTCATGTTTGATACAACCAATTCTTGTCACTACATGAAAGATGGATGATATTGCAATAGAAATTTTGGTTGTGTTTTACATGTACCTATACAATTAGTAGAGAAAAATGGATTGTGATCCATAGGCTAACTAAATCAGATCAGTTTATAACCATTGATAAAACAACAAATGTTGATGAATTAGAAAGTATCTATGAGAAAGAGATGGTTCAATTTCATGGATTTAAATATTCTATAGTTTCAATTAGCGATCCTTGGTTCACTTCTCACATTATCATAAAACATTATAAGGTGTTGGGACCTCCTGTTAATTTTATTATAGTATACCATCCACAGTTGGAGGGCCCAACAGAAATATCTATATAGATTCTTGAGGATATTATTTTTGATTGTATTTTTAACTTGTATGGAGTTTGGGATGATCACATGGGTCTGGTAGAGTATAATTTTAACAATAATTACTATTCCATGATCAGAATGTGTTCTTTTCAAGCCTTGTATGTCCGACCTTGTAAATCTCTATTGCATTGGTTGGAGATTGGTTGGAGTTCCTTGGTTAGAATGAGCTTGTTTCTAGAGATTATGACAATGATTTAGCCAATTAATTATAGAATTTTTATGTCATCGAACTTATATAAATCTAATTTTGATCGTCATCAAATACCAATGGAATTACCAGTTGGTGACTTTGTGCTGTTGAATGTTTCGCCATGTTTGGGTCATCGACGACTTGGGATGAAAGGGAAGATTCCTCCATCTTTTGTGGGTCATTTTTATGTTGTTGAGTAGGTTGGGAATGTTTCTTAACTTATATCACATTCTCCATATCTAATTTTGATACATAACATGTTTCAAGGGTCTTTGTTATAAAAGTATCTATCTTATCAATCTCATGTTCTCGCTAGGATAAATAATGAAGTTGAACATGATTTATCCCTAACTAAACAACCAATCATGATAGTTGATTGTAAAAACAAGGTACCTGAAGTTATAAAAATAAATTTTTTGAGTTCAATGGGATTTGTTTGAGTTATTTATGAGACATGGGAGATGGAATCACTTATGATAGAGCATTGGCCTTGTATTTTTTTCTTGGAAGCTTCTGAGAAAGATTTCTATGGACACAAAATTTATATGAAGGGGAATGTATTACTATATTGAAGTATTCCTAAACCCCACATTGGATATATTTATGATTTTATATATTAAGAAAGATTCTGGTAGAAATTTAAAAAATATTAAAAATTATGGGCAACAATATGGTTGGCGTACGATTTTCACAAATCGTGCGCCCTCTCACGGAACACCATTCAAACCCTTGAACTGGGGTTATTCACATATGTAAAAGTGTTTGATAAATGAAAACAACTATTTGGAGAAACCATGAAACCAATTTTAAAGTGTAACATAGTTTATCCATATTTTTTGTCAATCTATGTAGATATTCCATGGAAATAATTCATGACTGTTAATTAATCCAAAATTTTAATTTTAAAATCCCAAAACCCCACATTTATTTTCCCAGAGAACCCAGAATGACACCATATGATTTATTCTTCCTTGGTAGCACCCAAGAGGTACCTTGGCCACTCTACACCCTTATATAAATGAAAAATATCTTGGAGAACAACAACCAATCTCTTCCCAATAAGGTTCCTCTACCCATTCTCAATCTTATGTTATCTTTATTCTCCCTTGTAGAGTTTTTTAGATCCCAACGGTGATTTGTTGATCTAACTTTATATATTTTGGGATATTAAATGTAGATTTGATTTTTGGTTTCTATTTTCACTGTTCTTCATTGGATAATACCCTTCAGAGTTTTCTATTTCAATATCCATTGATTCTGAGGTATGTAGTTCAATATGATACCCAATTTTCATTAACCCTAAATTTTGGGATTTAAATTAAATAGTTTGTAAGTGATATTGATGCCAATTTGTTAATTAAAATCCAAATTCTACAGAATTTGGTTTTTTGGAAATGTATTAGCCTTGAAATTTGGAAAAACTGCCAATTCCATAGAATTGTGATGTGTTTGTGAAATTGATGGAAATTTTTTGAAATTAAATTTTTTATTTTAATTGTGAATTTATTTCAAATTATTACATGAGAAAAATGGAATATTTTTTTTATTTTTTAAAATCCCATTGTTTTATCATGGTGAAGGAATTTTTTTATTAAAAACATATATATTGGTCTTTAAATAGAATGTAGAATATTTCGAATGGTGTATTGGATGAAATTCATTATAATTGGGTTCCAAATTGAATTTTACATCATTGATTGTATTTGAACATGTGGAATCCTACAAAGATAGTGAGTTGTTTGAAAAAAATCTATAATTTACAATGTTCCAAAACTCAAATGCATCATGCCACATCCTTAGTGGGATGGTGATGACGTCCTATTGAGCATTGTCGATGGGGGTGTGTCTATAATCATATTATATAGTCACCTTGAGTGTGTAGAGTCCTATATCGTATAACTATTAAACATTTTTGGAGATGACCATGCTGGTAACTTGTTAATATTTGAGATATAAATATATGTCCATTTTTGTAAAAAATAATCCACGCCATGTTAATTTATATAAAATGTTTATAAATTTTTATGTATTTACTCGTTTTGTTTATTGTATTTCCATATGTTGAAATCTAAATCATGTTTTTTAAAATTCTTTTAAAATTCAATACATGTTTCTATTAATCTGAAATCATTTATTGGGTTAATTAAGTATTGATGTTTTAATATTGAATCCATGGTGAATCCCTACATAACTTTTAGATCAAAACCTACCTATTATATTAGGTGTTTTAATATTTTATTCTTTCATGTTTGAGAAGGGGTACTGATCCACTTAGAGGTGGTTTAACCTATTAATCTATGGACATCGAGATTTGCATATGATTGGACATGGACAATTATCTATCCTATATTATGGTATTTTGTTGTAGTACATAGGGTTTTTTATAATTGTTTGACTTCCGCTACACCTCTCACTATGTAGTTTTTCATGTTTTCATACTGATTTGTTATCATACATCCGCAATGTTTCTAAAAAAACCATTCCCACGTTCATTTTATATGACTCCAGGTCCAAGATTTCAATCGATAGTGATCTGGAATGCCCTTCGGGCCATTTCAATGATGGTTCGGTTATGGGGTTACCAGGGTACATCGGTTGGTTCATGAAAACTCAATTGATCTACCCAAACATGTTGAATGATATTCCGATATGAATCCCTAACAAAAGGTTCAATTTTGGAATGTTATGACCCCATTAAGTGTGGTTCACATATCACCACACCAAATCTCATGTGAAAATGTAGATCAGTTTCTAGTATTGCTCCTCATAATCAGATAGAAAATGAATTAAATGTTCATCAACAACAAATTAACAAATCCAAAATACATCAGGGTGTACACAAAATAAATTAATACTTCTTGAAAAACATATTTCATACTATATATGGTTCAACTAATGATGTTTCTTACCCTCCAAACCCATTATCATGAAAAAAATTGGTGAGACCTCCTCTATAAACTATATCATTTTTAATACACACTGTTCTGATTACTACATCATCAAACAGACTGTGGAAACTCTAAATTACAAAAAATAATTTTACAAACCGACACTTGATGTAATTCCATGATTTTACCATTATAAGACCATACATGTCATCACACTCTCACCCTAAGCACAGATGAACCATTGATATAGCTGACACATGGATTTCTGAAAAATAGCTTACGACTGTTTCCAATGCTCATACACCATATGATATCACATCATAAATTTTACATCTAATATTAATAAAAAAATCTAAATAAACAAAATTCACATTAACTTAACACTAGAATATAGTTCTATTTCGTTAATCCACTGAATACTCAAATCATACACATAGAACATATAATACAAGGGTCACAAACCGATGAATAGTAAGAATCAGCCAAAGAAAGGATATACATTATAACTGATATTTTGGGTCCAAAAATTATCATGTTTTCCACAATCCATTAATTAAAACAAATAATGACGGTGTGTGGTCATCTCCCTCATAACCGAGAACTTACGCAACACATCAACCAATACTCCTTCCAAACTCACATGACTTATGTAATTAGAATCTTCCAAAATAATATTTATAATGAGGCTCACGCCCACCAATATCCAATTTTGTGTTGTTCACTATATATATTTGACTATAGAAATACTCACGAAAAACATCAACAGTTTTCATCATCACAAGAATGTCGCTCCACCAAATCCACACTAGTCTATGTTGTTAACACCTGACATTATCCATTCAATAGGAAAACGTCATTTTGGAAGGAAATATATATTTTTATCCAAATCTTCATGGAACACCCCATGATTTTATAAGAAGATTTTTTAATTTCATTGATATATTGTGTTGTAAACAACACCAATATTAGCTAGTTCTATACACAACACTATATTAATTTTTAGTATACAAAACACTATTCTTTGATTGGGTTGCACACAATTTCATGATCTTTTGATAGAATTCATTTTACGCAACACTGAGTATAGATTTTATTCCATGTATAAATGAAATAAGTTTGGATTATGTTATACGTAGCACTAATGGATTATTACACTACATTCAGAAATGACTTGGCTTGTGTTACATGCAAGAGTGACCTTCCTCGATAGCTTGTGTTGTACTCAATAATGAGTTTCACTAAACAATGATATATTATTAAAATATTATCATTTCATGGGATATTAACCAGATTTTTTGAATTTTATTAACCATATTTTTAATTATATATCATTATAATTCATCATACACTATTTCTATGATACATTATAAGAAAAAAAATCAAGTTTTGGATAAAAATAATATTTTAAAAAAAATGCAGTTTTAATGCTTTATGATGGTGCACCCATTTTAAAAATATTTTTTGAGTCTTTTATAAGTTAAATATGAAAATTTAAATTTATTATATTGAAGAGGAAAATAATAATTTACTTTTGATAATGTTTTGGTATTTTACTAATAAATTAAAATTTTTAATGAATAGTGAATGATACTACTTTTTTACCACAAAGCTACATTTTTATATAATTTATTTATATAGTTAGAATGTATTTTATATTGGTTTTAAAGTGTAATTTGATTATATTTTTATCCTTTAATACAATTTTGGTCATCTTAAGTAATTTCACATTTAAATTGGACATAAACACATTTCAATATTTTGATAGTTAGTATTTCTTTAAAATATTCTTTTTGGTTTTGACAACGGGAATTAATTTTAAATTAATTACCGCAACTTCTGCCTTTTGAATTTGAGGAAATTTATTACATATTATGAATCATAAGGTTCAAATTGTGTAAATCGGTACCTTTTATTTTTGTAAATTATGAATAGTAACATCAGTAAATATTTTATTTACAATGGTTAACGGGTAAATATGGTAAATAAGGGTAAAACCTAATATTATAATAATATTAATCTACCCTAACACATGCCCTAATCCTATTGGAAGATGTATATCTGACCCTGGGCATCATTGGGACGATTTTGGGACCCCATGGATCATTTTGATTTGAAAATGACACTTTATAAGAATTAATTTAAAGTAAAGATAATTATAACCTAAACATATATATTTTAATAAATCGATTTTAATATAGGGGTATGTAGAAAATTTCAATGTCTATAAATAGTCATTATAAATATTACAATATTTCTTACTTCATGGTATTTTGTTCATAAATTTTATATATTAGATAAATATCGATATTTATGACACGGTTATGATGTAGTGATTACCTCATTAATGAAAGATCCAAATAAAATAACTTATAAATATTTAAAAATATATAATTTAAAAATTTTGATGTCATCCAATAAGTTTTTGGAGGATATTGAAATAAAAGGTATGTGTTTAAGCCTTTGTTTCTAATGGATAAGTTTTTTATTAATTTTTAAAGAAGTCATGTATGAATAGTAACCAAAATTGGCACAATTCATAACGTAATACTTAATATAGAATATTAAATGATATTAAATTCCTAAAAATCTAAGATTGACCCAAATGGTTAATATAATTCAAATATGTCATAAATAACTTTTTCTGGGTTGTTTTACATGATATGGTAATTACATTAACCCATAGTGTGTAAATAACATGATATCACGATGATATTAAAAAGGGTAAAATAATGGTAAAACCAAAAAGATAAGATAAAAACATATTTAAAACATGTTAAAAAATTATTTAATTATGGGAATTCAAACCAAAATAATCTTATATTATAATAAAATATGTTTTGGACAATTTTAAATCAAAATTTAAATTATAATAAATTAATATTTTTGAACTTTCCTAAAGTGCCCCTCTATTCTATTATAAAAGGCAACGACATCCCTCTCCTCTTCAATCCATTTTTCTCCTTAAAGATTGTCCAAACGCTATATATTTATCTTCTCAACTTCCCTAATTTCATTCTATAGGTTCTGGTATTCTCAAAAGACCAACTATAGTACCCTAATAGGTAATTTAAATGAGGCACGTCAAGGATGAGGTAATATGTTATACCGATTCATTCAAATTTATTTCTTGTTATACTTTCACTTCTTTAGTTTTTTCATTATAAAGTAATAAAATCAGTATAAATAATATAATTATATTTTATTATAAATATTAAACAAATATATTTCACCTTCTATCCATCCTACGAAAAACAAAATCACTGAGCATGCGTATGTATGCATTACCGTCTCCACACCATGGTGTAATATGTTTTTCCCTACCACCGTAGATGGATGGGTATAATTGTGGAGATAATAACCTTATATTATTATTATAACATATACAAATTTTGAGATATTATACACCATCCACTTCAATTCCATTCAATAATTATGGGAATAGTATCATCGCTCGTGCGTATGTACCGTTAATCGTCTCCACGATGCGATTAGATTTGTTCTCCATATAGACCATTTAAGAATGATAATAAAGTATTTATAATAAATAATTATGAAATATATGACATAATAATGAAACATTATTTATTTATATATATGTGTGTGTCATTTACTTACTTCCATCAAATTCAATATGGAAACGAAAACAACATTCATGCGTACGTACGAACTGCCGTCTCCATGAACGGAGTATTCCATTTCATTTATCTATCTACATTTTATATATTTAAATACTGAATATATAAGATATATATAAATAATTTTTTACATTATCTAAGTAATTAAATCATGATCTATGTAAACATATGAAGAACAACACGTCCAAACACGTACCATAAATGAAACGATTATTACCCAAAGCATTGGTTTAACATGGAATTGACAAATGAATGGGTAATATAAAGTCTTTAGTGAATCATATAAGATATAATAAATATTAATATGGTTTGTTACAAGTTAATAATATGATTAAACCCACTATACAAGAGTTTCAGGCACATATGGAAGAAATCAGACCTAAGGTAATGGATAACTTTTCCAATCTCATTTTTTCTGAGATTATTTATTTGTAAGTATATACTGGGGATATATTTATCATCCATGTCAATGTTTTCTAAAATAATATTCTCATAAAATGTGTACTATTATTCTCTGTATTTTTAAATTCATTTGTACCAGTTATTACTTTTACTACATCATTAGGAAGGAATATTTTTTTGGTTTACCATACGAGGTAATTTTTTACTATTCCTGCAAAAGTACGAGGAGAATGTTTTTTTAACTTATACGACATGAACATATTTTTACGCTATCATAATGAATTATTTCCATGAATAATTCTTTATAATATTTTATGTTCCCTTTCAATAATATTCTTTTCTTTTTACGTTACACGATATTTTGAAAAAAGAATACATTTTTGAATAAGAAATGATATTTTCTTGAGGAATTATGTTCAATTGTTTTATCAAAATTATTTTACATCTAAGATGACATAGAGTTATGTCTCTATCATAATTATTACTATTATTTGATTTTGTTTATGATGTAATGTTTTTTTTTTGAAATATATTTGATTTATATCAATTATGATGGAATGATGTTTAAGAAACCCTTCAGATTTCATGGGTTAAGGTATGGTGAATATTTCTATGTTTTTGTGGCACATGTAAAAATGGTTTCATTATGAGATGGGTGGGACCTATATCTCCTTCAAATTCATTGGGTAAATACTTATATCTTATCATATAGGCATGACTGGAATGGTAGGTAAATCTAATTATGTAATATATGGCCGGAACGAAATGTAAACCCGGTTCAGTAATGGACTTTGTTCACTATGATTATCTTGGAAACAATGACATGGCTACTATGAAAATCATATTATGCTATTAATGGTTTTCCACAATTCCATGTTTTATTCCCACGCTATTTTATCATGATTAATGTTCTTTTATGATCTACGCCTTATATACTGCCAAGATTTAATTTACAACTCATGATTTTTATGTTTCATCTTTATGTTCATGTTTTTATGTTCAAATGTATATGGTTTGATTTATTTTTTCAATGTTTACCCTTAATGGGCATTTGAGATCACCCTTTTTATGTTTTCTTTTCCCCATGATATAAATAATGGTTTTATGTAGGAAAACAAAAGAGGAAGATCCTTATGGGAGATTTTGATGATCATTCACAATGTTAGAAGATACCATTCCATGGTTCTAAAGACACTATACTAATATCGTCTTTGGTAATATTTTTTTGTCTGGTATTAGGTATTCTAAAAAAGAAGTATAATTTACTTGTATGTCATGCTTGGGTCTCTACACTTTATCTATCTATACACATAATATTTTTATAAAAAACAGTAGTCATCAGTATAAAAATAATTTCTCACTCATATATATACTAATAGTACCATCACTAGGCCATAAACACTACCTTGTTCACATATAAAATTAATTCTTTTTTATTCCCAATCCACATTATGGTTAATCATAACCAATGATCCCATGAATTAAATATCACCACTATTAGGATCACATGTATAAATTGATGTTACAAATGATTGAATAACAGCTGAGAGCGATGGTGTTTTCAATCTATTGTTCATTTTTATATGTTTCAATAATTGTAAAAACATAACCCCTATAATCTATTAATTTTTATATCCTTTTCATATTTTAGTAAATACTAATGCATTAAAAAGTAGGAATAAAAGTCATTCACATGATATTTACATGTCTTAGCCTCAGTGTGAGAACCGACATCCTTTCCATTGCCACTCCCATGGGTCTTTGGAAATTCACTACAATGATGAAGAGAATAAAACACCAGTTAAATCACATCAGACACCTTATATCTCTTGATAGGAATGATTAAACTAACATTAACTAGTTTATAGTGTTTCTTCGAAAATAATTTATCCCATATAAAAGATAAAGACTCTATTCTATCTATTCCAAAAAAGTTACTAGTATAATGACGCTGAATCTATTCTCCTTCTGTCCGATGAATCCTTTCAGATTGACATAGTCTGGTTGACTCAATATGTTTCTCCCATTATAAATGTATACCAGAAGAAGCATTATGTTCTATTTATGTAACAAAACATTCTCTTATTAGAATTTACTCAATACTCTATCAGAACATCCTCAGTCTGATAAATTCAGTCTGATGGCCTCAATGCGATGAAATGTTTTCTCAAAGTATGCTTCTCAAACTCTACTAAACTACATAATATGACATTACTTACTATGATAAACAAGGAATTTAGGTTTCCAACCATCTTGTGAGATCTCAGTAAGAATATATTGTCTTATAAAGTATGTATGCATCGCTCTTGTTTTTATCTTTCTTAAAAGGTTTCAAACATTGAATGAACAATGTTTCTATTAAGAGGTTTCACCAAAAAACTAAGGAAAGAAACTGAAAAACATTTCCTTCATACCAAATTTTGAATCTCTGTAAATTAATCCAATTTAATCTTCTACTTTAACTTCTATAAAACTGCTCAAAAATTCTATAAGATCATTTTTTCTCAATAATATAACTATTATTTAGATCGATATAACTTCCTCAACTCATTAAGATATTACTTTATTCTTCTTCTAATTAATATGTTACATTATTAATCTAATCCATCTGATCTTACTTTATTTAACTAATAACAACTATCCTATTTTAATACTATTTCTGATGCTTTCTACAGAGCACGTGCATATGTCTGTGGAGGAAGTGTAGCTGTTGACCCACATTCCCGCTTTCCAAAGGCGGGCTTCATCCACCACTATTTCAGGGACATTTTCTCCTTGACTGAAATGAGATGATGGGATGTCGTTTCTTCCTTCCATGTATTCATCCTCGTAACTTGTCACCTATTCCAGGTCTCCCTTATATACTAAGACGTTATTTGAGAAACTCTTCCTAGTGCATGGACATTATGGATTCTGGTTAATTATACTACTTTTGTTGGGACATTCCAAGGGGTCTGGTTAGGGCAGCAACCTTCAGTATGGGGAGTAGTCACATTGGACATCACTATCATGTCTGGACAATGGAACACAAGTGTTTCTGGGTTTCATCCCCTTATTATAGGGATTCTCAAGGGCATGAAAGCTCGAGGAATACCATGTTGAATTCTTGAAATTATATTCCATAGAAATGTATCTACGGTTTTCCTCAACTTCCAACGTTTAACACATGGTATTCCGCATGTTTCACATCTAGCAGAGACGGATCAGACTAATCGAAACAATGACTAGAGTGGATCAGATGGGTGCAACCCATGGAGGGAATACTAATGTCAAGGATAATACGTTGTTAGTTACCTGGTTACTCCTAGGAGGAGTGAATAGGTGAATTGGCCTGATCTTACCAGGATGTGGCAACCCTGGTAAGAATCAGGATGGGTGATAGATGGTTAAGTGAAGTGGATAGAGAATGAGATGGAGTCAACTCGAGGGCGATGATGATGTTGTGTTTGAGCCTCAAAGAGACCTCCTATGTATCCTTGTGGTAGGTAATCAAAGAGTACATAGTTTACGATGCGGGTATAGAATCAGCGTATCCACAGAGGACAATGACATGAGGATATATTGGGGCTTACGCATGTGTGGTTAGTATCACGGGATGGTTTAACTCTTATGGGAGGATGTGGTATGTGGGTCCCAAAAAAGGGTAATACAACGGCTTACCACTTGATTTGAAACACAATGGGTTACCGTTGGTTGGGATTCACAACGGCTTACTGTCAATCGGGTTACACAATGGATTAATGTAGGATTCGTTCAAAATGGCTTACTGCTAGTTGGGGTCACAATAGATTAACAATGGATTGGTTCACAATGGGTTACCACTGGTTGGGGTCACAATGGATTACTGCTGGACGGGGTCAAAACGGCTTACCACCGGTTGGCGTCACAATGTATTACTGTGGGACGGTGTCATAATGGCTTACCGATAGATTGGATTGAACTTAATGGAGGCTTCAAACGTACCACGTATAGGAGATAGGGATCAAATATCATGTAGTTCGAGCAAGTATAGTTTAAAATCTTGTGGGACAAAAAGGGGTGTACAGTTTAACATTATACAGGATGGGGATGGACCGACGTGTAGGGGATTGGGACCAATGGTTGTTAGGCGAGAACCATAGGGATCCTTCCTACGTACCATGCCTTGGAAAGGATCAATGTTGTAGAGACCCAAAGCTTTATGTAAATGTACATTACATTACTTTTGTAGAATAATTAATACATCACAAAACAAACGCCCAATGACTGTATTAGTTTAGTGTCTTTGAAAACTCAGAACATAATATTCTAATCATGGTGAGAGATTCTTCAACATATCCCATAAAGATCTTCTTTTTTCCTACCTAAAACCATCGTTTATATCCTGGGGGAAAAGAAAACATAAAAAGGGTGAGCTCAAATGCTCAATAAGGGTAAACATGGAAAAATAAAACAATCCCTAAACATTTGAACATAAGAACATGAATATAAAACATAAAAATCAGGAGTATTGAAATAAATCATGACAAAGCATAAGGAATAGATTATAAAGGAACTTTAATCATGATAAATAACATTGAAAAAACATGGAATTTTGGAAAACCATTATGCACATGATATTATTTCAATAGTAGCCAAGGCATTGCTGCCAAGACCATCATAGTGGACAAAGTCCCTTACAGAATCGAGTTCACTCCTTATTCCAGTCCTGTATCACTGAACCAGATTAACCTGCCGTTCCAGCCATGTCTATCTCATGAGATATAAATCTTTACCCAATTCATTGGATTGATATATAGATCCCATCCATTTCATAATTAAATTATTATTACTTTTTCCATAATCATTAATCATAACCCAAAAAAAATGGGTTTCATAAACATCGTCTCATCATGACATAATCCATATAAAACAAATGGATATCATTTCATCAAAATAAAAATCAAACCCTGTAAACAATATAAAAATTATACTTGAAACATAAACATGCTAAATAATGTCATCTTAGATGGAAAATAGTTTTGATAAAACACTTGAAATGAATTCTTGAGGAAAATATCCTTTCTTCCTTAAAATCATTTTATTTTCAAAAAATGCCACACAATTTTAAAAGACAAGGATTTTATTGAAAATAATCATGAAAAATTTTAGAGGAAGCTTCATGAAAATTAGGTGTTATAAAACCATAAAACTCCGGTCATTCCATATAAGTTAAAAATACATTCTTCTCGTTCTTTTGTCGGAAAAGTCAAAAAGTTCCTCGTATGGTAAACAAAAATAAGATTCCTTCCATAACACAATGTAAAAGTTTAAGAGGGTTAAAAATGACTTTAAAAATACATTTAATAATATTAAACACTTTATGAAAATCATTTTTATGGACATGGATGAAAAATATAACCCTAGTAAATAATTACATATAAGCAATCTCGTATAAAAATGAGATTTGAAAAATTATCCCCTATCTTATGTCCAATTTCTTTCGTATGTGTATGAGAAACCTATATAGTGGGTTTAAACATATTATTAACTTGTAACAGAACCATAATAATATATATGATATCATATATGGTTCACTTATGACTTTATATCACCCGTTCTTCTGTTAATTCCATGTTAAAGAAGCGTTTTGGGTAAAATCGTTCCATTTATCGTACGTGTTTGGAGTTTTTGTTCTTGATATTATTATTACTTATATAATGATTTACTTACTTCCAGAATGTAAGAAATAATTTATATATCCTGTATATTCAGTATATATATATCAATATATAAAAGATAGATAAATGAAATTAAACACACTGTTCATGGAGACGGTAGGTCATACGTACACATGAACGATGTTATCCTATCCTTATTGACTTGAATGGAAGAAATTAGATTAAATATATATAAATATATACATAAATACAGTAGCATTATTATGTCATATATATCATTATTATTCACTATATATACTTTATAATCATTCATGAATGGATAATATAGAGAATAAATCTCATCTCGTCGTGGAGACGGTAATCTGTATGTACGCAGGAGTGATGATATTGTTCCCATAATTATCGAATGGAATTGGAGTGGATTATATAATATCTCAGAATCAGTATGATGTTCTAATAACCATATATAGTTATTATTTACACCATTATACTGATCCAAGTAAGGTGGTTGTGGAAAAACAGATTACACCACGGCATGGAGATGGTATTCCGTACGTACGCACGCACTGTGATTTCATTTTCCGTAGGTTGGATAGTAGGTGAAATGGGGTTTTTCGGATTTATAAAAACATGTCATTATATCCGTTATACTGATGTCATTACATTATCTGAAACAACTAAATTAGAGGAAGTAGAAGAATAATGAAACCTGAAAGAATCAGTAGAAGAGATTACCTCTTCTTCGGTGCGCCTCCTCTTAACCTCATCATAGGGCACTAAAGTTTGACTTTGAAGAAGACCAGGACCTCTAGTAGGTTTATATGAAAGTGTATAAGTGAAATGGGAAGGGTTTGGCCGATCTTTAAGGCTCAAATTTGTGTGAAGAGGAGATGGAGGAAGTTCCCTTTTATAAGGGAGGAGAGGAGCACCTTAGAAAAAACATAAAATATTATTTTATAAAAAATTCATATTCTGTTTAAAATGGCTCTAAAGTTACTTATATTGAGGATAGGGTGGGGATGTGTCGAAATATTCACAACTAATAGGTTTTATACTAGTTTATGTTATCATTTTAACCTTATCATTTAGATTTAACTCCAATTTAAATAATTTAACTTTTACAATGTCTTCTTGTATTCTTACACTATATGGTTAATAAACTTACAATAAACTGCCAATATAACTCCAATTGGTTCATTAATGTCATATATATTATTATATAAGTCTTTTGGCCGATCCTTAGATTTTTAGAAATATAATATCAATTAATATATTAATATTTGTTTTAAAAACTCTTTGATGTATATTTTGACAATATTTGGTATTTTGTTTTTTCTAAATTCATAACAGCATTATTACTTCGAAAACAATTTATCTAACCAACACTATTATGTTATATAAACCTATAAAATTAGTTAAATTCATAAAAAGTCTCGAATTATATTGATTGGGCTATTTATAATATCAATTATTTTAATATTTCATTAATAAGGTAATTACAACATCATCATTGTGTCATAAATAAATTAACATATTAAATGTCTAAAAAATATAAATAAAATACCATTATGTAGGAAATTTATTTAGCTTTATAATGAATATTTATAGTTGAATTTATCTTTTTTATAATGCTATATTAAATAATTTTTAATTATTAATCTTTGATTTTAACTATTTTAACTCTTCTTTAAATAAAATAATAATAAATGTATTAATCTAATCCAAGTGTATGTAAAGGGTAATAATTTTTTTGTAAGGTTTTTTTGGGTCGAATTACACCTATCCAATAGAATTATAACATTTTTTAGGGTATAATATCATTTTTACCCATAATTACATTATTTACATTTAATGGTGGTAAATAAAAGAAAAAAGTTACTATTTACCAAAACATATTTTCATCTAATTGAACCACATTTTACTTGCTGATATCAACATTTTCTCTCAGATTTTTGAAATTCAACTCACAGAAGTGGTAAAATTACATTTTATTTAAATTTGCAAATGCTCCTAGGAGGTGTGTAAAAGACGGTAAGAAGTTCAATAAAATTTTTATATATCTAAAATTACTATAAAAAACTCTAATGAATTAAATTGAACTTATATAGGTATTATGTATCAATTTTGATCTAAAATTATTTTAAATAAAATAAATAATTATTTAAATAAAAATTTGGTTTTAAACTATAACCCAGTGTTTTTCACTATTCATAAAAAATTTAATGTTTTCAGAAAAATACCAAAAATTCACCCTAAGATAATTTCGATATTCAAAATACAAAAATGAATTACATTTTGAAAGAAAAAATTTATAAAATTTCAAAAATTGTGTATTACTATTCATAATGGCTAGTTTATATAATATTTTAATAACATATCGGTGTTTAGTGAAACTCGATATTGCGTACTACACACACTATCATGGATGGTCATGATTGTGTGTAATGGAATCCATGTCAGGGCTGCGTGTAGTGAAATCTCCCTTCTGTGTTGCGTATAACATAATCAAAACTTATTTTATTTATACATCAAACAAAATCTATACTTAATGTTGTGTAAAATAATTTCCACAAAACTAACTTGAAATTGTGTATAACACGAGCCAAGAATAGTGTTGCATATACTGCAAGTTAATTCGGTGTTTCCTATAGTACAAGATAATCATGGTGTAGTGTATAATAGAAGACATCAATGAAATTAAAAGGAATATATCTCATAAAATCTTGGGGTGATACAAAATTCCCCATAGTTTGGATGGTTTGGTGAACCGACGTGAATATGGTCGGGACCAATGGTTGTTGGGCTTGATCCATAGGGAGGCTTCTTATATACCTTGCCTTGGCAAGGATTAAAGTCCACATAATTCATAAGGTCTGGTGAACCAACGTGAATATGGTCGGGAGCAATGTTTGTTGGGATTGAATCCTAGATAGGCTACCTACGTACCTTGCCTTGGAAAGGATCAATGATCACGATGTTCAGATTGGGGTTTGGGGCTTACACTCTAGGATTCCCAGAGAGGATGTCATGGTTATTGCTTACTCTAAGCTAATGAGAGTCATGCTATGTGTGAGAAACCAGAAGCAACAAGGGCTAGACGATCATGTCATGAACGGTGCGTCCATGGGAAGTGGAATGGGGCTAACACGTGGTTATCGACCCAAAGAGGAAACTTGGGCTTGTGTGTGGTTAGTGTCCCAAAGAGGAAACAGGGGCTTACGTGTGGTTTGCGGCCCAAGGAGATTGATACTAGGACATAATCCAGTAATGAGGCCTATTGGCAACAAAGCCCATATGGAGAGGGATTAAACACTGAAGAAAGAAGGGCTCTGTTGCCCATCCCCCCTTCTAGTCTTCGGAAAGGAAAATGATAAGAGGAAAAAGGGTAATACCTCATGCATGGAAAGATTGGGGATTACACCAAGGTGGTTTCCCTTTCCCCGTGAACAAACACCACTCCAATAAAAAGTATCTCATTCCATCTAAGGAATGATTTCACTCCCGTGGAGACTAATGGGCATACAAAATGTTCAAGGTGCGGAACCCCACATACGACACGTGGGGTGAGGTCATAGTTTAACGTCATGTGATGAGGACGATGAAACTTGGATGTTTAACATCCTGAAGCTCATATGTGTTCTGTTCAAGCCACACCCCTAGGACTTACATAACTACTACCCACCCACCCTTGAGGAAGGGAAGGCATCAGCAATGTTGTGGTGAGGGGGTGTTATGGAATGATCTGTTGAGGGGTCCACATTAGCGTCGAATTGTGAAGATTTAATAGAATTTAGTGAGCATATGCAAAGAAGAATGAGGAGAAGCAACATAATGGGAATCACCGCCTAGGGGACTTTGAAATCAATTCATGAAAACCTGTTGAGTTGCGTGGGAAAAGGTGTTTCAGAGCAAGGGGCTCATAGGTAGAAGCCTCGTGAAGCTCTCGTGCTCCATATAGTGGAGGGGATTCATGAAGGGGTGTACTTCACGATGTGAAGTGACCTAGCCAAGGAGTAGGGCATAGGTTCATATGGAAGGTGCTTCGCGAAGTGGAAAGACATTCACAGAGCAGTGTTTCGCGAAGCAAGGGTGCCTTGCGAATCATAGCATTGAGAAGAAATGTTCTTTTCAAGGCATAGTGACCATGCATTAGTATGTGGGTCACTTGTGCGTGGAGGGTATTTCTCAAAGAATAAGTGCTCTATGAAGACCCAAGTCCCTTTGGGGATCACCTTCCTTCACAGAGGCATGTGGGCTCCACAGAGGGCATCCCTCTTTGAGAAGGTGATGAATTCATGGGAAGGGAGAGGAACATCGGGATGCAAAGTACCTTGAAATTCTCATGCTTTGTAGAGCTAAAATTGCTTCGGTATTTGGGTGCTAAGAAGGTGAATGTTTATAGGATCTATCTATTGGGATTTAGTAGAGCCCCATATTTTTAGGCAAGGGGTGATTCGAAGTAAAGCTTACTCCGCACGAAGACACATGGCATTTTGTCGTAACCATGCGGCGGCTTCACGAACATCAAAGTGGTTCACGGAGTAGCATGCCTACTTGCTCCATGGAAGGTTCGAGAATTTCAAAACAGTTCATGGATCATCATCCCTCCTTTCTCCATGGTGGGATCTCGAACGTCAAAGGGTTTCATGGAGTATCATTCCTCTTTGCTATGTGGTGACTTCACAAATGTCAAAAAGGTTCGTAGAGCACCCCGCCTCTTTGCTCTGTAGCGGGTTCGCAAATGTCAAATAGGTTCTCCATGTATCCCGCCTCCTTGCTCCACAGCGGGTTCACGAATGACAAATGGGTTTGTAGAGCATCCCACCTCCTTTCTTCATAGCAGCTTCATGAAGAGGGAGATTTGCACCGGCCGCGGGGCTACTTGGGCTCCACGAACAAGCTTCGTGAGGAAGCTCCAAGTGATTTTTTTTGTTCTTTTTATTCCCAAATTTTGGAACCAACAAATACCCCCATCAGACTGGGAGTTGAGGAGAATGTGAGGGTCAAAGTCTAAGGGTCATTCACCAAAATCCCTTTGTCAATCACGATGCTGACTCGCGAAAGAGGTTCATGAAGTTGAGCGGCGACATGTGGGATGAGCATGCTGTGAAGCTCGTTGGGGTTGGATGCACTGCGATGCACCTAGTGTCCTCGCCTATAAATAGGGGAGCTAACCTCTATTTTATTTATTATTTTATCCGCGTTTTTTCCTTTAGCGCTCTTGATTTGTGATGATTTGCGTACTCCATGATTGATCTCCGTGAATCGGGACTTCTGCTTCGTGGCGCACAATGATTCTTTGACTTTGCGTCGGTGCACTCTACAACATGTGTCTGAAGTTTTGGGAATGGCTCTACAAACTACCTTCAGGAACATTCCCCTCGAACGATATTTGTGAAATAGCATCGTGATCTAGAACAAAAATAACAATAAAATCTTGAAAACTAAATTGCTCAATAAGAGGATGCCAGGGGGTCCATGCGGATTCTTCCCAAAGGGAGAAGATGGAGAATATATTGGTTCTAGGGGAGTCCGTTTGAATCCATTCATACCACAATTAGTTAGTGGTGCTTCTGTCAGAAATCTATAATAATAGTCTATTGTGAAAGGGGCTACCTCTATATGTCTTTGGACTAAGGGATGGCGTCTTCATCTCTAAAGTGAGTAGGGACTAACCAACCTACTGGTTCAGAAGCACGCCATGTCAGCGACAGTGGTTCAGGGTGGATGACGGCCATTTTTTTAATTGTTGGGGCCAAAGCCTCATTTTTATTATTAAATCAAAGCAAATACATCTTTTAACTTGGTAGAGGAAAACCCATTACATAGCCCAAAGTCCCAGTGGGCTTGTAGCCCATTATATAGAGTGGTCGACATCAGTCGATGGGATATACATCAGATCTCATGGTTCCATTATAAGTGGAAATGTATGATGAGTTATTCCCTGTTTTGATTGCGTGGGAAGACCCAGAGAAGATGCCACCACTGGCGATGGAATTAATGAACATGATGTCAGGAGAAGACAGTGAAGCAATGTGGGGAGTCCATTTCAGAATATAGTTCAAGAAGTTCATGAACTTCTTAAAACATAGGTAGTTTCTGATGAGTCCTTGAACTTACCCGAAGGGGGATCAATGAGGAAAGTAGCACACATACTAGCGGCTCTTGGACAATAGCCAGTGGAATACATGGCGATTCTGCATCAGTACCAAAAAACAACTGATAGTTAGGTTGGCTGCCGTTATTGTGGTGCTCATCTATGGATTAATCATGCAAGTGAGGGACACAAACGTGGGCGTTTGACTAAGCACATTTATCATGGTGTACATGCTAGTGACATGGGGGCGGGTCAACCTCGGGATCCCAATGCTCGCCAAGCTGTACAAGATTTTGTGGCATATTAGGAAGTGGAAGAAGACATAGAGAATATGTGGGCCAGTACACCTCCTTTATGGGTGGATAATAGTGCACGTCATGGGGGCCTATGAATATCCGAACCCCATCTCCCCTCTGGGATCGAACTTCCACCCGTCCATTCTGAATTTTGCAGGGAGCATTCTGACCAAGATGATCATGCAGTCGGTAATGAGCTGGGTCTAGAAGGTAAAGGTGTTCAACATTCTACTATTCATGTTGCCAAGGGGTGTATTCACTGACAATAGCCAGGGAACATAAGAGCATTGATCCTACCTCCTGGCCATTCAAGGTGGAGTCCAGGTGGCACGGGTGGACTGTGAGACCCTCTGTGAGATTTACACCCTGCACTGATTCTCAAGGAAATTTCGGGGCAAGAAATGACTGATTCTACAGGTGTATTTAGGAATTATCCATGAGGAGAACCAATTCTTGAAGAAAAAATGGGGCTCATGTTCACCTGGGAAGATGGGAAGATGCCGAATGTTCTTCCACCGCCCAAATCTGTCTATGGTTTGGTGAAAGAGTACTCCAAAATCTGGGAGGCGGCCTACCCAGGGTAGATACGGAAGCAACCAACCCTTCAGGTCGGTAATGGTGTGCCTCCCCAACCTCATGGTCGGGGTCAGAATGTGACAAGTACATCGCGCGGTGGCGGGGCTGTCATGGTTGTGAGTCCCGTACCGGTTGAGGAGGAGGTAGCGACAGTGGATCCAGCAATAGCAGCGGATCCAGCGGTCCCAGTGGAGTATAGATATCTGGAGGGGATTCCACCAAGAGGATTCCACAGAATATCCACTCAGGATCTAGGGAAGCGGCTGATCCATTTATACATGCTGGGGAATGTTGTCTTCCTGGAGGTGTGGGACATCTGGGATGTCAACAGGAAATTCCTTGGCCCATTCGAGATGTGGAAACAGTTAAACAACCTCGGGATAGATTTTATAAGAATCATCCCCATCATGGTCAACATTGTAATATCCCTGGTGGAGGCGGAGCAATACCTGGCCGATTTAGAGGCCTTCGTGCACTCCCAAGGTGCCCGTGTTCAAAGAAAGACTAGGTGAAGGTGTTGTTGGATCGAACGACCCCTCTACAGTTGTCAGCTGCATAATTGAGGGAGCACTTCCCTTTTTCGTCAGAATCGGACAAGTCCTCCCAGAGGGAGGAGGCCCGTAGAGGGGGCCATCTCGAGAAGGGTGAGGTCGGTGATCAAGGCTCAGATCATGATGAATTTGTAGAGGCCCTTGAGGTAACATCCCAAGTTCCATCTCCAGGGTCTGCTTCCAGGTCATTTTGAACTCCTTACGAATATTTGAATTGTGCAAGAGGACTTCATACATAGAACTCATTCCTAAATTATATCATATGTATATGCAGGGCCTTCAGGATCAGTGCCCACTACTTTGGTGATTAGGGAATTTAGTGCGGCTAGGAGACCTTAGGTGGCTCCTCCGGAGTTTTCGGAACATCCGAAGTTATACGGAGGGGCACAACATGGGGTCCTGAAGAAAAAAACCTAGGAATGAGACCAAGAGTTCTATGTATTTAAGTCTCCTCTACAAAATTCATGACTTCCACCCATCGATCAGGTTATCTAACATCCATTCACGTCTTGGTTTGTAAATTTCTTCAAATGATGTTGGATGTCTTTGTGAGTCAGGTTGGTACTTCTGGTGGTTCTTTTCCTAGGGGATTTCTAGTAGTCGTGGAGGTGTATATCCATATTGACCAAGAGGCGACGCTCCCCATCACTGGTGGGATCATTAGTAGGGTTGTGCTTGGAATTATTAAAATGTGATCTGTCGATGAAGATTGATCCAATAGAACAGGTCTCACCATACCTGATCAGACACCAGATATGGACCTTGCTGACAAGTTATTAGGGGAGTTCCCTGTATATGAGTCTTCCAACCCCGTAGACTGCGATGATACAACCTCTAATGAAGAGGATATAAAGATAGTTTGTCGTTGGTCATGGAACCTGATCAAGTTCTTCATCAATGGAACCCCTCAAGCACAATAGATAGACCACGTGGAGAGACTTCATTCACGACTGTATGAATTGTGTGTTGGGTGGTGAACTCCCAATGTCTACACATGATCCTATGAGATATAATTGCAGAGAAGATTCAGGAGTATGATTGTGGCCTTGGAATGTGTTGGTAGTGGAGAAAAGAAGTGAACATCAAGAGGATCTTGGAAGCTAAAAACGAGATTCAGTGACTGCACAACAAGGTAGATAAACATTTTGATCCCCTCAAAAGGGTAGTTAGATATTATATCATGGTTGAAGTCCCATATGGAAGAGGCCAAAGAGTGCATGTGTGAAGCCTCTAAAGAGAGGACAGTTATCCGAACGAAAGAGGAACATGCCTAGATCGCAGCTGACGAACTGCACCCCCTCACTACCGAAGAGGAATAGGATCTGAAAAGGAAACAATGAGTCCTGAACGCCATAATCCCGAGGGTGGCAAAGCTTCAATGCTCTTTTGATGGGGTCAACCCTTTCATGGGATGGGTCGATCCTCAGGTATAGTGATGCATGTAACTTTTGATCACACTTTAATGCTTTGAATTTTTATTCTAGTTGCATGAACGAGTTCTTTTATCTATTTTTAGTCTATTGAATTTCCGTTATATTCATGGAAGATCTTCTGATCAGTCCCTAAGATCACGTGGGTCGGGCTCGATACAAGAAACAAGGGATAGTCATCTTATCACTCCACCAGAATAAAATAGTGAAAACCAAGCTCTGAGCATCTAGGGTTTGAACCACCTGTTTGGATTTCTTAGAGGAAAGAGAGAGGCCTGACTGGAGGATGAATCTCTCAGAAAAGTTAAATTATTGCTTTCCTAGTGTGATCTATTGCACGAATGGGGTAACACTATTGATTTGGAATTAATCCAAACCTAGGGGAGTGGAAGGTTTGACTCACGATACCCAAAATTCGGAACACCATAGGGATGGCATGACAATGAGGAATAACTATTGATCGTGTTCAAAAATCACTCCCCATATTGTGTTATCCTGAAATGGGGATAAAAATTGAGGACCGACTTATGACCATGTTTGAAACACAGGTCCTGACTCAAAATTTCATCCATTAGTCTTCCAAAACATTGGCACATGACCGTAGTCAAGCTATAGGGCGAGCATCCATACTATTAAAGGTAACTTTTATATGTGAAAGAGGATGAGGGTCCAAATAAAGGTCACTCAATGCGTATGTAACGCCCCAAACCCAGTTACCCAGAGTCGGTGCTTTATTACATAACATTGGAATGATAAAAAAAAGATCAAGTCTCGAAATACCGATTAGTTTAGTAGCCTTGGAAACAATAGATATATTCATAAGTCTTACATTACATAATAAGGTAAAAAACTACAACAACATCTTGTCTTCATATCCCGTCATACTATCCTTGCAGGTCATTTATAAATTCCTTCTTCACATCCCAGGAAAAATAAAACATTGAAAGGGGTGAGCTCAAATGCTCAGTAAGGATAACAATATAGCATAAGATTTCATAGATAAGCACAAACACATAAGGCAATGTATGACTAAAACAAAAGCCTTTTAAAAATGAACTTCAGAATAATATGGAAATGATAAAATGAAATAATTCCATTTACTTACTCACATGGATATTCTACTAGTCGAATAATCAAATGAAATATCAATAACCACTTTCATAAAGATGGAATTCATAATTACAGACTATCATAACCACGTATCCAAGGCCTCGTGCCAAGACTACAAATAAGATTTTTTCAAGGCCTCGTGGAAAGACTCTAGTTTGTCTCATGATACGCACCGATGCATCGAGAAGATATAGCGGGTTTACCCATAAATTACTAAGTCCAATGCATTCCTCATATGAAATGTTTGAAACATAACATAAACATTCATATTAAAACTAGCATACGAAATGTCAATACTTATCCACAAACCATGAATAGTATAAAAATAGCACATCCACATTAAACAAAACTCATTCGATACAATATGGGAGATTTTATTGTATAATATTAGTCTCAATCGAGAATAATGAAGGATATTGATACAGTTGAAAATAATCATCAAAACTATTTGAGAGAAATATCCCCCTTTTTCATGAAATCATTCAAAAGTCACACTATTTGTCAAGAATCCATTTGGAAATAAATTTTTGAATCAATGTGTCCCTTACCACATTGAAACATTTAAAATGAGTTTTAATTTTAAAACTTTAATGTCTATATAAATAAATCCTTAAAACCATTTTTAAAACATGGACATTAATGAGAAAGATTTAGAAGAATAAGTCTTTAAAACATTTAAAAATGCTATTTTAGTTAGAATTTCTAACCAAAAGAGAGACACTTGAATAAAAATAATTGAGGTAATAAAAACTTTGTAATATCATGAGAATAAATGGATTCATGATACAATATGTCAAAGTACATTATATACACCACATAAAAGTGATTTGGTGTATAACAACAAAGAAGTCTCAATGGAATGTAAATTGAGATGAAATCTCTCATAAAGGTTGTATCCTTAGGTTAAGGATAAATCAAAGACATAATTATGTGTAAAAAATATAAATACACTAAATATGATTGGATATTCAGTGCAAAACAATCAAAGGACATTCAAACATATTCTTATAAAAACAACACCAATGAATTGGATGTTTATCTCAACAAATCAAGATTGAGTAAAAATTACTCTTATCAAGTTCATACCGATGACTTGAAAATATTTCAATGTAGTGATTATGTGTATAAAAAGTATATCCACAGAAAGGGGAGTGGAAATTATGACATAATCAAATGAATAGTGATTCCACACATAATCTTGGAGTAAAATAATCAATGAGGTATGCGTAAAGACGAATGAGTGGAAATTGAAATTTCAAATTCACTTATCGATTCAGTAACATATGAAACATGCACCCATGAAAGAAGGATAATACAATGATGATGTAAATATCCATAAATTAAAGTATATTACACAATGAATACAATCATGGGCAGTATACACACCACATGCAATAAATAAGTGGTTAACAATGGAAATCTCACAGAATTAAAAGTGAGATAAGAAACCCCTTACTTTGTACTTTTTCCTTGGTAGACGGCAGGTTAACCTCCTTTATAATGGTTAAATAATTGTTATTGAGTTATACAAAATCATTTAAATTAATATGATATCATATATGATCATTTGACATTGATTTTTAATAATATCTTAGTATTCTCGTCCTTTCGAGTGTTAACGGATTCGTTTTCATTTATATTATTTGTTATGCGAGCCGTATTTGTAATGGATGGGATGTATATAATTCATATACATAATCATATCATGTCTCTAAAAATTATTTTTAATCATCAAATGAGAATTAGACTTGAATGGATACGATGGGGAATGAATCTCATCGCGTTCGTGGAGACGGTAGTCCGTACGTACGCACGAACGACAATATCATTCTTTTGATTTTAAAATAATATATAATTGGATCGTATATCATATATACAGAATCATTATAATTTTATATTTATTATTTACATAAATTAAACATCATTATTATACCCATCCAAATAATAATATATTGAATAACAATTACACCACGACGTGGAGACGGTAAGCCGTACGTATGCACGTATGGTGACATGTCATTCAAAGGATGGATATAATACTGAATATAGTTATACCATATTTATAATAACATCACAGTATATATAAGATATTGGAGTTATTATTTTACAATGGGAATAACAAAGAAAGAAGAAGTGGAAGAAGAAATGAACTTAAAAGAGGGTGGTGAAAACATTACCTCTTCTTCGGGTTCTTTCTTTTTGATTTGATCAAAATGCCTCCATAGGATGGCTTTATGATCAAGATAAGTCCTCTAGGTTGAAGTGAGGGAAGTTGGGAGGATATTTTAGCAGAGTTTGGCCGATCCAAATGGCATTGAAGGATTGAATTAATGAGAAAGGGAAGTTCCCTTTTATAAGAGGGGTGAGGGGCACCTTTGGACAAGCTAGAAATATTATTTTATAATAAATTCATATTCGGTTTATAATGGCTCAAAAGTGGATTGTTTAAAGGTTAAGGTGGGTATGGGTCGAAAATCACTCAACCAATTGAATTTAGATAGGTTTGGGTCATTATATTAACCTTATCTTTTAGTTTTAAGTCTTAGTTAATTAGTTTGACACTTACCATGTCACTTTGTAATTTTATATTATATAGTTAAAAAAATTACTATATACCTCAAATAGACCCAAAGTGTTCCATTAATTATACAAATATCATGATATATGTCTCTTGGCCGATCCCTAGATTTTTAAGAATTTAATATCAATTAATAATATAATATTTTTTTTAAAACACGTTTATGTCTATTTTGACATTATTGGGTATTTTGTTTTTGATAAATTCATAACAGCATTATTACTTAGAAAACAATTTATACAAACAATACTAATATGTAATATTAACATATAAAATTAGTGTAATTCATAAAAAGTCTCAAATTACATTTATTTTGATATTTATAATATCAATTATTATAATATTTCATTAATTAGGTAATTACTCCATCAACATTGTGTCAAAAATAAATTAAATTATTTAATGTATAAAAATTATAAATAAAATATAGTTATGTAGGAAAGATTTTTATATTTCTAATTAATATTTAAAATCGAATTTATATTATGTATAACCCAATATTAAAAATGTTTTTTTAAATAAACTTTGATTTTAACTCTTCATTGAATTAAATAATAATAAATGTCCTAATCTAATTCACGTGGACCTAAATGATAATATTTTATTATTATGGTTGTTTTTGGTCGAGATACACTTTTCCAATAGAACTAGGACAAGTGTTAGGGTAATATTAATTTCATTTTTACCCTTAATTACCGTATTTACTTTTAACTATGGTAAATAAAAGTTAAAAATAACTACTCACCAAAAATTATTTTCATCTCATTGAACCACATTTTACACCTTGATATAAACCATTTCTCTCGGATTTTTGAAATTCCACTCACATATGTGATAAATTTATGTTTTATGTGAATTTCCAAATTCTCCTAAGAGGTGGGTAAAAGACGGTGAAAAGTTCAATAAAATTTTTATATATCTAAAATTATTCTAAACTAACTCCAATGAATTACATTGAACATATATAGTTATTGTGTATCTATTTTGACCTTAATTAAATTTAAATAAAATAAATAATTATTTAAATAAAACTTCGGTTTTAAACTATAACTCAATATTTTTCAGTATTCCTCAAAAATTGAATGTTTTCAGAAAAATACAGATATTTCGGCCTAAGCTATATTTGATATTATGAATTCAGAAATGATATCTATTTTACCAAATTCAAAACATTTATGTTTCATTAATTAATTTAAAAATTAATTTCTGTTGTCAAAACAAATAGTGTGTTTTTATGAAATAATAACTATCAAAAGATTGACACATGTTTATGCCTGGTTTAAATGTAAAATTATGTTCAATGACCAACATTGTATTAAATGGTAAAAATATATTCTAAATATACTTTAAAACCACTCAAATTCATAATTTATCACTATTAATTATTTCTATTAAAAAGTTGTTTTTAATTAAAATTTAGTAATTTTCACTCTTCATCAAAATATGAAAGTTATCCGAAAAGCACCAAAATTTCACCCTATGCTAATTTCGATATTCCAAATCAAAAAATGAAGTCCCTTTTGAAAGATAAAATGTATAAAATTTCAAAAATTAGGTATTACTATTCATAACGGCTAGTTTGATTGGTTGTGGTGTGTTAGAACTTGAAGTCGCATACAACACACGCTACTGTATTATTCAGAGAGAAGCATACCCTGGAAGCTTTGGGTGTTACATTCTCCTCTACTTCAATAAATTGCGTCTTTGCAATTTTTCAAATTGGGCTTGGTAATATAATTGAAAGTCCCACATCGAAAAAAGATTGAATAAAACTATCACTTTAAAATAAAGAAAGAGAAGTACAAAGGTCACCCGAGATAACATATACTGGGATTCCATGTAGAAAAACATAGATATAGATGATAAACTAAGTTTCAACTTAGTATGGGGAGGGACAGAGAACATGATCAGGATAAAGTTAACAATAATAAAACCACAAACTTTTTATCGGAAAAATGGTCATTAGTTTCCTAGTAAAAATATTAAATGGACAAATTTTTTATTTGTTTTAAGTTACATTACATAAATATGAGGAATTAGTTTATGATATTGACTAAAACCATAATGAGATATACTTACTTTTTTATGTAGAGTTTCATTATTTTATTAATTTATACCACTAACTCATTTTTTTTAACAATGAGTATTCAAGAAGACTTAGTCACACAGGAAGAGCTAGAATAAAATTCTATAGAATAACATGATCCACATAGGATAAAATATATATTTACCCTGTCTTTAGAGATTAATGAAAACCAAAACCATTAGTATATGATCTGATGATCCCCCAAATGGATGTTCCATTAGAGAAAAAAACTAATCTTAATTTCTAAAATTAAACCAACAATACCCCAAAGTTAAATAAATTCCATTCAATAATCAATTGTCCTTGAAATCCTTCAATATAATCAAAACTAATATTGAAACCCAAAACTTATAAGAATTTGGTTATGTAGTCTTCCATGTTAAATTATATCTCTAAATTACATCAACTACTTTTAAAGTGACATACTTAAAAGTAATTAACCTAATAACATATTCATTATTATAGGATAATAAATTCCATAAATAACCCAAATCACTATAAATCCACAATAAAAAGGTAGATAAAAATTCACCATTACTCCTCAAATGAAATCCCATAGAATTATATTTTCCTTGGGCATATAGTGTTCCCCACAAAGCGAACATCTTTCAAAATAACATCCATCACTTAATCACAAAATCATTTTCTTATACTAAGGGTATTCATTTGAAAAGACATAAGATACCAAATAAACATATAATTGATAAATAAAATCATTAAACTAAAAATAATAGTCACACTAACTAGGGACTTTATGTAGTCCAGTGGTAGGCGATAAATCCCAATCGCACTTTGGTTGTGGGTTCGATTACCACAGCTTTTTCCGACGTGATGGGTTGTCACACAGTCTACATGTTGTTCTTTTTCAAAAACTATATTTTATAACATAAACAAAATGAGGTAAATTCCTCAAAATAACCATAACATAATTTAACCACAAATGTTATCTCATACCTTGCATTTTCATCCCAAATTATAATAACTTGTAATTTTCTCAAACCCTATGATCATATAAAACCAAATGGTTATTTATAACTTTATCCACAAGAGAATAGACAATTCTTCCTCACATATCATTCTCACATGGAAAACTGTAGGGTTACAAATGCAAGAGAAAATTATTCCAAAGGGATCTCATCAACAATGAGTACTAATACTTTTTAAGCATTTCTCCAACCATTTATTTCTACATAGCTCCTTTTTTGACCAAGAAAATATCCTATAGAATAGGGCATTCACTAGGGTAATGGCCAAGTACCCTACATTTATGGAAAATGACTGTAAATGGATTCTTGGGACAATTTTTATCTTCTTCCATAGTACTCTTCATTTTTCATTGGCAATTCTTCACTTTATGTCCTTCCTTCCGGCACGTGAATCATTTCTTTGTCCCATTGAGACACTTTCCTCAGTGTCTCCTTCCACATTTCCTATATGATGGAAATTGAGGATTCCTTTCTCCATGGTCCCCACTGCTAGATCTCTTATCATTCATCACCTTTCTCTTCATTGTTGAGTCCGGAAATTGGTTAATATATATAATGTTGATCATATTTTTGGAAAATTGATTTGGCATGAAGATGATATCTTTTAAACCTATCAACATTCCATTTTGTTGCTCATTTCCACCACCATTCCCACCATATTCATCATTCTCAAAGTCACTATGACTTCCTTGGAATCCAACCATTGACTAAAACGAGAAAGCATTGTGTGAGTAACAGTAGTCATAAACTCATTTATAGATTATCATGTCACCATATTCTTAATTTGAAACACATTAGGATAAACCAAGGTAATTTACTCTCATATTATATATAATATTTCAAATCGGTTTGTAAAGAAAATGTAAATTATCCTAAGAATATCCCTCGGGAGTGTCGTAACCAAGAGTGCAGCAAGGCCCGTTGTCGTGCACCAGTTCCCGTTCGAGTCTAGCTCAAAGTGGTGTTTTCAGGTTTTACCCCTAGGTATATCTGTGCCAGAGCCACCTCAACATGCTCGTATCCAGATAGGGAAGTATTTCTTGGAAAACTCACAAAATCTCTTCTATACCAAAATTCTAGGATGTTCTTCTATACTAATCCTCAAACTCTATCTTAGGCCTATACGCTCTAATCAGAGTATATCTAAATCTAGATCCCATTGTTTGTACTAAAAATCCTCTAATACCAACTGTAACGCCCCGACCCTAGTTACCTAGAGTCGGTGCATTATTACATAACATTGGCATGATCACAAAAAAGATCAAGTCTCGAGAGACCGATTAGTTTATTATCCTTGGAAACACTAGATATATCCATAAGTCTTACATTACATCATAAGGTAAAAAATCTACAACAACATCTTGTCTTCATATCCCCTCATACTATCCCTACTGGTCATTAATAAATTACTTTTCACATCCTGGGAAAAATAAAATATTGAAAGGGGTGATCTCAGATGCTCAGTAAGGATAACAATAGAGCATAAGCTTTCATAGATAAGCATAAACACTTAAGGCAATGTATGACTAAAACAAAAGCCTTTTAATGTTTAACTTTAGAATAATATGGAAATGATAAAATGAAATAATTACATTTAATTACTCACATGGATATTCTACTAGTCTAATAATCACATGCAATATCAATAACCACTTTCATAAAGATGGAAAGCATAATGTCAGACTATCATAACCAAGTAGCCAAGGCCTCGTTCCAAAACTACAATTAAGATTTTGTCAAGGCCTCGTGCCAAGACACTAGTTTGTCTCATGAGACCTACCGATGCATCGACGAGCTATAGCGGGCTCCCCCGTCATTTACTAAGTCCAATGCATTCTTTATATGAAACGTTTGAAGCATAACATAAAAATTCGTATTAAAACTAGCATACAAAATGTCAATACTTATCCAAAAACCATGAATGGTATAAAAATAGCACATCCACAGTCAAACATAACTCATTTGAAACAATATGGGAGATTTTATTGTATCATATTAACCTCAATCGAGAATAATGACGGATATTGACATAGATGAAAATAATCATCTACACTATTTGAGAGAAATATCCCCCTTTTTCCTGAAATCGTTTAAAAGTCACACTATTTGTCAAGAAGCCATTTAAAAATATATTTTTGAATCAAAGTTTCCATTACCACTTTGAAACTTTTAAAATGTGTTTTAATTTTAAAACTTTAATGTACATATAAACAAATCCTTAAAACCATTATTAAAACTTGGGCATTAATGAGCATGATTTAGAAGAATATGTCTTTAAAACATTTAAAAATGTTATTTTAGTTAGAGTTTCTAACCAAAAGAGAGACACTTGAATAAAAATAATTTAGGTAATAAAAACTTTGTAATATCATGAGAATAAAGGGATTCATGATATACTCTGTAAAATTACATTATATACAACACATAAAAGTGATTTGGTGTATAACAACAAAGAAGTGTCAATGGAATGTAAATTGAGATGTAATCTCTCATAAAGGCTGTATCCTTAGGTTAAGGATAAATAAATGACATAATTATGTGTGAAAAATATAAATACACTAAATATGATTGGATATTCAGTGTAAAACAATGAAAGGACATTCACACATATTCTTGTAAAAACTACACCAATGAATTGGATGTTTATCTCAACAAATCAATATTGAGTAAAAATTTCTCTTATCTAGTTCATAACGATGACTTGAGAATTTATCAATGGAGTGATTATGTGTATAAAAATTATATCCACAAAAATAGGAGTGGAAATTATGACATAATCAAATGAATAGTGATTCCAAACATAATCTTGGAGTAAAATAATCAACGAAGTATGCGTAAAGCCGAATGAGTGGAAATTGAAAGTTCAAATTCCCTTATCGATTTTGTAACTTATGAAACATGAACCCCTGAAAGAAAGATAATACAATGATGATGTAATTATCAATAAATTAAATTATATTACACAATGAATACAATCATGGGCAGTACACACACCACGTGTAATAAATAAGTGGTGAACAATGGAAATATCACGGAATTAAAAGTGAGATAAGAAACCCCTTACTATGTACTTTTTCCTTGGTAGACGGTAGGTTAACCTCCTTTATAATGGTTAAATATTTTTTATTTATTTATAAAAAATCATTTAAATTAATATGATATCATATATTATCTTTTAACATTGATTTGTTAATAATATTTTAGTATTATCGTCTTTTTGAGTGTTAACGGATTCGTTTTCCATTGTATTATTTGTTATGCGAGCCGTATTTTTTATGGATGGGATGTATCTTATTCATATCCATATTCATATAATGTCTCTAAAAATTATTTTTAATCATCAAATGAGAATTAGACTTTAATGGATATTATGGGGAATGAATCTCATCGTGTTGTTAGAGACGGTAGTCCGTACGTACGCATGAGCGACAATATCATTCTTTTGACATTAAAATAATATAAAATTGGATGATATATCTTATAGACAGAATAATTATCATGTTATATTTATTATTTACATGAATTAAATATCATTATTATACCCATCAAAATAATATTATATTTAATAACAATTACACCACGACGTGGAGAAGGTAAGCCGTACATACGCATGTATGGTGACATGTCATTCAAAGGATGGATATAATAATGAATATGGTTGTGCCATATTTATAATAAAATCACAATATATATATGATACTGGAGTTATTATTTTATAATGGGAATAACAATGAAAGAATAAGTGGAAGAAGAAAGGAACTTGAAAGAGGGTGGTGAAAACATTACTTCTTCTTCGGGTTCTTCCTTTTGATTTAATCAAAATGCCTCCTTAGGTTGGATTTCTGATCAAGATAAGGCCTCTATGTTTAAGTGACGGAAGTTTGTAGGATTTCTGGGCAGAGATTCGCCGATCCAAATTGCTTTGAAGGTGTGACTTAATGAGAAGGTGAAGTGCCCTTTTATAAGAGTGGTGAGGGGCGCCTTTGGAAAAGCTAGAAATATTATTTTATAATAAATTCATATTCGGTTTATAATGGCTCCAAAGTGGATTATTTAAAGTTTAAGGTGGTTATGGTTTGAAAACCACTAAACCAATAGAATTTATATAGTTTGGGTTCATTATATTAACATTATCTTTTAGTTTTAACTCTTAGTTAATTAGTTTGACAATTACCATGTCACTTTGTATTTTTATATTATATAGTTAATAAACATACTATATACCTCCAATAGATCCCCAAGTGGTCCATTAATGATAAACCTATCATGATATATGTCTCTTGTCCGAAAAATAGATTTTTAGGAATTTAATATCAATTAATAATATAATATTTTTTTTAAAACCCTTTTATGTCAATTTTGACAGTATTGGGTATTTTGTTTTTTATAAATTCATAATAGCATTATTAATTCGAAACCAATTTATAAAATCAATACTAATATCTCATAGTAACAAATAAAATTAGTGTAAATCATAAAAAGTTTCAAATTACATTTATTTTGATATTTATAATATCAATTATTTTTATATTTCATTAATTAGGTAATTACTGCATCACCATTGTTTCATAAATAAATTAAATTATTTAATGTCTAAAAATTTTAAATAAAATACCATTATGTAGGAAAGCTATTTATATTTCTAATGAATATTTACAATCGAATTTATATTATGTATAACCCTATATTAAAAATGTTTTAGTAAATAAACATTGATTTTAACTCTTTTAACTCTTCTTTGAATTAAATAATAATAAATGCCCTAATCTAATCCAAGTGGACCTAAATGATAATATTTTGTTCCTAATGTTGTTTTTGGTCGAGATAAATATGTCCAATAGACCTAGGACATGTGTTAAGGTAAAATTAATATCATTTTTACCCTTAAGTACCCTATTTACTTTTAAGCGTGGTAAATAAAAGTAAAAAGTAACTATTCACCAAATATTATTTTCATCTCATTGAACAAAATTTTACTCCTTGATATTAACCGTGTCTCTCGTATTTTTTAAATTCCACTCACAGAAGTGGTAAAATTATGTTTTATGTGAATTTCCAAATTCTCCTAGGAGGTGGGTAAAAGAGGGTGAAAAGTTCAATAAAATTTTTATATATCTAAAATTATTCTAATCTAACTTCATTTAATTACATTTGTAACGCCCCGACCCCAGTTACCCAGAGTCGGTGCATTATTACATAACATTGGCATGATCACAAGAAAGATCAAATCTCGAAAGACCGATTAGTATAGTAGCCTTGGAAACACTAGATATATTCATAAGTTTTACATTACATCATAAAATGAAAAACTACTACAACAACATAATGTTTCCACAATCCACACTATTAACCCCTCATAAAATCCCTGCAGGTCATTCATAACTTACTTCTTCACATCCTGGGAAAAATAAAACATAGAAAAGGGGTGAGCTCAAATGCCCAGTAAGGATAACAATATAGCGGAAACATTCATAAATAAGAATAAACATTTAAGGCAATGAATAACTAAAACAAAATCCTTTTAAATATGAACTTTCAACATGGTATGGCATAAATAAAATGAAATAATGCCATTTACTTATTCACATGGATATTCTACTAATAGAATAATCACATGCAAAAATCAATAACCACTTTCATAATGTTGGAATGCATAATGCCAGACTATCATAACCACATAGCCAAGGCCTCGTGCCAAGACTACAAATAATATTTTGTCAAGGCCTTGTGCCAAGACACTAGTTTGTCTCATGAGACCTACCGATGCATCGAGGAGCTATAGCAGGCTCCACCAGTCACATATTAAGTCCAATGCATTCCCATATGAAAAGGTTTAAACATAACATAAACATTCATATTAAAATTAGCATATGAAATGTCAATACTTTCACCATAAACTATGAATGGTATAAAAATAGCACATCCACAGTCAAACATATCACAAAACCTTCAATACAATATAGAAGTTTTGTATCATAATAAATCAACTTCAAATAATCTTAAAATCCATCAAAGGATGTTGACATAGATGAAATCAAAATTCTTTTTAAAGAAATATCTCCTTTTATTTTGAAATAATTTAAGATCCATATAAAATAAAACATTTTCTTTGAAAATATTCTTATAATATTGTAAGGGAAGCTTTGAAGATTTTATAACGGCGGAAAATAGCCGCACCCGCCGTATAAGTTAAAAAACATTCTTACCTTAATTCTGTCGAAAAGGTTAAAAAAGTCCTTGTTTTGAAAATGATGGAAAGATTCCTTTATAAACCACTTATAAAAGTCAAAAAGGGTATAAATGACTTTAACTCATATTCTAGTAAATAGTAAAAATGTTTTGAAATACATTTTTGAGAAACATGGATGTGGATGATAAAGAGATCCCAGTAGATTATTACATATAAACAACCTCGGATAATGAAGAGATTGTGAAATAACCCTTACCTTGTACTTTTCCTTGGTTGGGGTAGGTTAACCTCCTGTATAATGGTGAAATAGTTGTTATTAAATTATACAAGAATCATATATAATAATATGATATCATATATGATCTTTTAACATTGATTTGTTAATAATATCTTAGAATTATCGTCGTTTCGGGAGTTAACTTACTCATTTTCTTTTATATGTTTTGTTACATAAGCCATGGTTGTTGTATCTTATTCATATCCAGAATGATATCTAGTCCTTAAACATCATTTTTAAATCATCAAATGATAATTATACTTGAATGGATACGATGGAGAATGAATCTCATCGCGTTCGTGGAGACGGTAGTCCGTACGTACGCACGAGCGACAATATCATTCTTTTGATATTAAAATAATATATAAATGGATGGTATATCATATATACAGAATCATTAACATGTTATATTTATTATTTACAGGAGTTACACATCATTATTATACCCATCCAAATAATATTATATTGAATAACAATTACACCACGACGTGGTGACGGTAGTCCGTACGTACGCACGTATGGTGACATGTTATTCAAAGGGTGGATAGAATAATGAATATGGTTGTACCATATTTATAATAACATCACAGTATATGTGAGATACTGGAGTTATTATTTTAGAATGGTAAGAACAAAGGAAGAAGAAGTGGAAGAAGAAATGAACTTGGAGAAGGGTGGTGAAATCATTACCTCTTCTTCGGGTTCTTCCTTTTGATTTGATCAAAAGGGCTCCTTAGGTTGGCTTTCTGATCAAACAAAGGCCTCTAGGTTGTAGTTAGGGATGTTGGGAGAGTATTTGGGCAGAGTTTGGCCGAACCAAAAGGCTTTGAAGGTGTGAAGAAATGAGAAGGAGGAGTGCCCTTTTATAAGAGGGGTGAGGGGCACCTTTGGAAAAGCTAGAAATATTAATTTATAATAAATTCATATACGGTTTCTAATGGCTCCAAAGCTTATTATTCAAAGTTTAAGGTGTGGATAGGTCTAAAACCACTCAACCAATAGAATTTAGACAGGTTTGGGTACTTATATTAACCTTATCTTTAAGTATTAACTCTAAGTTAATTAGTTTCACTTTTACAATGTCTCTTTGTATTTTTATATAATATGGTTAATAAACATACTATATACATCCAAGCGACCCCCAAGTGGTACCTTAATGATGAACCTATCATGATATAAGTCTCTTGGCCGAACCTTATATTTTTAGGAATTTAATATCAATTAATAATATAATATTGTTTTTAAGAACTCTTTTATGTCAATTTTGACACTATTCAACAGTTGATTTTTGTGAAACTCATAACAGATTGATTACTTCGAACAAAGTCAATTAAATCAATCCTAATATATCATATTATCCTATAAAATTAGTTTAATTCATTAAAAGTTTCATATTATATTTATTTGGGTATTTATAATATCAATTATTTTAATTTTTCACTATTATAGTAATTACTGCATCATCATTGTGTCATAGATAAAATAATTTATTTAATGTCTAAAAATTATAAATAAAATATCATTATGTAGAAAAATCATTTTAGCTTTCTAATGAATATTTATAATCTAAAATCCAACATATATAACCCTATGTAACAATTGTTTTTATAAAAGATATATGCTTGTGTCATTTTTGTATTCATTTTAACTTAATTAAAATAAAGTGTCATTATCACTTACAAGTGGATCCATGGGGTCCCAAAATAGACCCAAAGATTCCCATGGTCGACCATGTATCAACCAATAGGGTTAAGACACGTTTTAGGGTAATTTAGTATTATTATAATATTATTTTTCTTAACCCTTATTTACCGGATTTACCCTTAACCATGGTAAATAAAATATTTACCGCAGTAATTATTCAAAATGTCTAAAAATAAATGTTACCTATTTACACAATTTGAACATCATGATTACAAATATGGAATCCATTTTCCTAAATTCAAAACACAGAAGTGGCAGAAATTAATTTAAAATTAATTCCCACTGTCAAAACAAAAAGCGTGTTTTTAAGAGATAATAACTATCAAAAGATTGACACTTGTTTATGTTCGGTTTAATTGTAAAATTATGTCCAATGACCAACATTATATTAAATGGTAAAAATATATTCTAAATATACTTTCAAACCACTCAAATTCATAATTTATCACTATTAATTATTTTGATTAAAAAAGTTGTTTTTAATTAAAACTTAGTAATTTTCACTATTCATCAAAATATGAAAGTTATCCGAAATGTACTAAAATTTCACCTTAGGCTAAATTCGATATCCCGAATCCAAAAATGAAGTCCATTTTGAAATATAAAGTATATATAATTTCAAAAAGTAGTTATTACTATTCATAACGGCTAGTTTAATTGGTTGTTAGAACTCGGTGTTGCGTACAACACACGCTATCACATTCTTCAAAGAGAAGCTTACCGTAGAAGCTTGGGATGTTTCATTTTAAATTTTTTATGTCCCCATTTAGTAAAAAATTTTAAAATATAGTATTTAAAAAGGGTTCACTATTAAAGTTGATAAAAGTGAAATACTGAAAATGAATTTGTTCTTACATTATGTCTAAGAAACTCATAATATGGATTCTAAAATTATAAGGATTATAAAAAGTTTAAAATTTAGTTAGTACTATTCATAACCTCTTTTGAACGGCTTGTTTGGTAAGTCATGGTGTGCTTGAACTCGGTGTTTCATGTAGTGAAAGTTTTTGAATTATTTTGAAGAAATAACACACTATGAAATCTTGGGGTGTTACATTCTCCCCTCCTTCAATAAATTGCGTCCTCGCAATTTGAAATTGTTCTTCGAAAATAAAAGGTTGAAAATAAAAAAAATATCTTTGTGGGAAAACCCACATCGGAAATTGGGTTACTAAAATTTAGTCTTAATATGAGGAAAAGAGAAATCAAAGGGTCACCACCAAATTATGATCTCGATTAGGAGAACATTGGTGGCAATTAGAGACATATAATTGGAGAAAAACGTAAATATTTATAGGTAGTGATTGAGGTCATCAATCACAAACAAGTGTAAAATTGAGGTCCTTAAATTCATCAATCTATGATGATTTGAAATACCATCGGTTCAACAAAACATAGGGTATTAGGATAACACATTTTTGACGTTTCAAAATATCTTAGTTGAAATCCCACATCAAAAAATGAATTAGTGAGGCCTCTATTTAAAATAAAGAGTCGAAAGTATGAAGATTACCGAAAATAACACATACTAGGGTTCCATGTAGGAAAATATGGATATGGAAGAAAAATCTAACCATCAATTACCTGATGGAGAGTGGTAGAGAACATGGCTATGAAAAGGCCAACAATCCCAAAGCCATAAATTAGTGACGATTTAAGGTACCATCTAGGAAAACATTTTTGTTCTAATTTTCTTTTCTTAATATTGATGAATTTTTTATGAGATTGGCTAAGATCATATGGAGATATACTTACTTTATAATTAGAGTTTTATCCATTAATAAATTTCTACCACATACTCATCTTTCACTCTAAAAGATAATAGAATGTAAAAAAAATTCGATTTACACTATTCGTATAGGGTTCCAAAATAAACGAATTTATAATTCATCTAAAAGATCTTTTAATAAAAACTACATTATTAAATCCAGGACATCTCATGGGCCAGTGGTAGGTGATACACCCTTTTCTCCCTTCGGTTGCGAGTTCAAGTCTCGCAGCCTTGCCGGACGCGACGGGTTGCCACCCGACCTCCGGGTTGTCCTTTTATGGCAATCCAAAATAATCCAAACTAGAACTATCCAAAATAATTATGTCCAAACTCACAATCCAACATTTATAAGGAAGTTAAACATAATGTAGATCCTTTTTACCCCGTAATATGAATACCTTCATCATGTATTACAATATTCCTTATTGATTACATTCATGCTCCCTTATTCCATATAGAATGCTGGATATACTTCATTAATCCAAAAATGTTTTAAACCCCAACAATGATGGAATATACAAATCATTAATTAGTTACAAGGTAGTCATGAATATCCAATATAATTTATCCAAAGAAATCATGTATTATTCCAAAATCACTACCTCGGTATCAGAACTATATTATGGTTTATTATTCTCTCAACCATATATTTTCCAAAAATTTATCCTGATATTGAGTCACTTTTCTTTGTTCTACACAATCTCAAGTCCTTAATGAAATAGTACTGCAGTATAATCCTTATATACTCCATAATTATTATAACAAGTACATTGTTGATACAACACTCAATTGACATAATCAACATAAGAACTCTAATCATTCCTCTTAATTTGTGGTAGTATCATAACTTGATTATTATCCAATAACATCATTTGCGGCATAGTATGATGATTGGGACATAGGTTCGCGTAGTGTCCAAACTCCTTGCAAATGAAGCATTTTACATTTGAAACCATTTTCTTTCCCTTGCAGTCACGTACATTGTGCCCTTTTCCTCCACACTTATAACAAACTCCCATTCCTTTCAGGCAAGTTCCAGGGTGTTTCTTTCCATAGTTACCACATATGGGAAAATTCTTCTTTTCCCTCTTCCCTTTATCCATCTTTATTTCTTCCATCCTTTTCTTCTCTTGCTTCCCTTCAAAGCCATAGGACTCAGTAAACTCTTTACTTATCTTATCAACACATGATATTATTTCTTCATATGATGATAATACATGGGAGACTATTTCTCTTATAAATTCTAGCTTAAGACCATGAAAGATATGATCCTTCCTTCTCTTTGGATCATGTGCATTTCTGGAGTTCTCATTCCTTCTACTGGGCGCCATTTCTAAACAATGACATACACTAGATCAGTTTATGAATCAAAATACATAATCCCATACTTATAAAACACTTAACATAAATTGAACTATTTATGGATATAATCCATAATCATAAAAATGTTTTCTTTGAAGAAGTATATACTCATAAACCCTTCATAATGATTTGTAAAGAAAATGAGAGTTATCCTAAGCATATCCCCCGGGAGTGTCGTAACCAAGAGTGCAGCAAGGCCCGTTGTCGTGCACCGGTTCCCGTTCGAGTCTAGCTCAATGCGGTGTTTTCGGGTTTTACCCCTAGGTACATCTGTGCCAGAGCCGCCTCTACCTGCTCGTATCCAGACAGGGATGTATTTCTCGGAAAACTCACAAAATCTCTACAATACCAAAATTTTAGGAAGTTCTTCTATACTAATCCTCAAAGTTCATCTTAGGTCTACGTGCTCTAATCAGAGTTTATCTAAATCTAGCTTCCAAGGTTTTTACTAAACTTCCTCTAATACCAACTGTAACGCCCCGACCCTAGTTACCCAGAGTCGGTGCATTATTACATAACATTGGCATGATCACAAGAAAGATCAAATCTCGAAAGACCGATTGGTTTAGTATCCTTGGAAACACTAGATATATTCATAAGTTTTACATTACATCATAAAATGAAAAAATACTACAACAACATAATGTTTCCACAATCCACACTATTAACCCCTCATAAAATCCCTGCAGGTCATTCATAACTTACTTCTTCACATCCTGGGAAAAATAAAACATAGAAAAGGGGTGAGCTCAAATGCCCAGAAAGGATAACAATATAGCGGAAACTTTCATAAATAAGAATAAACATTTAAGGCAATGTATAACTAAAACAAAATCCTTTTAAATATGAACTTTCAACATGGTATGGCATAAATAAAATGAAATAATTCCATTTACTTATTCACATGGATATTCTACTAATCGAATAATCACATGCAAAAATCAATAACCACTTTCATAATGTTGGAATGCATAATGCCAGACTATCATAACCACATAGCCAAGGCCTCGTGCCAAGACTACAAATAAGATTTTGTCAAGGCCTTGTGCCAAGACACTAGTTTGTATCATGAGACCTACCGATGCATCGAGGAGCTATAGCGGGCTCCACCCGTCACATATTAAGTCCAATGCATTCCCATATGAAAAGGTTTAAACATAACATAAACATTCATATTAAAATTAGCATATGAAATGTCAATACTTTCACCATAAACTATGAATGGTATAAAAATAGCACATCCACAGTCAAACATATCACAAAACCTTCAATACAATATAGAAGTTTTGTATCATAATAAATCAACTTCAAATAATCTTAAAATCCATCAAAGGATGTTGACATAGATGAAATCAAAATTCTTTTTAAAGAAATATCTCCTTTTATTTTGAAATAATTTAAGATCCATATAAAATAAAACATTTTCTTTGAAAATATTCTTATAAGCTTGTAAGGGAAGCTTTGAAGATTTTATAACGACGGAAAATAGCCGCACCCGCCGTATAATTTAAAAAACATTCTTACCATAATTCTGTCGAAAAGGTTAAAAAGGACCTTGTTTTGAAAATGATGGAAAGATTCCTTTATAAACCACTTATAAAAGCCAAAAAGGGTATAAATGACTTTAACTCATATTCTAGTAAATACTAAAAATGTTTTGAAATACATTTTTAAGAAACATGGATGTGGATGATAAAGAGATCCCAGTAGATTATTACATATAAACAACCTCAGATAATGAAGAGATTGTGAAATAACCCTTACCTTGTACTTTTCGTTGGTTGGGGTAGGTTAACCTCCTGTATAATGGTGAAATAGTTGTTATTAAATTATACAAGAATCATATATAACAATATGATATCATATATGATCTTTTAACATTGATTTGTTAATAATATCTTAGAATTATCGTCGTTTCGGGAGTTAACATACTCATTTTCTTTTATATGTTTTGTTACATAAGCCATGGTTGTTGTATCTTATTCATATCCAGAATGATATCTAGTCCTTAAACATCATTTTTAAATCATCAAATGATAATTATACTTGAATGGATACGATGGAGAATGAATCTCATCGCGTTCGTGGAGACGGTAGTCCGTACGTACGCACGAGCGACAATATCATTCTTTTGATATTAAAATAACATATAAATGGATGGTATATCATATATACAGAATCATTAACATTTTATATTTATTATTTACATGAGTTACACATCATTATTATACCCATCCAAATAATATTATATTGAATAACAATTACACCACGACGTGGAGACGGTAGTCCGTACGTACGCATGTATGGTGACATGTTATTCAAAGGGTGGATAGAATACTGAATATGGTTGTACCATATTTATAATAACATCACAGTATATGTGAGATACTGGAGTTATTATTTTAGAATGGTAAGAACAAAGGAAGAAGAAGTGGAAGAATAAATGAACTTGGAGAAGGGTGGTGAAATCATTACCTCTTCTTCGGGTTCTTCCTTTTGATTTGATCAAAAGGGCTCCTTAGGTTGGCTTTCTGATCAAACTAAGGCCTATAGGTTGTATTGAGGGATGTTGGGAGAGTATTTGGGCAGAGTTTGGCCGAACCAAAAGGCTTTGAAGGTGTGAAGATATGAGAAGGAGGAGTGCCCTTTTATAAGAGGGGTGAGGGGCACCTTTGGAAAAGCTAGAAATATTAATTTATAATAAATTCATATTCGGTCTCTAATGGCTCCAAAGCTTATTATTCAAAGTTTAAGGTGTGTATAGGTCGAAAACCACTCAACCAATAGAATTTAGATAGGTTTGGGTACTTATATTAACCTTATCTTTAAGTATTAACTCTAAGTTAATTAGTTTCACTTTTACAATGTCTCTTTGTATTTTTATATAATATGGTTAATAAACTTACTATATACATCCAAGAGACCCCCAAGGGGTACATTAATGATGAACCTATCATGATATAAGTCTCTTGGCCGAACCTTAGATTTTTAGGAATTTAATATCAATTAATAATATAATATTTTTTTAAGAACTCTTTTATGTCAATTTTGACACTATTCAACAGTTGATTTTTGTGAAACTCATAACAGATTGATTACTTAGAAAAAAGTCAATTAAATAAATCCTAATATATCTTATTATCCTAGAAAATTATTTTAATTCACTAAAATTTTCATATTATATTTATTTGGGTATTTATAATATCAATTATTTTAATTTTTCACTATTATAGTAATTACTGCATCATCATTGTGTCATAGATAAAATACTTTATTTAATGTCTAAAAATTATATATAAAATATCATTATGTAGGAAATCTTTTTATCTTTCTAATGAATATTTATAATCTAACATCCAACATATATAACCCTATGTAACAATTGTTTTTCTAAAAGATATATGCTTGTGTCATTTTTGTATTCATTTTAACTTAATTAAAATAAAGTGTCATTATCACTTACAAGTGGATCCATGGGGTCCCAAAATAGACCCAAAGATTCCCATGGTCGACCATGTATCAACCAATAGGGTTAAGACATGTTTTAGGGTAATTTAGTATTATTATAATATTATTTTTCTTAACCCTTATTTACCGGATTTACCCTTAACCATGGTAAATAAAATATTTACCGCATTAATTATTCAAAATGTCTAAAAATAAAAGTTACCTATTTACACAATTTGAACATCCTGATTACAAATATGGAATCCATTTTCCTAAATTCAAAACACAGAAGTGGCAGAAATTAATTTAAAATTAATTCCCACTGTCAAAACAAAAAGCGTGTTTTTAAGAGATAATAACTATCAAAAGATTGACACTTGTTTATGTTCGGTTTAATTGTAAAATTATGTCCAATGACCAACATTATATTAAATGGTAAAAATATATTCTAAATATACTTTAAAACCACTCAAATTTATAATTTATCACTATTAATTATTTTGATTAAAAAAGTGGTTTTTAATTTAAACTTAGTAATTTTCACTATTCATCAAAATATGAAAGTTATCCGAAATGTACCAAAATTTCACCTTAGGCTAAATTCGATATCCCGAATCCAAAAATGAAGTCCATTTTGAAATATAAAGTATATATAATTTCAAAAAGTAGTTATTACTATTCATAACGGCTAGTTTAATTGGTTGTTAGAACTCGGTGTTGCGTACAATACACGCTATCACATTCTTCAAAGAGAAGCTTACCGTAGAAGCTTGGGATGTTTCATTTTAAATTTTTGATGTCCCCATTTAGTCAAAAAGTTTAAAATATAGTATTTAAAAAGGGTTCACTATTAAAGTTGATAAAAGTGCAATACTGAAAATGAATTTGTTCTTACATTATGTCTAAGAAACTCATAATATGGATTCTAAAATTATAAGGATTATAAAAAGTTTAAAATTTAGTTAGTACTATTCATAACCTCTTTTGAACGGCTTGTTTGGTAAGTCATGGTGTGCTTGAACTCGGTGTTGCATGTAGTGAAAGTTATTGAATTATTTTGAAGAAATAACACACTATGAAATCTTGGGGTGTTACAACATTGTACTTATATAGGTATTATGTATCTATTTTGACCTTAATTAAATTTAAATAAAATAAATAATTATTTAAATAAATATTCGGTTTTAAACTATAACTTAGTATTTTTCACTATTCATCAAAAATTGAAAGTTTTCAGAAAAATACCAAAAATTCGGCCTAAGGTTTATTTGATATTATGAATTCAAAAATGATATCTATTTTACCAAATTAAAAACATATAAGTTTCATTAATTAATTTAAAAAATTAATTCCCGTTGTCAAAACAAATAGCGTTTTTTTAAGAAATAATAATTATCAAAAGATTGACACTTGTTTATTTCTGGTTTAAATGTGAAATTACTTCCAATGACCGAAATTGTATTAAATGGTAAAAATCTATTATAAATATACTTTAGAACCACTCAAATTCATAATTTATCACTATTAATTATTTCGATTAAAAATGTTGTTTTTAATTAAAATTTAGTAATTTTCATTATTCATCAAAATATGAAAGTTAACCGAAAAGTACCAAAATTTCACCCTAGGATAATTTCGATATTCCAAATAAAAATATGAAGTCCCTTTTGAAAGATAAAATGTATAAAATTTCAAAAATTAGGTATTATTATTCATAACGGCTAGTTTGATTGGTTGTGGTGTGTTAGAACCTGAAGTTGCGTACAACACACGCTACTGTATTATTCAGAGAGAAGCGTACCCTGGAAGCTTGGGGGGTTACAGCATAGAATGTGGAGTGAGGGGTGGTTCTAATGGTGTCCAACACTCTTAAATTTATGACACCATGGTGAAGACAAAGTAGGTGGGCGTGTCAGTCTGATTAGAGGTCATACCTATTTATGAATAAGAACTCTATGGATAGGACATGTAATTCCTTGTAGTTTTACATCATACAGATGTTGATGATGAATGAGATAGTTTAACATCATATGACCAGGATGTTGCACACTATTTTTTGGTCATACTACCTGGAGCATGTTTAACAATTTAAAGTCATGTTACATGGACTGTAGGCTCCTTGTTTAAGGACATAGACAATGGACCGTGATCGGGGCAGAGCTGTGGAAGGGTTAATGACCCTTAGGCAGGGCCCAAAGAGGAATGTCAGAGTGTCACTATGTATCCCATAAGTATGAGAATCAAGCCAAATGTAGTTCTTGAAGCATATCGTACTCAAAGACTGACGCCGGAAGGGAAAATCGTCTCTAGAGAGGAAACTGACTCATCCCATGATTAATATTGGGAATCCTGAACTTTTCCATGGAAGAACCGTAGTTTAATGTCTTGCATAAAGGATACGTGGGCTCGTGCAGTTTAACGTCATGTGATAGGACAAAGAGTGATAGGGAAGATCCCAGAAAGGGAGTATGTGGTATGGTAGCTATAAACCAAACGTGAAAGAGAACATAAGTAGTCTGCACCACACCACGTATCCTTGAAGGAAGTTCTTTAGGTCAAAGGACTAAAATTGAAAGTTAGGTTGGGCCCGAAGCAAAGAAGTAAATAGTTCCTATGCATCCCACGAGGATGGGAATCAGGCCACACATTGTTCTAAAGTGAAGTTTAACGTCATGTGGCATGATTCAAGGCATGTGTGGCATGGATGTGCCGGTTCAAATCCTACAAAAACTACTACTCCCAAGTGATTTATGTTCGATGTGGGAAACAAGAATTAGTGATGGGAATTTCCTAACCCTAGAAGGAATATGTTAAGGGTGATGGGATGCTAGGTGAATTATTTCCCAACGATGTTGACCCGCCTATATAACCCACCTTAATGTACGAAGGATTAAAGCCGAGTATGTTGGAATTCCACTTGAACATAAATAAGTGGTTATATGTGAATCATGATTATCAAGATCTCCACCATAATGATGGTAGTGTGATGATAGGGGATAACTTTTTTCCATGTTTGAAACATTGTATTTGTTTCGCATTAGCCTGGAATGAGGATAGACAATTGATGGTTGACCACTGACCATGATCTAGACATGGGACCTCTCGCAAATGTAGTCTTAGTTCCTTAGGGTCATCGGCCAAATACGGTAGGTAAGATAGTGTGGCATGAGACCAGGCCATAAAAAAGTCCCTTCTGACATGGAAGAGGAGGAGGATCAAATTTACGGGCTCCGGAATCGTGGACATAGAATGAGGGAATGTCTATGTGAAAATTCCACATATCGGGCACATGCACAACACATCAATGTACGACAATAAGACATGTTTGATAGAGGGAGTCGAGTCCCCCTCCAAGGACAAAGGTCATGAGGTTGCACGCATCAAACATAATGGTCATAGGATGGACCATTAAGGGGGGAATTAATTTAATGGATTGTGTGTAGGGAAAAGAAGTAGCCAAAAGTTATGCATATTTCCCATAGAGAGATCCTAGTTTAGGGTCATAGAACTCGAAGCAGGATTCTAAAAGTCATGGGAGACACATGGTAGGAATATTGAAAAACCAAACGTGAATGAGAACCAATGAGGTACTCACCACACCACTTGATCCGTAAAGGGGTTCGGGCCAAGGGGCCAAAAAGAGGGGACATGATTCTAGATTCATAAGGATGGACCCATATACAAGAAGTATGGGTATTCCAATGTATCCCATAAGAATGTTAATCAATCCATAAATAGTTCTGGAAGGTTTCATGCAGTTTGAAATCTTGCGGCAAGGACACAGAGTTATCTTAGTTTATAGTCAGAGAGATCAGACTAGAGATGGTTGGTAATGAAGGAGGCACTTGGTGAGGTAATTATAAAACATGACATGAAAGAGGACCTACAGTCCGGATCACCATGTGTTTCTCGATGAGGTTTTAGGTCGAGTGGCCGAAAACAACAGTTAGGATGGGCCCGAATTATAGTGCACGAGCATTCCAACATATGCTATAAGAATGGGAGTCGAGCTATACATAGTTCTTGGGGTGCCATGGTAGTGTACCAATGCCATAGATAAGAAGGTCGTGTGGGTCTGGACCCCACACCCAAAGAAATGATATTTGATAGATCATGATTGTCCATTATGATAAATGTAATTTTTTTTTGTGAAGTGATGGACCTAGGATATAAATTTCAGGCTTCACCATAAGAATCAATCCATTTACAGGCATTGAAAAATGGTATGATGTGTGACTGATAGGAAACATGATTTCTTCTCGGATGAGAACACCACGATGCAATGTCATCTTTATCATCATGCGACCATGATGATAATGTCACAATTTAGGGTCATGTGATTGGACCAACCATGCACTTTTAACATTCTTTAGTATATACACAAAATTTTAAAGTCATGTGGGACTAGGTTGCATAGTTTAATGTCATATGGATCAGACATATACAGAAGATATGAGGTTTAAGATGGAATGTGCATGGAGTGATAATGTATACCTGACATGAATGAGGGGTGTCCCACATCACACCGTGCATGATTCCGTGAAAGAAAACTCTGGCTGAGGGGCTAGAAAATATTGGAGAATACGAGGTAAGGGAGACTAGAAATAAGTTAATATGGACTCTGAGATGAGATTTCTGGGCGTTCCTACGTACCCCAGGAGGATAAGAATCAAGCCATACATAGTTCTTGCAGTTTAACTTCTTGTAGGATGATATACAATTTAATGTCATGTGAGGCAGAAGGTCGGAGGGACTAGCACCTTGAAGGGGAGTATGTGGTGCAGAAATTGTAAAACTGATGTTAACAAAGGAATAATCCCACACATTCTACATCACACAGTCCTATAAGTGTTGGGGCCTAAAAGGAAGAACAAAAGAGATAAATTAGCAGAACTCAATATGGACCCAAAGATGAGATGTATGGGAATTCCTACGTATCCCATGAGTATGGAAATCAAGCCATACATAGTTCTCATGATGGGACGTATAACTAGATTTTAGTTTATGATATATGTGCATGGACCATGGAGAAGAGAAACTCTTCTAAGTAGGCACAGACCTCAATTCAATTCTTAAGCCCACGTGAGTCAAACTCGGTGTGGGAAATAAGGGCAGAAGAGGTTTTTCATTACCAAGAATACACCCCAAGGGGGTGTCAGTGTGGAGCCCCAAATGACGCCTTACCACAGATTTTTCCTCCTAATGTGAAAATGTGAACTGAGGGATAGTTTATGGAGTGTCAAAATTCCACTTGGACATGATGAAATGGAAAATGATGTGAATCATGTAACCAACATTCAAGGGTTGATGCGGTTAGCGTGAATATGGAGGATAACTATTGACCATATTTAAAACAAATAATCTAAATTGTGTTACCTGATATGAGGACAGCAAATGAGCATCGACCACTGGCATTATTCGCAATGTGGGACATTTATATATTTATTGTTTGAAACCCTCATGGAAGTTGGACTGTAGCGGTAGGATGGCCCTTGGTCCGAGCATCCATGCCATTTGGGGGTCCCTTCAGATGTGAAAGATAATGATATACAAAATGAAGTGGAACACGAAGCCTGAAAAATTGGTGAAAGCATGTCTAGGCTGAATCCAACACTCCATGCTCTAAAACATAGTACTCTTGGGCACATTGGGGAATCATAGAAGAGGTTCTAGGGACTCAACATAAGAGCAGCTGACTCAAAAAGATTAGTGTAGTGAAAGAGAACGAAGGGTGATCAGAACAGAGAGGTATGCCGAATGGTTGTTATTAACCCAACGTGAATGGGAACATAATCCCATACCACACCATATACCCCTCTCTTGGAAGAATGTAAGCTATGGGGGAAAGATGATAGGTATGTTTCTATGAGATGGGGATAAACATGAAGACTAGATGTTCAGGTGGTCCTACGTATCCCATAAGTATGGGAATCAGGCCACACATAGTCCTCAAGGCCATGCAGTTTGACGTCATGCAGTGAGAAAGTTGGTGCTCTTAGTTTAAGGTCGTAGTGCTCGGACTGTGGATTCCTAGTTTAATGTCATATGCATGGGACACCTGAGTGTAGATGGTGAATCATTTTTCCTATAGAATACCACAAATATGCAATGATGATATAGTAAAACTGTTGACCAGGTTCGCAACACAGTATTCGCCATTGTGTGACCAGAGTTCAGGAGAAAACAATTGATCATCGATCATTAACCATATTCACAACACGGGACATGTATCAATTTATCTCTCATAATCCTTGGGGATGTTGGCCTGATATGGTAGGAGGGCCATTGGGCCAACCACCTGTGCTGTTCGGGGGTTTTATGGATATAAAAAACGATGGAAAACCAAAAAGATGGGGATCATGAAGCATAGTGGGGATGTGCTCATGAAAGGGATGATAAATGGATTCATGCCTCAAAGGGCTGTGTGTGGCACGGAAAAATAGCCATGTGTGAATGGGAACATAATCCCATACCACACCACACATTCATAAATGAGAACTCAGGCCAGGAGTTTGAAAGGGTCGAGGGACCTGAGGCTGGGCATCCAAGAAAAATTTAGCCATATGATCCCTCATGTGGGTATGGACTTAAATCAGCTCCTAATCCCACATAATCAATACTCGGTGTAGTAAAAAAGGAGTATAAGTAGACTCTTACCATTATATAAGGGTCTGATAGCTAGATTCACACTCTTTCCCAAGGCAGACTGAGGCCTGAAGAGACAACGAGGAAGAATGAGTCACTACACATAATTTTTCGGACATATGGGGGTGATGACCATGAAAACCTATAACTATTGACAAAATTTGAAACACAGAATCTGAATCATGTGACCTAAAATGAGGACAAGAAATGGGCGTCGACTGCTGAACATACTTGCAACGCCAGACTTGTATCAATATTTCATTTGAGGTCATCAAGGGAGTTGGCCCGAAGTGAATAGAGAGCCCATAGTCTAAGAACCTATACCGTTCAGGGGCCCTTTCAGATGATAAAGATAATGTAAACCAAAATGATGGAGTGTGTATAGCATACATGTGCCTATGAAACTTAATGTCATGTTGGGTAGTAGAAGAGGCAGGGATCGTCATGGAGGAGGGAGACATGGTATGGTAACGAGGAACTCTCCATGAATGAGGGCTACAGCCTACACCACATAATGTGTTTTGTCCCAATGGGGGGATCCCGTAGTTTGTGGATAGGCCTAAGAAATAAATTTCTAGGCATTACTACATATCCCATAATGATGGGAATCAAGCCATACATAGTTCCTGCGGTTTAACATCTTACAGGATGACATATAGTATAACATCAATTTGGACAACATACATTTTAACATCATGCTGGACGAAATAGAATTTAAGGCATGTAGGAAAGGATAGTTTAAGGTCATGTAGGATAGGGTAGTTTAAGGTCATGTAGGACCGGAAATATTAAGGTCATGTAGGACCAGATAGTTTAAATTCATGTATGACCACAATCCAGTTTGGGGTCATGTAAGACTGTACAGTTTAAGGTCATGCGGGACCACAATGCAGTTTGGGGTCATGCAGGACCATACAGTTTATGGTCATGTAGGACCATAGGGACAAAGGAAAAGTATTACTTGAGAAAATTTCCATTAGTGGGAGGAGTTATATACTCACCAACCTTGGTAACATGTGAGTTTGCACCATTGGAGTAAACACTGTGAATGATGTAAGGTCCTTCCCATTTGGGCCCAAACTTCGGTGGTTTCCTTCCTTTTATCATTGGTGTTCTCAAGGAAAACACCAAGTTGCCTTGAATAAAGGATCCTAGGTGAACTTTCTTTTTGAAAGCTCTGGCTATCTTGTTCTGATGCCTTTCCAGATTGTGCAGGGCACAAAGAATGTTCTCGTCGAGTGCTTCCAACTCTGCCTGACGGATTCCAGCTACATTATCTACTGCTTGCTGATCATAGAAAGATGTCCGCAATGAGGTCTCTTGAATCTCAATGGGAATGATGGCCTCCATTTAATACACTAGGTAATATGTGGTCACCTAGGAGGAATTACAAGTCCTCGTCTAATAAGACCAGAGGGCATTGGGGAGACTGTTTGGACAACTCTTCTTCTTCTGACCAACCATTTTCTACTGAATGTTAGAGATGGTTTTGTAGAATTCCTTGATATTTCCATTTTCATGTACATGATAGTGGGAGGTATGGTTAGAACAGATATTATACTTAGCGTATAATTTCATCAATTTAGCTACTCAGATGTTTGTGTCATTATCGGTGAGGACGGTGTGAGGGACTCAAAATTGGTAGATGATGTTGTAGCTCACAATGTCAAGAATTGAATGAGCCTTGAACTCCTTGAGTAGAACTTCCTCTTCCCACTTGGAGAACAAATCTGTAGCGATTAGAATGAACCTCCACTGGAGAGCTTTCACCAGTGGATATGGTCCCACAAAATTGAGTCCCCATATCTCAAATGACCAAGAGTACTTGGTGGTGTGGAGAGGCTATGGAGGCCAGTGCATAGAGTTAGCATGAATTTGGCACGCATGGCACCTTTTAGTGAACTCGATGCAGTCATAGATCATGGAGGGCCAAAAGTACCCCAGTCTCTGGATATGATGAGATAGTTTTGGCCCAATATGATGATCCCCACATGAACTGACATGAACCTCATACATGACTTGGGAAATCTAGACTCCTTGAATGAAATGGATGACAATCCCATAAAACCCACTCTTGTAATGGATCATCTCATGACCAGGACCATCCTGGAGGGGGAACTATTATGTGTGGTGTCAAAATCACTCACGCTTGGCCTGATCTTCCGGGAGATTACTATTCTGGATATACTCGACAAAGGGAGTCTTCTAGTTAGGAATCAATTCAATGACTACATCTGGGGAGCCTGGGTGTCCAGACGTAGAGGCACCAGCTATAAGGTGGCTTAACTATGGGATGTCACTGTTAAATGGAGTGATGGGAGTAATGACACTCATTTGTGCCATGTGGATAATCAGATCATTCTTTTTGGGCTCTATAGGAAATGTAGCTAGGCTAGCTATGGCATCAGCTCCACCATTCTAGGATCGAGGGACATGAGTATGTTTTGGCCGAGTTGGGAATTGGCCCATTAGCTGGAGTGCATGCTCCAATAATGGTACAAGCTCTATATTTTTGATGACATAGTCACCATTGATATGCTAGATGACTATTTCGAAGTCCCCATTCATAGGAAAGCGAAGCAAATCTATCTCGAGGGATAGCTCGATGTCGGTAATGATTTCCTAGTACCCCGCCTCATTGTTGGGGTAGCCTTCTGACAATAAGAATGAATATGGCAGAATGGCATGTGCTGGGGAAATGAAGACAATACCCAATCCTACATTGTTGAGATTGGGGCCATTGTGCCTTCTGCCGGTTGGGCTCCAGGAAGCACCATCAAAGTGTATTTTCTAGAACAACATGGCTTGGTCCACCGACAGAATCACTTCATTGGGGGAAATCGAGATCCAGGGACTGATCCACATGATATCGATGGGTAGCAAGGAATTCTTCCAATGATTTCCAGTTAATAAACTTCTGAGGCTCAAACCTGATGTCGAAATGCTGAAGGATTACTCCCCACTGAGAGAGATGACCTATCTACATGGGGCGGTTCAAGATGTTCTTCAGGGGATCTACTCAGGACACCAGTTGTACCTCATGATGCTAGAGGTAATACCACAATTTCAATACTAAAAATATCTGCGTGCGGCAGCTCCTCTCTATAAGGGGTTATCTGGTCTCCACCTCAAGAAGCATGCGAATGAGATAGTAAATATTTTTCGATGTCCCCTTGTTGTTTTTTTGGGCGAGAAGGGATCCAGGAGACCATTATTGGGAGATCACTAAAAGGACCAGCAACTTTCTTGAGATGGGTGGAATTAAGATTAGATGCTGGTGCAGACACTGCTTGATCTCCTTGAAAGAAGTCTCACACTCTTCATCCCACTAATAGATGGTGCCTTTCTTCATGAGCCTATAAAAGGTATTAGACTTCCTTGCCAAATTCGCGATGAATTGGAGTATGTAAGACAAGTGGCCATGGACGCCTTGATGATCCCGAATATTTCTTGGGGGAGTCATCTAGTTAATTGCCCTAATCTTTTCTGGGTCAATCTCAATGCCCCTATATCTGAAAACGAATCCAAGAAACTTTCTAGAGGTGACCCCAAAGGCGCACATCAATTGATTCATCTTCAAGTGGTGGAACAGAGGATGCCAGAAACTCTCTCAATGTATTTGAGATGATCCGGATGCTTGTGAGATTTTACCACCATGTCATCCACGCAACATTCCACAAATGTTCCAGGGATTGTCTTAAATATGTGATGGACTTCTCACTGATAGGTGGAACCCTAATTATATAATCTGAAGGGCATGAATTGGTAACCGAAATTTCCTTGTGGTGCACTGAAGGCTATAGAATCCTCATCATCGGGATCCATTAAGATCGGGTCATACTTGGATTACCCATCCATGAAGGATAGGGCTTGGAACGCAGCTGAAGCGTCGAACAAAATTACCGAAACAGGAAGGGGAAAATCATACTTCGGACACTGACGGCTGAGATCCTAGAAGTCGATGCAGACTATGATCTGTCTGTTCATCTTCCTAACCAGTACAATGTTGGCTATAAATTTGGGATACTGGACCTTTTTAATGATATTGGATCTGCTGAGCTTATATACTTATGCCTCAAACATCGCACCGTGAGAAGGGTGCATCATCTTGGGAGGCTTCTTGAACCCGTGGTGATTTTCCAAAAGACCGAGGCGGTGGATGGATACCTAAGGATCTAGTCCTGGAGATTCATTATAACTCTGGGATAATACATTGTGGGTTTTTAAGGAAGTCTATGTACTATTGTTGCTTCTGAAGGGGCATAGCGACACTGATGAGTGTGGGCTTTGTGTCTGCCTCGCAAATGAGGTTCACCTATACAAATTCATCGGTAGTGGAAGAGAAACCCTCTTCAATGGCGGAGAGAGAATCCTCTAAATCCTATTCATCCTTTATAGAGGGGGTATCCTCAGTGGTAGGAGTCTCCTCTAAGTTGACATATCCCGATGAGAGGTTGATACCTGCCTGAGTGGTCATGGACACTGCATCGGGGGACTCCTGCGCTGCCGCAACCATATTGATGAAGGTTGTTGATCTGATCCCATCTGGTCTTCAGATCAAGGAGATATTCTAGATGATATCGAAGAAATAGTGGTTCATTTTCATGAGCCAATTTATCCCAGCCTGGTGTAACAAGAATGTATGATGGATTTTCATTTCCATGGGGCGGACATCCTGATACCTTATGAGAGTAGGAGGCTCCAGGATCACCTGAGTCTGATTTGTATAAGAGTACGAGGTGATCATCCATCATAGCCTAGACTTGTAAATGTATTCCCTCCTCGTCCCAGAAACAACGAAGAATTGTCCCATGTCCGGGGTTGTAGCCTCCAATTGGTGTCTTAAAAAGACATAGGCATCATCTAGATCTGTCCAAAGGTTTGTTGCAGCTGTGGCATGCTCGACCATGTTAGTCAGAATCTGCATGTCCTTGATCTTATAATAGTCGGCATCTAGATAGTGGGCTTCAAAAGAGTGAAAGGTATATGCATCACCTTGATGCATTCCCACTCAACCATTAATGGAGTACTTGAGGCACTGATGATATGATGAAGGGACTGTCACATCCAGGTGGAGCCATGGCCTTCCCATCATCGAATTGTACACAGTGTCCTGGGATATAACCATAAACTCAATTTTGGAAATTAGACCACTGAACGGGGTCTTCAAACAGATCTTCTCTAATGGGGTCTACAATGTCATGTCATAACCTTCGATTCTATGATCAGAGGGAGTCAGAACAACAACAGACAATCCCATGTTTCGCAATGTCCGAGTCGATATTAGGTTCATTCTAGATCCCATGTCGAAAAGACAGCGACGAACCTCCACACCATTGAACTGGACAGTGATGTAATGTTGGTGAATGTTCCCCTATATGGGAGAACCTTCAGCTTCTCTAGAGAATGAGAAAATGGACTGGCATTCATCATTCTCTACCACCTCAACATGGAAGGCTTCTGCGGCTGCAACCTCCATCTCAAATGGGAGGGGGCTTCTTAAAGCCTCAGCAAGGGCCTCACCCATATCTGATGATTGGGGAAGCTCCTCAAGGATAAAGAGATTTTCTAGAATATTTTAAAGACTCTTGAGGACATCATAGTTCAATACCAGTCATGATCTTATGCTTACATAATATCGCTCTATGACATGAGGTATGGTGGGACCTGCCGACTGGATCGACGACCGACTACTGGAAGGAATATCCCGCTGCTCACGAGTAAAAACCTATGGAGTGACCACTAAATGAGGTCCTGATGACTGAGGTCGTTCTAGAGAAAAGAATGTATAATCAAGACATAGTCAAGGTGGCACTACCTGATCCAACAACACAAATGGCGGTGAAGGATGATCAGATGCCACCAGATGAGAAGGTTGCATGTGCTGAGATCTATGTTGAGCCTGTTTCCATGTTTCGGTCATGTGCATAGCCTAGATGGATGTACAAACCGAGGAACTCTGACGGCCCATAGTTCCATGACTCCATCGACACTGAGGATTGTTGGGGACGTTGGGAAGATCGGCCTAGCGGTCCTCCTCGGCAGGAATCATGCAGGGGTTTACTTGCTCTATGGTATTAATTGAGGCATACCATGGACTATCACATAAAGAGTCGTACATTACTAGATGGATTATGGTAGAATCCCCATATCCAGGGGCATCAAATCACCGAGAGTATGGGATGAAGATGGCATTGGAGGGGGACTTGGCTTTACCTTACCCGGCCGGTGTTTTCTCTTCTGGGAAGAGGACGACTGAGACAATGATGCGGAAGTTGATGTGGCTTCTGAAGGCTCTGGACGATTCAAGCGTTCACGTATAGCACCATGGGAATGGGTAACTTTTTTTTTGATCCATACAGTCAACATACTTCTGGGACCCATGATTAAAAACGTGATGCCAGTCGCCTTCGTTGTCACTACTGTTGTCTGACCTCATGAAGTCACATGCCACTTGTGCCAGAGCTGGTCCTAACTGAACTATGTTGTTATCAACCTAGTCTTGAAGCCAGAATATAAACACCTTACACTATTTGATGGTGTTCCCTAGGATCGTGTGATAGGGGTAGTAATTAAGACGATTAGGGAGGTTTGCATCTTATGGCCTCCTACTCCCAGGAAGACATAAAATCCCCTGCTCCAAGGCAATGCAGAAGTAACTAGGGACCTAAAGCTCGTTGAACAAGTAGGTTGAGTTCCTCATGTCTGGAATTGGGGCCTTGGATCTTGACCCTTAAGAGTGGCAGGACGAGCCTATCAAGGAGGTGGAGCATGGTTATCTCACTTGGGTGGTGGAGGCACATTTCGCGGGGGGGCACCTGCCGATTGTGAGTTGAGCGCTACTGGGATGGAGGCTACGCCTGAGGTGGAGGGCCTCTGTGGGGATGTGGAGGTTTCTCCACTGGTAACAACTCTAGTTTTATGGGGGCCTCTATTTGAGCCTCTATGGCGGGATCAGCCCTAGCGGCCCTTCTTGCAGGGGTTGAAATAGGAGAATGGAATTCTTGGATGACATGTTTCAAGGCTTCTTCAAGGATCTAGGCCTTATCATAGAAGTCTAGAAATCCCCTGGGATAGTTCTAGGTGATCAAATAGGGGACTAGTTCCATCTTGACACTGCCTACGCACATTGTCAGCAATTTTTATAGAGTCAGAAGCATCTCAAGAGATTATGTGAGCCCTTTCCACTAGGTGAAAAAGTCTGCCATGGATTCATCGGGGATCTGCTTTCACATGAAGAGTTCTGCAATACTTTCATTCCGAGTGGTGGAAATAAGCTCGTAGAATAATTTCTTATGGAGGTCCTCCTAACTGTCTACTAATCCAATGGGGAGCTGGATGTACCAGACGAACGTCGGCCCTTCCAAAGTCTATATGAAACACCGCAGTTTGAAGGCTCCCTACTACACTGGAGTTCCAATCATGGATCAACACCTTGATATAATGTGGGTCAGGTGCTGTAGTGGGTCCCCTGTCCAGTTGAATGGAGAGAAGTTGGTATTCCCAAAACATGGGTGTACGAGCCTGTCCTCCACCCATGTTGGGTATGGTTTTCCATTAGGCGAGATTTCCACCTATCAAGTCTCTAAAGCATTAAGGTGGGTGATGAGTGCTGCCATTGGATCATCTGGGTGGGGATTCTTGTCTTGACGGGGATCCCTGACCACCATTACTTTGGCCGGTTATTCATAATAAGCAGGCACAGTGGCTCATGGAGCGGTTGGTGGAACAAACTATTGAGCAACTAGGGGATCTTGAGCATGTCATGAGGATTGTCACACCATTTAGGAGGATTTGGAGACACATACCATGACCTTTTTTCATATGTTCTAGCCTCAACATTTTCTGCATGGGCAGGATAGTCAGGGTCACCTAGGGGTTGTTCACCAAGGGGAAGTTTTGCCTGCCCCTACTGCCCCGTCCAAGGATCACCGAAGTCTTGGTGTCACTCCACAAAACAATTACCAAGTAGGTCATCGACCATCATCATGTGTTTGGAATGTTTCTGACACAACACAGCTTTTTTGGGATCATCTTTTGCATTCTATAGTGAGCCAAATGGGTCCAAGGGTTTGACAGCTCCAAAGAGTTCCTTCCCCTTGTTGGGATTCTGGATGAGGACTAGTGCCTCAGTGGGCATGGGAAGACCCAGTAGATTTCTCTATTGGAGACTAACTCTTCCCAAAGGATCCAATATCTATGGCACTTTCTTAGGGTGTAAGTACCCATCAATGATATCCAGATAATTTTATCCCTCTGATAGGTCAACCAAGATTACCACGACCCTACCTAGAGGCATATCCTAAATGTATCCTGGAAAATCGGGCTAGCTCTAGATGGAACAGAAATGGTGGGCCATGTACTACCCCTAACCACATATTTTCACATTTGGAGAAGCCTCCTTTATTATCCTGTGGATCACATTAAAGCTCCGAACACATCATTTTTGGAGGGTTTTATGGCATCTTGATGACTCAGGGCATTGGGCCATATGGAGTGTGGAAAATCGACCAAATGGAATTGTTGGATGATATCTTTGAAATACGCCTAACTCTTGGGGTAGGCCACTTGTCGATGTAGATGGTGGAAATGATTCTTCTAGAGGGTCTAGAGAGACCAACCATCCTCTTCCTGGGTGAGTGATTCTGGTGCCATAAAATTTGGCATACAACTAGCCATAAAATATTTGGGAAATGGTCCGTTGTGAGGATATCCCACAAGCTCCATGGTCCAGATATAGTGTCTGGACCTTCATTTCTCCACTCATATACTATAGGTGGACGGGGAATCGGCAGTGGTACTGATGTAGACTACTAAGATGGCAGGCTGGCTGGGGGATAATACGGCGAGCGAGTCGACAAACCACCACATCTCAGTCTATCCTCCGAAGAGTGTAGTGACAAAGCCACCACATCACGGTTAGATGGGCTAGCGAAAACATTTTTTGGCATAGGGACTATGACTGCTGGTAGTGGATACACTAATTCTCATCTTCCACTAGTCCCCAAAATAGCTCTTTGTGATCTCTTGTTGAGGTAGAGAGAGCTTTTGGTGATGATGGTGGCAATTGCACAGTCGTAACCTGTAGAGTTTCCAAATATTTGTCCTCCTGGACATTCCTGCAGAGGGATGTGAGAATCTGATGGACTTACCATTCTATTACAATGAGGTTGATGTGCCTTGTTTTTACTCTGACCCATGACATGGAGGAACCAGGTGAGGGTTCCAATGTTGAATCATTATCTACTACATAATCTGAGAAGAAAACCGGTTTGATCTCAGTAAGAATCTTCCTAAAATTATTTTTATGGAAGAGACAACCCACCCTACTTAAAACGACCCATACTTTACATACATTGTTATTACTTCAAAATTGTAGCATACTTATTTCAACATATAACAAAACTATGAAAGGACCGTCTAGGTATAGTGTATTTAGAAACTGGGAAACATAAAAAACTGTTTCATAAGGCATCTACGTTGTCTCCCATTTATTTCATCATATCTATAGTCCCTTTTGGGCATATCTTACTTAATACCCTTCTTCCTGACTTGGGGAAAGAAAACAGACAAAAGGGTGAGCTCAAATGCTCATTAAGGGTAAACAAAAGAAATACCAATCACATCGAAATAAAAACATAACATTTTGGAAATCTTACCCTGCAAAAGAGATCATAATTTCATAACATGGGATAAATCATGGTAGTGAAATGTAATCCCAATAATCATAACATAAAACATGAAACTTTGTGGAATGCACAAATAATCATAGAGAATCATTTCTTATTAGTCAAGACTCATTTCCAATACTATCTTAGTGGACAAAGTCCATTTCTGAACCGAGTTCACTCCTCATTTCAGTCTTGTTTTACTAAACCGGTTTAACCTGCCGTTCCAGCCATGTCTATCTCTTGAGATATAAAATCTTTAACCAATGCATTGGAGGGATATATAGGTCCCACACATCTCATAATGATACCATTCTTATGTGTGCCACAAAATCATAAATCATACATCATCGCATAACCCATGTAGTAAAAATGGGATTCTTAAACAACATCACATCATAAAACAATTCATATAAAATAAAGGAATTCATAAAAATAATTCCATCACAACATAATCAAATCAATGTAATAATAGGGATACAAACAGAACCCTGTATTATCTTAGATGGAAAATAATTTTGATAAAGCACTTGAACTCCATTCTTGAGGAAAATATCCTTTCTACTTCAAAAACATTTTCCTTTCTTTAACATGTCATACAATTTTAAAATAAAAGAAGTTGATTAAAAATAATCTTGAAAACTTTTAAAGGAAGCTTCTTGGAAATAATGTTTTAAAAATCCATTCATGTCGTATAAGTTAAAAACATTTTCTCCAACTTTTGTCAGAAAAGTCAAAAAGTACCTCGTACGAAAAACGACAAAAGATTCCTTTCATATCTTGTACTAAAAACTCACCGAAGGGTAAAATTAGAATTAAATAATTGTAGGTGGATGTAACAATATTACATATTGAGGAAACATGGATGTGGATGATAAAATACACCCCAGTAAATTTTAAAGTATAAACAATCTCGGATAAAAATGTGATTGTGATATTTCCCTTGCCTTAGGTCCGATTTGCTTTGTAAGTGTACGAAACTCCTTTATAATGATTTAAATAATGTTATTGACTTATCTAGAATCATAAATATTGTTATTATATCATATATGGTCATATTTTAGCTTCTTAGTAGTAATATTTCATTGCTACTTGTTATTCGGGTGTTTATGACTGTTTGTTCCTGTGCGTGTTTTGTCGAATAAATTCTTATTTTTCTCTTTAGGTTATAGATACATCATTTCTAGAATGTTATTAATGTACTATATATCATATTTATTCATTCAATTCATTTATATAATCATTATTCAATGAAGATCATGTAGAACGAATCACATCACATCGTGGAGACGGTATTCCGTACGTACGCACGAGCAATGATATCATTCCCATGATCGTGGAATTGTATTGGAGTGTATGTATTCTATTTCAGAATCAATATAACTTTAAAATAATAATATATAGTTATTATTTAAAAAATTATACCCATCCAAGTAAGGTGGTGGTGGAAAATAGATTACACCACGACGTGGAGACGGTATTCCGTACGTACGCACGCGCGGTGATTTCTTTTTCTGTAGGATGGATAGATGGTGAAATAGGGTTGTTTCATACTTATAATAACATATAAGTATATGAGTGATACTGATGTCATTACTTCATAATGAAACAACTAAAGAAGAAGAAGTTGAAGAAGAAATAATTTGGAAAGGATCGGTAATGGATATTACCTCTTTTTTGACGCGCCTCTTCTTAACCTCCTCTTAGGGAACTAGGGTTGGTCTTTGAAGAAGACCAGAACCTCTAGGATGATTCTAGGGACGTGAAGATGAGAAAGTGGCAGGGTTTGGCTGAGATTGAAGGCTCAAATTGGTGTGATTATGAGAGGGAGGAAGTGCCCTTTTATAAGGGAGGAGAGGGGTACCTTTTGAATTATAGGAAATATTAGTTTATATTAAATCCCAACCCCACATAAAAACATCCTAAATGACTCATATGCGAATATTTGTTGTGATAGGGTTGTAATAGCATCAACCAATAAAATTTAGACATGTTAGGAATTTATTTTAAACACTATCAACATGATTTATCCTTATTTATCAATTTAATTTTATTTGTGGTAATAATATTCTAAATTTTAAATTATTATAAATAATTAAATATGTGTTGTGAATTTTCCATAATTTGACACATTATGACATTTTCGACCATATAAATTTTAATTTATTATTTTTAAATATTTTTTTTGATTTTTAGACAATTTTATAATATGTTATTTTTGTAAAATAACAATATTGTCAATTTTGACACTATTCATTAATTTGAATTTTAATAACATATATACAGAAGATATGATCAAACTAAAAGCATTAATAGATTTATTAAATGTCATATGTATCTAGAAAATTAGTGTAGCACATTAAATAGTTCATATAATATTTATTTTAATATTTTTAAAACAATTTATTTGATATTTTAATTAATAAAATAATTTCAACATCACTATTGTGTCATAATTAATGATAATTATTTAATCCCTAAAAATAATAAATAAATTTATATGATTTAGATAATTGTATTATATTTCTGGAGACAATTCATGTTCGAAGTTTCATTAAGTTTATCACCAAATTAAAATTATTATACTTATAAGATTTAAGAAAGTGAAATGTTGTCACATTCTTTGGTTTTAATAATAATTAAATTATTTTCATGGAAAAAAGTCTATTAAATGAATCTAATCCGACCCTTAGGTGATATGAGTCGACTTTTAGTCATCCAATAGGATTTTGGCAGGTGTTAAGGTAATTTTATTATCTTATATTTACCCTTAATTACCCGATTTACCTTTAACTATGGTAAATAAAATTTACAGTGGTTACTATTCATAATGTCTAAAAATAAAAAGTTGCCTATTAACATAATTTAGACCCACTGATTCTGAATATGGAATCCATTTTTCAAAATTCAAAACATATAAGTTGCAGTAATTAATTTAAAATAAATCTCGTTGTTAAGAAAATGGGTTTTAGAAGTTAAAACATTGCCAAAGATTGAAATGTTTTTACCTATTAATTCAATGTAAAATTAATACTAATGACATAAATTATATTAAATGGTAAAAATATATTCTATCAATACTTCAAAACCCTTCAATATTATAATTTAACCATATAAATTATCTCAATGAAAAAAGTTGTTTTTAATTAAAAATCAGCGTATTTTTACTATTCATAAAAATATGAAAGTTATCAGAAAAATATCAAAAATTTATCCAAAGTAAATTTTTATATCCTCATTCAAAATAAGTGTTTTATTTTTACAAATAGAACTTATAAATGTGTCAAAAACTAGATTTAATGTGGGTGCACCATCAAAAGGGGGGAAAACTGCATTTTTCTTAAATACTTATTTTACCCCAAAAAATTTATTTTGTTCCCTTACCATGTTCTAGAAAATGTGTATGATGAATAATAATGTTGTAAAATTTAAAATTCAGTTATTACTATTCATAACTTCTAGTTTATAATATTATAATAATATATCATTGTTTAGTGGAACACGGTATTGCGTACTACACACGCTATTGAGGAAGGTCGCGATTGCGTGTAGCGAAAGATTCCTTTGATGATTTATATAACATAAAAACAAAATATTTCTCATAAAAGCCTTGGGTGTTACATTCTACCCCCCTTAAAATGAATTTGTCCCTCGAAATTCGTCACTTTGTAACAAATAGATGAGGATACATCTCCTTCATCATATCCTCAAGCTCCCATGTAGCTTCTTCTAATTGGTGGTTCCTCCATAAAACTTTCACCAAGCGAGTGGTCTTGTTTCGTAGGACTTTTTCGCTATGATCCAGAATCTCTATCGGTTGTTCTTCATAAGAAAGGTCTTGCTCCAGTGGTACAACTTCCGAGCTGAGTACATGTGAAGGATCAGGAATGTACTTTCTTAGGAGAGATACATGGAACACATCGTGAACTTGAGAGAGATTCGGTGGAAGAACCAATCGGTAAGCTACCATCCCAACGTGATCCAATATTTCGAAAGGACCGATATATCTAGGGCTCAACTTCCCCTTATTTCCAAATCTCATGACCCTCTTCCAGGAAGATATTCGTAAGAACACTTTATCACCCACTTCAAACTCTAGGTCTTATCTTCAGTAGTCCGCATAACTTTTCTGTCGACTCTGAGCTGCTCTTATGTGTTGTTGAATAGATCAGACCATTTCTGCCATCTCATCAACAATAATAGGTCCTAATAGATTTCTTTCCCCAACTTCATCCCAGTAAGTTGGATTCCTGCATTTCATTCCATATAGAGCTTCCTATGGAGCCATCTGAATACTAGAGTGAAAGCTATTATTATAAAAAAATTCCACCAAAGGTAGGTGTTGATCCCAATAACCTTTGAAATCTATAGAGTAAGCTCTCAACATATCTTCTAGAGTTTGAAATGTCCTCTCAGACTGTCCGTCTGTCTGAGGATGATAAGCAGTGCTGAAACTCAACTCTGTATCCAGAGTATGCTGAAGACTTCGCCAGAAGTTTGAGGTAAACCATGGATCTCGATCAGATATAATAGAAAGTGGTACTCCATGCAGTCATACCACTTCTTTTAGATATATCCTGGCAAGCTAATCCAGAGAGAAATCATCTCTAATAACGATGAAGTGTGCCGAATTTGTAAGACGATCAACTATGACCTAGAGAGCATTATTGCCTTTGGATGTTTTAGGAAGTCCTATGACAAAGTCCATAGTGATGTTTTCCCATTTCCATTCGGGTATGGGTAATGGTTGTAACATCCCGTTAGACTTCTGTCTCTCAGCTTTAACTTGCAGACAAACCAAGCATCGAGAGACATATTCAGCAACATCTCTTTTCATGCCATCCCACCAGAAGTACTCTTTCAGGTCCCTGTACATCTTCGTGCTTCCAGGATGAATAGAGAATGAAGAACTATGAGCCTCATCCCGCAGCACTTTATTTAATTATGGGATGGGTAGAACACAAACCCGATTCTTGAACTTTATTATCCTATCACAATAAAGGTTGAATTCAGGAACATTTCTCACATTATTTTGTAATTCTACATCTTCTTTCTGTGCCTCTTTAATCTTCACATGTATAGATGGTTGAACATTCATTTGAGAAAGATACGATTTCCCCCCTTCCATTATAATTCCAAGATCTATCCTTTGTAAATCCATAAATATTGGATCTTTAGTGATCCTCATCATGGATAAAATGTCATGGTCTTGTTGACTTAATGCATATTCCACCTTGTTTGCTTTCCCAGGGTGGTAATGGATTGAGCAGTCGTAATCCTTAATCAGCTCCAACCATCTTATTTGGTGCATATTCAGATCCTTTTGTGTGAAAATATACTTTAAACCTTTATGATCAGTATAAATATCACACCTTTCACCATAAAGGTAATGCCTCCAAATCTTTAATGCAAACATTACCGCAGCTAACTCCAAATAATGAGTTTGGTAATTTTTCTCATGGATTTTCAACTGTCGTGAGGCATAAGCTATCGCCATATAATTTTTCATAAGAACAAATCCTAGTCCCTTGTTGGATGTATCACTGTAGATCACAAACCTTTCTCCACTATAAGGAAGTGTGAGTACAGTTGCACTGGATATACTTATTTTCAACTCCTTGAAATTCTCTTCACATTCGTCCGTCCACATGAACTTAACTCCTTTTCAAGTCAACCTGGTGAGTGGATTAGATAACCGTGAAAAATCATTCACAAAACGTCGATAATATCCAGCCAAACCAAGAAAACTTCGAATCTCAGTTACTGTTTTTGGTCTCGACTATCTTTCAATAACCTCTGTTTTTGCTGGATCCACAGATATCCCCTTTTTTGAGATTATGAGACCAAAAAATGAAACTCTTTGAAGCCAAAATTCGCACTTGGTAAATTTGGCATAAAGCTTCACCTTTCTCAGGGTCTTCAATATAATTCTTAAGTGATCATCATGTTCTTCTTTTCTCTTTGAATATACAATAATATCATCTATAAAGACTACCACAAACTGATCAAGATAGTCTCTAAAAACTCTATTCATCAGATCCATGAAGATAGCAGGGGAATTAGTAAGACCAAATGGCATAACTATAAATTCAGTGTCCATACCTTGTATGGAAAGTCGTCTTTGGTATATCATCCCTTTTGACCCTTAATTGGTGATACCCTGAACAAAGATCAATCTTGGAAAAGTATTGAGCTCCTCGTAGTTGGTCAAATAAGTCATCAATGCATGGGAGAGGATATTTTTTCTTGATAGTGATCTTGTTATGTTCTCGATAATCAATGTAGAGTCTCATTGATCCATCTTTCTTCATAACAAACAGAACAGGTGCTCCCCAAGGTGATGCACTAGAGCATATGAATCCCTTATCAAGATTCTCTTGGAGTTGCTTCTTCAATTCCTGCAACTCAATTGGGGACATTCTATAAGGTGTCTTTGAAATAGGCAAAGCACCCGGTACGAGTTCTATTGAAAACTCAACTTCATGATTTGGTGGAAGACCCGGCAATTCCTCCAGAAAGACATCAGCAAACTCCCGTACAATGTGAATATTCTTAATTTTGAGTTTCTCACCAACCATTTGCGATAAATAACCTTCATTAAGTGGAATCAAGACCCATAAGATGGAAGAAATTTCAACTGGAAGGTTATATTCATCCTTGCATCGATAGACGATCATAGATTGATATGGAATATGAAATGTGACTTCCCTTCTTTGAAATTTGATATGAGCTCCATATAAATAAAGACAATCCATGCCATGAATCACATCAAATTCCACTATATAAGGATCACAAGATTTGCAAGAAGCACTTTCCCATAATCATCAATCAGAGAGGAATTATAAACTTTTGATGCGACTGTTGTGCCATTAGGGGTTGTCATAGCTAACTCAACATCTAATTGTTGAGTTAATACGGTGATATCCATGGAAAATTCTTCAGAAATAAAGGAGTGGGTGGATCCATAATCACATAAAACATTTTCTACTTTAGAGTGGATGGTAAGTGTATCTTTCACCACATCGTTATCGTACTCCACATCGCTGATAGAAATTTCATGTGACTTTCCTTTGTCTTTAGCCTTAAGAGTTTATTGACGTCGACCATCATCATCAACCCTTGGATTTTGGCATTGATTGGAATAATTCCCCATCTCCTTGCACTTAAAACATTGAAGTGTAGTAGGTTAATTATGTGTGTCCCTTCCTTTGTTTGCATCATTAGACATCTTCTTCCCATCATTGAGGCATTCAAATGCCCGATGACCTTCCTTTCCACATTTGAAACATTTACTTGTCCCTTTAAGGAAACTCCCTCAATGTTTCTTTCCACACTTTGAGCATAAAGGAAAGATAATCTTCTTTTCAGTGTGCTCTTTAGATTTTCCTTTGAATTCCATTTTCCACTTCTTATCAAACCCATATGACTGATGGGTTACTCCAATCTCCATCTCGACTTTGAGAGCACATCAAACGATTTCCTCGTAGCTATTTATGTCCCTTACGGCTAACGCCTTTCGATGACTTGGTTTTAAGCCTCTAAAGAATCGATCGATATTACTCTCAGGTTGGATAATAATACTAGAAGCGTACCTTGCATGTCTTGTAAAATTTCCTTCATAGGTACCGACAGATTCATCATCCTTTTTCTTCAGTTCACGAAACTCTTTCTCCATCATTGTTTGGAGAATACAAGGAAAGTACTTATTGAAAAATAAGTTCTTGGACTCGTCCCATTCCATGGACTCAATTTCATCCCTTTGCCTCGTATTCTTAATAAGATTCCTCAATTGATCAGCATCTCCTTCCAAATGATACACTGCTAGGATAACTTTATCATGTTCAGAACATTGAAGAACTGAAAATATCTTTTCAGTAGTACTGATCCATTGTTCAGCAACTAATGGATCAGTAGACCCGTTGAAAGAATGTGGACGCTGCCTCATGAAGGATTAAATAGAATTTTGCTCCTTCCTTTTCTCATTTGGAAGTCCTTCATGATTCATAGCTTGAGAAAGTTGTGTGAGCATGGCTATAAGATTTTGCATTCCTGCTCCCATAACATTTGGTTGCTCAGGGGGACAATCATTGCATTGCCCGTCGCATTCCGCATTAACACGGTTCTTTCGGGTTCCAGCCATTGACTAAAACCATGAATAGTAGTGTGAGAAACACTAATTATAATAGCAAAAACACACAATCAAGGATAAAATTTCACTTTTAAGGTATTATCCTAGGTTATTCATTGTCATTTCTAAAACACTAAGATTGTGTTCTATGCTTAGATTTTTTCATAGGGTTCTTACTAAGGCTTTCACATCCTAGTTTCCAATGGTTGACTATACCTTTCCTCTGATACCAACTATAACGACCCATACTTTACATACATTGTTATTACTTCAAAATTGAAGCATACTTATTACAACATATAACAAAACCATGAAAGGACCGTATAAGTGTAGTTTCTTTAGAAACTGGGAAACATAAACAACTGGTTCATAAAGCATCTACACTGTCTCCCATTTATTTCATCATATCTATAGTCCCTTTTTGGCATATCTTACTTAATACCCTTCTTCCTGACCTGGGGAAAGAAAACAGACAAAGGGTGAGCTCAAATGATCAGTAAGGGTAAACAAAAGAAATACCAATCACATCAAAATAAAAACATAACATTTTGGAAATCTTACCCTGCAAAAGATATCATAATTTCATAACATGGGACAAATCATGGTAGTGAAATGTAATCCCAATAATCATAACATAAAACATGAAACTTTGTGGAATGCACATAGAATAATAGATAATAATTTCTTATTAGTCAAGACTCATTTCCAAGACTATCTTAGTGGACAAAGTCCATTTCTGAACCGAGTTCACTCCTCATTTCAGTCCTGTTTTACTGAACCGGTTTAACCTGCCGTTCCAGCCATGTCTATCTCATGAGATATAAAATCTTTACCCAATGCACTGGAGGGAGATATAGGTCCCACCCATCTCATAATGATTCTATTCTTATGTGTTCCACAAAATCATAAATCATACATCATCGCATAACCCATGTAGTAAAAATTGGATTCTTAAACAACATGACATCACAAAAAAAATCATAAAAAATAAAGGAATTCATAAAAATAATTCCATCACATCATAATCAAATCAATGTAATAATAGGGATAGAAATAGAACCATATATTATCTTAGATGGAAAATAATTTTGATAAAGCACTTGAACTCCATTCTTGAGGAAAATATCCTTTCTACTTCAAAAAAATTTTCCTTTCTTTAACATGTCATACAATTTTAAACTAAAAGAAGTTGATTAAAAATAAACATGAAAACTTGTAAAGGAAGATTCTTGGAAATAATGTTTTAAAAATCCATTCATGCCGTATAAGTTAAAAAAACATTCTTCTCGTACTTTTGTCGGAAAAGTCAAAAAGTACCTCGTACGAAAAACGACAAAAGATTTATTTCATATCTTTTACTAAAAACTCACCGAAGGGTAAAATTGGATTTAAACAATTGTAGGTGGATGGAACAATATTACAAATTTGGGAAACATGTATGAGGATGATAAAATACACCCCATTAAATTTCAATGTATAAACAATCTCGGATAAAAATGTGATTGTGATATTTCCCTTACCTTAGGCCCGATTTGCTTCGAAAGTGTCTGAACCTCTTGTATAATGATTTAAATAATTTTATTGACTTATTCCCGAATCATAATTATTTTTATGATATCATATATGGTCATATTCTTAGCTTCATAGTAGTAATATTTCATTTCTACTTGTTATTCGGGTGTTTATAACTTTTTGTTCTTATTCGTGTTTTGTCGAATAAATTATTATTCTTCTATTTTGGTTATAGATACATCATTTCCAGAATGGTATTAATGTTCTATATATCATATTTATGCATTCAATTTATTTATATAATCATTATGCAATGAAGATCATGTAGAACGAATCACATCACATCGTGGAGATGGTATTCCGTAGGTACGCACGAGCGATGATATCGTTCCCATGATCGTGAAATTGTATTGGAGTGTATTTATTCTATTTCAGAATCAATATCTCTTTAAAATAATCATATATAGTTATTATTTACACCATTATAACCATCCATGTAATGTGGTGGTGGAAAATAGATTACACCAAGGCGTGGAGACGGTATTCCGTACATACGCATGCGCGGTGATTTCGTTTTCCATAGGATGGATAGATGGTGAAATAGGGTAGTTTCATACTTATACTAACTTATCAGTATATGAGTGATACTGATGTTATTACTTCATAATGAAACAACTAAAGAAGAATATGTTTAAGAAGAATGAATTTGGAAATGATCGGTAATGGATATTACCTCTTTTTTGACGCGCCTCTTCTTTAACTCCTCTTAGGGCACTAGGGTTGGCCTTTCAAGAAGACCAGAATCTCTAGGATGATTCTAGGGAGGTGGATATGAGAAAGTGGAAGGGTTTGGCCGAGCATGAAGGCTCAAATTGCTGTGAGGAGGAGAGGGAGGAGGTTCCCTTTTATAAGGGAGGAGTGGGGCACCTTTGGAAATATAAGAAATATTAGTTTATATTAAATCTCAACCCCACATAAAAACTTCTAAAATGACTCATATCCAAATATTAATTGATATATGGTTGTAATCTCATCAACCAATAAAATTTAGACATGTTAGGAATTTATTTTAAACATTATCAACTTGATTTATCCTTATTTGCCAATTTAATTTTATTTGTGGTAATAATATTCTAAATTTTAAATTATTATAAATAATTACATATGTGTGGTCAATTTTCCATAATTTGACACTTTATGAAATTTTATACCATATAAATTTTAATTTATATTTTTTAAATATTTCTGTAATTTTTAAACAATTTTATAATATGTTATTTTTATAAAATAACAATAGTGTCAATTTTGACACTATTCATTTATTTGAATTTACATAAAATATAGACAGAAGATATGTTAGAACTAAAAGTTTTAATAGATTCATAAAATGCCATATGTATCTATAAAATTAGTGTAGAACATTAAATAGTTCATGTAATATTTATTTTAATATTTTTAAAACAATTTATTTGATATTTTAATTTATAAAATAATTTCAACATCACTATTGTGTCTTAATTAATGATACTTATTTAATCCCTAAAAATACTAAATAAATTTCTATGATGTAGATAATTGTATTAGCTTTCTGGAGACTATTCATGTTTTATGTTTCATTAAGTTTATCACCAAATTAAAATTATTATACTTATAAGCTTTAAGAAACTAACTTGTTGTCACAATCTTTGGTTTTAATAACAATTAAATTATTTTCATGGAACAAAGTCTATTAAATGAATATAATCCGACCCTTAGGTGATATGGGTCGACTTTTAGTCATCCAATTAGATTTTTGCAGTTGTTAGGGTAATTTTATAATCTTATATTTACCCTTAATTACCTGATTTATCTTTAAATATGGTAAATAAAATTTACCGTAGTTACTAATCATAACGACCAAAAATAAAAAGTATCCTATTAACATAATTTGGACCCATTGATTCTGAATATGGGATCCATTTTTCAAAATTCAAAACATATAAGTTTCAGTAATTAATTTAAAATAAATCCCGTTGTTAAGAAAACGGGTTTTAGAAGTTAAAACATTGCCAAAGATTGAAATGTTTTGCCTATTAATTCAATGTGAAATTAACGCTAATGACATAAATTATATTAAATGGTAAAAATATATTCTATATATACTTTAAAACCCTTCAATATTATATTTTAACTATATAAATTATCTCAAAGGAAAAAGTTGTTTTTAATTAAAAATTAGCGTATTTTTACTATTCATAAAAATATGAAAGTTATCAGAAAAATATCAAAAATTTATCCAAAATAAATTTTTATATCCTGATTCAAAAGAAGAATCTTATATTGTAAAAATTAACTTATAAACGTTTCAAAAACAAGATTTAATGTGGGTGCGCCATCAAAAGGCGGCAAAACTGCATTTTTTTGATAAATACTTATTTTACCCAAAAAAAATTATTTTGTTCTCTTACCATGTTCTAGAAAATGTGTAAGATGAATAATAATGTTGTAAAATTTATAATTCAGTTAATACTATTCATAACGGCTAGTTTATAATATTATAATAATATATCGTTGTTTAGTGGAAATCGGTATTGCGTACTACACACGCTATCGAGGAAGGTCGCGATTGCGTGTAGCAAAAGATTCCTTTGATGATTTATATAACATAAAAACAAAATATTTCTCATAAAAGTCTCGGGTGTTACACTCCTTCCCAAATATGGTTCCTTGGGACTGGGTAGATTTATGGCATGAGGAGGTCCTTCAGCTGTACTGGTGCTGGGGCGGGGAGGACTTCCACATGAGTGAGCTGGGGTGGGAGGAGCACCTGGAAAGATATCAAAGGGAACATGAGGAGGACCTCAGTGTCCACTAGCTGATGTGTGGAGGGGACCTCTACTGTAGCTAATAGAATCATGGGTGGGACCTCCATGCCTGCATCCCTATGGAGCATCCGCATGAGGAGGGTCCTCGTTGTAGTGAAGGCGAACACGGGTAGGACCTCTGTGATGGGTGCCAAGGAAGTGAAGATGACATTCACCCCATTGATTACTGGGGCGAGGAGGGCCTTTTCTGGTTGTTTTAATGACATGGGGAATCCCCCCATAATAAATATTGACCATATGTGTAACATCACCACATCAGTGGTCCATGTCAGGAGGAATGGCCCCATACCCGATGTAATTAGCACGGGAGAGACATCCGTAATGAGTGTCACTTCTGTGGGGAGGACCCTCGTTCTGATTGAATGTATATTGGGGCAGACCTCCATTCTGAGCATAGAAGTAGGGAGTACCCTCTTTCTCCATGGTGGTGGTATGAGGAGGACCATCGTACCAGGTGTCATTGTCACGGGTCGGTCCACGGTGGGTGCTTCCTTCGCCGGCCGCCTAGAGAGTCGACCCAGCCTACCCATGGAGAAGTTGGGGCCTAGATCTGGGTCGGGTATATAAAATCCCCTACTCAGTGTACACAGAAGGATGATGATACACATAAGAGGTGCTCCGAGCTACAATAGTTGCTGATGTCGGTTCCCCTTGGTGGGCCTCCTCCTCGGCCTGCGCCCGACGCTGGCATCGGGTCAGCTAGACCGGTGTTGGTGGTGTTGGTACATAGCTTGCCTAATCTTCATCCCATGGGACTAGGTAGTGGTACTGGAGTTTCCTAGTTGGGACCCTACATGGGGGCCCCCGGAACAGGATCCCAACTGGGGCTGGCCCAGACATCCCCTACCTCATCGATTTAGGGGAGGGAGTCATCGGGACGTTCTGTAGAGAGGCTCCCAAAATGATTGTATGTTGGGATGGGGAGTAGTGGCACCCTATGTGGATATTGTGGGTGATAGTGGAGATGAGGTGCATACGCCACTAAATCATGGGGGGGACATATCCCGAGTCAGGATAATCCCCTCCTCCTCATATCGGCATACTGGGTCACTTATCACTCTTCATTGAACAAATTCATAAGGAGGGATGGGGTGTGGGTTCCTAGTAGGTGTGGGTATGGAAGCTTTCATAGTAGTATTTGAGCAACGCGGGATTTCTACGTTGGCATTGCCCCTGCCCCTACATCGGTGGGTGGGTGGTGATCGGATTTCTGGTGTAGTAGCTTCGTTCCTAAAAGAAAGGAGGTTAAAACATTAGTGCTGAAACAAAAAAACTGACGTCCAGTGCCCCAGTGCCATTCTGTCTCCCATAGCTGGTAAGAAGGATCCACACTGACAATGTCGCAGACTGGGATGTCCAACGTTTTGACTACCCCAACTTCTCATGAGATTCATTGAAGGCCCGCTATTTTCTTGGTGGGACCCAGTGATGGATAACTGGATATGATGACATGAAAATCAATTGATGTCTCAAACGCTACTGATCTACACATTGAGGAGAATAACTTCACTTCAGGTTCACCAGTTCATTTTCCAATTCTTTCGTCGGGGTGTGTGCATTAGTCTATCAAGGATGCATAGCTCTTGCCCCACATTTCCCCTTTCCAATGTAGGGTGACATATGTCCCTTATTCAGGGATGTTTTCTCCTTGATCAAAACGGGATAAAGGGGTGTCAGTTCTTCCTTCAATTGATTCCTCCTTGGAACTCATCATCTAGTTAGGGTCTCCCTTGTAGACTAAGACGTTGTCCATGAAACTCTTCCCAGTACCATGTCATACTGCACGCTAGTTAATTACACCACTTCTATCGAGACATTTCAAGGGGTCCAGTTTGGGAAGCATCCTTCAGTTAGGGGAGTAGTCACGATGGACTCCACTGGAATGTCTGGATGTTGGAACACTATCACATATGGTTTTCTTTGCCTTATTATGGGGATTCTCAAGGGATCAGAAGCCCGAGGAATCCCACATCAAATGCGTGGAATTATATGTCATAGGCATGTATCTCAGGTTTTCCTCAGCATCCCAAGTTTAACACAAGGTATAGCTCGAGTTTAACGTCTAGAGGGGACATGTCAGACTAATTGGAACACTGACTAGAGTGGGTTAGATGGGTGAAACCACTGGAGAGAACACTCATGTCTGGGATAATATGTGGTTAGTTACCTGGTTACTACTATGAGTAGTGAAGTGGAGAATTAGACTGATCTCACTGGGATGTAGTGTCCTGGGTAAGAATCAGGATGGGTGATGGAGGGTTATGATAAGTGGGTGGAGAATGAGATGGATTCGACTCAGGGGAGATGGTGACATAGTGCTTGAGCTTTTAAGAAACATCCTACGTATCCCCATGGTTGTGAATCCAGGTCTACGTAGTTCAGGATGGGGGTATAGAATTGGGGTGTGCATAGAGGATATCGACCCAGTGATATACTAGAGCATACATGTGGTTAGTAGCCTGGGTTAGTCTAATACCTCGGGGAGGACTAGGGATGTGGTTCCTAACAAAGGGGACTATAACATCTTACCTCTAGATTGGAAACACAATGGCTTACCGCTATTTGGGATTGACAAGGGCATATATCCGATCAACGTACCCAAAAGATTAACATCGGATGGGGTCACAATGGATTACTACTGGATGGGGTCATAATGACATACCATAGGACGGGGTCACAACAGTTTACCCTTGGTAGGCATCACAATGGTGTACCGCTGGATGGGGTCCCAACGGCTTACCACTGGAAGGGGTTGAACCTCATGGAGGCTTACTACGTAACATATCTTGCATATAGGGATCAAATCCCACATAGACCGAGAAGGTACAGTTTAACGTCATGTGAGATGAAAAGGGGTATACAGTTTAACATCCTACAAGACGGGGATGAACCGACATGATGAGGATTGGGACCTATGGTTGTTGGGTTTGAACCTCAGGGGGGGGGATTCCTAAATACCTTGCCTTGGAAAGGATCAAATTCCATGTAGTTAAGATGGTCTAGTGAATCAACATGAATATGGTCGGAACCAATGGTTGCTAAGACTGAACCATAGGGTGGCTTCTTACGTACCATTCCTTTGCAAGGATTAATGTCCACGTAGTTTAGAAGGTCTGGTGAACCGACGTGAATATGGTCGCGACCAACGGTTGTTGGTATTGAACCTCAGGGAGGCTTCCTACATACCTTTCCTTGGTAAGGATAAAAGAACACATAGATTAAAATGGGGTTTGGTGCATACTCCCTAGACTTCCCATAGAGGATGTCATAGTCTATGCTTCCTCTAAGCCCACATGAGTCATGCATGGTGTGAGAAACAAGAGGCACAAAAGGTTAGACTATAACATCGTGGAAGGTGAATCCATGGGAAATGTAAGGGGTCTTACATGTTGTTAGTGGCCTAAAGAGGAAACATGGTCTTACATGTGGTTAGTAGCCCAAGGAGATGGAGACTGGGAGTCACTCTAGGATGGAGCCCCATTGGAGTAAAATACCAAAGGGAGAGGGATTCAGCACCGAAGAACGATGGGCTCCATTACCTATCCCTCCTTCTGGTATTTGTCCAGAATGAAGATAGGAGGAGCAGGGATGCTTCCTCCTGCAAAAAAAGGCTAGGGCCTTACACCAAGGCGGTTTCCCTTTCCCCAAGGACAAACTCCACTCCAATAAAGGGGATCTCATTCCATGTGAAGAATTATTTAACTCCCATGGAGAAAAATGGGCATGCAGAATGTCCAAGGTAGGGAACCCCATGTACGACGCATGAGGAATGTTCACAATTTAATGTCATGCGCTGAGGACGATGGTGCTTGACAGTTTAACGTCCTACAGCTCGGACGAGGTGGGTTCACTCCGCACCCCTGGTAATTACATATATGTTATCTTCCCGACATATAAGAAGGGAAGGCATCAATAATGCTGTGGTGAGTGGTTGTTATGGAGTGATCCATTGAGGGGTCCATATTAGTGTGTCGATGAAAAGAAGAAATAGCCATTAGCGTGCCTATGCGAAGAAGAATAAGGCGAAGAAATGCAATGGGAAGAACATCCAAGGGGTCTTTAAAATCACTTCATTCAAACCTGGATGTGTACACAGGAAAAGGATTTGCGGAGCAAAGGGGCTCATAGGTAGAAGCCTCGTGAAGCTCGGGTGCTCCATGTAGTTGTGGGGATTCGCAATGGAGTGTGATTCGCGAAGTGATGTGACCTAGCCTAGGCATAGGGAATAGGTCCATATGGAAGGTGCTTCGTGAAGTGGAAATGCATTTACAGAGTACTGGTTCGTGAAGGAAGGGTACATTGCGAAGCAATTACCTGTGAAGAAATGTGCTTCGTGATGCATAGTGAACCTGCCTTAGCATGTGTGTCACATGTGCGTGGAGGGTATTTTGAGATGCATAAGTGCTCTGAGAAGACCCGAGTCCCTTTGGAGATACCCTTACATCACGGAGTAATGTGGGCTCTACTAAGGGAATCCCTATTTGAAGAGGGGATGAATTCATGCAGGGGGGACTTCACGATGAAAAAGTACATTGAAAAGCTCGTGGTTCATAGGGAAGAAATTATTTCTCCATTAGGGAGCTAAGAAGGAAAAATGTCAAATGATACATCCATTGGGAACGAGGGGAGCCCATTATTTATAGGAAAGGGGTGCTGCAAAGCAGAGATCACTCAGTGTAATGTCATGTGGCATTTTTTTGTAACCACGTGGCGGATTCACAAATGTCATAACATTTCGCGGAGCATCCCAACTTCTTGCTCCACAACAGGTTCATGATCATCAATGTGGTTCATGGAGAATCTCACATCCTTACACTAGGTGGGTTCAGGAATGACAATGGGGTTTATGGAGCATCATGCATCCTTGCTCTCTGGTGACTTCACGAATGTCAAATAGGTTCGTGGAGCATCCCATATCCTTGCTCCCTGGTAGGTTCGCAAAAATCAAATGGTTCTGCCGAGCATCTTGCATCATTGCTCTATGGTGGGTTCGTGAATGTCAAATGGGTTCGCAGAGTATCCCGCCTCCTAGCTTCACGGTGGATTCATTAAGGGGTAGCTTTGCATCAGTTGCGGGGATATGGGAGCTTCGAAAATAGGCTTCACGAGGACACTCTTAATGCTTTATGTTTTTTCTTGCTCTTCGAAAATTTTGGAGCCCACAAATACCATTATGATCAGATTTTCATCAACTCATTACAATATGACTATATTCATATCATTAAAATATGAATTTATTTATCTCATTAGGATATTACTATCTTCACCTCATTATGATCTGACTATCTTCAGCTTTCAACCAAGAATTATCCTCAACTCACCAGGATCTATCTTTTTCCTCTACTCATTATGAGTTGACTATCTTTACTTGAGTTAGTCTGATTGAATTAATTTTCAAAGTTAGTCTTACCATGTTTACATATTAGATCCCATCCAATAATTTTTCATTTTTAGAATCATTCCGATGGAATCATCATAATGGTGGAATTATCATTATGATGGAATGATGTATTTCACATTATTATGTTCTACATCTAATGATAACTCCACTAAGTAGCTCTTAAATTCTATAAACTTCATTACCTTTAAACATGAGTACATTTTATAGCTTATTCTTTTGGTACTTATGGATTTGATCTTCTATTATTGGGTTTCTAGAACTGATAAAAAAATTATGGTACAACTATTTAATAGAAAATATTTTATCCTGATATTTTTCTAGGTTTTTGAGAACTTCGGGTTTGCTAGGGCATTATATGACATTATGATACAATGTTTATAAATTTTAACCTCCTGACATTACTATATTCAATCAAATTATTCAAAACAAATATTCATTTATAAAATAAAAACATCATTCTGTCTCGGATTATGTCCAAGGAAATATTACAAAAGTCAATAGTTTTTGCCTTTAATAGTTTTGGATGTAATGATCTATATATTTGATTTATCAGTCTAAATTACTTACTCCAAGACTTCTAAATATCTAACCAATGTTGATTATGATTAATATTGAGCATCATTCTAATAGATCTATGTCAAATGGTTAGTCTGATCAATAATATTACAAAACTTTCTGGTTTCATCTTCCACACACTTTCGGTGAATGATACATCTCATTCTGAATACATAATTCTTGAGAAACCTTATTCTGATGGGCAAGGTATGATCCTGAAGAACAAATGTAACAGCCCAAGATTTTATGAAAAATATTATTTTTAATTTCACTAATGTCTTATGTTGTACGCTACACCAAAAGGAGCTTGCACAACACGCATCCTTGACTTGCCTTGCATTACATGCAATCGCGGCCTTCCTCGATAGCGTTTGTAGTACGCAATAACGAGTTTCAGTAAACAACAATATGCTATTAAAATATTATTAAAACTAGCCGTTATGAATAGTAATAACCACTTTTTGAAATTTTTTAAATTTTATTTTTCAAAATGGAATTCATTTTTGGTTTTGTAATATCGAAATTATCTTAGGGTGAAATTTTGGTGATTTTCCGATAACTTTCATATTTTGATGAATAGTGAAAATTACTAAATTTTAATTAAAAACAACTTTTTCAATAGAAATAATTAATAGTGATAAATTATTAATTTGAGTGGTTCTAAAGTATATTTAGAATATATTTTTACAATTTAATACAATTTTGGTCATTGGATATAATTTCACATTTAAACCAGACATAAACAAGTGTCAATCTTTTGATAGTTATTATCTCTTAAGAACACGCTATTTGTTTTGACGACGGGAATTAATTTTTGAATTAATTAATTCAACTAATATGTTTTTAATTTGGTAAAATAGAAATCATTTTTTAGTTCATAATATCAAATATAGTTTGGCCTAATTTTTGGAAGTTTTCTGAAAACTTTCAATTTTTGATGAATAGTGAAACCACTAAGTGGTAGTTAAAAAAACTGAATTGTTCATAAAACATAATTTTACCGCTTATATTAGTGGAATTTCAAAAATCCTAGAGACACGGTTGATTTCCGAAAGTAAAATGTGTTTCAATGAGATGAAAATAATTTTTGGGTGAATAGTAACTTTTTACTTTTTTTTACCACAGTTAAAAGTAAATACGGTAATTAAGGGTATAAATGATATTATTATTACCCTAACACATGTCCTAATTCTATTGGACAACTGTAATTCGACCAAAAACAAACTTAGGAATAAAATATGACCATTTAGGCCCACTTGTCTTAGATTAGGACATTTATTATTATTTTATTTAAAGAAGGGTTAAAAGAGTTAAAATCAAAGTTTATTTACTAAAAATTTTTAATATGGGGTTATACATAAGATAAATTCGACTAAAAATATTAATTAGTAAGATAAAAATATTTCCTACATAATTGTATTTTATTTGTAATTTTTAGACACCAAATAAGTTAATTTATTTATGACACAACGATGATGGAGTAATTATCTTATTAATGATATATTGACATAATTGATGTTATAAATACCTAAATAAATATAATTTGAGACTTTTTATGATTTCCACTAATTTTATAGGTTAATATGACATTTTTTTATTGATTTAATTAACTTTTTTCGAACTTATCATTCTGTTATGATTTTTACAAAAATCATTTACTAAATAGTGTCAAAATTGACATAAAATTGTTTTTAAAACAAATATTATATTATTAATTGTTATTTTATTCCTAAAAATCTAAGGTTCGGACAAATGACTTATATAAGGTTATATATATTAATAATAAACAACTTGGGGTTCGTTTGGCTTCTTATAGTATGTTTATTAACCTTATAGTGTAAGAACACAAGAAGACACGGTAAAAGTAAAATTATTTAACTTAATGTTAAATCTAAATGATAAGGTTAAAATAGGAACCTAAACTTGTCTAAATTCTATTCGATGAGAGTATTTCGACCCATACCCACCTTATCCTCGAAATAAATCAATTTGGAGCTATTTAAAACCGAACTTGACTTTATAATAAAATAATATTTTTAGTTTTTCCGAAGGAGCCCCTCTCCACCCTTATAAAAGGGCATCTCCTCCCTCTCTTACTCACACATCATTGAGCCTTCATGCTCGGCCAAACCCTTCCAAATTCTCTTCTCCACTTCCCTAGAAACATCCTAGAGGTTCTGGTATTCTTCAAAGACCCATTTTAGTGCCCTAAAAGGAGGTCTCAAAGAAGCACTTCAAAGAAGAGGTAATGTCCGTTACCGATTATTTCATCTTTATTTCTTCTTCCACTTATTCTCCGTAGGTTGTTTCATTATGAAGTAATAACATCAATATCACTTATATACGGATATGTTATTATAAGTATGAAACAACCCTATTTCACCATCTATCCATCCTACGGAAAAAGAAATCACCGCGCGTGCGTACGTACAGAATACCGTCACCACGCCGTGGTGTAATCTATTTTCCACCACCACCTTACATGGATGGGTATAATGGTGTAAATAATAACTATACATAGTTATTAGAACATCATATTGATTCTGATATATTGTATCATCCACTCCAATTCAATTCAAGAATTATGGAAATGATATCATCACTCGTGCGTACGTACGGACTACCGTCTCCACGACGCGATGAGATTCATTCTCCATGTTAACCATTTAAGAATGATTATAAAGTATATATAAGAAATAATAATGAAATATATGACATTATAAAGCTACTGGATTTATGTTTATATATATGTATTTCATCTACTTAATTCCACTCAATTCAATAACGAAAAGAAAACAGCGTTCATGCGTACGTACGGCCTACCGTCTCCATGAACGGTGTATTTCTTTCCATTTATCAATCCATTATATATATGTATATTCTGAATATATATTATATATAAATCATGTTTTATATTTTATAATTAATTAATAATGATCTAAGTAATCATATGAATAATTACAAGTTAAAACACGAACGACAAATGAGACGATTTTACCCAAAACGTTACTTTAACATGAATTTACAAAAGAACGGGTAATATAAAGTCATAAGTGAACCATATATGATATAATAACAATGAACATGATTCTGTAATAAGTCAATGACATTATTTAAATCATTATACAGGAGGTTCGGACACTTACGAAGCAAATCAGACCTAAGGTAAGGGAAATGTCACAATCTCATTTTTATCCGAGATTGTTTATACTTTAGAATTTACTGGGGTGTATTTTATCATCCACATCCATGTTTACTCAATATATAATATTATTTCCATTCACCTACAACTATTTAAATCCAATTTTACCCTTCAGTGAGTTTTTAGTAAAAGATATGAAAGGAATCTTTTGTCGTTTTTCGTACGAGGTACTTTTTGACTTTTCTGAAAAAAGTACGAGAAGAATGATTTTTTTAACTTATAAGACATGAATGGATTTTTAAAACATTATTTACAAGAAGCTTCCTTTAAAAGTTATCAAGTTTATTTTTTAAACAACTTATTTTAGTTTAAAATTGTATGAAATGTTTAAAAAGGAAAAGTGTTTTTGAAGTAGAAAGGATATTTTCCTCAAGAATGAAGTTCAAGTGTTGTATCAAAATTATTTTCCATCTAAGATAATAAAGGGTTCTGTTTCTATACCTATTATTACATGGATTTGATTATGATGTGATGGAAATATTTTTATGAAATCTTTTATCTTAAATGAATTGTTTTATGATGTCACGATGTTTAAAGATTCCTATTTTTATTACATGGGTTATGCAATGATGTATGATTTATGATTTTGTGGAACACATAAGAATGGTATAATTATGAGATGGGTGGGACCTATATCTCCCTCCAATGCATTGGGTAAAGATTTTATATCTCATCAGATAGACATGGCTGGAACGGTAGGTTATACCGGTTCAGTGAAACAGGACTGAAACGAGGGTGACTCGGTTCAGAAATGGATTTTGTCCACTAAGATAGTCTTGACAATGAGTCTTGACTAACAAAAAATGATTCTCTATGATTATGAGTGTATGCCACAATGTTTAATGTTTTATGTTATGATTATTGTGATTACATTTCACTGCCATGAGTTATCCCAGGTTATGAAATTATGATCTCTTTTACAGGTTAAGATTTCCAAAAGTTATGTGCTTATGTATATGATGAGATTGATATTTCTTTTGTTTACCCTTACTGAGAATTTGACCTCAACCTTTTATGTTTTCTTTTCCCCAGGATATAAATAAAGGTTTTAGGTATAAAAAAAGGAAGATCTTTATGGGAGATGTTGAAGATCTTTCACCCGGATTAGGAGATTATATTCCGAGTTTCCAAAGACACTAAACTATTACGATCCTTGTGTGAGTGTTTTTGTTATGTACTAAGTATTCTGAAAATGTAATGTAATGTCAATGTACGTTAGGCTTCAGGTCTCTACAGTTGGTATCAGAGGAAAGGTTTAGTCAACCTTTGGAAACTAGGATGCGAAAACGTTAGTGAGATCCCTAGAGATATTTCTAAGGTATTATTAGGGATGTCTCTGAGGTTAAGTATACGTATAGGTTATAGTCCTAGAATTGCGCTAAAGACATTATAATTTAACCTAAGATGTTATATATTAAGGTTACTCCCTCTTTTATTATGTTGTTTTACCTATCATGATTTTTGCATCTCACACTATTCTTTTTGGGTTTTAGAAAATGACTGGAAACAAGATGATTCACGATAATGGAGGATATGATGGACAATGGAATGATATTATTCATGAGAAATAAATTGAAATGGGATTTGGAAGTCCAAATATAATTATTATTCCGAATCAACAATCTCATAATATGATCAATAAAGTAAAATTTGGTAAGTTTCTTGACTCGGCTAATAAGAGAAAGATGGAGTTTCATGATGATCATAAAGGAAAGAAAGTTAAATTTTTCCTATGTAAATTATGTGGGAAGGGGCATCAAGGAGAATGTTTCAAAGGAACTGGAAGATGCTTTGGGTGTGGAAAACAAGGACACAAAGCCAGTAAGTGTAAAGGAAAAGGTTCAGTTAACACCAGGGATGAGGATAATGGTATTGCTACGACATCAGCAATGGATAAATGTTTTAAATGTGGAATGTACAGGCATTATGCCAACCAATGCCCTAAGGGAAAGTCTCATGAAGAGAATCAGTATGGTCGTATGGGTAGTATTTATGTGGATGATGATGAAGAGACTACAAATGATATGTGAGATGAAATAATTGTTGAAGCTCAGTCAATGGTTTAAGAATGTAGTGGAATGATTACATGTTTATCATGTGTAATTTTTTATAAGTAATCTCATGCTACTATGGAATAAAGAGACATCTATGGATTGTTACACTGTTCTCTTTCCTTGAGTTTTGAAAGTGAATGATTAATGTTACCAGTATCCATGAAAGGTTATTCAGATATTTTTGGAATGTAGATGATATGCGCATAATGAAGGGATAAGGAGAAAATTAAATGTTTGATAGTATTCATGAGCTCACGACTGATGTAAGGAGAAGGTTATATCATGGTTTGAGTATATTGAATTTTTGGATTTTGGTATGTGGAAAGAGTTAACTTTTGACAGCATTCTTGTTTTCACTAAGGTTTAATGGGTATTAATTTTCAAGAGAATACATCATTAAGGTATTCACATGATTGGAATGTGACCAACAAGATATATGGGGGATAAGTGATGGTATTCACATGCTTGGTTGATGACATTTCAAGTAATCATTTTCTTTATACTATGAGCTTAGACCGAAGTATTTTAGATAATCCTAAAGATTATAATGGATTATGTTGGACATAAGTTAGGATGAAACGTTTTTTTCGATATTATTGATGGGATGTTATAGTAATATAGCTTTAGAAAAAGGACAACCTGCAGGATGGGCGACAGCCCATCGCATCGGACAAGGATGTGGGAATCGAACCCACAACCGAAGTGTGACTGGCCATTATCGCCTACCACTGGCCTACAGGAAGTCCCTATTTAGTAGAAACTAGTTTTATTTTATTAAGCGGTATGATATATGATGTATAAGTTAATTTTTGGAACCATATACGATTAACCATAAGATGGACTTATAACTTTTTCTAACCTTTTGTTTGAAAGAGATGGAATGACCCATAATTCTATCACATGATCTGCTAACACATAACGAATGACAAATTCAACTTCATTTCTTTAAGAGATGAAGTGGAAATTGTCCAAAGAACGACAAACGGTGAGACTATAGCAAAATCACGAAAGTATTTCTTCTAATTCCAATTTCATCAACTTTAGGGAAATGATCTTGAAAACCAAAAATGTTGTCATAGTGCTCTTATATCTGATGAATCAGATGGTACCTTAGATCGTCACAAATTTATGGCTTTGTGATGGCTAGCTTTTCCATAGCCATGTTCTCTACCACTCTCCATCAGAACATGATGGTTAGATTTCTCTTCCATATCCATATTTTCACGTATGTGGAAACCCAGTGATTAGTTTATTTGGGTAACCGTTACGTTTCATACTTTTGTTTTTTAAAGATTGGTTTTGGTATTCCTTTTTACGATGTGGGTTTCTATTAAAGAAACTTTTGAATAGTAAACCATTTATAACCCCGACGAATTTTGAGGGAGAAATTCCTTTTAAGAGGGGTAGAATGTAACAGCCCAAGATTTTATGAAAAATATTCTTTTTAATTTCACTAATGTCTTGTGTTGTACGCTACAAGAAAAGGAGCTTGCACAACATGCATCCTTGACTTTCCTTTCATTACATGCAATCACGACCTTCCTCGATAGCATGTGTAGTACGCAATAACGAGTTTCACTAAACAACAATATGCTATTAAAATATTATTAAAACTAGCCGTTATGAATAGTAATAACCACTTTTTGAAATTTTGTAAATTTTATTTTTCAAAATGGAATTCATTTTTGGTTTTGTAATATTGAAATTAGCTTAGAGTGAAATTTTGGTGATTTTCCGATAACTTTCATATTTTTCTGAATAGTGAAAATTACTAAATTATAATTAAAAACAACTTTTTCAATCAAAATAATTAATAGTAATAAATTATTAATTTTAGTGGTTTTAAAGTATATTTAGAATATATTTTTACAATTTAATACAATGCTGGTCATTGGATGTAATTTCACATTTAAACCAGATATAAACAAGTGTCAATCTTTTGATAGGTATTATCTCTTAAAAACACGCTATTTGTTTTGACGACGGGAATTAATTTTTGAATTAATTAATGCAACTAATATGTTTTGAATTTGGTAAAATAGAAATCATTTTTGAGTTCATAATATCAAATATAGCTTAGGCCTAATTTTTTGTATTTTTCTGAAAACGTTCAATTTTTGATGAATAATGAAACCACTAAGTGGTAGTTAAAAAAACTGAATTGTTCATAAAACATATTTTTACCGCTTCTGTGAGTGCAATTTCAAAAATCCGAGAGACACGGTTGATGTTAGTAAGTAAAATGTGGTTCAATGAGATGAAAATAATTTTTTGGTGAATAGTAAATTTTTACTTTTTTTTCCACGGTTAAAAGTAAATAGGGTAATTAAGGGTAGAAATGATATTATTATTACCCGAGCACATGTCCTAATTCTATTGGACAACTGTAATTTGACCAAAAACAAACTTAGTAATAAAATATGACCATTTAGTCCCACTAGGATTAGATTAGGACATTTATTATTAATTTATTTAAAGAGGGGTTAAAAGAGTTAAAATCAAAGTTTATTTACTAAAACATTTTTAATATGGGATTATACATAAGATAAATTCGACTATAAATATTAATTAGTAAGATAAAAAGATTTCATACATAATTGTATTTTATTTGTAATTTTTAGACACTAAATAATTTAATTTATTTATGACACAACGATGATGGAGTAATTATCTTATTAATGAAATATTGACATAATTGATGTTATAAATACCCAAATAAATATAAAATGAGACTTTTTATTTATTCCACTAATTTTATAGGTTAATATGACTTGTTATTATTTATTTAATTAACTTTGTTCGAACTTATCATTATGTTATGATTTTCACAAAAATCATTTACTAAATAGTGTCAAAATTGACATAAAATAGTTTTTAAAACAAATATTATATTATTAATTGTTATTTTATTCCTAAAAATATAAGGTTCGGAAAAATGACATATATAAGGTTATATATATTAATAATAAACAACTTGGGGTTCCTTTGGCTTCTTATAGTAAGTTTATTAACCTTATAGTGTAAGAACACAAGAAGACACGGTAAAAGTAAAATTATTTAACTTAATGTTAAATCTAAATGATAAGGTTAAAATATGAACCTAAACATGTCTAAATTTTATTGGATGAGAGGATTTCGACCCATACCCACCTTATCCTCGAAATAAATCAATTTTGAGCTATTTAAAACCGAACATGACTTTATAATAAAATAATATTTTTAGTTTTTCCAAAGGAGCCCCTCTCCTCCCTTATAAAAGGGCATATCCTCCCTCTCTTCCTCACACAACATTGAGCCTTCAAGCTCGGCCAACCCCTTCCAAATTATCTTCTCCAATTTCCTAGAAACATCCTAGAGGTTCTGGTATTCTTCAAAGACCCATTTTAGTGCCCTAAAAGGAGGTCTCAAAGAAGCACTTCAAAGAAGAGGTAATGTCCGTTACCGATTCTTTCATCTTTATTTATTCTTCCACTTCTTCTTATTATGATGTTTCATTATGAAGTAATAACATCAGTATCACTCATATACTGATATGTTATTATAAGTATGAAACAACCCTATTTCACCATCTATCCATCCTACGGAAAAATAAATCACCGCCCGTGCGTACGTACGAAATACCGTCTCCACGCCGTGGTGTAATCTATTTTCCACCACCACCTTACATGTATGGGTATAATGGTGTTAAGAATAACTATACATAGTTATTAGAACATCATATTGATTCTGATATATTGTACCATCCACTACAATTCAATTCAATAATTATGGAAATGATATCATCACTCGTGCGTATGTACGGACTACCGTCTCCACGACGAGATGAGATTCATTCTCCATGTTAACCATTTAAGAATGATTATAAAGTATATATAAGAAATAATAATGAAATATATGACATTATAAGGCTACTGGATTTATGTTTACATATATGTATGTCATCTACTTAATTCCACTCAATTCAATAACGAAAAGAAAACAGCGTTCATGCGTACGTACGGCCTACCGTCTCCATTAACGGTGTATTTCTTTCCATTTATTGATCCATTATATATATGTATATTCTGAATATATATTATATATAAATCATGTTTTATATTCTATAATTAATTAATAATGATCTATGTAATCATATGAATAATTACAAGTTAAAACACGAATGACAAATGAGACGATTTTACCCAAAACGCTACTTTAAAATGAATTTACAAAAGAACGGGTAATATAAAGTCATAAGTGAACCATATATGATATAATAACAATGAATATGATTCTGTAATAAGTCAATGACATTATTTAAATAATTATACATGAGGTTCGGACACTTACGAAGCAAATCGGACCTAAGGTAAGGGAAATGTCACAATCTCATTTTTATCCGAGATTGTTTATATTTTAGAATTTACGGGGGTGTATTTTATCATCCACATCCATTTTTACTCAATATGTACTATTATTTCCATTCACCTACAACTATTTAAATCCAATTTTACCCTTCAGTGAGTTTTTAGTAAAAGATATGAAAGGAATCTTTTGTCGTTTTTCGTACGAGGTACCTTTTGACTTTTCTGACAAAAGTACGAGAAGAATGTTTTTTTAACTTATACGACATGAATGGACTTTTAAAACATTATTTCCAAGAATCTTCCTTTAAAATTTTTCATGTTTATTTTTTAAACAACTTCTTTTAGTTTAAAATTGTATGACATGTTAAAAAAGGAAAAGTGTTTTTGAAGTAGAAAGGATATTTTCCTCAAGAATGAAGTTCAAGTGTTTTATCAAAATTATTTTCCATATAAGATAATAAAGGGTTTTGTTTATATCCCTATTATTACATGGATTTGATTATGTTATGATGGAAATATTTTTATGAAATCTTTTATCTTAAATGAATTGTTTTATGATGTCACGATGTTTAAAGATTCCCATTTTTATTACATGGGTTATGCAATGATGTATGATTTATGATTTTGTGGCACACATAAGAATGGTATCATTATGAGATGGGTGGGACCTATATCTCCCTCCAATGCATTGGGTAATGATTTTATATCTCATGAGATAGACATGGTTGGAACGGTAGGTTATACCGGTTCAGTGAAACAGGACTGAAACGAGGGTGACTCGGTTCAGAAAGGGACTTTGTCCACTAAGATAGTCTTGGCAATGAGTATTGATTAACAAGAAATGATTCTATATGATTATTTGTGTATGCCACAAAGTTTAATGTTTTAAGTTATGATTATTGTGATTACATTTCACTGCCATGAGTTATCCCAGGTTATGAAATTATGATCTCTTTTACAGGTTAAGATTTCCAAAAGTTATGTGCTTATGTATATGATGAGATTGATATTTCTTTTGTTTACCCTGACTGAGCATTTTAGCTCACCCTTTTATGTTTTCTTTTACCCAGGATATAAATTAAGGTTTTAGGTATAAAAAAGGAAGATCTTTATGGGAGATGTTGAAGATCTTTCACCAGGATTAGAAGATTATATTCCAAGTTTCCAAAGACACTAAACTATTACGATCCTTGTGTGTGTGTTTTTGTTATGTACTAAGTATTCCCCAAATGTAATGTAATGTCAATGTACGTCAGGCTTCGGGTCTCTACAACAAAAACAATATTTTTTTGTTATCAAAAAATAAAATAATGTTAAAAAACATTTCTAAGGTTAATAAATCTACCCCCATTGGATTCTTTGACAACCCATGTTAACAATTAGTTTAACGCTCGTAAATTTTTTATAACTCAACTTTTTTAAACAACTCAACTTTATTGACTTTTACCAAAACAAAACCGTTATCAAAATAGAGTGTCATTTCACTACACTACATGATAAATTAATATTGTTGAAGGAATTCCTTACCACGAAAAGATGATAATTTGTTGGACATGTTAAGAAATAATATCTATCGCTTTTATCTATTATCAAAGTATCTTTTTATCTAACTTTTATTTTCTTCTACCATTTAATCTGATAAAGATAGATTTAGTTTCAAAATGTAAAGACAAGAAATAAATTCATATAAATTACATTGTTCTTAATTTATCTCATCCATTGTCAACATAATCAAATCATTATGAGGGGCTTTAATATGAGACATAGAAATTCATTGGAGGAGGCTGATCATGAAGATGCAGCCTCAAATAAACAATCCATTCTATGAGCATTGCCTTTGTGATGATATCAGAAATTTGATACATCATTGTGAAGTATTCTTGAAAAAATACACTTCAAAAAAATCTATTTTATAATGTAGAACTTTATATCAAATTGTTTTGATCATGAATATTGGAGATGATTTTTAGATAGATCAATTGAACTCTAATAGTCACAATGTTTCGTCAATTCTTAGAAACCTTTAATTTAAAATATTCTAGTTGGATGTTAATACACAAAATAAAAGTACAAGATTGAGTAGACACTACACATTATGATTCTATTATGCTCAAATTTATAAAACATTTTGTCTTACTGTGACGTCTCATACAACATTCATCAAATAAAAATTATCCTCTTAAGGTTGATTTTCTATCATTATAATCTCCATCCCAATTTTCAATAGTGCAACTTGTAAAATTATTCTCATAAATTATTTTATAAAAAACACATCTACATTTTTTTCATTTAACATATATCATAACTCTCTTTTTTCAATAATATGTGATTCTTTTGGATTAAATTGATACATGGAACCAAGATTCATAGAATAAACAATATCATGCATAGAGTATGTAAGGTAAAGAAAACATCCTATCAGGTTTCAAAAGAGTATTTGATTCACAATTTTTCTAGAAAAATCATTCCACTACTTTATCATGAATGATATAGGAGTAGAAACTTATTTGGATTTTTCAATTCCAAAATATTTTAACAAATCTCTTACATAATATTCCTAGGATCGGAAAATGTATTTTTCTTTTTTTAACTCGCAATCCACGGAATAATATTAATTCTCGAAACATAAAAATCTTAATGTTTATATTTATTTATTTAGTTATTATTTTACAAAATCGTCTATATCCCCCAAAAAATATATCATTCACATAAAAAATTACAATTAGAGTTACAGAGTCAACATCGTTCATATATATGTTTCTATCAAGTTTTCCATCCTAAAATATAAACATTCTAAATCAGATCTCAAGTTGAATACCATGAACTTGGTGAATGTTTCAAACCATATAATTAATTATTAAATCTAGAAAAATTGTTTTTATCCTCATTATGTTGAAAACCAGAAGGTTGTTCAATGTAAACTTCTTCCTAAATCACTCAATTTATGAATGAATTCTTTACAACTATATAATAAACATTGTAATTTGAACATGAATCCACTAAAAGAACAATTCAATAGTTTCTAACCATGTAAATGTTAATGATTATTTTTGAAATCAACAACATCCACCTTTGTATAGCCTTTACAAACTTGTTTTAATTTTTTTTTGAAAATTATCCATGTATATTGATTTTATTTCTATAAATAATTGTTACAATAACATTATTATATTCTTACTTTTGATCATGCTCCCATGTATCATTTTTTTAAATATTACCCAACTCTTCATTCAGTTAATCCACCCATTAATTGAATTGAATAGCTTTTGATACTGATTCTTTTTAAAAATGTTAGATAAATGATGTTTTTTCTTCTAATATCAACATTATTCTAGTCAGAAATAGATCCTTATAATTCCAAAGAATATTATCAGCCTCAAAAAAATTTTGTATGGTAAGTAATTTCAATGTTACATTCCCAGGTGAATATTCCTCAGCACATGATTCTTCATAATCTTGAAATGATTGTTTTTTATCATTTGGTTTATCAACCAAAAAATTCTCCAAAAACAAATTTATGGAACAATTATTTTCAATAACGTTCAAGACATGTCAGTAAACTAACATTTGTAAACATTTTTTTTGAAATTTGTAACATTTTTGCTTATGTGAATAACACATATAAGATACTTTTTCATCTTTATCAAAAAATATTCCAATATCCAGATTAATAATTTATAGAAAACAAGTACATCCAAATATCATGAAGTACTTCAATGATGGTTTTTATACCACATTTCGTAGGTAGTCATGTTTGATTTAGGTCTGAATAATTTTCTATTATGAACATGTATAACTCTACTAGTAACATCTCTCCAATATAACATTAAATGTTTCTATTCTACTAATATGCTTAATACCTTTTCCACCATCTTTATTTTCTTCCTTTCTACATATCCATTATTTTTTGTGTATATATAGAACTATACAAATGATTTATTTCATTATTTCTCACATATGTTTCAAAATAATTAGAATTTGAACTATGTTTCGTTATTTTTTACCCGTCTTCTTTATATGAACAGTCATTTCTTTATCAACGTCTTTTCTAAAAAATATGAACATTTCAATAGCATCTTACTTGTTCTTCATAATCATGATGTTGGTCATATGAGTGATGTCATAAAAATAATATATACATTTAAAATATTTCTTTTTTAATTATATCTCATTGACCCATGTAAACTATAATTAATAAGATCATGAGTCATGTTTGATTGAATATCAAATTTCATGTGAATTTTATTAGTCGTATTTCATTTATGATAAGAAATAAAACATCTTAATATCATATTTTCAATTATGGAATGTTTCGTACAAAATAAACTTTATAAAGTGTGCTCATAATTTTCTACACAAGATGGCTATGTATTAGGTTCTATAACATATTCTCATATTCAGCACTTCAAAAACATGATTTGTTGTGTTCACCAATCTGAATAACATTTCCACATGTTTTTCCCATTTTTTATAACTTTCCATCACTCACACTTTTAGTAATACGCGAATACTTTCATAAGATCACATATTCCCTATTATACCACTCTTGGCATACAATAAGTAAGTTATGTTTTATCACATCAAAAAATAAAACTTCACAAGATTTCATCTTTTTTGCTTCAATCTCATCCATTATGATTCCTCTAATTTTTTAGGAACAATTATTCCAAAAGGTAACATCACCACCATTATGAATTTCATCATGATTAAATATTTTTACGTCAACTATCATGTGTGAAGATCAATGAATATCAATTATCCATGGTTTGTTATTTTTATATTTTCAAGGAAATCTCCACAAAAAATATCTTTCTTTAACTTTATTCCTTATTTCTATATCTTATTTTCTAGGATAAAAATATTTTCATAGAGGATTAATCATACATTCATCAGAAATATAAACCTTTTGATAAAAATTTCCACAAAATTCTTCAATAAAATCATACTAATTCTATATTAGAATATTTATAACATCGTGAGAATTTATTATTTAATCTTTTTGTATGTTGGAATAGATACCCATTATACTATCACTTTTTCTTCCACTCTTCTCAAGTAGTAATTATATTGGGGATAAGTATTGTGAACATTTATATTCCTTGTTCATATAGGCTCCACAACACTAATAGAAACCATAAAATCATGACATCTTATTAATGTAAGATCTTTCGATATAGAATCATTTTTAGGTTGATAACTTCTTTATGCACTAAATATATATCGATGTAGACCATCATTCCACCTGAGTAATTTTTTATCTTTTTTAAATGAAATATGATTCTCACTTCCTTTTTCCACAAATTATTTCCAAACACCTTCTCCAGAACCTAAAATGTATGAAAACTTGGATGAAACATTATTTTTGGTGGGTGGAGACTTCAAATGATTATTTATTTTTTATTTTATATAATATTTAGATGTATCAGCTTTTACATAGGATGGTTTATTGAGGTTTTCATTTATCTTCCTCAATGTACCTTTAGACTCAATAGGTACTCATTAAAACCTTTTAACGACTTCTTTAGCTTCCATCTTCTTACATAGATCTTCATCCATCTTTACATATTTTGAAATTCAATGTTTTTAACATAAGATATACTAAATGTATTCATCCATTGGATTGATGACATATTTTCATTCTTCAAAAACTACTTCAAAATATTTCTTTTTTCCTTCAAAAATTTTTCAGGAGAGATTTTTTCTCCAAAAATGTATGAATTTCTATTATGAGTTGATAATATATATAAGTGTAGTCACCTCCTTCTTCTTCACTATTTCATGAGTCTTCAAATTTCATAATAGTTTACTAAATGTTATAAATATTTTTGAACATTCATTCATTCAGAAATTAATGTCAGATGGGGCTGAGTTTCTTTATTACTCAGCATACTCCTTTTATCTCCATTGATCTTATTATATTTGATGTAGGACTTTTCATATTTAAAATTTTTATTCCAATTAATCCATTTAGGTTTTTCATCAGAATCACCTCAGTTTTTTCCCAATTTCTTCTATGTTAAATTCATTGAAAGGTTTCTACGTCCACCGCAAACAAAACATTTGTTATAAAGGTTACCTCAATACTTTCATATTCCTCATCAATAATTATTAGATCTAACAGGAAACATCTTGTCATTCAACTCATAATCTTCTTTATGTTTAGAGTCTGAAATATCAACATATTCAAAATATTGTATTTTAAATTTTCTCATGGACTCAAAATCCATTTCATCATTCATCATCTTTTTGATGATTCGAGATTTCATTATTTCATAATAAATAAGAAAGTTATTCTTTTTTCAAAAGAAAAATCATATTTATCTACTAAATAGGAAATTTTTTAATCAATTATATCCAAATAGTTCTTCGTATATTTCTTCAAAATGGAATAATATTTTAAGTCATATTTAAATCCTCTGGTGCTTCCAAAAATATCATTCACTCCGGTGAATTATTTATAAATAGTATCTTAATCTCTCATTTTTATGTCTTAATACTAATTATTCTAGATTTATAGCTTTGATTCCTTTGCATTAGTATTTCCATCAAAAATTCATTCCAACTTGTCCAACATACTCTTTGATGTTTGGAGATACATCACCATCACGTAAAAACATTATGATAAGTTCATAAGGATAGAATTTCTAGTATTAACATAAAATTATATATTACTCTTATCATATAACATAATAATATCATCTATATCAATTGGTGGAAAACCAATTATATCATAATCAATAACATCAAATCCAAGATATAGGATATAAGTAATCGTTCTATTTTTACATCCAAAATAATTTTCTCTATCAAATGTTGGATTTCCATTACATTTGGTAGAATTTAGATTATACATGATAATTATTCAACAAGGGTACCTGTGATTTGATACTATTTGAAGTTATAATGGATTTAATAACAACTTAGAAGGGAGGTTGAATTAGTAGTTCACTTTTATATGTTACAATAATTTTAAAAACATAAACTCTAAAATATATTATATTTTATATCCTCAGAATCATTTAGTAAATACTCTTGAGTGAAAAAAATACGAAATAAGGTAAATTAAAAAATATATACAAGGTTTAGACTAAGTTTGAGAACCTACAACCTTACCATAGAAACTCTTTTAAGTATATGAAATGTCACTATTTTGAAGAAGTTTATAAAACATGTACCAACTCTTGTTAGAGACCTTATATCTCTTGTATGTAATGATTATATCGATTCTCATCATTTTAAAAAGTAGCTTAGAAAATAATTGAGCCAAAAAAAAGGTTACTAATTTGTGTAATCTATTTCAAAAAGGATCAATGGTTTGATAACCTTGAGTCCAATGTCCTTAATTATGATAAACCCAATTCGATTGGTGTAGTCTTATTGATTCAATATGATACTCCCATTCTCAATCTGCGTATAAATAAATTTTTTGTTCTTTGTAGATAAAAACCATTTCATCACAAAAACCACTCAAAATCGAATTGGAATATCCTCATTCTAATGAATTCAGTCCTATTGATACATTATAATGAACAACATTGTTAGACTCTACTTCTCAAAAACAACTGAACAGAAAAATATGATCTTACTCATTCTAGTAAACAAAATGTTTAGGTGATTGATCTTATTTAGACATTTCAGTCAAAAATGAGAAACATGGAATGTATACAATAGTGCTCCAACATTTTTTATTTGATAAAATATTGAAATTTATTTAACTATTGTTCAATTTATAAGAGACTAATAATAGAAAAGTTGGAAACTTAAAAACATTTCTCTCTCCCCCAAATTTAAAAGCAATGAAAATGACTCACATTAATACATCATATTTGGACTTTTCTAACCATATCATGATTTTTACTATATTAGTTTTAATCTAAAAAAATAATTTTTCTTTAGTCCAATATAACTTCATTATATCAATAAAATTTTCATTTCATTCTCTTATTATTATGATCTGTCTTTATTCTTCTAATAAAAATTATCCGAAAATAATTATCTTCTTAATATATAACTATCTTCATCTTATTATGATACGATTTTCATCATATCATTATGATATGGCTACCTTCATCTCATTAAAATCCTAACTTATTCGTCTAATTTCGATTTTACTATCTTCATCTCATTGAGATCTGACTATATTCAGGTTATTATGATGAAAGATACACATATCCCCATAATATGACTTTCATCCTCTACACATTATGATATAACTATCATCACAACTGTTTGTATGATTTTATTTCTTGTTAGAGTCAGTTTGATCATCATTCCCTCTCATTGTTAGGTCCTTCATCTTTTCTTCATAGAGTCTTTCAGATGCAATTCAAACTACAATGGATTGATTGAATTATTATTAGGATGTTCTCCATCCGATGATAACTACACTCACCAATAGTTAAATTCACCAAACATCATCAACATTACATTTTAAATTCTTAAAGCATATGTTTTTGGTATATTTGGATCCAATATTTAGGTTCTATGTTTTTATAACCGATAAAATTTTTACTATTACTATATTTCTACAAAATATTTATTCATAATAGTTTTCATGATTTTTGAGAACTTCAATATTGAAAAATAATATTTTGGATCTTGGTTAGAAATTTTATGAACTTTTTTACTCCTAACATCTGAATCCCTATTCATCTTCTCCAGCAACATTCCAATTTTCTAAATCAACAAATTATTTTTATCTCAAATTATATTAATGGAAAACATACAACAATAAAAAATTTATTCCTCGAATTATTTTGGATCTAATGATACGTATATTTTATTTATCATCCAAAATTACTCAGTCAAAAACCTCTAAATTTATAAAAAAATTCATGTCAGATGAATCTTGAACCGTAGGCTAATGGATCTGAGTCTAATGTTGATTCTTATCAATAACATTACAGAACACACAAATTCTATATTATTTAGCTTTTCTACATCTAGTACTACTTAGTCTAAAAAATTACTTTCTTTAAAAAACATATTCTGATGGGTTAGGTCCAATCCTGAATAACAAAATCATTCATTTATAAACATTTGTTTATTATAAATAAAAAACATTGTTAAAAACCAAACATCACAAATTTTCTTTGTAAAGAAACCATTATCAACTAATATATTAATTTACTCGAGACCAATGTTTCTTCTTTTCTCCTTTACAGATATAATTTGAATCTAAATTAATGACATGATTCTTTATGTAACCATTTTTCCATAAGTAATTATTTTTAAATTTTGTGTTTTCTAACCATTTCAAGTTTCTTATTGAAAACCCATTTGGATCTAACAGAATTTATATCTACTAGAGGATGTACAAAAATCTAGACTTGGTTTTGGATTATGAGATCCATTTAAGAAATCATGGATTCATTCCACATGGTAAAATCTAGGACACATAGTTGATTATTATAGGTTATAATATCATTGATAAAGACTAATAATGAATCAACATAATTTTTTACTATAAAACCATATCCTTCAAGTTCTCTATACCTATTCATCTACTATATAGAACTTATGACCCTGGAATATTATATTCATAAAATGAGTTGATGAGAGAAAAAGGATATCTCATCACATGGAAATAAAATTTATAGCAATAATAATATATAAGAAAATATCCCAACAGAAGAATATTTAAATTAAAATACATAACAAACAATAAGTCTTTTAAAAAGAGGAGGGTGAAAGGTTCCCTAAATGATTTGGTAACTTACAAAACATACACCCCATGAAAGAAGGATCAAAATAATATTACAAATTTAATATATTCAAGGGTATTACATACACAACACAAAAGGAAATAGTGGAAAATATATCTTGAATCTCAGAAGAATAAAAAGTGATATGAAAACCCCTTACAACATTGTAATAAATCAATACATAAGACCAAAAGTTAATAACAAACTAATGAATCAAAAAAAAACCATGAAAATAAATTTAATCCTGATAATATACATCAAATGTAAGTACACAATAAACAACATGCAATAAATAAGTGGTGAACAATGGAAATATCATGGAATTGAATGTGAGATAAGAAACCCCTTACCTCATGTCTGATTTGGCTTGATCATTCATTAATCTCCTGAATGATAAACTAAAGTTAATTTATAATTTCTTAAGAATTTTTTTTTCATTTATATTATTCTTTTTATATCACTTATTAGCTGGTTATAAACATTATGCACTCATTTAAGTAAATAATGGTCGTTTGGTAGATATTTCGTACTTGAGTCAAAAATGAACTTCTAAAAATTAGAATTTATTCATGTAGTAAAAAGACTATTATATTCATAATGATATTAATTATTTAGATATCTTATATATCATATATATAAATAATATATATATATTTATAATCTTACATAACATTTAGAGATAAGAAATTGAATTCACTGTTCATGGAGAAGGTAAGTAGTATGTAGGCATGAACGCTACTTTCATTTCAATTTCATGTTTAGAGGAATGAAAACTTAATGATACATAAAGATATTATAATTAAATTATAATATCCTATGATATATATGTTACATAATTTAATTAAATCCATCATTTATACGTTCCATGTATGTCATGAATGAGTCATATCATTTTAAGGGGTGGTAGTCAGCACTTTCTCAAATGAAATTATAGTTATTTCTCATTATAAAATCCCTAAAGGTATGATATCAAAGAAAAATAAAGAAGTAAATAGACAAAAGGAATAAAATATATATCACATATAAATACAGTTCCATTATAATTTCCACCATGAGAGGTCGTTGGTGATATTTGAATAATCATCGTTTCGTGAGGCAGTAGATCGATGTCCATAGAAACAATATATTCTTTAACCATTAAATGGAGGTGTGTGTAAGTGTAGTTCGAATATTTATTATAAAAAAATACTATTATATTGAGGATACTAGTGGTGTTATAAAATAATTTAATAAAAATATTTTATGTGGTTTGATACGTAATATAAAACAAAAGAACTTAAGAGAAGACGTTACCTTTAAATCAGGTGTCCTCATTTGGTTTGAACGAAAAGGTTTACTTGAATTTCCTTCTTCCTATAGGAAGGCTTCTAAGAGGAGGATTGGGATGTAGGGAGATTATTTGGGTAGAGTTTGGATGAGCCAAGGGGCTTCAGAATTGTGAGGAATGGCTTAGAAGTGAGGGATTTTTATAAGGGGGAGGAGGGAATCTTTAAGAAATCTTGAAAATATTATTTTACTATATAATTTTTTCGGTTTATAAAGGTCAAAAACTAATTAATGTCTAATATAATATTACTCATGTTCGAAATAAAATCTTCTAATAATAATTGGACTGGTTTTGGATATTGTTTTAATCTTTTTAATCTTATTTCTTTAAATCATCTAATAATAATTGGACCGGTTTTGGTTATAATATTACTTAGGTTGTAGGAAATCTTTTTATCTTTAAGATTGAATATTTATAGTCTAAAATATTACTTATATAACCCCATGTAATAATTTATTTACTAAATCATATATGTTTGTGTCATTTTTGTCTTTACTTTAAATAAATCAATATATATTGTCATTATCACTTCCAATTGGATCCATGGGGTCCAACAATCGACCCAAGGATCCCCATGGACTAAAATGTATACAAAAATAGGATTATGACACATGTTAGGGTAATTTATGACTATTATTATAATATTTTGGTACCCTTATTTACCAGATTTACCCTCTAACCATGGAAAATAAATTTTTTTTCTGAAGTAAATATTCATAATGTCTAAAAAAGGATACCTATTTACACAATTCAGACCTCCTGATTCCAAATATGGAGTAAAATGTTCCGAATTAAAAACACAGAAGTGGAATCAATCAATTTAAAATAAATTCTTGCTGTCAGAACAAAAATCGTGTTTTTATGAAATAATAACAATCAAAAGATTGAGACATATTTATATCCAATTACAAAGTGAAATTACTTCTAATGAGCGAAATTATATTAAATAGTAAAATAATAATAATAATACAATTTAATTCCAATTAAAAAGATAATATAACCATGTGAATAAATTATATTATAAGGCAGTTTTGAATTAAAATATAGTATTCTTCACAATTCATTAAAAATGAATTTTATCAGAAAAATACAAAATATGTACCCAAATTAAATTTCAATGTCCTGATTCTAAAGAAGAATATTTTTTCAAATAGAACATTTAAAAGTGTCCAAATCTATATTTAAAGAGTTTTTTCCATCAAAAGGCAGTATATCGACCTTTTAATGAATATTAGATTATTTATGCATAAAATCAGATTCTTTGTTATTTTAAGACTCTAAAATTTATTGGATAGTTGTAGAAACATTTAACAAACATGTATAATCATATTGTAGTTAGTTTTGTTAATTACTTCTATTAAAATTTCTCTGTGTTAACTTCCATTTAAAATAATATTATATTATTATTTATCAGTGTAACCCAACGTTGTGTGCAATAAAAAAATTTCAATGAAACCCATTGTTGCGTATCTGGTATGTCATCAAACATGTCATCCCCTTTAATGTAACGTTAATATTTAATTCACTAATATTAATAAATATGAAAATATTATATTCATTATTTACCTGGGATGTTACATCCCTCCCCCATTTTAGGCATTATGTCCTTGCATTTTTAAAATTGGTCTTGGAAAATTTATTGAAAGTCCCACATCGGAAAAAGAGTCAACAAAAATATCAGTTTATGATAATGGAAGAGAAGTACACAGGTCAACTAAGACAATCGATACTATAATTCCCTAAAAACATTGGTATGGAAGAATAACTAACACTCGTATATTAATAGAGAGTGATAGAGAACATGATCATAGAAAGTTAACCACCATAATACCCGAAATATTTTTTGGGTACATGTATGATTATAAAAGAGAGCTTATAACATTTTTTCATCAAGGTTCTTTTCATAAGAATTTTATTTGTAAATAGACTAAGATCATAAATAAATATACATACATTTCATGTACAGTGTCATCCTTTAATAAAATTCATCCACAAAATCTTCTTTTCTCCAAACCGTAAGTATTCAAGATGACATGGTCACACCTGACGTGCTAAAATAAACTTCTAGATTGTCAAATAATCTACAAAAAATAAACTATATATTTCCCCAATCTTTATGAATCAACCAAATACAAAATTGGTTAGTACAAGATTAGATAATCTCCAAATGGATAATCCTTTATACAAAAACACTACTCCTAATCTCCAAAATTTGACAAAAAGAACCCAAGGTTCAAGAAAGACCATTGAACATACAATTGCCCATAAAATTTTTCAAAGTAATCCACACTAAGAATGAAACCCAAATCTTAGAAGGATTTAATAACTTAGTTTTCCAAGTTAAATATTTACATTTATTTCCAAATAACATCAGTTACTCATATTGTCTCTTACTGAAAGGTAATTAACCTAATCACATATTATCCATGATACGTTAATAATTTCTATAAATAAACCAAACCATCATATGTTTACAATAAAAACATAGGTTCTTCCAAAATAAAATTTCAACAACTACTACACAAATGAGATCAAATATTATTCTATTTCCCTTATGCATATAATGTTTCCAAAAGAGAAAACGTCTTCTAAAATAACCTTTATCACTTAATCACCAAATCATTTTCCTATATCAAGGGTATCCAATTCATAAAACATAAGTTCCCCAAATAAACATAATCTTGATCCATAAAATCATTTCACTTATAATAATCAATCATACTAACCATAGAAGTTACGTAGAATAGTGGTAAGTGATGCGACCTTGTCTCCCATCAGTTGTGGGATTGATTCATGCGGCCTTTCCGGATGCAGTGGGTTGTCACCAATCTTACTCGTTGTCCTCTTTATAAAACTTAAAAATACCTCTAACATATTTTAACATCAAATTTTTTCTTATACCTTTCATTTTCATCCCAATAAATTAAGACCTCGCCATCTTATATATTTTCATTTATTTCACCTCCATATGATAAAATTAAACTATTCCCAATATAATGAACATCATACCTTGATCACAGTGTCTATATGGTCTCATCATCCACTTTTTCACCTAGGTAAAAGGTCCATTCATTGCAAAAATGATTTATAGATCCTTCAATAGCATTTGCATCCTTAATCCAAAAACTCATTTTACAACTTGGGTCATATGGATGTTTTTAGAAAACAAAATTCATTAATAATCAGGTATTACATATAATTTCAAAACATCGGATACAACATGATTTTTATAAAATAGTCGGACTGAATTTGAGTTGAAACCTTCAATAAATGGTCATTTTAAAATACTATATGTATGTACTAAGAGATTATATTATAAAAGAAAATATAAATATGTTGTGCATGGGTCTCCTTCTTCATCACCTTTTTAAAAATCAAAATATGCATCAAAATATTGTGAAAAGTTAAATATTTGAAAATGCCTTGATAGTATTTACCTTTATTGAATATACTAGAATATTGAGAAAATAGTATTTTATTATATACAACCCATGATACACAATGATATTTTGGTATAGTGGAGGAGATTGATATCTCAAACAACAACTTGCATGTGAGTTGTTTGCTAGAAAATGTTTCATAATCATCTGAACATGACTTTTCAATAATTATTGCAAGCATGTAATGAGGAAGAGATATGAATGTCATTTGAGATTCTTCTCCTTCAATTGGTAAACTACTTTCCTTTACATGAAAAATTTATAAAACTAGGATTTGACAGAAATAATGGACATAGAGACTAACCATGGGTTTAACGAAAACACTTAATCCCTAAATTTTTCTAAACTGACCTATGACACCAACTATAAGGACCTGACATTAAAATATCTCATAATTTTTAATTGAATGAATAATTCATAATGAGGATCTTTCTTAGGTTTAGAGTTTTAGATAAATAGGCCATAAATATTACATATCAACTTGAAAATTACATGTAGCCACTACTACTCAGCATCCATTTTTTTATAAAATAAAAAACCCTTAAAAAGAAACATATCTAGTTCCATGTTTTTGACAACATGACTTTTCATTGATCCCATCCTTGACCCTATTAATCATTAAGTGCTTTGATAAAAATTTCAAAGACTTGTGACAGTATAAAAAGTTCAGTAAGGGTTATAAAACAAGGAAAGGAAAAATTAACCCATCAATAAAAACAAATCAATGAAACCGTACTTTTCGATTATAATATACCTCATGAAATCATAAGATTTATGAATAACAAACATAAATCATAAATCATAAAGTTACCTTGTGGCATACATAACATACATATGTTGTAGCTTTCATAGCTACGTAGGGAGTTACATTTGGAATACCCATCACAGTATATTCCCTAAATCTCAGAGGAGAAACATTCATGTTTACCTCTATCATGTTACACAATGCATTGGAGAGCTATCCCGGGCTCACCCGCCTAAGTTTTATCATGGAACCACCCATATATTTAATCAATGCCCAATAAAAATAACATATACATAAATCATTAAATAAAAATAAAGGAAATATAAAATTTCCACATTTCAATCACTATATATCTTTTAAATATATTAACATAACAAATTCATTATCAACAACTTTTCAAAAACCATTTAAAACATTTAATAATGATATATTTGAATCATAGTGTCACATACCACTTTAAAACTTTTAAATTAATTGTCATTAGAAAAAATTAATTTCTATACAAATAAATCATAAAAACCATGTGGAAAACCTAGAAATTAATGGGAATTATTTAGAAGAATAGATCTTTTAAACATTTAAAACGAAATTTTATTTAAAGAGTTTTTAAGAAAATGAGAGATGTTTGAATACATAAAATTGAGTAATGACATAATTAAAAGATTATAATATCATGAGAATATAAATATTCGTGATATAATACATAAAAGGGTAGTATATACACAATATAAAAGTGAATTGGTGTATAACAATAAATAAGTTTCAATGGAATGTATATTAAGAAGATATCCCTTATAAAGACTATATCTTTAGGTTATGGATAAATAAATGAAATAATTATGTGTGAAAAATAATAATACAGCCAACATAATTGGATATTAATTGTAAAAAAATAATAGGTCATTCACACATTTTCATAACACAGCATAATCATGAAGTATAAGTTTAACCCAAAAAATTGAAATTGGGTTAAGAAGTTTCCTTACAAATATTCGACAGCCTAACGGCTTAACTTTAAAATTTTGAAAATGAGTTGATGAGAGGGAATTTTTATCTCATCACATGGGCATAAAATTTATATCAACATGGATAAAGAAAAACATATACCAACATAAAAACATGTAAATTAAAAGACACAACAAAGAGAAGTCATTAGAAAAGAGGAGGGTGAAATGTTCCCTTACCGATTAGGTAACTTACAAATCATTCACCGAAAGAAAGAAGGATCATTAAATGAATATGTAAATACCAATAAATTAAATTATATTACACATTGAATACAATCATGGCCAGTACATACACAACACAAAAGGATATAGTGGCAAATATTGCTTGAATCTCATGAGAATAAAAAGTGAGTGGAAAACCTCTAACCACGTTGTAATCAATCACTTCATAAGAACTATAGTTTATAACCACAAAATGATTCATAGAATACCAAGAATATAAATATAATCATGATAATATATCTAAAATGGCTGTACCAAATACACCACATGCAATAAATAAGTAGTGAACAATGGAAATCTCACAGAATTAGAAGTGAGATAAAAAACCACTTACCTCGTGTCCGACTTGACTCGATCATTCTTTAGTATAATGAATAATAAAATAAAGTTAATTTATAATTTATTAAGAACATTTTTCATGTTTATTATTCGTTTTATATCACTTATTACTTTTTTATAAACATTTTTCAATCATTTAGGTTAATGATGGTCGTTTTGTCGATATTTGGCACTTAAGTCAAAAATGAACTTCTTATAATTACAGGTTTTTCATGTGGTTCAAATTCCATTATCTCCAGAATAATATTCCTGATTTAGATATCATATATATCATATATATACATTATATGTTTGTATTTATAATATTCAATAAAATTTGGAGAAAAAAATGAAATTCACTATTCATTGAGACGGTAAGTTGTATGAACTCTTGAACGCTACATTCATTTATATTTCATATTTAATGTAATGAAAACATAATTATAATTAATTATATTATAATTCTAATATAATATCATCTGAAATATATTTTACATAATTTCATTAATTCCATCCTTTATACATTCTATGTATGTCATGAATGAGAAATATCACTTTGAGGGGGTGGTAGTCTACACTTCCTCAAATGAAATTAACATTTTTACCCATTATGGAAGCCATAAAGTTATGATATAAATGAAAAATACATAATAAAAAAATAAAAAAAATAAATATAATATATATATAACATATAAATACAGTGACATCATAATGTCCACTAGGAGGGGTTGTTGGATATATTTGAATAATCGTCGTTCCGTGAGGAAGTAGTTCGCCGTCCACAAAAATAGCAGGCTCTTTAACCATTAGATGGAGGTGTGTGTAAGTGTAGTCAAAATAATTATCATAAAAAACCTTTTATTTTGGGGATATTGGTTCTGTTATTAAATAAAGGAATAAAAAGAGTATATGGGGTTGTAGAAGTAAAATTAAACAAAAAAACTTAAGAGAAAATGATACCTTTAAATCATGTATCTCCCTTTGGTTTGAACCAAAAGGGTTACTTTAATTCCATTATGCATAGGGGGTGTATTCGTGGAGGAGAAGAGGGATTAAAGGAGATTAATTGGTCAGTGTGTGGACTAGCCATGTGGCTTTAGATGTGTGAGGAACGGGTTAGAAATGAAAAATTTTTATAAGGGGGGGAGGGGCTCTTTAGGGAAGCATAAAAATAATTTTTTATTATATAATGGTTTTCCGTTTCTAAAAGACTAAAACTCATTAAAGTCAAAGATAAGATAACTCATGTTTAAAATAAAATCATCCTATATTAATTTTATAGGTCTTGGATATTATTATAACCTTTTTAATCTTAATTATTTAAAATAATGATTAGTGAAGTAAACAGTACATCATTATTATGTCATATATATTTTAATTTATATTATGTCAAGAAATTATAAAAAAATATCATGATGTAGAAAATTGGCTTATCTTTAAAATGAATATTTACATTCAAATATAGGACTTATATAACCCCATGTAATAATTTATTTACTAAAAGATATATGTTTGTGTCATTTTTGTCTTTACTTTTAATTAATTAATATAAAGTGTCATTATCACTCCCATGTGGCTCCATTGGGTCCCAAAATCGACCCAAGGATTCCGATGGTTGGAAATGTATCATCCAATAGTATTAGGGCACCTTTTAGGGTAATTTTATATTATTATAATAATATTTAGTTACCCTTATTTACATGATGAACCCTTTAACCATGGTAGATAAAAATTTTACTGAAGAAAATAATCATAATGTGTAAAAATATTTGTTACATATTTAAAAAATTTGGACCTCCTAATTTCAAATATGGAATAAAATTTTCCAATTTCAAAACACAGAAGTGGCATAAATTAATTTAAAATTAATTCTTGCTGTCAAAACAAAAAGTGTGTTTCTAAGAAATCATAACTATCAAAAGATTGACACTTATTTATGTCCAGTTTCCAAGTGAAATTTCTTTCAATGACCAAAATTAGATTAAATTGTAAAAAATAATATATTTACCCTTTAAAATAAATTAAAAAAGTAATCTTACATTATAAATAAATTAGATTAAAAATCAGTTTGAATTAAAATACCGTATTTATAACTATTCATTAAAAATTAATTTTATCATAAAAATACCAAAAATTTACCCAAAGGTAATTTTAATGTCCCCATTCTAATTAAGAATCTTGTTTTTTCAAATAGAACTTATAAAAGTGACCAAAAAGTTATTTAAAGATGGTTCTCCATCAAAAGGTAGTAAATTGACCATTTAATGAATATCAGATTATTTATGCTTAAAATCAGATTCTTCTTTATTTTATGCCTCTAAAATTTATTGTATAAATTTAAAAACATTAAAAAAAATGTATAATCGTATTGTAGTTTTTTCAGTTCATTCCCATTATTACAACGACTAGGCATTAACTACCATTTAAAATAATATTATATTATTATTTTTCAGTATGACCCAATGTTGTCTAAAACATAATATTTAAAAGAAACCCATTGTTTCATGTCGGTTATGCCATCAAACATGGAATCCCATTTAAATTAAATTAATAGTTAATTAAAAATATTAATAAATATGAAAATTTTATATTCTTTATTTGACTAAGATGTTACATTATAAACTCATAATATTTGATTAGAATAAAGTGAAATACCCAAATTATAGCCCTAGAGGTGGATCACCCCAGTAATGGAGGATGTATATTAAATCATTACTAAAAATGTTGTTATTAGAACAATTTTTCAGTCATTGAAAACAAGTAGTTAGTCCTATATAATTATTTCCATGAAAATTTGACCTCACAGTTGTAATGAAAGATAGATTTTTATTGATCCCAGTTGAAACTGTCATTGGGTGGTGAGTATGAGTTGAATATAGAAACATAAATATAGAATAATATAAAAATCATTTCCCCTTACCATTTATTGATCAAATTATGGAGATACTCACATGAATTTAATTAACAGTTTCCTAGAAAGATATTCAGGATATAATCAGATTGTAGATAACTGAGATTATTACTACAAAAAAACATTCACATGTCTGTTCAATATCATTTCCTACAAGTTAATTTCATCAATTTTATTGAAAGAACTGGAGAATATTTAAATGTGCATCAAAAATAAATTCCATGACATGGAGGTGGAATTCATGGAAACATGAATTAATGATTTTATAGTTAATGGATGAATCATATATTTATTTATAATAAATCTTGAAATAGTCTTGCAATGTTGTATAGGGAAGTTTTTAGTTATAAACTAGAAAAAATTCAACTTAATGATACAAGGATTAATTTTCCATATACTCAAAATCTCCAAGGATGGAATAGAAATCAATTTCACAAACATCAAGGTGATCATAAATTTACCTAAGTCGTCACCTGTTAAAAGCATAAAGGGATTTCTATGCCATAGATGATTCTAGCGCTGGTTCATTAAATATTATGGGAAATTCTACCACTCTATAACTAATATATTATTAAAGTATACAATTTTTGATTTCATTGATGATTTTCGTTGGTCATTCAACTATTGACTAAAAATCCTGGTGGCCAATCCTATTATCATTCCACCAAACTGGGACAAAAACATAGAGATAATGTGCGATGCCAGAGAATTGACAATAGTAACTATCTTATTAAATTTGGTGATTCACAATTAGTATCCCATATATTATTCCTTTGACAATATTAATGATGCTCAAGTAAACTACAAAGACACCAAAATGTGATCGTGGATGTTATCTCTACTTTCAAAATGTTCCACTCCTACTTACTTTTGTCAAACGTGATTCTTTACATTGTTCATGCTGTAATGAACTATTTTATAAACATTAAGTATTCTAATAAAACTCAAATATGTTGCATAATATTACTTCAAGAACATTAAATATTTGTCAATGACACCAAAGGGATGGATAATGGCATCACTTATCATCTATCCATACCCTTACTACACCTTATTGAAGAAGATGATAATCTATACATCGAGGTCAACATACATTATGAACCCCTTTTTAGTAAAAAAACTAATACATTCTAATGGTTTTTTGAATTTGAAAACTACATCCCCATAGTAATCATTTACCTTGAACTATCTTACCATCAAATGAAGAAATTTTTAGTCTAGGTTGCACACAACTACTTGGATGAACCACAACTTTTTAAGAACTGTGTGAATGGATTAATGTGGTGATGTATCCTAGAATATGATATCCAAAGTGTGTTAGAAATTTTTCAAACATAACCAAGTTGAGGTAATCATAGAACATAATGAACAGTTCAAAAATTCTACAACGTTCACTCATTTGGGACACAGTTCATCAATATGCCTGAAATTGTTTCGAGGGCTCTGATCAACGCCAACAAAATTGCACCATTGAGGAAAGAAATAAAATTCCAAAAAACCTGATCATGGAAGTCGAAATCATCAATTTATGGGGAATTTATTTCAAGGGATTATTCCCTAATTCTCATTGAATTTTCTATATCCTCATTTTCATTGAATATGTCACAAAATGGGTAGATGTTGAAGCTACATCTCATGTCATGAATACAGTTTTCATAAATTTCATAAAAAATAAGTGTTTTAAAGCTTTGGATTTCCCCAACTACTCATTAGTGATCATGGTGCACATTATTCAAGTAATGATATTAGAGGACCATTAGGGATGTACAAAACCAGATTTAACACAAGAACATCCGACAAAACACACACTAACAGGAAAGTCGAAGTGAAAACAAAGGGAATAAAACAAATCTTAGAAAAGGCCATGAACAGAAATTAAAATTACTAAAGCCTCATGTTAGATGATTCACGTTGGGAAAGAATCATTTTTTACAAAAAACCAATCGGCACCACCCTTATTCAATTAGTGTAGGGATGGACTTTAAATTTACCCATATAATTAGATCATTACTTATACTGGTCAATTTGGATGTGCAATCTGGATTCAAAAAATGATTTGGAAGATTGAATTATCCAATTTGATGAAATGGTATAGACATGAAAAGATACCTATGTAAACTCCAATATTTATAATGTGAATCCCTAAAAATTGGTTATCAGTGAATTGCGTGACCAATTTTTATACCAGCAATTATGTTTTTATTATTCAACTTCTAATTAGTACTGTTCCCTATGAAGCTTATATCAGGATGTTCTGGAAACATAATTATTATACCAGTATTCCCTTATGTGGCCACCAAATTTCTAAAAACAGGATAACCACTATACAATGTAAATTGTAAATGGATGAAGATATGTCATGAACTATTCCACTAGGGGTTTTTCATTACCTTACAATTCATCTTAGCATCACTGCGTCAAGCTCTTTTTGTTAAAAAAATCATTGAATAGAAGGAATCCTATGATATGACAAAAAAATATAGAATATGATTTATTGGTGTCTGGAAATCCATGGGAACACTAATTGAAAAGAATACTAGTCATGGGATAGAAAAGGGGAAACCCCCTAATTACATGTCATGTAATCTAATGCATGACATGTATGGTTCACAATCCTAAAAATCTTATTTTTGAGAATTTCACATGAAGTAATAAAATATACAACTTGAAATTCCCTGATTTTTATAAATTTAGTGAACCAAGGGTTCCTGACACCGAAGACCCAACCCATTTTTTCTTCCCCTCTCCCATCTCGCAAACCCACACGCCCGACATTTCCCTCATGACCCACCTCCCTCATCGATCCACCCCCTCCCCCACCGATCATCTACTTCATTCATGACTCCTCTTTATCATCCCCTCCCTATTGAGACTATTGTGTCGACAATTTAATACATGAAGATAGTTCACACTCCCCATACTAATCCCACACATGAGAATGAGGATGCACTTTCAGTCAATTGTTGTTAGGTTTTCATGCCATCATCACCCCCCACATCATTCTCCTCTATCTTCACATTAGCCTCTAAAGCACCGCTAGCCATCACAGACTCTGAAATGATTTATAAGGGCAATTGGATGTCGAGAACCCCCACATGAACCGCATCCATAATTTTTCCAATCCAAATCAATATGTCGTGCTGGTCTATTTATAAGATAATTCCATATGGACTAACAAAACGTTTTATTATTCCATCCCTTCAATTTTTCATGACATCCAAGTGGTCCTCCAATTCCTTAACATTCTAAACATCACTCCCAATAATAAAAATAATTATTAGGACTTCAAAGTGTTTTTACAATAATATTTCACCTCTTTCGAGCTGGGTGTTCATAGCCATTACTTCCGGAAAGGTGGCAGACATGAAGAGATCTCCCATGCTGAGTTTGTCCTCGGCCTAGTCATTATATTGATGACATCACCAATTCCAAGGTATTCTCGACTATTCAGTTTGGTATAAAAAATTTGGATGCTTCCCAACTCTGGATGGATATTTCTCAAGTCCCTCAGAGAACCCATGGTCCTTGGATTATGAAATTCACTCATCTCACAAGTCCCACACTAAAATTATTCATTAGGAATTGACTCAGGCCTATTTCACCTACATCAAGGCTCATGTGAAATTAGATAGTTGGACATACTCATCCTCGTCCATGGGAGGAACTACCATCAATGTGGAGTCAAATTACACATTTTACTTCTGGATGCATGCACAATGGACATAATGCACATTGATGGGTGGGTCTTTTATCCCTCTTATTGCTCAACATCTCTTGAGTTTTCATCACCGTCCATCACCTCATCACTCATGGACTGATGGTGTAAATTGAAATCCATCATTTTCACAAGTAGCAGTTACTAAGAAAGGACGTAGACATATATTTTTTGGAAACAAGATTCATTGAGGGTGATATTGATGTACCTGGAGACCAATGTGTCAACCCAGCACCTGCTCCTATCACCTTTGATCACATCTCTGATATTTCTCCCTCCATCTCATCCCATCCCACCACTACCACCATTCTAGTTCCCATACCATTCCCTACCAACCCCCACATCACATCCTCATACACCATTACCATACCCATCACCCCAAGCCCTACTAACCTCTATCTTTTTAACTAATACATTTTGGAAACCCTTTAATAGATATATTATCACCTAGTCATCCCATTCATAGACCCACCCTAATTTATCATTCATTCATCTCTATAATCCCCTTGAGCCACTTTCCCCTACCTCTAGTAGTCCCCTTATCATACACACTTCATACACCCACAAAAAACCTCTATAAAATTTCAACGGACAATTAAAAATCATTGAAAAAAGAAGAATATTCTAGAATAGTAGTATCAACAAGGCAAGGACCGAGCTCCACCACCATCTTCTGGGGAACTTTTCATTGATCCAGTTTCTAGATCCATGACCACTCTCAGGATAGGTACCTCACCACCCACAGCCACTGATTTAGTATCAAGATATATAGAACCCTCTCAAGATATTTATCATCCATCTCGTTCCTCCATTGATTAAATTGATCAGACATGCTAGTTAGAGGCACACTATATTCGGGAGAGTTCTGTTGATGAGAATATCAATGATGCTTATTAATCAAAATATATCCCAGTAACCTCCCCCATTTATATAATCGTTATGTGTGATAATATTTTTTAATGTTTGTATTAAATCTCATTGATGTATCATTTCACTTATTATATACATGGGATTAAACATTTATTTTACTATTTCATGGGTTAATTTTCATTTCATTTATATATTAAAATCTACATGTCCAGCTTGTCTGCCTCTTCCTGAGTAATCGGTGTTCCTTTTACATCACCATGTTCCCTCATACTATAATTGAATCAGCATCTGGATGATATAGAGCACCATATTGGTAATATTTCACTAGATTTATGTTCTCAATAGAGTACCACCACACGTCAAAAAAATTATTTTATTACGACGTGAGATACATATTCGACATACAATAGTGGTGATTGATCCCACCAAGAATAAGAATGATCATGATGACATTGCCACAAATTCTAGATAGTGTAATAGTACTTATATGAAGATATATGTCTCATTATGTCACCTTTTTCCACCTATCTATATGATGACATATTTGTCAGTGCATTATGTGAGTAAAATCATAATAAATTTATTTTCATTATTTTCAGTCTTACACTATTTAATTTTTTATCATTTATCTATAATTATTTATTGTATTCTCTTGATTTTTATTGTACCCAAATATATACATATATCTATTTTTTTCTAGTCCAATTCACTTTGTACATGTAACCATTCAAATACTCTTATTATGTTTCAAACCATTAGACTAATGTTTTATCAAATGAATGATTTTTCATTATAACACATTATGCTGGTAGTCCAATTTGACATAAATATTATCCATGTTTCACCATGATATGATAGTCTTATAGGGAGATCTCTATTACAAAAACTCATTTTCAAAATTTCCATTTCATCCATCCTCAACTACATATGCCACATCTCTACCATGACGTTTTTTATGATGGTGTTGATGTTATCTCATTTTAGTGTGAGGGAGTTTATCATGAACATAAATATTAATACCCTTGGATTATAACTTGTTTTCATCTATCTAGGAATAATTTTTCATTGGAATCATTATTTAAAACTACAAACTCATAAAATATATTTAAATAGAATAGAATATTTAGCTCGAAATTGTCACAATCTATGTTTTACACTAATTTCTATTTTTAGATTGATTTCTAATTTTATTAATTTAATTCAAATTCCAAAAACAATTAAATTTATTTTGAGTGCCATATTAATAGATTTTTAGACCAGAGTGATTACCAGAATCCTTTGTATAATCTCATTCCCAAGAGGATTCAGAGCATTTGATTTCATTTTCATTTCTAAGAATATTTTTTTGACTACAACATGGGACATATAATCTTGTCAAAACATGAATTACTATCTTATTGAGGCTACGACTGAACAAATATAGTTATTATATGAGTGAGGAAATGATTCATAATTGACTATTTGATGAGTCCCAAATTATAATTTTCCATCATTTAAGCCCACAATTTTTATGAATGGCCTATTTAGGATACAACTATTCAAATATGATTATCCCCTCCTACGATTCCCTTAGATATATAAATGATCATACTTTAAAAATGTGTGTGGGAATATTCAGTCGATGTACATGTGATGTGTTGATTTAGAATATGTATTGTGGTACTTTACCAGATAGATTTGTTGTTATCCTTGTGTTATTTATATCATTTTAGGCATACCTTGTTACAATAAAAAATAAAAATAGAAAATGATAATAATTTTAGGTTGTGTGTTAGGAAGGTCACACATCACCATTGGTATATTGAATAATCCCACAAAGGATCATATGTGGTTAGGGTATGGATATCAGATATGTCCTAATAATGAATTTCAAAAAACAAATGAAATGAAAATGGTGCATTTTTTATACAGACATGATACACCTTTGGATCCATTTTTGAGGTTTATAGAGAAATTAATCTATTTGATCATAGAGGATCCACATGACTACACTATTGTAGTTTATCATTCATTAAACATTAAAACATACCCTCCTTTTGGGGCTGTTATTCTCCTTTTACCAACCATTCCTCGGCCTTAGATTTATTTTCCCCTTTTTTATAAACCACAAATGATTATTTTTGTTATTTTTATTTATGAAGTAGATATGGTAGAACAAATGAAATCTTACGGGAAGGAACATGATTTCAGGTTATGAGTATAAAACTAGTTACATTTCAACATATGTGATGATAGAAAATTTATTATGAGGTAAATTTCAAAATGGTTATAGAATTTAAGAAAAAATATTGAGATTGAAATAAAAATATTAAGAATCTAAATAATGGAATTGAACCAAAAATTGTGACTGATTTTCCATACAATGTTGATTTTGAAGGACTATATTTTTCCTTCTTACAAATTATTTTACTATCATGGTGGTAATGAATGTTTTTTGTTTTAAAATTTCCTCTTTTGGAAGCCCTGTTGAGATGATTGTTTCTTAAGGACAATAAATTATTCATGTTTGGGGGAATTTTATAAGATAAAATTTAATATATATTTTAGATTCATTTAATTAATGATTATTCATGTATTATATGATAATGAACTAGGTATGTATTGATTATAGTATAGAATAGTTATCCAATATTCCAAAGGAAATGAAGTAAAAAATGGCCAAAATAGACAATATGTATCTTGATTCACCTACACAGTGTGTGGGAATCATTCACAGCATGTAAGAAGTTTCGAAAATGATTTTAATCAACATTAATTAATGAAAATATAAAATGATGAGGATCACACCATCCCATAGCTAGTGGTTCAATACCCACCACATGGTAATCCTTAAACTACTCCTTGTGAAAAATTTCTATAGGTTACATCATCACAAGAATGTTTCTCTAACCATGCCAAACTCATCCATCATATCAACACATGAAATCATCTATAGAAAATTTCATTATCACCACAGGTGGATATTTTGATTTTAATCCAATGGTTTGGGGTGGTATTCTCACAACAATCTCTTCAAAAGAACCAGATCTTGGTCTACACATGGACACTCCCGGATAAACAAAAAATGTTACCATACATATCCTACACATATTGTCTCAGTATCATCCAAAATAAATGGTTCCACCTTGGTACTACCTGATCATGAAACTCGAATCACAATATCATGAGTCACACATCCTTATTCGTATTTCCATGCCCTAAAACAACTTAACATGATCCACGTGTACATCATTCTCATCTAGTTAGAAGCATCCTTATTACACTTATAAAACCAAGGGAACAACATTTTTTCTATAACCAATCACACAATCATGAAACATGTTCCTTCATTTATAAAAATACAAAGGTCAAAAAATTATCCCCCTATTCCATGGAATGCGTATATAGAATCAGCATGGTTATAATCCTATCTATCATATCCGAAAAACCTAACATTGTCACAAAAATCACACCATGTGATTTACATCATAAACAAAAATGTATATCGCATTCCAAAACACCCATCATGGGTTCTAATATATATATATATGGAATCACATTACAATTCATTATCCCACAATAAATCACTAATCCTTAATGAGCATCCACATATAAGTCTACCCCTAAAGAATCATGTTCTTATTAATCCGCATACATCTATATAACAGATTCCCCAAAGGATATCCTAGTCTAGGACCAATTATCATTTGGTTAGGTTGTGTAGAATGTAAAAGACCATGGAACACCTTCAGTGGGGAGAGGTGAATTAGGGTGTAATATTTTTACTTTTAAACTTAATGATCTTGTTCCAACATTAGTAAGATCCTATTGAACCTATCTCATTAGAATGTGTAGAAAAAAACCATCAAACAACAAGAAAAGGCAATTAAATCATACTTGGTTCACCATGATGGGCTATATGCAAGTAGCATATGCTGACAGGTTGTTGGTCATACTAACTACTACTAATCTTCACTCGTTGTGCAGTAAAAAAATCACAGTCACTCTTTGCTAGGCTCACTGACATTACATGGTTTAAGGAAGGAACACTATTTTAATCAGTTCACTTCTGTTGACAGCCCCTTGTGCACTATGTTGGGAATAATCTGAACTTAGTTTATCGACATAAATTCCGCTTTAATGGGTTGACATTAAATCTTGAAGCCTTAACTATGGATGGAAGCTCTCTTGATTTTCTATTTTTACCCATGGTTGAATTTTAATTTTTCTTGTACCGATAGATTACAAACTTTTCCTTCATGAAATAACCTTCATCCTCTACATTCTACGTTCCTTCCTACACATACTTCCCTACTCCATGTATTTCCCTCCTCTGATACGTAGTACCCTACTCGATGAACTTACCTACTCTACGTACTATGTAAGATACCTCCACAATCCATGCTACTCTATGAAAGGTCCCTTCATCCTCGCCATATACTGCAATAACTATATAGACAAAGTTCTTCATTCGTGTACTGGCACTCTTAAACGGACATTCCTTTCTACAAAAAATTTTAGACTTCACTGAATTCATTTTAGATTTTTAATTAATGTCATTGTTGGGTTTTATAATCATGAAATACATATATATATATTTGAAATCGTCTCATATTTTTAATATTATTGAACTGTTCTAATTAATGGATTACTCATCCTTATATAGGAAAATATATCCCCATAATATGCTAAAACAATATTTACCAAATCATTATTGAAACACCACCTTCACCACATACCACACATCTACCAAGAACAATTTTTCTTTATGCAGTCAGTGTATTACCAATATCCATGCATGGTGGAAAAAATCACGACCTTGTTTTTGAAATTGGCTCCTTTCGTGGTTTCTCAAAATATCCATCACTTTTTTCATGCGGTTTTCCATTCCACAAACCATTTTCATTCTGGTCTGCATAACACCCTTCATCGACCATCAACCATTCCGGGTATATGGTATGTAGTTCGATCCCCAGGATACATGGTTACATTCCTTTATCAATTTCCTTCTCTATTACGCAAATCATTCACTCATGTGAAGAGATCATTCCTCTGAAAACTCCATGTTCCACCTAATGAGGATTGAAAAAAATATAAATCATCCTTTATTTTCATTAAATATTGAACTTTGTTCCAAAAAAATTCGACAAAGAATCTATATAATAAAAAATTATATATATATATTGAAAATTTAAGTAACTAAACACATCTTCATTCATAACTAGAACTAACAAACCATGTTCCACTAACGACTCATTAAGGGTTTCTATACACCCCTTTCACTCAAGGTTTATAGAATTATCATTGTCAAGGAGAAATCCCCATAGAATATACAAGAGATTTGATCAATGAATATTTATCTTCGTTTAACTAAATATAATTCTACTAACATGTTATATGAGAAAACACAATATAAGTTGTTTTTTAAATTTAATATGGTTGAAAACCTAGTCATCCATAAAATTAATCTCACTTAGGCAGGTGAGTTTCATGTAAATAAAACATAGAAAATACGACACATGAAGATTCCTCGATCCTCTATGGGCCATTATCCAAAAAACAATACACTATAAATCTAAAAACCCAAGTGTGAAATTCTATGTGAAATCATATAACCACAAAAGAAAAAATAACGAATTAAAATACCATATCCTTGGTAATAGGGACTTTCCATTAGAAATGGTGATTTTGATTCACCGATCCATGGTCTATTGCATGATCTAAAAAATTACACTATCATTGTCTACTATCTCCCTAAATAGTAATGAAAAATGAAAGGCTATGATTCCAATTTGTATCACCCCTCCTTTTGTGGCCACTCGATGGTGCTCAGGATGATGGAGAGAAACGATACATCAGGCATTCCTCCGCGTATGTTATAGGTATCTTAATAGTATCAAGGTTATAGTGTCCTATTGTGGATAGAATATACCGACATATAAAAGTGTAAAACTACTGTAAAATAACTAAAAAACAACAATAATAAGAATATAAATAGTGTAAAACATTAAACCATGCTATATCAAATTAGCTATAACATATAAAATTTGAAACATACTCTAAAACATCAACTGATATCCTACTGGGTCAGTCGAATATAAAAGTTAAAATAATGGATGTTATACCACTATCTCCAGTCCTCAATATCCCTGTCTTTATACTCCATTATTGTTATCATATTTGATCCTGAAAGCATGGTCGTCTTCCCTACCTAAACATGAAAATAGTAATATTTGATAGGCTACCCATATCTTATAGGCACCCAATTAGTGTGTGTGTTCAACAATTGAGGTCACCAACAATGTCTTGATAAATATATCAAGAAATTTAGTTCATGGAGATGTTATATGATCACCGTACTAAAAAAATAATTATGGATGTGTAATGAATAAACCCCATCGATCTCGGGTTCAATGTTGAAACATAGGGTAAAATATACCTTCTTGGGAAAGTGTCATATTTCCTATATGAATAATTTATACCTTGTTGAATCTGATTTATCTCAATAGATGAGTCATAAGAAATAAATTAGGTATTCAACAAGAATAATGAGTAAGAACCCATAGATATCAATTTATCCTAGTAATTCTAGTAGTGTTATGAACAATATTGTTCATTAGGAGGAAATACATGTCAATTAAGTTTTATGAATAAGAACAGAAATCCTAGGTGAACTCTATAATACTACATAGTATTAGGCAAAAATAATCAAATCACATGATTCCTAGGAATTCCTTGTATCGTGTATAAATCGAAATCTATGGTAATATCCCAGAAATTACATAATTCCAAGAATAATGGGGGTGATTAAAAATATAATATGAATTCCATGTATCAGTAATGAAGATGAATCTTTAGTAATATCCCAAGAATTCCATTGCATCATGTTTCAATAACTAAATATTAATAAAACCTGTCCCCTATATACTAAGCATAATTGACTATCCTAGGAAATTTCCATTGAATTCCATTGTATATGCCATAAATTAAAATCCCAATATAAATTGAAATTCATTCATTATGTCTCAAGGGAAGTTAATCCATCATTAGATAACTCATTTAATCATAATTGTAACACGATCAGTCTCACAAAATTGACATTTGAGTTTTATGTTGACGATCGAAATTTAGAAAACAAGCATTCCTAACCTAACACTTACTTGGGTGAACATATCATTATGGAACTAACCAAGGTCCCTAAGGTCACACCAGGGCATTGACACCTACACAAATTTCTCAATATCAAGATTATATAACTTGTTAGGACTGTCACTATGTAATATAGCATCCCTAAATGTCATTAAAATCACATTTCAGTTCAAATGAATTCATTGAATATTCCCCCACTGGTATTACTTTTAAGAGATGGAATCATGCCAAAATTATTTCCCAAGGCTATACTAGATTGGTCCGCTCACTAAATCTCTAAAATATCAAACTAAGGTAATCCATCTTGAGTACTCACGTTCTAATGTGGAAGGAATAATCATCCACTCTGTAGTCATCTATCCAAAGGCTCAAAGGAATCACAAATCCATTATAACCTACCTCTGAGTTCTAAGGTGACACATGAGGTTAGCTGTGCTAGTCCATTACAGATCCCTACATAGGGATGTTAAGGGAACTTTATATCAAGGGGTGGTAAATTCCTTAACCTCATTAATTACATCCCTTAATGGCCTATACATTTGAATGAATATATCTAAAACTAACCCCTCATACATTGTAATATGATGCATCAAGTCAATGATTAAGGGTCCATCATGGCCCTTGACACTCATTTCCATCCATATGATATTATTTTAATAAATAAAGTATTTGAATTAAACAAAAATCACCATTTCTCATGATACCAAATATCACATGAATATAAATTAAATGAATTTTCCATAGTTTTATACTCAAGGGACTTCCAAACTCATATGAAGTTACCATTCATTAAGGAATCTCAACAACCACAACCCAATATCAAATAATCCTCATATTATCCTCCCCAAGGACTTATCTAAAACCAAAATATCAAACTAAATAATTGAAATAAATATAAAATTACATTAAAACACGAATCAATCATAAAAAATTATAATTAATTTTTTATTTTAATTCCAATAGGTCAAATTCCAAATATATCACAAAATCATTTTAAATGGTCTTATCCTTGAGAAAAGTATTGTGTTCCACCCCAACATATTCATGAAGTTTAACTCAAAAAATACCTAATTTATCTTTCTATTTTATTCATTAATTTATCTAAAATAAAACAGACCTCTAAATAATACCATGCTGGTGATATACTTTTTTTTCTCCCAGAAAAACATGGTGCAATCTTCTACTTCTGATCTTCTTCAACTAAGATGAAAAAAAACCTTGACATTGAGAAAATTCCACCATGATTTTATGTTATAATTCTGCAATCCTTATCCTGGGTTGATATAATTTGGTAGAGGGGAAGAGGGAATGAGACTATGAAATGATTATTTAAGAGGGTTAGATATACAATATGGTTTATTTTTCATAAAATAATTTTGATTTAGGAATGAATTAAGAGAAATATCCCACTAATAAAGTGAGGATTTCTCATCAGGAGTAACTTCACTAGTGGTCGAAGAACACTAACCTTACCAACTTTTAAAAGGAATAATATATAAAAATTATAAACTAGTTTTTTGTTTTTTATTATTTTATCTTATTTCACCTTTTTTTTTTCATTACATACATAAGTGTGGTTTTTAACATCATTTAAAGAACAATAATTATGTAAGGGTGGCTGCACCCATAACATAAAGTCACCCCTCACATAACAGTGGTTTCACCAATCATGTAAGATTCACGCTTATGTATGTGTGGTTTTACACCTATTTATGTGTACCCATACCCACTTATGCAATAATCATACACAACCCTTATGTATGGGTCTAATACATTGAAAATTAGTCAAACCGTGGAAATATATATGAACCATGCTTTCATCATAAGCTAACACAACTAATCACCCAATAAACTCTTAGTCCTTTCAACCATATACAAAACCCTTATCTAGATTTTTTCTAAATCATGAAATTATAATATGAATAATTATTCTCAAAAAACCCTAATCTGAAATCAAATAAATATTAAATTTAAATTACACATGATGTTACTACCCCGTAATGAAATTGAATGCTATAGAGAGTCCTTCAATAGAAAAAATATCACATAAAGAAATATTCATTATATGATATGTGACTATGACCACTAGTACCACCAAATTTATCCATGTTCAATGATTCCTATAAATTATATTAATTAAAAATCAGTCATCCTTATAGAAGATAAAAATAAGGATTATATAGGAATACCAAAAATATGTATGAAATAATTTATGCATGAATCTATATTTTATATAAAAAATATTTCTATAAAATTTGAATTTAAACTACTAGAATGAATATAAAAATTAATTAATGAAAGTTCAGTTGTCTTAAATATTTATATTACAAATAGTTAAATATTTATAATAATGTTATTAACAATATTTATAAAATAAAATTATTTATAGAAAATATTTCAAAAACACTATTTATGTTATATAATTTTATATTTATATTGAATTATTCTCTATATTCAATATATTATAACTACACATTCACAAAAAACAAATATTGAAAATGTATATGGATTTGTGTTTATTTATATATGTATGTATTTATGTATTATACACATACAAATAGATGTAAGATTGTGTGAATGTATCTGTTTATATAAATATATAATTATATAATTATAATATATATATATATAATGATATATATATTTATTACTAATTCCCAAAAATTATGTACCTGATTGGTATGGACTCATACATTGCATCAACATAGCCAAGGGTCTAACCCCTAACATCCACCCATTTGGGAGGGTAACATAGTTACTATAGAGGTCATGTAACAACTCTGAAAACTATTTTATAATTGAATTTTTTGCCATTTTTTCCTTATGTACATCCACATAAGGTAAACAAACAACATTTTGATGGACTAAGATTGATGACTCGGTGCAATTGGAAATCATGAAAACATGGAAACATGCATGAACCACTTGGTGGGTAGCCATGAAAGTTTGATGTGTGTGTTGAAACCTATCAAAAAACAATATATACACACTGATATATAATGTGTGATAGATGGTTTCTTATCCACTTGAATCCCATCATAGTGTTTCCAATTATTCAGTATAGATAAATAGGTTGGAGGTTTGGTGATGGCACCACACATACTTCATTTAGTGGATCTCATAAAAGAGATATGTGTGTATAGAAACTTATCACATGACCATCCTATCATAAGTTGATGTGAGATGAAGGTGTCCCCTACAACGATGTATGTTGGGGTAGAATGAAATAATAATATAGCTTGGGGTAGTATTCGTGACTAGGAACATAGGTGTGATAACTCTGATGTAGGTAAGGGTTGGTATTTGACTAGTTCCATGATATGATGCATAGTACATCTAAGGGTCTTCCTATAATTTACTATGATGGGTTATAGGAAACATTCAATGATGGGATTTCAATCCACCAAAAAGGAATTCAGTCTTTTGGACACAAAAATGCAATAATATATGTCTAGGTGTTCTTATCATTTTTTGTTGGGAGGGATGAGTCTTGACCAAATGTGGTCCTAATGTGTGTGTGTTTTGTCTGTGGTTTATAATCTCCTCTATTTATGATAGAAAAAATACAAATTATTTATTTATACATATATATATATATGACAATTAATTTATTCATAAAATATAATTTAATTACAAAAATTAATAATATAATTTTATTTTATAAATTTATTTAATGATTTGAAGTTATATATTTTCAATTACTAATTTACAAATATGAACATCTTTATTCACATGTAAAAGTGTGCGTCTCTATCTGTGATCATTATTAAAGAACCAAAGGACGTGTTTGTGATGCAGTTGAAGTCAGCACCAACATTCATATACCCAAATATATACAATGAATATACTATAAATTTTATTTTTATTTATATAAAATATTAACAAAATTAAATTAAATATATATATATATATAATACACAAATATATTAAAATATAGTATATATATATATGTATATATACTTCTTTGAAAATTTATAATATTTTGAAAAACAATTAATGTTCTATTAATTAATTCATTTAAATATTAATGATAAAAATCATTCACTGTAATCCAAATTTATAAATATTTTACCTTAAATAAATATATATTTATATATAAATGCACACAAACATGCTCACACACACACACATTCACATTCTAATTCATTCACTAAAAAATACATATATATACACATACAAGAATATAAACACATACACACATAGACATAAGCATACACATACATAAACATTCACACACACACACACACATTGATATAAAACCACATGTAAACACATACATACATACATACATACCCATTAGAAAAACATACATAAAAATACACATATCCATACATATGAATAAAAACACACATTCATATTCATACACATACCCATGCATACATATAAAAATATATACATATACATATGCATGCATGTATACACATCACATACAGATATATAAATACACATTTACATACACATACACCTATATATATATATACAGACACACATAAATACATAAAAATACATGAACATAGACAAGAATATGTAAACATACACACTAACACACACACACAAATATATATATATATATATATATATATATATACATACAAATTTCTTGTTCTAATGGGAAGGGGATTCTATTACAGTTTGACTTTGTAAACCATGTTCTCATTATTGATTCTCTTTCTCAAGGGATATAGATGATTATTAATTCCAAAAGGTTATCTCCATTATTTTTTTAACATTTCAGTTGTTAAAGTGAGTTTGAAAGGTGGAATACCATTTAGTTGTTCTTTTAAAAATGTATTGTGCTCATGAAAACTTCCATGGGTTATAGATTAATATATATCATCACTATGACTCAGATGTGATTTATTGAACATAATTATGTATTGATGAGGATTTTACATTATTGGAGCCTCCTAGGAAAATTTAATATCATCCATAGAATATGTTATCAATATAGATTATTCCTCTGGTTTTTTTTGTGACATATTGGTTTAGATAAATCAATGTAGGATTCAATGTCATAGATACGAGATCAGTTTCCTATGATGTTTAACTTTTTTTTGTTATTTTGATATTGAAATGTGGTTTTATAATGATATGGATGTATTTTATTAAAATATTTTTTATTTTTTTGTGAGTTTATACTGTAATGGGTCTTATATGACTGGTGTTTCGTTCTTTATGGTTTGATCTATTTGTTTTATTTATTTTAGGGTTGTCTTTGATTCTTGAAGATGAAAATCATTTAAATTCTATATAATGTCGAGGCTTGATTTTTCTAGGTCCACTAATTTACGATTTTGAGGTGTTTTAGTTGGTGTAATAATTTTTATGTGGTCCCTCGAGGATTTTTTGAGAAGAATGGTGTGGTGGTTTCTGTTTATAGTGAACAAAAGGAAACACATAGAATTAATAAAATACTAAAATATAATAAATTATATTTCATGTGAATGTGGAACAATGATTCCATAATTTCAATAGAATGAAAATATATGGTTAAAATTACTATAAACATTAAAATTAGAATAGTTTTTTGTGGTATTATAAACCCTATCTTATAGTTTCAACCCTTTGTTGAGAAATTTTAACCTTAACCATAATAAAAATTTCTTCAATATTAATGGGATAAAATTTTTCATATATGGTAATAATTTATTAATTGATTTAAAATGTATGAAATTCTCAACCATCTTTGGTCATAAATTTACTATTTTATTTTTTTTATTTTTAACTTATTTAACAAAATATTATTTTTCATAAAATATCAATAATGCTAATTATGAATACATTTATTTAATTTGACTTTAAAGCCTAAAAAAACATGTAATTAAAATATAGACTTCTAAAATTTTTATAATGTTTCAAAAATACTAATAAAATTAATTGGTCACATTCAATAACCCAAAAATTAATGTTATTGTTTTTAATCAAATTTATATTTTATTTCTATTAACTGAAGAAATACCATGTCAGTACTGCATAATAATTTAAGTTTATTATTTGATAAATCAAAATAATAAATAGACTACCATGACAAAAATAATCTAATTATGTTCAAACATGATTTATTATTCAGTAATAACGTGTTCATATAAATATGTGAATATATTAGATTAATTGAAAGAATAGAAGATACATTTTAATATTTTCATTACATAAAACAATAGAAATGTTTCTAACAATTCCAAATAGCGTTAAAATTTCATATTTTACAATTTGTGATGGAAGTTTCCAAATTTCACAAATAAAATTAAATATAAATTCAACTGTTGGGATTGTTTTTGATGAATTTTCACATTAGTTTTTATCTTTAATTACCTGATTCACCCTTTAATAATGTGATACATTTTACCATGGTAATTAATCAATATGAATTAAAATTAAATTAAAATATTTATAAGATTTTTATTTCATGATTCCAAATATATGATCTAGTTTTTGAGATTTAATACTAATGACAAGTAGAATTTAATTTAAAATAATAGCATAAAAATAAATTAATGTATTTTTTCTAAAAATGTCTTCTTAAGAATAAAAAAATTATACCAAATTCAACCATAAAATTTCTTCCAATGAGATTTATTTAATTATTTATAACTTTATTTATCTAATGTAACATTGTAACTATTTTTAAAAAATAATACTTTTTACCTTCTTGAAGAAAAAAAATATATTTGAATATAATTCGTATTATTCACTATTCAATATAAAATAAATAATTTTAAGGAAATACCAATACATTACGCTTTTACAATTTTGATATTATGATTTACAAAATTATTTCCATTTTATCCAATATCTTTTCTAAATTTCCCAAATATTAATTATAATATTGTCTAAAAAAATTCAATAAAAATAATACTTGAAGAAAACATATTTTTTATGAATAAAGTGACTATAAAATAAATAGAGTTCTTATTTAATAATAATTAATCAATAAATTTTCATTTATTAGTACCTTAATATATATCATAATATGTTTAATCATGTTTATACCATCCAATTTAATTGTTATATTATGACTATAATAATATCTCATTGTTTTTTTGAGTTCGGTGTTATGTGTTGTATACTCCATCGAACATAGTTTTCTTTTAATATCATGGGATTTTTCATTCTTTCCCATTAATAAATTTAATATTTAAAATTTTTAAATTATCATGGTAATCAATGGTTTTAAAATTACTTTATAGAAAACCAACATCGTAAAAATGATTAAAAAAATTACGCATAAAAAAGGAATGGAAAATACATAGGTCATTTTAAATGACACATAACTGGGATATTGTTTAAAAGAACATTAGTGGGAAGTGAAAATATATGTATGGAAGAGGGTAATAATACACCCATATTAATAGACATTGATATAGAATATGGTCATGAGAATGTTAACACCACAAAACCATAAATATTATATGGATTAATATACCATTGATTCAACATAAATGAATATAAGAATCTAATGTATTTGTTTCAATTTACATTTCCAAATGTTGAGGAATAATTTGTTATATAGTTAATCTACTCAAGATAACACATTTAATTGATTTATTTGTTTTTTGTAATTATAATCTCATCCTTTTTATGTGCTTTAATAAATTTCCATTTCATCTCAGACACCCTGAAATGTATATTCAAGATGAAACTATTCAGACTAAATGCACTAAAATATACTTTTAATGAATCATAATATCTATATGTCCTTCATTATGCCTCTAAATATTTACCAAAACCAAAATGGTTAGCACACATTCTCTAATAACACCTAAAGATTAACATAATTTATTATATAAATAGTATACAATAATACACATCCAAAATATGTCTCACGAAATTCAAAATACATAAATGTTAAAATTCACCAAATTTTTAAAATCAATTTTACATTAGTCCCCCAAATAACATAATGTATTTATTAATGATACATACCAATTATGTGAATACGTTGATCATACATTCTCCTGAACTTGGTGAAAAGATAAATTACGATATTACCTTAATAAAAAATTCATTAATTTTAAAAAAAAATTAACTCTCTCCTCATTAAGAAAAATAAAATAATATATTATTGAATATATTTCATTCGTCCAAAAATGTAGTGAACTTCATCAAAGATCACATAAACAACTTTTTCACCACCTCATTAGATGCTTCCAATTTCATCAATACTATATAATTAATAATAACTATATCCTGAATTTATTTATCAAAATTGAACATTATCATGTCTAAATCAGGAACATATTAAGTTTTATCACACCCTCAATCATGTTTTCCGATAAAATATCATCTTATAATTAAATAAATTTTCTTTTTTATCGATACCAGTCAAAATATGATTTAAAATAAGTAATAAAAACAATTTCTACATAATCCATAAAAGTTTCATGATTATTATAACCAAGATATCATTTATATAACACTTATACAATATATTTCTAAAATTAAAATACCTAAATATTTTATTATCTCACCTTCAATGATTCACATTAAATAGGTCCTTCCTTGGTCAAAGGTTATCCCATGGGTTATGGAATTAGATTTGACAATTCTCATGTTCCCCACAAATTAGTAATTGGACTATAAATGGTGTTATAGGAAACAAAATTATTTCCTTCCATCACACCCTTCATTTTACGTCCCAATTAATTAATTTATTCCATTATTTTCCAAACAAAAAAACTTTTCCCATTCCTTTGAGAAATTATCCATTGTGAGTCTTTCCACATTTCTTACATGAAGGATATGAATACTTATTTTCTTTATTGTCTCTACCACCTGATATCTCAGTGAACACAATCTTTCTCATCTTTGGTGACTCCAAGAGTGGTTTAATGTTATTGATTTTAATAATATATCGTGATAAATGATTTTTAATATTCTTAATATCTTTAATATATCGTGATAAATTATTTTGAATATTCTTAATAAGTTTCAATCAAGTGATTATACCTTTTCTCTCATCATCACATTGTCCATCACATTAAATGTTAGTGTGGTTCCTTCTAGTTCCAACTATTGATTTATTAAAATAGAATAATTATATAAAAAAATAATCAAAGTAGGAAACCACACAATCATGAATAATCATTTTTATGTTTTTTAAATATTGAAACATTCTGTTCTATATACTACACCCTAGGTTTACTGTAGTTCATCCATAATCATTGTAACACCCTGATATTTTGTGAGATATATTATTTTTAATTTCATTGATGTCTTGTGTTGTACGCAACACTAAAATTAGCTTGTTCTATATGCAACACCGTATATGCAACACTACTCTTGGCCCGTGTTACAAACAATTTCAAGTTCGTTTGATAGAAGTTATTCTACGCAACATTGAGTATATATATATATATAATCAATGTATAAATGAAATACGGTTGAATTCTATTATACACAACAACAAAGGAATCTTTCACTACACGCAACCCTGACTTGGCTTGCTTTAAACGCAATCACGACCTTCCACGATAGCGTGTGTCGTACGTAATGCCGAGTTTCCCTAAACAATGATATGTTATTAAAATATTATATAAAATAGCTGTTATGAATAGTAATACCCAATTTTTGAAATTTTATTTTTCAAAATGGAATTCAATTTTTGATTCGAAATATAAAAATTATCCTAGGGTGAATTCTTGGTATTTTTTGGAAAACATTCAATTTTTGATGAATAGTGAAAATACTGGGTTACTATTTAAAAATAGAATTTTTATTTAAATAATTATTTATTTTATTTTAATTTATTTTAGGTAAAAATTGAAACATAATACCTATATATGTTCTGTTTAATTCATTGAAGTAATTATATAATAATTTTAGATATATAAAAATTTTATTGAACTTTTCACCGTCTTTTACCCACCTCATAAGAGAATTTAAAAATTTACATAAAACCTAATTTTACCACTTCTGTGAGTGGAATTCCCAAAATCCGAGAGACACAATTAATATCAAGGAGTAAAATGTGGTTCAATAAGATAAAAGTAATTTTTGGAGGATAGTAACTTTTTACTTTTATTTACCAAAGTTAAAAGTAAATAGGGTAATTAAGGGTAAAAATGATATTAATATTACCCTAAAAGATGTAATGATTCTATTGGATAAAAGTAATTAGACCATAAACAACCTTAGGAATAAAATATTACCCATTTAGGTCCACTTGGATTGGATTAGGACATTTATTATTATTTTATTTAAAGAAGAGTTAAAATGGTTAAAATCAATGTTTAATAAATAAAACATTTTTAATATAGGGTAATACATAAGATAACTTCGACTATAAATATTAATTAGAAAGATAAAAATATTTCCTATATAGTGATATTTTATTTATAATTTTTTTACATTAAAGAATTTATCTTATTTATGACACAATGATGATGCAGTAATTACCTTATTAATGAAATATTAACATAATTGATGTTATAAATAACCAAATAAATGTAATTTGAGACTTTTTATGAATTAACCTAATTTTATAGGTTAATATGACATGTTAGTATTGATTTAATTAACTTTTATATAACTAATCATCCTGTTATGATATTCACAAAAAACAATTACTAAACAATGTCAAAATTGACATAAAATAGTTTTTAAAACAAATATTATATTATTAATTGCTCTTTTATTCCTAAAAAAATAATGTTTGGCCAAATGACTTAGATATGGTAATATATATTAATAATGAACCACTTGGGGTTCGTTTGGCTTGTTATAGTAAGTTTATTAACCATATAATTTAAGAAAACAAGAAGACATGGTAAAAGATAAATTATTTAACTTTGAGTTAAATCTAAATGATAAGGTTATAAAAGTAACCTAAACATGTCTAAAACATATTGGATTGAAAGGATTTATACCCATACCCACTTTAGCTTCTAAATAAATCAATTTGGAGTTATTATAAACCGAATATAACTTTATTATAATATAATATATTAAGTTTTTCCAAAGGTGCCCCTCTCCTCCCTTATATAAAGGGAACCGCTTCCCTCTTCTCTTCACACCATTTTGATCCATGAAGCTTGGACAACCCCTGAAAATTCCTCTTCAAAACCTCTCTAGTTACATCATATAGGTTCTGGTCTTCTCAAAAGCCCAACTCTAGTTCCCTAAGAAGAAGTTTAAAGGAGGTGCGTCGAGAAAGAGATAATCTCTTCTACTGACTCTTTCAAGTTTCCTTCTTCTTTTACTTCCTCTTATTTAGTTGTTTCATTATAAAGTAATAACATCAGTATTAATTATATATTTATATGTTATTATGAATATGAAAAAACCCTATTTCACCTTATATCCATCCTACGGAAAACGAAATCACCGTGCGTGCGTACGTACGGAATATCGTCTCCACGTCGTGGTGTAATCAGTTTTTCCACCACCACCTTACTTGGATTGGTATATTGGTGTAAATAATAACTATATATAATTATAATAACATCATACTGATTCTATGATATTATATCATCCACTAAAATACCATTCAATAATTATGGGAACGATATCATCGCGTGTGCGTACGTGCGGATTACCGTCTCCACGATGCGATGAGATTCATTCTCCATGTTAACAAATTCAAAAATGATTATAAAGTTTATATAATGAATAATAATGAAATATATGAAATAATTAAGCTACTTTATTTATGTATATATATATATGTCATCTACTTACTTCCAGTCAAGTCAATAAGGAATGGACAACAACAATCATGCGTACGTACGGCTTACCGACTCCATGAACGGTGTATTTCATTTCATTCATCTATCTATTATATATACATACTGAATATATATGATATATAAATCATTATTTACATTCTATAAGTAATTAAATCATGATATAAGTAATAATAATATCAAGAACAACAAGTCCAAACACGTACGATAAATAAAACGATTTTACCAAAACGCTTCTTCAACATGGAATTTACAAAAAAAGGTAATATAAAGTCATAAGTGAACCATATATGATATCATAAAAATGAATAGGATTAATTAATAAGTCAACGAAATTATTTAAATCATTATACAGGATGTTCAAATACTTACGAACCATATCAAACATAAGGTAAGGGATAACAATTCCAATCTCGTTCTTATCTGAGATTGTTATTCGTAAATATTTACAGGGGTTATTGTTATCATTCATGCCCTTGTTTTATAGAGATGTTTTTCTCATATTTTAAAGTCCTTTTTACCCATTTTTTAAATTTACCACATGTTATGAAAGGAATCATACTTTTTTTATCACTCGGGGAAATTTTTGACTTTTCTGACAAAAGTACAAGAAGAATGTTATTTTTAACTTATATGGCGTGAATGGAATTTAATGGCTTCATAACTCCTCATTTTTATGAAGATTACTCTATAGTATTTTACGACTATTTTCAAAAAAATAATTTTCTTTTAAATTTGAATTGAATTTTTTGAAAAGAAAATGATTTTGAAGAAGAAAGGATATTTTCCTCAAGAATTCATTTCAAGTGTTTTATCAAAACGATTTTCCATATAAGATTACATTATTTCATATGTGTATATTTCAAGTATAATGTCTCTAGGATATACATGGTTTCACTTTTATTATGAGGAAATATCCATTTGTTTTATATGGATTATGTGATGATGTGATGGTGTTTATAAAACCCATTTTATTCCTTGGGTTATGATGAATGTTTTATCATTATTTTGTGGCTCCGGTAAGAATTATTTCATTATGAGATAGGTGGAACATATATCTCCCTCTAATGCATTGGGTAAATATATATATCTCATGAGATAGACATGGCTAGAATGGAAAGTTGATCCTGTTCAGTGATACAAGAATGGAATGAGGAGTGAACTCGATTCAGTATGGGACTTTGTCCATTAAGATGGTCTTGGAAGAAATGCCTTGGCTACTATGGAAATCATATCAACTACTTAATGGTTTTCCAAAATTACATGTCTTATTCACATGCTATATTATCATGATTTATGTTTCATTATGATCTATGCCTTATGTACTGACATGTTTCATTTATTTCCTTAATATTTTGATGTTTAGACATTATGTTCATTTTTTTACATTCAAATGTATATGGTTTGTTTTATTTTCTCCATGATTACCCTTACTGAGAATTTGAGCTCACCCTTTATATGTTTTCTTTACCCTAGGATATAAATAAAGGTTTTACATAAGAAAACAATAGGGGAAGATCATTATGGGAGATTTTGACGATCATTCACCATAATTAGAAGATTATGTCCTGAGTTTCAAAACACACTAAACTATTACAGTCCTTGAGTGTTGGTTTTTTTGTTATGTATTAAGTATTCCATAAAAGTAATGTAATGTCAATGTACATCAATCATTGGGTCTCTACAGTTGGTATTAGAGAAAAGGTTTAGTCAACCTTCGGAAACTATGATGCGGGAACTTTAGTGAGATCCCTAGAGGTATTTATATTGTATGTCTAGGGATGTCCCTAAGGTTAAGTATAAGTACAGGTTATAGTCCTAGATTTATGGTAATGATATTAGAATTAAACCTAAGATTTTATATATTGATGGTACTCCCCCTTTATTATGTTTTTTTTCTAGCAAGAATTTTTTCCTCTCACACTATTCTTTTTGGGTTTTAGAAAATGGCTGGAAATGGGAAGATTCACGATAATGGAGGATATAATAGACAATGGAATGATATTATTTATGAGAAACCAAATGAAAAGAGATTTGTAATTCCAAACATTGTTATTATGCCTAATATGCAATCTCATAACTTGATCTATAATCTCAACTTTGGTAAGTTTACTGACTCGACTAATTAGAGAAAGAAGGAGTTTCATGATGATCGTAGTGAAAAGAAGGTTCAATTTCCCTCATGTAAATCATGTGGGAAGAGGAATCAAGGAGAATGTTTCAAAGGAACTGGAAGATGGATTGGGTGTGGAAAAGAAGGACACAAAGCTAGTAATTACAAAGGAAAAGGTTTAGTCAACTGCATGGACAAGGATAATGTTGTTGCTAAGACATCAACAATGGTTAAATGTGTTAAATATGGAATGAATGGGCATTATGAAAACCAATTCCCTAAGGGAAAGTCTCATGAAAAGAATCAGCATGGTCATATGGGTAGTATTTATGTTGATGATGATGAAGAGAATACAAATGATATATGAGATGAAATAAGTTTTGAGGATCAGTCAATGGTTTAAGAAGGCAGTGGAGTGATTGTATGTTTATCATGAATAATATATGTTACTATGGAATAAAGAAAAATCTAAGGATTGTTAAACTATTGTCTTTCCTTGATTATTTGAAAGTATATGTTGAATGGTACCGGTAACCATGAATGTTTATTCAAATATTTTTTGGAAGGTAGATGATATGTGCATAATGAAAGGATAAGGAGATAATGAGATGTTTGCTAATATTAATGTGCTCATGACTGGTATAAGGAAAAAGTGATATCATGGTTTGAGTATACAGAATTTTTGGATTTTGGTATGTGGAAAGAGTTAAATTTTGAAAACATTCATGTTTTCACTAAGGTTCAATGGGTACTTGCGTTTCAATAGAATACTTGATTAAGGAATTCACATGTTTTTAATATGACCAACAAGATATATATATCTTATGATATACGGGCGATAAATTATTGTATTCAATTCTTGGTAGATGACCTTTCAAGTAATCGTTTTCTTTACAATATGAGGTTGGAATGATGTATTTTGGATAAGCCTAAATATTGGAATGGATTACGTTGGACATCAGATAGTATTATTTAGGGATATAACTTGTTTTTTGATATTATTTCTGGATTGTTATAATAGTATAGTTTTAGAAAAAAGGACAACCCATAGGATGAGCGACAACCCATCGCGTCGGACAAGGCTGTGGGAATCAAACCCACAACTGAAGTGAGATAAGCCTTTATCTCTTACCACTGGCCTATAGGAAGTCCCTGATTAGTAGAAAATAGTTTTATTTTATTAAGCATGATTATAGACAAAGTATAAGTCCATTTTGGAACTATATATGATTAATCTCATTATAGATGGACTATTGTATATTTGATAAATTTTTCTACCATTTTGTTTGAGACAAATGGAATGACACATCATTCTATCCCTTGATCTGCTAACACTTCAAGAATGACACATTCAACTTCATTTATATAAGATATGAAGTCGAAATTGTTCATGGCACGATCAACGATGAAATTGTACTGAAATAAATTAAGTATTTCTTCTAATTCAAATTCCTCAACTTTAGGAAAATGATCTTGAAAACAGAAAAAATGTTGTCCTAGTGTCCTTATATCTGGTGAATTAGATGGTACCTTAAATCATCACAAATTTATGTCTTTGTGATTGTTGGCTTTTTCATAGCCATGTCCTCTACCACTCTCCATCAGAACTTGATGGTAAGATTTTTCTTCCATATCCATATTTCCACCTATGTTATCCTATGTGGAAACCCAATGATGAGTTAATCTGGGGAACCGTTACATTTCGTACTTTACTTTTGAAAAATTATGTTTTAGTATTCCTTTTACGATGTGGGTATATATGAACGAAACTTTCAAGCAGTAAAAGATTTATAACCACCACGAAATTCAAGGGAGAAATTCATTTTGAGGGGGGTAGAATGTAACAACCCAAGATTTTATGAGATATATTATTTTTAATTTCATTGATGTTTTGTGTTGTAAGCGACACCAAAATTATCTTTTTCTATACGCAACACCGTATATGCAACACTATTCTCGGCTCGTGTTACACAAGATTTCAAGTTTGTTTGATAGATGTAATTCTACCCAACATTGGATGTATATATATATATTCAATGTATAAATGAAATATATTTGGATTCTATTATACACAATAATGAAAGAATCATTCACTACACGCAACCCTGAATTGGCTTGCATTACACGCATTCGTGACCTTCCACGATAGCGTGTGTCGTATGCAATACCGAGTTTCACTAAACAACGATATGTTATTAAAATATTATATAAACTAGAAGTTATGAATAGTAATATCCACTTTTTAAAATTTTATTTTTTCAATATGGACTTCATTTTTGGATTCAGAATACTGAAATTAGCCACGGGTGAATTTTTTGTATTTTTCTGAAAACTCCCAATTTTTTATGAATAGTTAAAACATTGGGTTTCTATTTAAAAACAGACACTTTATTTAAATAATTATTTATATTATTTAAATTTATTTTAGGTAAAAATGGTACATAATACCAATATAAGTTCAATTTAATTCATTGGATTCATTTGATAATAATTTTAGATATATAAAAACTTTATTCAACTTTTCACTGTCTTTTACCCACCTCCTAGGAGAATATGAAAATTTACATAAAACATAATTTTACCACTTCTGTGAGTGAAATTTAGAAAATGCTAGAGAAAAGGTCAATATCAAGGAGTAAAATTTGGTTCAATATGATAAAAATAATTTTTGGTGAACAATAACTTTTTACTTTAATTTACCACGGTTAAAAGTAAATAGGGTAATTAAGGGTAAAAATGATATTAGTATTACTCTAACACATGTCCTAATTCTATTTAATAAGTGTAATTCGACCAAAACCAAACTTAAGAATAAAATATTACCTTTTAGGTACACTTGGATTGGATTAGGACATTTATGATTATTTTATTTAAAGAAGAGTTAAAATGGTAATAATCAAAGTTTAATAAATAAAACATTTTTAATATAGGGTTATACATACTATAAATTCGACTATAAATATTCATTAGAATGTTAGAAATATTTCATACATAATTTAATTTTATTTATAATTTTTATAAATTAAATAATTTAATTTATTTATGACATAATGATGATGCAGTAACTACATTATTAATGAAATATTAACATAATTGATGGTATAAATACCCAAATAAATGTAATTTTAGACTTTTTATAAATTACACTAATTTTTAAGGTTAATATGACATGTTATTATTTATGTATTTAACTTTTATCGAACTAATCATGATTTTATGATTTTCGCAAAAATCAATTACAAAATAGTGTCAAAATTGACATAGAATAGTTTTTAAAACGATATTATATTATTAATTGTTATATTATTCCTAAAAATCTAAAGTTCGGCCAAATTACATAGATATAGTTATATATATTAATAATGAACCACTTGGGGTTCTTTTTTCTTGTTATAGTATGTTTATTAACCATATAGTGTAATAAAATAAGAAGACACGGTAAAAGATAAATTATTTAACATAGAGTTAAATCTAAATGATAAGGTTATAATAGTAACCTAAACTTGTCTAAAACCTATTGGATGAGATTATTTAAACACATCCCCACTTTAGCTTATAAATAAATCAATTTGGAGCTATTATAAACCGAATATGACTTAATTATAATATAATATTTTAAGTTTTTTCAAAGGTGCCCCTCTCCTCCCTTATAAAAAGGGCACCCCTTCCCTCTTCTCTTCACACCCTTTTGAGCCTTGAATATCAGAAAAACCCTGAAAATTCCTCTTTGAAACCTCTCTAGTTATATTATAGAGGTTCTGGTTTTCTCAAAAGACTAACTCTAGTGCTCTAAGAATAAGTTTAAAGAAGGTGCGTTAAGGAAGAGGTAATCTCTTCTACTGACTCTTTCAAGTTTCCTTTTTCTTATACTTCCTCCTCTTTTTTGTTTTCATTATAAAGTAATAAAATTAGTATTACTTATATACTGATATGTTATTATAAATTTTAATCAACCCTATTTCACCGTCTTTCCATCCTATAGAAAATGAAATCATCGCGCGTGCGTACGTACGGAATACCGTCTACACGCCGTGGTGTAATTAGTTTTTCCAACACCACCTTACTTGGATAGGTCTAATGGTGTAAAGAATAAAAATATATAATTATTATAAAATCATAATGATTCTATGATATTATATCATCCACTCCAATACCATTAAATAACTATGGGAATGATATCATTGCTCGTGCGTACGTACATATTACTGTATCCACGACGCGATGAGATTCATTCTCCATGGTAACAAATTCAAGAATGATTATAAAGTATATATAATGAATAATAATGAAATATATGAAATAATAAAGCTAATGGATATATATATATATATATATATATTTGTCATCTACTTACATCCATGAAATTCAATAAGGAAAGGAAAACAACGTTCATGAGTACGTACGGCTTACCGTCTCCATGAACGGTGTATTTCATTTCATTCATCTATCTATTATATATATATATACATAATATATATGATATATAAATCATGATTTAAATTCTAGAAGTAAGTAAATCATGATATAAGTAATTATAATATCAAGAACAACAAGTCCAAACACGTACGATAAATAAAATGATTTTACCCAAAATGTTGTTTTAACATGAAATTTACAAAAGAACGGGTAATATAAAGTCATAAGTGAACCATATATGATATCATTACAATTAATATGATTCTGTAATAAGTCAATGAAATTATTTAAATCATTATACATGATTTTAGGATATGTACGAAGCATATTAGACCTAAGGTAAGGGATAACTATTCCAATATCGTTCTTATCCGAGATTGTTATTCGTATGTATTTACTAGGGTTATTGTTATCAGCCATGACCATGTTTTCTAAAAATGTTTTTAATGTGTCTCTAAAGTCCTATTTACCCATTTTTTAAATTTACCACATGTTATGAAAGGAATCTTACTTTTTTTTACCACACGGGAAACTTTTTGACTTTTCCGACAAAAGTACGAGAAGAATGTTATTTTTAACTTATATGGCCTGAACGGATTTTTATGGTTTCATAAAGCCTCATTTTCATGAAGCTTACTCCAAAAGATTTTATGACTATTTTCATAAAAATAATTTTCTTTTAAAATTTCATGTAATTTTTTGAAAAGAAAATTATTTTGAAGAAGAAAGGATATTTTCCTCAAGAATTCATTTCAAGTGTTTTATCAAAACCATTTTCCATATAAGATGAGATTATTTCATATGTGTATATTTCAAGTATAATGTCTCAATTATTTACATGGTTTCACTTTTATTATGATGAAATATCCATTTTATTTATATGGATTATGTGATGATGTGACGATGTTTATGAAACCCATTTTATTCTTTGGGTTATGATGAATGTTTTTAGTTTATTTTGTGGCACAAGTAATAATGATTTCATTATGAGATGGGTGGGACCTATATCTCCCTCCAATTATTTGGGTAAATATTTATATCTCATGAGATAGACATGGATGGAACGTAAAGTTGATCTGGTTCAGTGATACATGACTGAAATGAGGAGTGAACTCAATTCCGTAAGAGACTTTGTCCACTAAGATGGTTTTGGTAGCAATGCCTTGGCTAATATGAAAATAATATCAAGTGATTACTTTTTTTCCACAATTACATGTTTTTCCCATGATATTTTTTCATTATTGATGTTCCATTATGACCTATGCCTTATGTACTACCTTGTTTTATTTCAATGCTCAAGATTTTGATGTTTAATCATTATGTTCATTTTTTGAAGTTAAAATGTATATGGTTTGTTTTATTTTCTCCATGCCTACCCTTACTGAGCATTTGAGCTCGCCATTTATATGTTTTCTGTTCCCTAGGATATAAATAAATGCTTTAGGTAAGAAAACAAAAGCGGAAGATCTTTATGGGAGATGTTGAAGATCATTCACCATTATTAGAAGATTATGTTCTGAGTTTCCAAAGACACTAAACTATTATGGTCCTTGAGTGTTGTTTTTTTGTTATGTATTAAGTATTTCCCCAAAAGTAATGTAATGTCCATGTACGTCAAGATTTGGTTCTCTATAATCATTATCTATAAAATCCTTCATAATAGTTCATAATGAAAATGTTATTTAATACAACTGTATTCCGTATGAGTTTCAAACTAAGTGAACATTAAGGGTATGATCACTATGCATAATAATGATAGACAATATATACTTCAAGTAGATATATTTAGGCTTATTACCCCGATATGAGTGTATTTTAAAACTAAATCCAGATTTAATATTCATACATGGATGTGTTGATTGTAGAACTATATTATCTCTACCTTACCAAAACATTTGGATGTTATCTTATACATAAACTTATCCTCAAATAATTCATCAGTTTGTTTTTCTAATATATGTATTACAAAATCATTTTTTCATGGTTACTATTAAACTTCCACTGATACCAAATTTAACAACCCCAACTCTAGTAACCTAGATTCATTTTCTACTTTATTAGATTGGAATATGATACATACGATCTCATAAGGAAGGACTGATTAGTTTAGTAGTCTAAAGTTACACGATACATACATGATTCACAATTATTTATGAAAAATATAATATCAAAACAAAATAAATGAGTTGCATCATTGAAACTCATGCAAATATTTCATATTCATATCCTGGGAAACGAAAAAAAATTAGTGATGTCAAATTCTCATAAAGGGTTAAGTACATAAAAATATATCATAATTTAGTAAGAACTATTCTATATAGAAAGGTAAATTACTAAAAATTTATTTTATTTAATCCGGAATTTTTTCCCAAAAATCATCCATGGAAAATATCAATATAGTAATCTCATTGGTAATTAAAATTGATTTCATAGTGGAGAAAATTATTAATAGTGTAAATCATTATCTAAAATGTCATTATACTTATACAATCATGAAATTAAGCCAATATACTTTAAAATTATCCCTAAATAATCATTTATACTAGAAAACTTATTTCTATCATGATATATGTTGACGAAATAATGGGATCTATAATAATGATCCCCACCCGTATAAGCATGTCCAATCAATTAGTCATATAAGGAATGTTCAATATAATTATAAACAATATTAAATATCATAAAAATAACATTATGTGTAAAGAATATATATTATCAATAATTCACTAGTTAAACAGATAAAATTCATAATAAAAACCATATATGGATATGGAATATTTTTTATTCATTAATAATTTTTATCAAACAAAGAATATGAATATGTGAGTTCAATTTTATTTATATTGGATATTTATAATAAGAAAGTGAATATTTCAATATAAAGATAATTACAATGAAACTAATGAATACGACTTTCAATTTATTACTAATATATATTTTCTAGTAAAATATTGTCTTTTAAAAAATGGAATAAAAATATTAAAATAATATTTCATTAAATATTTTACTTTGATAAATAATATAATATATTTATAAGAAGCTAAATAGTTTAAAATGGTTTTAATAATGTTAAAATCCTTTATGTCCGTATAGGTTAAAATAAATATTTTTATTGACTTTTGTAATAAAAGAAAAAAATGACCTCTTCCGAAAACATTATAAATATTTAATTAAAACTTTTTCAAAAAAATTATGTATAACATAAAATATACTTACAATATAATTGTATTATTTAAATCCACTTCTATAAACAAATTATGCAAAATATTTATATGGGAAAACATATACCTGATCAGAAGAGAAATACGACTGGATTTTATTTTCAAAATTCAATTTGAAATAATAACTAGAACTGAATCATTAATAATAATAAATAAATATTTATATTGATTTTTAACATAAATGTTTTAGTATATACACCACAGAAAAATAAATTGGTTTATAATACAAAATATTTCTCTATAGAGTGGACATTGAGATGAAATCTATTACCAAATGATTCACATTAGTAGAAATAATTCTAACCTATTGTATAATGGTTAATTTTTTATTATTTTATACCATTATCATATTATCATTTATAATATCACATATTATCTATTTATATTATCTTATCAAATATTTATCAATAATATTTCATTATTATTATCCTTTTGGGTGGTAACTTCTCTATTTTCTAAGGCATGTTTTGTCATTAGATTTCCAACGCTTGTACACAAATTATGGTTAATTAATAATTAAAATGTTAATAATTTTATAAATATCATATATATACATAATGAAATATATCCTTATTAGAATCCATGTAATGTGAAAATGAAAAATGGATCATATCACTTCGAGAATGTGGTAGACCACACATACATAGAGGCGACATCATTGTTTTCCAAAATATGTTTATGTAAGGAAGTATATATGATATTATACATCCATAATCATATTTATGTATTAAATTTCATAAATTGTAATTATTTCAATTTTTATAACCATAAAAATATATTTGGGATGAAAAACAACTTACATCGCTACGTGGAGACGATAAGCCATACAAATGCATGGGTGATGATTTGTTTTAAGAAGGGAAAGAGTTCAAAATTTTATTTACCATAATCATACTAAAATAAAATTATGTTAATTATAATTTATTTATTATTTTATCATGGTTACAAAAAAATTAGAGAATTTTAAGAAGAAATAATTCTAAAAGTGTCTGTAAAAATTATTATCTTTTGTTAATAACACATCCTTTAGATATTCTCGTAAAGGATTTAGAGATGGTCATTAAATAATATAATAACCACTAGAACAAGGATAAGAACGATGTGAAGAGTTTATGTAAGGGGATGTATGATATAATATCCTATATTTTCTATAATGAAGGAAGGATATGTGGTGACTTTTTAAGTGAAGGAAATGAAGCACATGGAAATAATAAAGAAATTGTACAATAATTTAATTTTCATTTAAAAATGAAAAAATTTGCCCATAATGAGGAATCTTAATAATTATATGGTTCAAATCCCTTAAAATGACAAATGTTTTTTGTACTAGGTTGTATTTTAAACAATATCATTATGTTTAACCCCTTAGTTAAATAATTGTTACCTTACCTATAGTAAAAAAATTAATATTAAAGGGTTATAATTTTACATATATGGTAATAATTTTCCTATTAATGAACACGGGAATACATTCATGAAAATTGTGTGCCTTATTATCGAATTTAATTATTTTTTGATTTTTAAATAATATATCTAGATATTATTTTCCCTAAAATAACATTAATGACAATTTGGAAAATTTCTATTTTATTTTACATTAAAGACATCAATAATTTTTTTAATATTAACATTATAACATATGTAATATTTGACACTTATGAATAAGATTCTGGTTTCATTGTAACTAACCCAAAAAATATCACTTTTAGAGTTATTAAAAAAATATATTTATTTTTCTATTCATTGAATAAATGTTGTGTCGGTGTTGCATAAAAATTTAATTTAATTATTTCTTCTTGAAAATTTAAAAATAAACAATCATGATAAAAGTAAACTAATTATGTTTAACATGAGGTTTTAAATTCAACCATAATATGTTCCTATACTTGTGTAAATATGTTATATAAATTATAATAAAGTAATTTATATTATGGAATTTACTTTAATTTAAATAATAAAAATGTCACTACAAAGGGAAAATGGAACCAAAATGCCATATTTTATCATTTGGAATGGACATGGATGAATTCCTCCCATATATTGAACTAAAGGAAATTGTTGTGTTTATTTTTATTTTCTTATCACATTATTTTTTCCTTATTTTCCCGATTTAAAATTTATCGATGTGCTAAATTTAAACCACAATATCTATTAATATTGACTAAAATTTAAATGGGATAATTTAAAAAACTGGAACTCTAGATTATAAACATTATATCCATGTATCCAACATTTACTTGAAATTTCCCATACTCAAATGCCACTAAAAGGCACTCTGAGCCCGATAAGACTAGTTTCCCCTATCACGTCTCCCTAAAAACATGAGGTCGACGAGTAGCAGTGATGGACTTAGTGTGTCAGTGGGAAGACGATTCACATATTTCCAGAGTGTAACACTATATAAATATAAATCACTGATAAGTAGAAAAATAAATAATCATAAAGACTAAGATATAATTTTACAATATTTAATATTGTATTTAATAGTTCTAATACCCACCATAGTGTTATTTTATGGGAAGTTGTCACATTTTTATGTTTTAGTGGTATTTTGAGCTCAAATGCAAAAATGGATTAATTTTCGGATTTAACTGTTTTATTTCTCTTCTGTAGTTTGGACATATAAATTTTCTCACTGATCCAAATTGTAAAGTTCCTTTATTAGGTTCTATTACATCATGGGACTCATTTAATCCTTTTGTAGTCCCAGTTCAATCATTCATTTGGAGACCCAAAATCAGGTAACAATCTGGACCTCGTAAACTGAGTGCAGAATTAGAATGTTTAAAATCTGAGCTTATATCTCAACGTATACCAGCCTCATGGAGTTGAAATTCAACAAGGATCTATAAAAGAGATTACGGAACATCTTTATTTAACAATTCGCCTCTTCATCTGCTGGATTCAATGTATTAATGGAGTTGGAAGTTGGCTTTGTAGAAGATGAAGAGTCACCCAGACAGATTAAATGTGTCGCACTAAAACATCAATACCTCCAAAATATGTGGACCAATAATGATGAAATTTTGAGGTGAGGATATTAAGAAATAATGGAAAATATTTCAAGAAGAAAAATTTTTCCAATTCAGGAATTTATTGGTCCTAAAAGTCGTGAGCTTCGGGCAGACAGAATTTGTGTGAGATTTCTTCACCTATTTTATCTATAAATATGTGTCTCCTCTCCCTTTTACAAGAATATCCATTTTTAGGGGGAAATGAAGAGTATTGTTGTTGTAATAGTTATTTTTATTTTTAATATATATTATTTATCTTTCTTCTTTATGCATCCTTTCCCCCATTTATTTTATTTTATGTATTCTACCACCGTTATTCCCTTCTCAAATCCACTAAAAATGGAAAACTAACCCCGGCGCATGTTCAAGGGAGGGAATGGTGGTTTGATTGAGTTAATTGTACATTAATTTATAATACCTCTATTCAATTCTAAGAATATTGGTGGTTGTTAAGTAGATTATGGTGAGCGGCTGCCCCATTTTCTCTACCACCAATTTCTTCTTCTCATTTATTAATTTTCCTTCCCATCACTATTTGGGTCGTGCATTTGGTGGAGTATGGCCTGAGTAGTGATGATCAGCGAAAAGGTATCCTAGCTGACATTAGGACGAGCATTACTCTTCATGCAGAGTTCTCAGTATGGGGTGCTGACATTTCAAATGAGAAGGTGAGGTGTTACAGGTCTTGATCACCTCATTGAGTTGAATATTAATATTTTTTTAAACATGATATCATCCACGATGACCTCCTAAGAACAACTGCCTACTTTCGTTCTTATAACATCATTCTGTATTGCATATAATTATTATATATTTTATTTATATTTTATCTATTTCAATTTCCCACCATTTAAATTTATATTATATATTTATATTATTTATATTATAAATAGTGACAATAGAATGACAGTGCATGTGAGTGGACTCCTTGTGATCGACCATTGGGTGTGACACTATGGTAAATTATTAGGTTAATAATAATTTAATTGAATTGTGGTTTGTGAAAAACCACTCGCATCACATACAAAAGAAGTAAACAATGGAATAATTATATATAAACAATGTGAGAGTCGTATCGTTTAAACAATGATGATATGGGTCATATTTCTCATATAATTAATCCAAAAGATTTCAAAAAGGTAGGTATACAATCAATAAAAAAAATTACCAAAAAGTAACCATATAAATTTTCAAGCCTCAGAGTGTTCACATGCTCCCAAAATCCTAAGCCACAATCAAGTACGTGTAGTAGGTTGCTTTCCCTTATTAACACCTAAAATCATAAAGTCATTTTGGCCCCCCAAAGGTGGCCAAAATAAGATATGAGATAGAATCCTAGTATACAACCAACCATGAACTATTATAATCCATAAGTAAATATATACAATTTTATTGTGTAAAAAGACATGTAATACTTAAATAATGTTCTCCAAATTAAAAATCCTATAAATTCTAGGTTCTCATTTAGAATCAATTCATTTAATCAAATTCATTTAACATGTATGTCTCTAAATTTTAATTCAGGTTGGTGTCTTGTATAACATAATCATTTTAAAACAAATCTATTATTAATATATATATGTATCAAGACACAGAGCATTAATCGACATCCCCCATAGCATATGTATCTAAGGATGCCTAAAGAAGATGAATATTATGTTTAAGTCGAGATAAAATCCATGATTTTGTTTTGGTATGGAAGACACATCATGGACATCAAATTCTTTGTTACTTAATTTTGAACACGAGTCTATCCTTAGCGATCTACTGTTGGAATACATGACCCACTCTATTTTTAAAATTAATCAACACCCTACGAGCCCATACATTTAGAACCTCTCAAGAACCCATGTATCACTCTAGGTGAGGTATAATTTCCCATCCACACAATTCTTTCTTTGGCAGTCCATTTAGGGAGCCCCAAGAATAACCCATAGCATATATAATCAAATACCCTTGAGTATGTCCTTGTTAATACATTTGAATTCCATGTGTCACTCTCTATATAATAGTCAATGACCCTTTGAGTCCTTACTTGGGAAACAAAGTATAACAAATTCATAATGATCAGTATCCCTATGATTCCATTAATGGAATTCTAATTTCAATACATGTGAAACCCATGGATAATAGTCATTTAACCAATTCAATCCAATTATTCAATTCCATTAATCTATGTAATCTTACTTGTAAAGGTAAAAACCAAGATCATTTCAATTCAAACCTCACCCCAAGGGTGGATAAAGGAATGGGTCAAGCATAGACAGATTGACTCTCATATATTAAAAAGGGGAGATCATTATAACTAGAATATCATGAATAAAAAATATTAAATTGAATATAGATAATTTAACTCACATTGTATTATCAATATTAAATGGAAATTTGTTATTAATCAAGCATTTCATGTCACAGACATCGCTAAACTCACATGGGAACAATAATTAGATCATCTTATTCATATAGATGTATCTCTAGAATGAATGATATTTTATAAAGACCTGGGTCATGGGTCTTGTTAACTCATCCCTTCCCCTTAATCATTTCAATTAAAATTTATAATAAAAACTACTTAATCATTTGATTTATAAATCAATGCACTCATTTTAAATATCATTGGAAACAAAAGGGAAAATTCAAAGGTATCTATGAGTTAAAATCCACCCATGATATCTAGTTCAATAATCTACACACCTAAGGGTAGTTCTATTTGTATGGTCTTAATACTATTAAATCATCAACAATCCTCTTTAATTACCTATAACATGCCATCAAACTATAAGTCTCTATTTCATTTCCTGTCAAAAAAATGAAATTGGTCATTCGACACAATGAAATATTTAAACCCCTCGACTTTACGCAAATGATATAAGACCACATACATTGGGTATGTGGTTGAAGTCTCATCTAATATAATCTCACTTTTCTATTTATATCAAGATAAATATATAAAAACAAATGAGTTACCCATTAATAGGTAAATCATCTTTCCCCTAAATAGAACAACTTATATCTTTAAGAATAGATAATAGATAAAGATTATTTGATATATTACCATTACAAATACAATGAGAAGAATGTACTATGTATTTGAGATGGGATAGAGAAGATTCCATGATTCCAATATTAGTTAAATTGGAGAGCATTTCAAGGAACAATTTCTTGTAAGTGAGATGAAGAAATCTAAATTTACTTTTATAAGATATTTTTTAATTTATTATAAATTAAAAAAATACATAATTTAATGGGTTTCATGGTTTAGGGGTGTGGTTTCAAAAACTGTGTGAAAACCATGAATGAGTATATATAGGAAGGGTAATAGCACATTGTTTCCTAGCATAGTTTTATTAACTATGCATAAACTATACAAAACCCCACTATTAAGATTTCATAGTTGGATACACTGATTTACAGCACAAATCACACAGTTTTTTTGAAATAGTCTTGCCTATCCCTGCTATGTGCTCATTCCTCGTTGAGTTTATCAAATCATATAGCATATCCCATATGGTTTTTGATAATAGTGACCCATGATTTTTTTATTACAATACTCAGGTTTCGGGATCCGAACGAGCAGTAGACACCCCCATTACCATTATAAATTCGAAGGAAATTTAAAATAGGCCACAATTAAAGATTTACATAAAAAATTAATTGAAATAAAGGTATTCAAACATCAAATAAGAACTAGGTTTTTACAACCCCCCCCCCCCCCCCCCCGCAAATAAAACAATTCATCCTTGAATCACCCTTCCAAGGGTGGTGAAGCATGATATGAGAATAACTCCAGTCACTACGATCATACGTTGCCCTCCCACTCATAGGTCTCTTCCAATAATCAACCATGGTCCATAGTAACCATACAATAGGAATGGTTCCTCCTCATAGAATCGTAGTTCTAGGATCCAAAATACATACAAGTTTCTCCTCAAAGAATGTACCTACTTATAACTAAACCTCATCAAGATAAAAAGTAATGGGATGGGTCAAAATAGTAACACCAAAACTGATAAATTTAGAAGAAATCATGTATATCTTGGTATCTATGAGGTTACAACAACTGATAGGATATCGGCATGACTCTCTCCAAAATTTCAAACATTTCGATATACAACAATGAAAGATTACCCTATCTCATAAACCTCTTGTGTCCCTTCCTTGATGAAACACGTAAGAAATATAATCCCAAACATCAAACTCTAGTGGATTTATACAGTTATCGATGTATTATTTCTTAAGAGACTATACTTTATCCATCATCTTTCAAATAAACTCCACTTTCTGTATGGTCCCCTGAACATGATGTGGTCCCAGCATATATGCATTCTTTGCCTCAATCTTGTATAGGGGTCATCAGCATGACATACCATACAAAGCCTCATATGGATCCATCTCAATAGTCACATGAAAGATAATGTTTTATGTGAATTAAACTATGTGTATATGCTTCTACCATGATCCCACAAGATCCGAGATTCATTCTCGCAACATTTCCTCAAGCACCTGAATCGTGTGCTCTAACATCACATCTGTTTGGGTTGGGTATTTATTCTCAGACGCACCTCTGTACCCAAGGCCCTGTATATAACTTTCATGAATCAAGTTGTAAACTATGAATCCCTATTAAAAATGATAGTGTGTGATACCCTGTGGAGTAATACTATCCCATAGATATAAAACCTCACAATATTTTCCACTAAAAATGTTTCCTTGATAAGTCTGAAATGCCTGAACTTTAAGAGACTTTTAACTACAACCTTGAAAAAATCATTACCTCAAGGGGACCATGGTCACCATATCAAAAAAAAGATCAAAATATAATTCCATTTCTACTTGGGAATGGAGATTTGATATAAAAGTCAAAATCGTTTCTGGTGTTCCACCGTCACATGCTCACAAGTAGAATATCTTAATACTAAACTAACTATATCTCTTTGAAACATGGCCACCAGTATTGGTGATATAAATACAGATATATCATGATGATTCCGGGATGATGTACCCATGATGAAGAATGAAAATATCACATCATATCCTCCCATATGTCTGCTGAAACCCGTACACAACAATGAAAACATAGGACCTCATCCTTTCCATTGGACCATCTTGTAGGAGGGTCCTCCCCTACCACCGTCTCTAGTATAACTAAGAATTATTGAGTCCTATAGCTTCCTCATCCTCACCCTATCCAATACGGTTGAGGTAGTAAGTATATATGATATAGTAGTATTCCCCTGACTATCTTGCATATCCCTATACATCTTAGAGAATAATGCCATGAGATTCCACATGCTACTGGACTGCTGAAATGCATGTATCTATGTATCCTAATCATTGCATCATTAATAGAATTATCATTTCTAGGAGTGTAATAATTCTCATAATTGAATTACTAAATATATTCAACCCACCTTTGCTTCCTCAGATTATCATCACACTGTTTAAATATGTACTTTAGGATTTATTTGGTTCATGTTCACCCCAAAATTCTCTCCTAGTATGTAATTTCTCGAACAAAAAAATGCATGAAAACCCACAGCTAACTCAATATCAAGTTTTAGATAATTCCTCACAAGTAGTCTCAACTATAGGGGCATGTACACATCTAATCATTACCCCTGTATAAAAACTAATTCTAGACCAATACCAGATACATCGCAATACATTTTTTAACTCTTTACCTAGTGTAGAAAAATCAGTATTAGTGATGATATCAATCTCCCATTCAGTTCCTTACTGAACATTTCAGAAGAATATATACATACATTCTTCACACCCTTCTTAGTCAAACCTATCAGAATATCTCATAATAATGATATGTCTTGTATGGAACATATGTACTAATCATACATCCCTAAGAAACATCATACCTTAAATATGTTCTTGGGATTCTCCTTGGAAACTATAGCTCACACATTCTCTAGGTCTAATGATATTCCTGTATCTAAGAGCTTGTGACCTAGGATGTGTATCTGATCCTTTTAGAAGTGGAACTTTTTAAAATTAAAATATATCTCAGGATCTCAATGTATATTCAAAATGATCACAACATGTATTTCTTGGTCATGACGATGGTGATAATACACCAAGATATCATATATAAAAACCACCCCAAACGAATTAAGATAAGTACAGATTAATCGGATCATCAATTCTCTAAAGACCGGTAGTGCATTTGTGAGACCAAACTGTATAACCGTATTCTGAAATAGACCACACCTATCCCAAAAAGATATTCAATGTATATTGGATGTCATAATACGCACCTAATAGTAACCATATCTGAAATCAATCTTTAAAAATATGATATCCTTGTAGTAGTTTGAAGAGATCATCTATCCACGGTAGAGGATACTGATTCTTAACCATCAGATGGTTCAATTACCAGTAACCCACATGTAGCTTTAGGGTATTATACACCTCTTTCGCAAAAAGGATTGGTGAACCCCAAAAAATGTAAAAGACTTTATTAATCCATTTGAATCTAAATTCTCTAGATGACTCTTAAACTCATTCAACTCCATCTTATCCAGCCTATAATGTGAAATGGATAATTGTGGTTTTCTGTGAAGTATCTCAATAGAAAAATCTACATTTTTCATGGGTGGTAATCCCAAAAATTAATTGAAAAATCATCCCTATAATGATCATCCACTAGATTGAAATCAATTTAAAGTGTTCCATGATAATAGAGATATAAAATCACAATCTATTTTATAATTCCACCCAACCTACTATTCTTCCAACCTTATCAACTTGCCAGGAAATCCCATTCACCTTTGGGAATAAAATATCCACCCTCTAGTAAGGTGAATTTCATCATGTAGTGACAGTGATAAATGAAATCATGCATGGGGAACAAACATTCCATATTCATAATGAAATGAAAATATACAATATCTTGGAAAAAGAGGTCTCATTTGATGTGTCTGATAGAAGAACTCACTGAACTATCGTACACCATCCATTATATTACCCAACCATGTTTCAAGTGTCATAACATCATCAGACATCTAAACACAAATCCCAAGTCTCCCCACAATGGAAAAAACATATAATTATGTGAATTCTATAATTAAAAGAGTGAAAAAGGTAAAATAGAGGCTACTAGAATACAACCTATAATATTAGAATGATTGGTATCGTTCTCTTTGTAGATAAATTTCTCTTCATATACCTAACCTATACCATGGCCTTATTAAAATGCATGGATACTCATAGCTAATTCACCCTCTTGTCACTATAAAACTTGGGTCTGACTACCACTTCCATGACCATCACCTCAACATGATCGGCCAAATATACTCCCAGATCCCTACCTGATGAGAACCCACTATCCTTTCTACTTATTGTGGAGTTAGTTACAACCCTCTTTTAATAGATTCTAGTTGAAATTTTTTGTAGAAGTGTGGTAGATTCCCCATCATGCCACAAGATATTATCCCAGATTGGTCCCTCATACAATGTGGCATCATATGTCCTACATAAAACATTAGTAACACGTCACCTGGAAATCTGAAGATGTGTTCCGACAAGTAATATCACTTCACAGAAGCTCTAAGCGATGCTTCCTTCTACCATTCAATGTAGTACCATATCAAGATGTCGTATCACCTAGGGTTTCACATAAGGCCTCTATCAAGTAACATTATGTGATCAACAAGGATTCACAATTCTGGAAATTTTATTCATCCAATATACATTCCTTGTTATAGGATTTTATCCCAGATACCATCCTCATATTTCATATCTTTAGATAACTCATCACCCATCAAAATGGGTATGATGTTCTAGAGATCAGTAAAACAGGCGTAGTAATCCAGAACTGATATTGTATCCTACTCCATGTGAAAAAAACTCATGGGATCAGTCAAACCATAATGTATGAGGACATAAATAATAATATAAATATATAAGAATACCTCCCTAGTCCATACTACAATGAATATCTGTCTGAGTGATAACATCCCACCATCTCTTTTCGGAATCACACAACATATACATAGCTATCTTTTCCTTACTCTTAGGAGTCATCATCTCTAGATGCTAGAAGATAGATGACATGGAATACAACGTTGAATATACATACTATTTTCCCACATCCCCTAAAAATGTAATGGATTATGCTGTTTAAAATCATGCATCGGCTCTTCCATTGTCAGGGTAGGTTGCGGGGCTCCTTGAATGGTCTACATGAATCACTAAAACCCAACATGGAACTATTCATAAACATTTATTTATAGTACAATTACTGGTGGTGTAGCTGGTATGGAAAAAGGATTTACTATTATCCCAAGGCCTACAAACATAGTAGTGTGATAATTGCCACTGTCCTAGAGTACCACCAGTGGTCGTTGTGGTGGCATACCTCTACAATTCCAAACACATTTATTATATGAATATCATTTTCAAGGTTCACAACTCAAAATGGAAGATATTTAAGAAATATTAGTACAAGCCTTCCTTTATAAGAACACAACCTTCTTCCTACTCCACTAGTTATGGTCTCAGTGACATAAAGATGTTGTATAATAAAAAGACACTACCAAAATCCCACAAATAAGGTTGGGTCTGATCATTTTATCTAAAATATGAAACTAAAGATTTCGTATTTATTTCTAGTTTTATATTCCATTTCACATGAATTCAAAAATTCATTGTCATTTTCAATTTTAATCCATGCTTATATAACATTTTTTCCCAGTTAAAATTAAAATGATGAACTGATGTTTTTCCAAATTATGATCCATGTGGGCCTGTACTCCCTTGGGGAGAAATATTGGCATATGTACCATCCATACCATAACACATTCAAATATACTTATCACAATATATGGAATATCTATCACGATGCCTATCACAACATCATGAAATATGTAATGTATCATTAATGGAATAAAAAATTCATGGATTTCTATTTCTAAAAAATTCTTAATATAACCCATGAGATGGAATACCCTAATCTCATTGATTTTCCACAAAATTGATCCAAAGTTCATACCATTAATATGAACATAAATCAATTTCATCACCCAATTATGGAATAAAATTAACAATAACAATCAAAATTCCAAAAATATCATTTTCATTGGAGAGAATTCACAATTTTCTTATACGTGGGTTACCTACGCCCGGGCACAACCCACTACCAAATTATTTTCCTTTATATACATTTATAATATATCAATATAGTATATAATCCCACAAAATAATGAACTCTAATAGCACATTATAATGTCTTGCACCGGGATGCCACTCAATGTTACTCCGAGCCCAGTTGGCCAAATGGACTCAAGAGTATCTCCCCAAACACCAGAGGCCTTTAACTAGAAACATGGTTCAAAGTGTGTCAGTTGGGAGACTATGAACTCATTATCAGAGTGTAACATAGAGAAAAGAAAAATTGTAGATAAGTATTGGAAGAATTAAACATATAATTTAATTGAATAGTGTAAGACTAATATATGAACAATGCAAGTCATATCATATACAAAATTATGATACATGTCACATGTCTCTAATAAAGAAATAAAAACATTTGAATAAGGTAGGTATAACATACATTCAATTAAAGTAAAATAAGGCTGAAAAATATATGTCATACTACATGAGCCTCATCTCAATCCCATGCTCCCCATATCCTATATTGAAATCAAGTACCTATAGTAGGGAACGTTCCCTTATCAATGCCTGCAGTCAAATAGTTTGTCTGGGTCCCAAAAGGTGTTCCAAATAAGATATGGGATATAATCACAGTAGGAAACCGCCCAAGGTATTTTACAATCAGTCTATGACTATATATAATAGATGTGTGTTGGTAGATAATTAATATTTAATGGAATAGATAAAAATCCAAAATCTTATGATGTCCAGGTTATCATTTAAAATTACTTAATTTAATCAAATTCATTAAATTAGTATGTCACTGTATTTTTTTTGGATTCTGTCATGTATAACATACACTATTAACAAAAAAAATAACATTTTCATATATATTTCTTGAGACCTGATGCATAGACCGACATCCCTGATAGAACATGTATCCATGGATTTCTAAAAATCCCATCCTTAATGTGTACGTGCAGACCAAATAAAAGCATGTGTTTTGGATTGGAAGACATGTAATGTAAATAAATTCATTATTTATTCTGTGTGGAACCTAAGAGCATCCTTGGAAATGTTATGTCTGAATCCATTTCTCAATCTAGGTGTAAATTTTACCAATACCCTATGAACCTGTCCATAGTGACCCTCTTAAGAACACATGTAGCTCTCTAGTTTTGGTATAATTTATCATACACACGAGTCTAGCCTTGGTGCGACATTAAGGGATCCCCAGGTATCACCCATGGAATATATAATCAAATTATTTTTATTCCTTCCTTGGGAATCCATTTGGATTCCAAGTGTCACTCAACATAGAATAGTCAAAGCCCTTATGAGTCTATCCTTGGAAAAACAATTATCACTCGGCCATAATGGTTAATATCTAGAGGAGTTTTTCTATGGAAATATACATTGAATCCATGTTTCACCCATGGCTAGTTATAATTTTTATAATTCAATCTAATTTATCAATTCCATTAATAAATATCATATATCATTCCATGCTCAAAACCAAGATAATTACAATTCAAACCTCACAACATGGATGGATAAAGGTTTGTGGAAAGAATATAAGGATTTCCTCTTATATAATCACATGAGGAAATCATTATAACTATACTCACAATCTTAAAACTCTATTCCAGATCATAGAAATCATTTAGATTGCATTGTAATATCACCATTAAGGTAAATTAAAGCTTAATGATGTTGTTTCTTTTCATAGACATCCCTTAACTACCATTGAAACATCAATAAGAGAATATCATGCTTAAACATGTATGTCAAGAAAAAATAAGATGTTATAAGGATAAAGGCCAAGGGTCATGTAACATTGTACCTTCCATTTAATCATTTCAATTACAATTCATAATAAAAATGAATTTATCATTTTATTTATACATCAATCCACCCATTTTAAACCCCATGGGAAGAAAAATTTACAACCCCGTGGTATCTAAGAGTATAATTCCACCGATGAGGATTATTTGAATAACCAACACACATAATTGTGGTTCCATTTAAAATTTATTCATCCTATAACAACATCATTAAGCCTCTTTAATTACCTAGATTAGGCTTATAAATTTTGGTTTTCAATTTCATTTCAAGGGAACGCCCAAAAATTGGGTGCGAAGTATGAAGACATATATAAACACATCATATTTTAGTGAAAGGTATGATACCACCTACCTTAGGTCAATGGTTTATATATCATATAGTATTAGCTTCTGATTCGTCTAAAATCAGGAGAAATATGATGAAATTATAAAGAACCTATTTATATAGTAAATCAACATGCACCTAAATAGCTTAACTTATATCAGGAAGAATGTTGAATGAATAAAACGAAATCAAGATCATACCATTACAAATATAATAAGATGAAAGAAAATACATTTTCAAATAAAAAGGTGAAAATATATTCATTCTAAGACTATCCAAATAGTATATCTTTCCATGTCCCCCGTTTCTATTCTAGAAATGAAGAAACCAAAATTTAGTTTCATAAAAAAACTATTTAATTAAAAATTAAATAATTTATTAAATTTGCGGGGATTCACAGTTTAGGCGCACGGTTTGAAAAAACATCTTCGTACCATTCATGAGTATTTTTAGGATGGTGAATTGTGAACATTTTCCTCACTGATATGACTGACCACAAAGAAACTTTGAAAAACCCCCATAGTCAAGATTGCAGAGATGGTCGCACAACCATTCAGCCTGAATCACATGGTTTGTATGAAATCGTGAAGCCTATACCTACTCATTGATCATACCATTCATAGTTTATCAATACATGGGGCCTTCTCTACATGGAATTTACTAACTTTTAGCCATGCATTTTTTAACAAAAAATTCAGGTTTCAGGCTCTAAATGAGCACTAGACACTCCTTTACTTTATGACATCCAAGGGAATTCATAATAATCCAAATATAAAAATTTAAATTGATAATTTATGTAAACAAAGATCAATAACTAAAGGAAAAATTGTGTTCTTATATCAATTACTAGTAGTGCAAGGAGTTAATTTATGACAAAATAACCAAATTGAACAAAAAAATAGTTTTCTAGAAAACTGCCTGTAAAATTGATTTTATAACATATTCGACCATAAAATTTCATCCATTGAAATAAAATTCATTATTTAAAATTTGAGATAAAAAATTTGAATTTTATTTTTTTAAATCTAGTACTATATAAAGTCTTGAAATAAAAATATAGTTTTTAATAATGTTTTTTATTTGTTTTCACTAGAAAAAAACATTTTAGAAAAAATGTCAAAAAATAACTATAAGATAATTTTTATTTGATGATGCCAAAAATTATTTCTAATTTATAAAATTATTTTTATAAATTTTATTGAATTTAATTATAATATTTTCTCAAAAAAACCAATAAAAATCATTTTTGAAGAAATCATATCTTTGAAAAATAAAATAACATTACTAAAAATTGAGGGTTTACTTCCTATAAAATAGTCGACATATTTTAACAGATTAAAACACTTAAATATTTTATAATATGGTTAATCATATTCATCAAATCTAATTTAATGACTAGATAATAAATGTAGTAATATTTCATAGTTTATTTGACCTCAATGCTGTTTGTTTATATGTTTTCGAGTATAGTGTTCTTTAAAATATCATGATATTACAAATTTGATCATTATGTGTCATGTATTTCGGATTTGGGAGCATGTAACTCATCATTCGTTGTGTTTGTTGATTCAAAATTTTATTTTCACCATTTTTATATAATATTTTGACCATGTTTCGTGTTCTTAACAATCTCATTCACTATGTAATTTATCATTATTAAGGAACATAACATATGCAGTTATTTATTCTCAACATAAACCATCATTTTCAAAAACTAGTGTCTATTAAAATTCATTTTAACTAACTAACATGTTTCAATTAGTTTATCACATCCTTATACTATAGAATTTAATGTATTTGATCGTGATACCAACAGATAAAAGTACGAGAGGAATATATTTCTATTATAGTGTTCAGAAACACATATAAACATTATAAGTTATTGTTTATTCAATTGGTTCTTAGTAATTCTCATAGGATATTGTGGTATTTATTAATCAACTATTCCATTAGTTCATAGAAACCATTATGGATTTTTTTGTGTATGATATATTTTTGTATTCCAATATTGAAGAAGAACACATTGATCATCTATATCCGATTGTAAAAACATTAAATGAACATTGTATATATGAAAATATTTCTATGTTTGGGGGTTTGTTCCATGATTTATGGTTTCTATTCCATGTTATATCTGAGAGGGGAAACTCAATGAATCCAAAAATGATCCATGTAATTGTGTCTTGGTAGAAACCCGTAAACGTATATGGGAATACAAGCCTCTTGGTTTAATCTAGGTAATACATATGTTTTGTTCAGGATTTCACTAAGTATGTATCTCTAATGATAGATTTAACACATATGGGTGTTAATTTTGAATATATTTACATTTTAAAAGGTTCATTTGAGGAATAGAATGTGAGACTATATTTCACTCCAGTTATAATAATTCTATAACCATGTTTGTTTATGATTTTATTTATAATTCCTTAGCAATGTTATTATGAGGTATTCGGTGATAGGGTATGGAGGTAGTGCCCTTTATATTATGTCAACTTCATCTGTGTGAAATGAATAATATTAGGTAGGATATGAAGTTATATTTAGTGTTTCATTGAAAAATTAAATATTGAAACTATCACTTTGATAATAAATTTAATTTACAATCATGCTAGAGGAGCCTGAAATATATTTTTACACTACTAGAAAAAGAATCTATACTGATGATTTTGGATCATACTATGGTTATAAGTCACCTCTATTCACACATATTTTTCAAAAACAGTGGTATACAGATTGGTTTATAACTAATACCCATGTTCTTGTAAAATGTGTGTATATGATTAAAATTCCTACCTATAGCCATGGTTTTTGAAAAACCATGGGTATAATGTTTACGTTATGAAATATACCCCCTATTCTAAAAACACCATGTGTATAGGTTAAACCAATACCCATGATTTCTAAAAAACCATGGTTAAGGTCTTTGGATAAAAACCTATAACCACTATTTTCAAAAACAATTTGTATATGGTCAATCTATACACACAGTTTTTTATAACAATCCGTATAACTGTCCCATGTAGGTGCTGGAAAAACAATTCTATGATAATAAAAAATATTTTTCTTGATAAAACCTATAACAACAATTTTATACCTATAGAAATGTTTATGAAATTACATACATGTAAATATATATTTATATATAAATAATCATATGTGGTCTTGTTATTAGGAATTTCAATTATGAAGAGGTAGTTTATGGTTCAAAATAGAGAGTGATATTTTTTTAATCCTATATCCATGATTTGGGAAACGTGGGTATAGGGTTATTGACACGGTGGAAACATTCCCAGACACGTAATCCCATAGATCATAAAATATTTAATAACATTTTTAAAACCATTGGTATAGATTATAGTTGTTCCTATGTCTTAACAGAATAGGTTTTTAAGAGCTATACCGATGGTTTTAAAATAGTGTGTATAGTTGTATTTTCTAGTAGTGTAACCTACAAATATTTGAATATTTGAAAAATACATATGGTTTATTATCTTTATGGATTACATTTTAATATTTCAAATACACTAGATAATGGAATATGGCCACCAACAAATTGATCATGATGTTACATACTCAATCCATGAAGTAATTAGTGGAGAAATGGTTCTTTGATAAGTCGGTTTGTTGATATTATATTGGAATTAAAATAGAATGATATGAATGTGTTCATAGTTTTAGTGTATGTTAATTCTTAATTTAAAGATCATATATTTCATAGAAAATATTAATACCTTAATTATTAATGTTTTAGAAAAATCCTCTACAGTGGGGATACCTCGGGTGACTGGTCATAGTCTCTTAATGGTGTCATGCATTTCCAAAATACATTAGGCATTCAGATAACTATTTTGTAAGAGTTGGTGTATTGTGGATAATATTATAGTTTTTATGTGTACACTATGAATAAAATGATATATCAAGATTTGAGATGTTGGTATTGGGGGTTGGGGATGAGACTGTTGATTGAAGAGTTCATTTAAGGATGGTTAGCATTAAAAAATATTGAGGTGTAGCACAAGAGTCTTGACGATATACTGAAGCATTTTCCTATTTCATCTTGGAAGTGGGATAAAATATATTTGGACACCAGTGTTGTTTTACCATATAATAATCACAGGAAGGATTAAATTTATGACGTAAATTATTAACATAAAAATCATATCATTTTCTTCATAATTGGGAGAACATGATGGTGGAGGAGCTTAGGAACATGTATATCTAAGGGATCATGATACACCATTGAGTGCTTTTACTGGATGTTTATAAAAAGGATCCATGGTTTATATCCATGACTTCGAATGTCCTATAAGAGGCGACGGGTACCCAATTTAAAATAATCATGGTGTATCATCCTTAGACTAATCGATATACTAAGAAATCCATTTAATTTCATAAGGATTTATTTTTGGGGTCTCGGTTCCTCATTTTGATGGTTTATGGAGAAATCACCCACCGTTGTTGTAATTATCTCACAAAAAATTAGTACGATTTGACTAAAATAGTATAGTTTGAGGAATTGTATGGGAAGGTGAGTAGGTCCCATTCTATTGGGAATATATGGAAGAATAGTTATTATATTGACTGAGTATTATTAAATAGATTACATAAGAAATTTATTGGATCCAAAATTGGTTAGCAATTAGTCATAGACTCTAGAAATCCTATAATGACTAGATTCATATCTCATTTGTGTTTTAGTTGGTGAATATGTGTTCTTAAAAGTAATTCATTGTTTGTTAAATAGTTATTTTGGAAAATAGGTTATGATGTCACGTTGGTTTTTTATCCCTTTTGATGTCTTCAAATGACATGAAAAGGTAAAATATTTGTTGGACATTTCATCTTTCAGGACATCAATTCATGATTGGTTTCATGTTTCCAAAGATGTGAAAACCAAATTCATCCAATATTTATGAATAAGAGGATGTTTATCATAAGCCTAACACATCGCTAATTGAGTAAACGGTTCATGTTATGAATTTATAAAATGAGGTGTTCAATTGTAATACAATTCTTTTGGGTGGTGTTCTATGGATGTGTGGATGAGGTATCCATGAGACAAGAAAGTGATAATTATTGACGATGAAACCATGAATTGACATTTCATAAATTCCTAGATATTGAGTCCATTATAGTTTTATAATGTTTCATGGTGGGGAGAATTTTGATGCACTCTAGGTCACATGTTTGTTTTAATTTTTGGTATAGTTTTTATTAGATGTTTGAAATGCATTCAAAAGTCAGATGTTGAGAATTATAAGATTTTGGAATAACATTCTAGCCTCATAGTTTTTGAACATTTAGTATTAACCAATGGTAATAGTTTGATATGTATCTAATAGTTCTGTTGTTGTTTTTTATGATTTGTCTTATAGTGTCGGTTATTAGGAAAATAATGGAGATGAATGTATTTGGTTGCAAATGCTAGTAGAGAGTAAATATATCCCTAATAGTTACACATATCTCATATCTACATTAATACATTGGAATAAGATACAAGGGATCTTATCATTACGACCTCTAATTTTAATATTATTGAGGAACTATATAAATATATAATTTCCTTATTATGTTATAACTATAAAATAAGTAGAATGAGAAATAACCTTGATTTACTGATGTTATTATTGATATATTTCTTCATGTCATGAGTAATGCAGAAAAATAATGGATGAGATCAAACGCTCAGTATGGATTAAATATAATAGAAACTCTCATGAGTAATTCACAATCAATATGGAAAGGTATATAACTGAAAACAAATTCCATTTAATCCATTACATTATCACGAATTGAATATATGGATAATATTAATGTTATAATCTCATGGATAATAAAAATAATAAAATTATCAATAAATAAAATTAATAATATTAGACTTCATGATTTTAGAAATCATGATATTTCTACCATCAAGACCTTGTTCAAAGAATGATTATTCTATGGGTGGGCATACACCAAAAACCCATTAAATAAGTTTTTGTCAATTGGATTTCCTTATTAGACCTATCTATGTATCTTGGGGTTATTTATAACTAAGACCCACCCATAACATAATTTGAAATTCATTCCACTATAAATAATGATAATCATTTTTCATTAAAGATTTAACTTATCAAAAAATATTTATATTGTGCAAAGAATTCAAAATATCAATATTTCCCCAGTTAATAAAATAGCATTCCTAGTATAATAGCATATTTATAAATTATATAGATTTTATGAAATGATCATATAAATGATACAAATATTATATATTTTTAAGAGAAGTGTAATTTTTAATGAAAAAGTACACCATAAAAGTGAATGTTTTAATATAAGGTAAAATACCCCAAAATTAATGAATGATGGCATTTAATTAATCAGAAAATTATAATTTCAGGTAAAAGAAGGTCATTGTAATATATAAGTTAAATATTAAAATATATATTAATTTATTTATTTTCTTCCTAAAATAATGTTAAAATTTCGGAATAATAATAATATAATATAATATTTATAGAGGTGGAAAAATTGGTCAATTTTATAAAAATTAAAAAACATTCCTTTTTACTAGTGTAAAAATGGTTGAAAATGATATTTTTCTTAAAATAATAGAAATTTTCCTTAAAATACAGAAATTATTTTGAAGATAATACATAATTTCATTTTTAGTTAATTTTAATAAATATAATGTACATTTATAAAATAAATTTGAAAATTTTTGACATGGAAAATAATATACCCAATCAAAAATAGAAATAAGATCGTATTTTAATTCAATATTTTCATTTCTCAATTAAACCGAAAAATAGAATAAATTTTGGATGAAATCATGGCCTCCCCATTTATATATAGATGATAGGAAAAAATATTGATCATATAAATGATAGATTATAGGATTCATCTAGTGAAATTAAGAGAAATCCCACAAAAATTAGATTTTAAAATAAATTATTATGACATCGATAACTTATGAATTGTAACCCATTTAAAGGGTAAAAAAGAACTGAAACATAATAGACAAATAAAAAATATATATATTGTGATAAATAAATAAAATTTTAATTATATAAACCACAAAAAATATGTTCATAATACAAAATATGACTCAATGGTGTGGAAATTTAGTCAAAACACCTTATGAAGAATGTGTCATTGATGTGAGATTTAATCAATGGTGTGATTTTGTGTAAAAAAATTAAATACTTTAATTTTTTTTAAATACTATATTTTGAAATTTCAGGTAATTTATAACAAAATCATGTGATAGTATACTCAATAAAGTAGAAGTATAACCCATTGAATGTAAATTGAGACAAAAAACCCCTTTCCTAATGCTTTTAAATAGTTGAATTTAATTTACACACTTGTATAATTGTTTTAAACTTTGTATTATTGTTTAAAAAACTATATTCATATTTAAAATTTAATATATGATACTATAATAATATCATATCACCCATTTTAGAATAATATTTATTTATTACCCATGTTTTTGGTAATTACAACTTCATTTTCGGATGCAGGTTTTTTCATGGATGTTCGAGTTATATTGAATAAACAATTTACATATTATATAGAATTATATTAATACATAGAATATAATATTTCTGCATCAGCTAAATTTTCATAATCATTATCAAATGTTGTACAAGGAAAACGATTCTCATCACTTCGTAGAGATAGTATGTTATGAGTACACACAAGTGACGCTGTTATTTTTAAATGTGTTAAAGTGTAATGTAAAAGATGATATATTAAATTTAAATAAATAATATTTTGTCATGATTTTCATATATCATTATTGTCTCCATCATCAAGAATATCCATGTATGTCCGTGAATGAAAATAAATAACATTGTTTCGTGCGGTGTAGTCCACCGTAGACACCAGTGATGGATTTTTTCCATTTCATGGAGAAAAAATGAGTAAATATTATGTAATAATTATAATAACATATAATTTTAGTTAATAAAAAAAGTATTATATTTTTATTATTGTTATAATATATAAATTGTAAAATAAAGAAGTAAAAAAATAATAGGCATTGTTGAGACAATTACCTTCTCTTAGTGAAACATCCTTTAGATCTATTCTTAGTGGCCATAGGCTTGGTTTTATACCAATATCAAATCCTATTTTACATACATAAGGATTTTTTTGAAGAGAAGCTGTAACACCCAACGATTTTATGAGATATAATATTTTTAATTTCTTTGATGCCTTTTATTATAAACTACACCAAGATTATCTTGTACTATACACAACACCGTATTAGCTTGCAGTATACGCAACACTATTCATGGCTCGTGTTACACACAATTTCATGTTCGTTTTGTGGAAATTATTCTACGCAACATTGATTGTAGATTTTGTTTAATGTATAAATTAAATAAGTTTTGATTATGTTATAAGCAACACCAAACAGAGCTTTCACTACACGCATCCCCGACTTGGCTTGCATTACACGCAATCAAGACCTTCTTCAATAGCGTGTGTAGTACGCAATATCGAGTTTCACTAAACGAGATATTAATATAATATTATTATGAACTAGCCATAATGAATAGGAATAACCAATTTTTGAAATTATATAAATTTTCTCTTTCAAAATGGACTTCATTTTTTTATTCAGAATATCGAAATTAGACTAGGTGGAATTTTGGTATTTTTCTGAAAACATTCAATTTTTGATGAATAGTGAAAACACTGGGTAACTATTTAAAAACCGACTTTTTATATAAATAATTTTTAATTTATTTAAAGTTATTTTTGCTAAAAACTGATCCATAATACATATATATGTTAAATTTAATTCATTGGAGTCATTTTATAATAATTTTAGATATATAAAAATTTTATTGAACTTTTCACCGTTTTTTACCCACCTCCAAAAAGAATTTGAAAATGTACATAAAAATTAATTTTGCCGCATCTATGAGTGGAATTTCGAAAATCTGAGAGACATGGTTAATATCAAGGAGTAAAATGTGGGTCAATAAGATAAAATTAATTTTTGGTGAATAGTAACTTTTTACATTTATTTACCATAGTTAAAAGTAAATAGGGTAATTAAGGGTAAAAATGATATTATTATTATCCTAACACGTGTCTTAATTATATTGTATAAGTGTAATTAGACCAAAAACAACATTAGGAATAAAATATTACCCTTTAGGTCCACATGGATTTGATTAGGACACTTATTATTATTTTATTTAAAGAAGAGTTAAAATTGTTAAAATCAAATTTTAATAACTAAAACATTTTTAATGTAATGTTATACAGAAGATAAATTTGACTATAAATACTCATTAGAAATATAGAAATATTTCCTACATAATGGTATTTTATTTATTATGTTTAGATATTAAATAATTTAATTTATTTATGACACAATGATGATGTCGTAATTACCTTATTAATGAAATATTAACATAATTGATGTTATAAATACCCAAATAAATGTAATTTAATAATTTTTATGAATTAAACTAATTTTTTAAGTTAATATGACATGTTAGTATTGATTCAATTTACTTTTTCTTGAAATAATCATGTTTTTATGATTTTCACAAAAATCAATTACCAAATAGTGTCAAAATTGACATAAAATAGTTTTAAAAACAAATATTATATTATTAATTGTTATTTTAGTCTTAAAAATAAAAGGTTCAGCCAAATGACATAGATAAGGTTCTATATATTAATAACGAACCACTTGGGATTCTTTTGGCTTATTATAGTATGTTTATTAACCATATAGTGTAAGAAAACAAGAAGACACGGTATAAGATAAATTATTTATGATAGAGTTAAATCTATATGATAAGGTTAATATAGTGACCTAAAATTTTATAAAACCTATTGGTTGAGAGGATTTAGACCCATACCCACTTTTTCTTCTAAATAAATCAATTTTGAGCTATTATAAACTGAATATGACTATTATAAAATAATATTTTAACTTTTTCCAAAGATGCCCTCTCCTCCCTTATAAAAAGGGAACCCCTTCCCTCTTCTGTTCACACCCTTTTGAGCCTTCAAGCAGGGAAAAAACCTGAAAATTACTCTTCTAAACCTCTCTAGTTATATAATATTGGTTCTGGTATTCTTAAAAGACCAACTCTAGTGCCCTAAGAAGTAGTTTAAAGGAGGTGCGTCGAGGAAGAGACAATCTCTTCTACCGACTCTTCCAAGTTTCTTTCTTATTATACATATTTTTTTTAGTTGTTTCATTATAAAGTAACAACATAAGTATCACTAATATACTTATATGTTATTTTAAATATGAAACAACCCCATTTAACCTTCTATCAATCCTATGGAAAATGAAATCACCGCGCGTGCGTACCTACGGAATTCCATCCCCACGCCGTGGTGTAATCTTTTTTTCCACCGCCACCTTACTTGTATGGGTATAATGGTGTCATGAATAAATATATATAGTTATTAAAATATAATACATATTTTGAGATATTATATAATCCACTCCAATTCAATTCAATAATTATGGAAATGATATCATCGCTCGTGCGTACGTACGGATTACCGTCTCCATGACGAGATGAGATTCATTCTCCATGTTAACCACTCAAGAATGATTATAAAGTATATATAATAAATAATCCTGAAATATATTACATAATAATTATACTGGATTTATGTACATATATGTTCTATTTACATAATTCCATTTAATTCAATAAGGAAACGAAAACAGCATTCATGCGTACAAACGGCCTACGGTCTCCATGAACGGTGTATTTCATTTCAATTTATATATATATTATATATATAATTAATATATATATGATATATAAATCATGATTTACATTCTGTATTTATGTAAATCAAGATATAAGTAATAATAATATCAAGAACAAAAAGTCCAAACACGTACGATAAATAAAATGATTTTACCCAAAATGTTGCTTTAACATTGAACTTACAAAAGAATGGCTAATATAAAGTTATAAGTGAACCATATATGATATCCTAACAATGAATATGATTATGTAATATTTAAATGACATTATTTAAATCATTATACTAGAGGTTTGGATACGTACGAAGCATATCAGACCTAAGGTATGGGATAACTATTCCAATATCGTTGTTATCCGAGATTGTTATTCATAAGTATTTACTGGGGTTATTGTTATCATCCATTCCCATGTTTTCTAAAAAAAACATGTATTTTTAAAGTTATTTTTACCCATTTTTGAAATTTAAAACATGTTATGAATGTAATCTTACTTTTGTTTACCACACGAAGAACTTTTTGACCTTTCCGACGAAAGTACGAGAAGAATGTTATATATAACTTATAAGGCGTGAATGGATTTTTACAGTTTCATAACACCTCATTTTCATGATGCTTACTCGACAGGATTTTATGAATATTTTAAACAAAATAATTTTCTTTTAAAATTGCATGGAATTTTGTGAAAATAAAATGAGTTCGAAGAGGAAACAATATTTTCCTCAAAAATTCATTTGAAGTGTTTTATAAAAATCATTTTCCATCTAAGATGACATTATTTCATATGTGTTTTTTTTTCAAGTATAATTACTCTATGATTTACATGGTTTCACTTTTCTTATGATGAAATATCCATTTGTTTTATATGGAATATGTGAAGATGGGATGATGTTTATGAAACCAGTTTTATTCTTTGGGTTATGATGAATGTTTTAAGATTATTTTGTGGCACAAGTAAAAATGATTTCATTATGTGATGGGTGGGACCTATATATCCCTCCAATGCATTGGGTAAAGATTTATATCTCATGATATAGACATGGCTGAAATGGTAAGTTAATCCATTTTAGTGATACAGGACTAGAACGAGGAGTGAACTCGATTTAGAAAGAGACTTTGTCCACTAAGATGGTCATGGCAGCAATGCCTTGGCTACTATAGAAATCATATAATGTGATTAATTTTTTTCCACATTTAAATGTTTTATTCCCATGTTATATTATAATGATTTATGTTCTTTTATGATATATGCCTTATGTACTTCCAATATTTATTTCACAACTCATGATTTTGATGTTTAAACTTTATGTTCATGTTTTGATGTTCAAATGTATATGGTTTTTTTTCCATGCTTACACTTACTGAGCATTTGAGCTCACCCATTATATGATTCCTTTTCCCCAGGATATAAAGAATGGTTTTAGGTAAGAAAAAAATGGAATATATTTATGGGAGATGTTTAAGATCTTTCACCATGATTAGAAGATTATGTTCCAAGTTTCCAAAGACAGTAAACTATTATGGTCTTTTGGTGTCTGTTTTTGTTATGTAAAAAGTATTCCTCAAAATTAATGTAATTTCTATGTACGTAAAGCCTTGGGTATCTACAGTTGGTATCCGAGGCAAAGGAGGTAGGAATGAATCTGATCCTTGGGAACTCTCACATGTGAGCATTAGACGAAGAATGTCTCTCCGCCCAAAGGAATCCTGAGGAAATGGATTCCACTGGAGATGGTGGTGTGTCTGGCCCAGGGGGTGTAGCAGCCCATGGAGTGCCATAATAGATATCAATTATAGTCCATTGGAAGTAATTCTAGAGTACTATAGTTGGTATCAGAAGAAAGGTTTAGTTATCCTTTGGAAACTAGGATGCGAAAAATTTAGTGAAATCCTTAGAGATATTTATAAGGTATGTCTAGGGATGTCTCTAAGGTTAACTATAGGTATAGGTTGTAGTCCTAGAAATACGGTAAAGATCTTAAAATTAAACCTAAGATTTTATATATTGAAGGTACTCATCCTTTATTTTGTTGTTTTCCTAGCATGATTTTTGCATCTCACTCTATCTTTTTGGGTTTTAGAAAATGGATGGAAACAGGAAGATTCATGATAATGGAAGATATGATGGAAAATGGAATGATGTTATTCATGAGAAACCAAATACAATGGGATTTGGAAGTCCAATCATCGTTATTATGCCTAGTCATAAATATTATAACATGATCAATAATATCAACTTTGGTAAGTTTCCTGACTCGACTAATAAAAGAAAGATGGGGTTTCATGATAATCATAGAGGAAATAAAGTTCAATTTACCTCATGTAAATAATTTGGGAAGAGGCATCAAGGATAATGTTTCAAAGGAACTAGAAGATGCTTTGGGTGTGGAAAAGAAGGACACAAAGCTAGTAAGTATAAAGGAAAAGGTTCAGTTAACACCATGGACATGATAATGGTATTGCTACGACATCAACAACGATTAAATGTTTTAAATGAGGAATTTATGGGCATTATGCAAACCAATTCTCTAAGGGAAAGTCTCATGAAGTGAATCATCATGGTCGTATGGGTAGTATTTCTGTTGATGACGATGAAGAGACTACAAATGATATGTGAGATGAAATAATTGTTCAAGCTCGGTCAATGGTTTAAGAAGGTAGTGGAATGATTTATATTTATCAAGATTTATGTTTTATAGGTAATGGTACTATGGAATAAAGACAGATCTATGGATTGTGACATGATTGTTTTTCCTAAAGTATTTGAATGTAATTTTTGAATGGTACCGATAACCATGAATGGTTATTCAGATATTTTTTGGACATTAGATGATATGCTCCTAATGAAGGGATAATGAGATAATGATATGTTCGATAGAATTATTGAGCTCATGACTGATGTAAGGACAATGTGATATCATGGTTTGAGTATATATAATTTTTGATATTTTGGTATGTGGAAAGAGTTTTCTTTTGATAGAATTCATGTTTTCACTAAGGTTCTATGGAAATTTATGTTTCAAGATAATACATGATTTAGGTACTCACATGTTTGGAATGTGACAAACAACAAGATATATCTTATGATATATGGTGGAAAAATGAAGGAATTCACATGCTCGGTAGTTGAAATTTCTAGTAATCAGACAAAAGTATTTTTGATAAGCCTAATGGTTGTAATGGAAATCATATAGTATTGCTTAAGGCTATAACTTTTTGTTTTTATTCCTGAAATGTTATGATAGTATTGTTTTAGAAAAAGGAAAACTAGCAGGATGGGAGACAACCCGTCACGTCGGACAAGGTTGCAGGAATAGAACCCACAACAGAAGTACGATGTTACTTTATAACTTTCCACTTGCCTATAGGAAGTGTTTGGTTAGTATAAACTTGTTTTAGTTTATTAAGTGGTATGATAGATAAAGTATAAGTCCATTTTTGGAATCATTTCTGATTAACCTCACCATAGATGGACTTATGTATATTTGATAACTTTTGCTACCATTTTTTTAAGACAGATGGAGTGACCCATCATTCTATCACATAACAATTCACGAATGACCAATTCAACTTCATTTATTTAAGAGATGAAGTGGAAATTGTTCAAGGCGCGAACAATGATGATATTGTACTGAAATAATGTAATAATTTCATCTTATTCAAATTCTTCAACTTTAGGGAAATGGTCTTGAAAACTAAAAATGATGTCCTAGTGACCTTATATCCAATGAATCAGATGGTACCTTAGATCATCACAAATTTATGGCTCTGTGATTGTGGGCTTTTTCCTAGCAATTTTCTCTACCACTCTTCATCAGAACGTGATGGTTAGATTTCTCTTCCATTTCCATATTTTCACCTATGTTGTCCTATGTGGAAACCCAGTGCTGAGTTAATTTAGGTGACTCTTCTGATTCTAAATTCCTTTTTTAAAATGAAGTTTTAGTATTTCGTTTTATGATGTGGGTTTCTATGAAAGAAACATTCAAGTAGTAAACCATTTATAACCCCGAATAATTTTGAGGGGAAATTCATTTAAAGGGGGGTAGAATGTAACAACCTGAGATTTTTTGAGATATATTATTGTTAATTTCATTGATGTATTCTATTATACACTACACCAAGATTAGCTTGTACTATATGCATCACAGTATTAGCTTACAATATATACAACACTATTCTTGGCTCGTGTTACAAACAATTTCGTGTTCGTTTTGTGGAAATTATTCTATGCAACATTAATTATATTATTTGTTTAATGTATAAATGAAATAAGTTTTGATTATGTTATACGCAACACCAAATAGATCTTTCACTACATGCAGCACTGACTTGTCTTGCATTACACGCAATCAAGACCTTCTTTGATAACGTGTATAGTACGCAATACCGAGTTTCAGTAAACAAGATATTATTATAATATTATTATGAACTAGCCATTATAAATAGTAATACCCACCTTTTGAAATTCTATAAAATTTTTCTTTCAAAATGGACTTCATTTTTGGATTCAGAATATCTAAATTAGCCTAGGGTCAATTTTTGGTATTTTTCTGAAAACATTCAATTTTTGATGAATAGTGAAACTACTAGGTTTCTATTTGAAAACCGAATTTTTATTTAAATAATAATTTATTTTATTTAAATTTATTTTAGGTCAACATTGTTAACTAATACCTATATATGTTCAATATAATTCATTGGAGTTATTTTATAATAATTTTAGATATATAAAAATTTTATGGAAGTTTTAACCGTCTTTTACCCACCTCCTAAGAGAATTTGAAAATTTACATAAAATATAATTTTACCGCTTATGTTATTGGAATTTAAAAAATTCAAGAGACGCGGTTAATATCAAGGAGTAATGTGTTTCAATAAGATACAAATAATTTTTGGTGAATAGTACCTTTTTTCTTTTAATTACCACGGTTAAAAGTAAATAGGGTAATTAATGGTAAAAATGATATTATTATTACCTTAACACATGTCATAATTCTATTGGATAAGTGTAATTAGACCAAAAACAACCTTAGTAATAAAATATTTCCCTTTAGGTACACTTGGATTAGATTAGGACACTTATTATTATTTTATATAAAGAAGAGTTAAAATAGTTAAAATCAATGTTTAATAACTAAAACTTTTTTAATATAGGGTTATACATAAGATAAATTCAACTATAAATATTCATCAGAAAGCTAAAAGGATTTATAAATAATGTTCTTTTATTTATTATTTTTAGATATTATATAATTTAATTTATTTATGACACACGATGATGTAGTAATTACCTTATTAATGAAAGATTAACATAATTGATGTTATAAATACCCAACTAAATATAATTTAAGACTTTTTATGAATTACACTAATTTTCTAGGTTACTATTTCAGGTTAGTATTGATTCAATTAAATTTTTTAGAACTAGTCATGTTGTTATGATTTTCACAAAAATCAATTACCAAATAGTGTCAAATTTGACATAATTTTTTTTTTAATATTATATTATTAATTGTTATTTTATTCCTAAAAATATAAGGTTCAGCCCAATGACTTAGATACGGTTATATATAATAATAATGAAGAACTTGGGATTATTTTGGCTTATTATAGTATGTTTATTAACCATATAGTGTAATAAAACCAGAAGACACGGTAAAAGTTAAATTATTTAACTTATAGTTAAATCTAAATGATAAGGTTAATATAGTAACCTAATCTTTCCAAAAACCTATTGGTTGAGAGGATTTTGACCCAGACACACTTTATCTTCGAAATAAATCAATTTTTAGCTATTATAAACTGAATATGACTTTATAATAAAATAATATTTTATGATTTTCCCAAGATTCCCCTCTCCTCCCCTATAAAAAGGGCACCACTTCCCTCTTCTCTTAATGCCCTTTTGAGCCTTGAACCACAACCAACCACTGAAAATTCCACTTATAAACCTCTCTAGTTATATAATAGAGGTTCCAGAATTCTCAAAAGTCCATCTCTAGTGCCCTAAGAAGAAGTTTAAAGGAGGTGCGTCGAGGAAGAGGTAATCTCTTCTACCAACTATTTCATGTTTCTTTCTTATTCTACTTCTTCTTCTTTAGTTTTTTCATTATAAAGTAATAACCTCAGTATCAATAATATACTTATATGTTATTATAAATATGGAACAACCCCATTTAACCTTTTATCCATCCTACGGAAAACGAAATCACCGTGCGTACGTACGTAAGGAATACCGTCTCCATGACGTGGTGTAGTCTGTTTTTCCACCACCACCTTACTTGAATGGTTATAATGGGGTAATGAATAAATATATATAGTTATTGTAAAATAATAATGATTCTGAGATATTATATCATCCACACCAATTTAATTCAATAATTATGGGAAAGATATCATCGCTCGTGAGTACGTAAGGATTACCGTCTCCACGACGTGATGAGATTCATTCTCAATGTTAACCACTCTAGAATGATTATAATGTATATATAATAAATAACCATGAAAGATATTAAATAATAATGATACTGTATTTATTTACATATATGTTTCATTTACTTAATTTCATTTAATTCAACAAGGAAATGAAAATAGCGTTCATGCGTACGTACGGCCTACCATCTCCATGAACAGTGTATTTCATTTCATTTATATATCTATTATATATATATATACTGAATATATATATGATATATAAATCATGATTTAAATTCTAGAAGTAATTAAATCAAGATATAAGTAATAATAATATCAAGAACAACAAGTCTAAACACGTACGATAAATAAAACGATTTTACACAAAACACTGCTTTAACATGGAACTTACAAAAGAACGGGTAATATAAAGTCATAATTGAACCATATATGATATCATAAAAATGAATATGATTCTGTAATAATTCAATGACATAATTTAAATCATTATACAGGAGGTTCAGATACGTACGAATCATATCGGACCTAATATAAGGGATAACTATTTAAATCTCATTCTTATCCGAGATTGTTATTCGTAAGTGTTTATGGGGATTATTGGTATCATCAATGCCCATGTTTTCTAAAAATATTTTCATGAATTTTTAAATTTCTTTTTACCCATTTTTTAAATTTACCACATGTTATTAAATGAATCTTACTTTTTTTTACCACACGGGGGACTTTTTGACTTTTCTGACATAAGTACGAGAAGAATGTTATCTTTAAATTATATGGCATGAACAGATTTTTACGGTTTCATAACACCTCATTTTCATGAATCTTACTATAAATGATTTTATGAATATTTTCAACAAAATACTTTTCTTTTAAAATTGCCTTGAATTTTGTGAAAATAAAATGATTTTGAAGAATAAATGATACTTTCCTCAAGAATTCAGTTGAAGTGTTTTATCAAAATAATTTTCCATCTAAGATGACATTATTTCATAGGTATATGTTTCATGTATAATGTCTCTATGATTTAAATGGTTTCCCTTTTCTTATGATGAAATATCCATTTGTTTTATATGCATTATGTGATTATGGGATGATGTTTATGAAACCCATTTTATTCTTTGGGTTATGATGAATGTTTTATGTTTATTTTTTGGAACAAGTAAGAATGATTTCATTATGAGATGGGTGGGACATATATCTCCCTAATATGCATTGGGTAATGATATATATCTCATGAGATAGACATGGTTGAAAAGGTAAGTTAATCCAGTTCAGTGATACAGGGTTGGAACGAGGAGTGAACTCGATTCAGAAAGGGACTTTTTCCACTAATATGGTCATGGCAGAAATGTCTGGGCTACTATGGAAATCATATCCTAGGTTTAATGTTTTCCCAAAATTAAATGTTTTATTCCCATGTTTTTTTATCATGATTGATGTTCCCTTATAATCTATTCCTTACATACTCCAAATATTTATTTCACAACTCAATATTTTGATGTTTAATCTTTATGTATATCTTTTGAAGTTAAAATGTATTTGGTTTGTTTTATTTTTTTTCCATGCATAACCTTACTGAGAATTTCAGCTCACCCTTTATATGATTCATTTTCCCCAGGTTATAAAGACAGTTTTTAGGTAAGAAAATGAGGGAAGATATTTATGGGAGATGTTGAAGATCATTCACCACGATTTGAAGATTATGTTCCATGTTTCCAAAGACACTGAACTATTACGGTCATTTGGTGTCTGTTTTTTTATGTATAAGTATTCCACAAAAGTAATGTAATGTCCATGTATGTCAAGCTTTAGGTATCAAAATAAATATTCTGGTTTTTTGAGGTCAATTACACAATTTGTATTAAATAAGGGAGTGAATGGGTAACCATTTATAAAAGAGGGGAGGATCATTCCTCGAATAAATTAATGTATTAAAATAATATAAATTATGTATCAAGTCCAAATAGCTAAAAATTTATATGGTTAAAAATATTATAATTAAATGGTAATATTAAAATCATCCAATATAACATTTATACATTTATATATCATATTATACCTTATCTTTTGGATTATCCCCTAGGTTAAATGATTTTAACTGTTACCATGTTTATATATTTTTAATTTAGAAAAGGTTATGATTTTCAGATATAATAAAAATTGGATAATAAATTTCCATGGGATAAACTTTTTTAACATTAAATATCACACTTGACACATTTCATGATATTTATGTTTTTAAATAATTTAATTGAATAATACTTTTTAAAAATATAATTAATGGCATTTTTGACATTATTAATTTGATTCAACATTCAAAATAACATAATGGAAAAATAATTTGAATTTATTAATTTATCAAATCCCTCTTTTGTTACATATTTCTAAAAAAATGACGAAACTCAATATTTCTTTAAAACTATATTACTTGTAAAGTTTTTTAAAGAATTATATTATATTATTTTTGATTTATGAAATACAATTTTTATGTTGCATAATAATTCAAGTGAATTAAGTAATCACTAATATTTAGATATAAATTAACATGATAAAAATCATTTATATTTAAAATGACTCTTTAGTAAGGTTTCTCCTTATTTTGAATATTTATAGCTAATAAAAGAAGCAGAATGATATTGTTGATGTTTTATTACATAATTTAATATAAAGCTAAAAACATAGATAAATGGAAAAGGTAATTTTGGATGATTATGGATAAAATATAATCATGAAATTAAATTAATTCTAGTTTTTGGGTAATTTTTTATTCTTTATCATATTTTTTATACATAATTACTCAATTTACCTTTATCGAGATGATAAATTTCACCAAAGTTATTATTCATAATGCTAAAAATGAAAGGGAAATATTTAAAAAATATAGACATACTCATACAAAATATGTAATCCATTTTCTTGTTTCAATTTATTTAAGTGGAGATTACTAATTTTAGATAATAACATAAAATGAAATTAAAAAATCATAAAAATCTAATTTTAGCATAAAAATTAACTTATATTTTAATCATTAATATTTATATCTAAAATGTAATTAATGAAATTATGATAAATAAAATTTATATTTTTTTCAATCTAATTCTAATTAAATAATATAATTGTACTTTTAAATTATGTAATTTTTTTAATTGATTTAACATTATTCAGAAAATTTGTGTTTTTCACGATTCAAATAAAAATATTCCATTGCAGAAAAATCCATAATTTTCAGACTATGATAATTTGGATATACTAATTTCATAAATTTTATCATTATTTGGAAATTTTTTTATAAAAAAGTGATATAATTTAATTACAATATTTTCTCAAATAAATGAATAGAAATCATTTTTAGAGAGAAATTATTCTTGAAGAGTAAAATATATTTTCTACATATTTAGTGCTTATTTCATAATTTTTAATTAATAAATTTGTGTTGATTAGTACCCATTTATATATATTTCCTAACTTTTTAATATTATTCATACAACCAATTATAAAACATAGGTTATAATAGTGATGTTTAAATAAAAATATTTTAATAGTATATCATTGTTTGTTTAAACTCGGTGCTATGTGCACCGTACAGTTATTATTATTTTTTAAGGATAAACATGTTGTAGAATCTTAGGATATTACACACATGGATTTTTCATTATTTTTATATATTTGTTTCAATACAATCTTAACCATGTGCTTTGGTTTTTTGGTGACATTAACTACCAAACGGTTTGTTCCCCCTTTTTCTAACTGTGATTCCTAACTACCCCACCCATGGAGGTCTATTAACAATAGAAAAAAACTATAATAACCTAGTATGTTTTTAACTCTAATATCATCCTAATCCCTCATTATCTCGAACTATACATTACTTGAATCTCTATGAGTATCTCCCTTGGTTATTTGGTTATTTTCCTTCATTATTGGATGATCTTTTCAAGGCATGTTATAATTTCAAACCATTATCTCTGAAAATTTTTTATATCTCCTAAATATATATTCCCCATGTTTCTTTGAATAAATATTTGTCTATTAATGACATATCAATAGGTTTTCATGTCTAATTAATGACGTTTATTGTAAATCTATTTTTGTGAGGATGAGATCACTTTGATTCTAATCTCTATTTTCAAAAAAGGAAATGTTTTCTTCATTGGTGAGTTTGATTTCTCTATAAAATGGTTCTTTATCATTTAATACCTCATTGTTCTTGTAAAATTTGATGGTTTGGATTATATAAATTGTTTATTTGTTATCATTGAAGATAATTATTGTGAAATGGAATAATGGGTGGCATGTAAGGTGGTATTTGAATGGGTTCTTCCATAAAAAAATTAAGAACTTATCATGTTTGATGAAATTAGAAAAGTTTGGTTTTAACTATAAATAGTATTATCAAGCTTGGTATTGGTGATTATTTCTTCATGCAGGTGTTAGATAAAACGGTGAGAATTTTTTACTTTAATGTTTTTTGAAATAATAATACATAGAATCCTTGGGATCATCAGTTAATGGACATATTAAAACTTTAGCCTATGTGGGATTTCGATGGATTAGGTATCCATTAGGTCATTATAACTTTAGGATATGATCGATAAATATTTGTTGTCTAAGGACTCTTTATTTGTAGGAATCAGGTTACAATAACTTAATATTCTTTGTCTGTACTATCACATAGCACTATAGGAAATATCCCAACATGTACTTGGATATACCCATGATTGTATTGGTTTATGTTTGATTTCTCACATTCATAAATTTAAAAAATTTCATGGGTCATCAGGATTATTGATGTTTTTTTATATTTCATGTTTATATCCATATTATTATTTTGTTTATTAAGGAATATATAATGAGAAAAAAATATATCTAATATGAATTTATTCAACTATAGTATCTATATTAAACATGGTTTTTCATAAAGCTATTATTGAAAATTTCATAGTGACATAACATTTATATATTCACTGTGGTATCCTACTGGGTGTTTTCCTCACACCATATATATTAGTTTAGGAATATATATATTTTGTTTGTTAAGATACATGTAAAGTGAATAGATTTATGTTTTTTTCTACATTCATCTAGTTGATGGTGTATTCATTAAGGGTTCAGATTCTAGTAACTGTTGGACATATAGAAATTATATTTTTTTCATATATATGATTCATTTTTCGAGTCAACCTTTGGATTGGTTAATATGCCTCATGGTTATGCACTGGTTATTCCATGATTTAATCTACTAATGAGTCTATTTTTAATACGTGATATATGTTTTGTTTTCGGTGTTGATCTATATCTGGTGGTGTGGCATATTTGGTCATGTTTCATGTCAACCCAGGATGGTTATTTATAAGATATCATATGTAAAATATGTAACATTACATGTTATTATACACATTTTCTAGACGTGGTTCACTAATTACATACATATCATGAAATACCAGCATCATAATTTTTATTTTAATGTTATTATATTATTTAAATCCAAAAATACCACACTTTTATCCCTCTATTTTTTTTTCATCATCAAGTGTTGTACTTATAAAACATTTAATTTTTGTTACGTAATAGGATGTTATAAAAATATAAAAATGTTTGTATGAAAACTAATCATTTAATATTGGGAAAGCAGTTAACAAAGTATGGACATGTCATCAATAATTATGGTCGAAGGAGAGAAAAATTTTAATTTTGATTTTGATTTCTCATTTTAAAATTGATAACATTTGTTTAAAATGACATCACTATTTATTATTTATTCAATTAATTATATACAAATTCATTTCAAATTTATGTTCATTATATTAATCAATTTCATGTTCATTTTAATATAAACACACATGTAAGGCATAAATAGAACTCAATGGTTGTAAAAATCAACAAAACAAAAAAATTCAACCCAAAATTTCTAGGTTTTGGAAACCATTTCATCGATATTCACAATCTCATCTACATAAACCAATTAGAGTGACACCAGATGAAGTTATTATTTCATAACTAACTGAATCCTAACTGGTCAAATGAAGTATGATAGATGAATCTCTAATGGTAAGTCTCATTACTAATTCATGATACACAATTCTCATTGGATATACCTATATTGATTTTTTGATGACCCACATAGAAGTGTTTAGCAATGATTTTTTATACTCAGGCCACCCCGATAACATGAAGTTTACCATAAATATGTTAGTTATATCTTCTCATTCTCTATATTTAATGTCATGGAATTTACTTTCTCCATCCCTACCATCACAAATGATGGATTGTACTAAAATGATAAAATTTATATCATCTTGACCTTGAGAAAAAAATTTAGGAATGAGTGAGATTCCACATAACCATAATTAAAATAACATGAACACCAATGTCCAATAAAAAATACAAAGTATATACCATGATATCAGTGTATGAATTTCCCTTATCAACACAAAACCTAAAATTAATGAAATATTATAGGACATAACTTGATGCATGATATATCACCAATTAAACACTTAATGACATGACATCACGGTATCCGGAATCACTATAAAAGACAATATACATCATCAATCAGTGAACCGAAAGACTCACTATCATGGTTTTAACAATTTTAAAGTAACCCAACCTCCAAAAAAACCATCACTTAAATTCAACACCCATTATCAAAGACTAAAACAACAATATTATCCATTAGTATGGTATGATACCTTACCATTAGATATGTCAAGGTAAAAAATAAAAATTTACACACAAAGTTGCATATGTTGGGGTGAGTATACAACTTAATAGTAATGTCCAAGGAAACATCCCACATATGTCACTACATCAAGAACAAGTTAGCTAATAATTTATTATAAAACAAGAGTGGAGAATATACAATCAGATTCACAAATCATATGTGTATTAAAGTAGTGAAATAAATCACACCAAAGGCTCACCCATGACATAAACACACAAACCCATGAAATACACCAACCCAATTCCATTCCCATCAAAGAAGGCCCTCGAAATATTTCAACTCATGAGTGGAATACCCATTTCTCTTAACCCAAGTCATTACATGGTGGTACAATCTAGTGTTACCTAATTTAAGATAATGACCAAGTCCAATATGATATGGCCCTTCCCTGATATGCCCCATTTTTACACAGAGTCCATTCTTGGTCCAAAAAATCCCTCCCTATATTTATATGAATTTACACTAAACATGTTCATGATAGGATTCCACAGACAAAAAAACATTTTCATTCAAAACCCATTTTTTTATTTCATCAAACACACTGTTGTTGACGACCACTACCCATAAATTTAAAGATTATAAATAACAGTTCTTTAAAAGGGTTTCATGAAAAATTAATATGGAAGTACTAGAATTTCATTTCGTAATGTCACAAACCAAATTACCACCAAACCATTTGCTGGATTTTTGGGTCTCATGGCCTCAATCACATCTCCTCATATGCCAAATGCTACCAACATGTAGTGTGGGTCTCAGAAGGTGATAGTGGGGAGACTATACCATCTTATTATAGATTTAATGTGGTATTATCATAATATAATTTATAGACTATAGAAATAATATAGGAAGTAATAGATAAATAAAAGGTAGTTACAGATGGAAAATAAAAACAATTTAGTTAAAGTAGACAATAATATTTTATACATAGTATGAATCTACAATTTAAGAAACATGAATAAAAACAGTAAACACACCAAATGAATTACAATTAAAAATAGGACAAAACACATGTAAATAAAAGAACTAAATATCCCTAAGATGATCTCCAAGATCATCAAGAGATTTATATCTATCCTTTTCTCCTAACTTTCAAGTACAAGAAGAACACCAAAAGAAACCAAGATCATGAAAATAAAAAGTTCTACTCAGGTAACAATAGTACCTGATAAGGGTGTGAGGCATAAATTTCAGTAGCTCCACACCAATGGATTCTATACCGGTCTAGTGGAATGTAAATTAAACAAATTTCATGTATGGGGAATTTATTAAATGGAACTCCATAAATAATTAACAGTAATCTAGGTTCCCAAGGGACTCCTAGCAGTTATACCAACTGTGTTATTTCATTGTAATAATAGTCTAATCATTTCCATATATATATACATATGTATAGAGATCATATTTTTCATGGGGTAAGAATTCCTCCAACCAATACATAGAAGATAACTAGAAATGGGTAAGAATGCCTCCCATCCCATGACATTTATATATTACTACAATTTTGTTATAATTCCTCAAATCCAAATATATGATATAGATGGAATGGGTTAATAATACCTCCCATCCATAAATATGATATAGCTAGCATGGGGTAAGAATTCCTCCCATCCATAAATATGATACAACTCGCATGGGGTAATAATCCCTCCCATCCGTAAGTATGACATAGCTCGTGGGGGCTATGAATTCCTCCCACCCATCCATGTTTATATATAGCTCACAATGTGCATGTTCAATTTCATTGAGGCCATTACATTTAATACATTTAATACATCAATCCACACAACCCTTCTTAAAACATATGACATGAGGCACAACTTCTCATGTAACATATAAGTAGACAATATCATATCATAATACGGCTCCAAAAAATTAATGTAACATGTTCATACTCATATATCAAATTAATAAGGCCAACACTCTTTTGATTTTCAATTAAATGATAACAAGTCATGGTAAAAATACTAGCACAGTTGGGGTCAATTTAAAGTATTTCCTTTAATCCAGTCAATGATGATAAATTAACTCAAAAAAATAAAAGGTGCACATAGAAGGAAACTCTAACAATGGGTCATTTACCTAAATTTGTAATCCTCTTCAATAATAATGGAATCCAATTTAGAACGTGGGACCACAAGTCACTTGGAAAGTGGAGGTGTCTCTTATGATATAACTTACAATGGTAATTTTCTTTTAATGTCATCTATGACTTAAGAAGAGATTGGGTTCATCATTCCACATAATGATGAAGGAAACATTATTAGAATCATTAAAATGGTCATCTGCTAACCCAAATAATTTCAAACATAACCTCCATGAAAAGTTTTACGGTCACCTCAATAATCTGAGAAAGCTAAATGAACTTTAAATCATCAAGGAGTGTTTTCAAAGACATCCCACCTTCATTGAAGGGGTTTATTACAAAACCATAACATTATTTATAAGTAAATCAATTTTTCATCATAAGAAGATAACTTATTCTAGAAATGAAGTCCCATATAATAAATTAAAATAAAGTAGGCAGGTAAAGACAATTTTCTTTATAATTAATTAAAGGGAAAGGATGGGGATCCTATATCAGGGATGAACTAACTCTAACATTTCATCTCTTGAAACTTTCGAACTCAAATCTTCTACTTCCCCCATTGAGCATATGCACCTTCACATACATATAAAGATAGTTATCCCCAATGCACACATTTTCATGGAAAAGAATGTTTATAAGGAGATCTATACATATATTGTAATATGCATATACTAGTCTCTACTCACGTACATATGAATTTTAAAATATATACATAAGAACTCTTAGCTATACACATGTATATTCCCTGCCATGGATGAATATACACATAATATGGGAATATATATATATATATATACTTACCCATTCATACGTAGGAAAGTCACATTAGACCCGATGACTCAAAACCACATTGAGCAGTCCAAAAAAACTATACATAATGTACTAGGTTCTCTAAAACATTTAATGACCTTAAATAAATTAGTAAAAAACCAACAGTAGAAGAAAACATCACCTTAAAACATTATTGGTTAACCAAATCGATCCCATCTACCTCACATTCAGTTTTGGATATCATAATGTGAACAAAGGGGTCCCAAGGGACCCTACACATATCCTAGAACTAGAATAAAACCAAAACCAAAATAAACCCTAACCCTAGAGTGTCTGGATCAATAGGATAGGGAGAGGGAGAGAAAATAATGGATAGAAAAGAGATGGAGAGGGGTGGAGGGTTCTCAACTCAGTTGATTTAAAAGGAAATAAAAAGAAATCCAAAGAGGAAATGTCACATGAAGGAATCCATAGATGAGGTGAATCACGCGAGGCAGAGGGTTCTAGAGGAGAGAGTTTTGTCGCAAGCCAAGATGTTAATGGGAAGGTTTTTTAGTTTTCTAAATTTTAATTTTGATTTAATTAAATAATGTTAAAATTCTAAAATAATTCATCATGCATGGTTTGGGATTCATGCTTTAGAAATTCACTAAACAATTGTTGACCACTTTACTGGGCACTTGTGGAGCCCCTCTAGGTTTCAGCAGCACTATTTATTAACCCTATATAAACAATGTTATGAATACTGTGAAGGTAATATATTGCTAAAAATTATTTGGGTTAGGTGAATGGTTTAGAAAACAATGCACAACCCATATGACAACCACTTTTGAACTAATACGAGCAATATGGTTTTGGTAAACCCATGCACCATCTGTAGCCTTTCAAAAACCAGACTTTTTATTCTAAAGTGTTGTCGAATATCTAGGATCCACTGAGGAATCTTCTCAGGAATTTACCTAAGTCCATAATTCCCATTATGAAAGGTCCCCACATTCAGAATCTCATTCCAATGCTCTATTTTTTAAATAGTCTATTCCGTAATTGAAAATATTCAAAAACCTCCTTCTTTTCATCTGGTTCAAAACATTTATTGTTACAACCTTCCCACTATAGAACCTCTCTTGCTTTATAATCCCTCGGGAATAACATACACTTAACTTGACCTACATGTTTCATGAATAATTTTTCAAATGGCTGTTTTCTATTTCTAAACTCCCAATGACAAGATAATCATTTCATAGGCCCAAGTCACTTAAGCCATCAAAACTCAAGCCAACTATCTTATTCCAACTGAAACACTAAAACAGATCTTACTCGACATCATTTACCTAGAAACTTGATTTCCTCATTTTCTCATTACGCATAAGGAAAAGGATACTTACCACCATAGGATTTAATGTATAGGGTCCAATTCCAAACCACATTTCAAACCACAATTATACCTCTATGAATTATAACGACACTTCTCATATGATTCTAAAAATGGTTTGAAGCAGATGATACCCAACGACCATAATGTATAGGTGGAACGAAGTGTTCATGAAAATCACTTGATAACACAAAATATAATCTTCTCCACAAAACAATGTGCATGAGAATGGTCTGTCAAAAACCATAGACATTAAATAAGAATATCACTAAGCCATGACATCTTCGATTAACTATTTACAAGATTTATCATCTTAGATAACCGACATATTCCATGTAGAGCCATAATTATTGCCACCATATAACCTTGCGATTAGCAGAAACATGTTCTATAAAGCCTACACCTGATATCTGATGAAATTTATAAGATAAAACCACCATGTAAACCACACATCCATCATGAAACACCAAAATAGAACCACGCAACAATATCATCAACTATTAATTCATTAGCACATCATATGAACAATTATCTCATAGAACATATTAGATGTCATCATGATATGATACATTCTCATCTCATAACAAAATACACATGGAGGATTTTATATGTTTACCAAGAAGATCAATCAAACCACAATGGGTAGATTACAAAAATGAAAATTTTATTTACCTACTAACACATAATTACAATGGATAACAAACCATTACGACTATCAAATTTCTATGATCACTTGAGAATATACACTAGATTCCATCAATGACCTAAGGTGTTTTGCAAAGGTTGCAACCAAATCCAATAATTTCATAAGCGTGCTATTGGGAAAGCACTGACATGTTTCAAACTCCCCACCCTCAAGGAATTTGATCCAAACAAACCATTTCATAGTGGTTCTCTTTTGTTATCCCTCCTACTAATAATGAGTGATTTACTGAAACCATCATGGTGCTCCTCTAAGACATGACAACATGTGAATGAATTAGATAAGGAAACCAAAATTTAACCAAATAGTATGTCGAAACACTAGAGTCATCTAAAATCCATCTCGAGCTTTGGGATAAAACAAATTATTTAATGCTAGGTCATCCTAATATGAATATGACCCAAGAACATACAGAATAGAACAAATATGGCATTTAAACTCTAAAGGTGTCACCTACCATGAGTTATCCCCTTACAAAGAACAAGCATTGATCCATGAAATTTTTCGCACCAAAAAATGTCATGGTATCGAGGTCCTAACATTTATTTCACTTCTCAATTGGAGAAGTCCAACAAAATTCACCTAAAGTTCCATTCCAAGGAAACTCAATTAGAAACATAAAATATATTTATACAAGGGTTCATAAACAAAGAAAACCTCTACAGGTTCCATATTCAATCCCTTTATATGTAATAAATTTTTAATATTTAACCATTTAAAATATTTGACTAACACATCAATGATAAGAATAAATTTTCACAAAAATCTATTTTAAATTAGAATTCTTTTTTATTAATCCCGTCATTAATTGGAAATTCAGAATCTAAATTCATTTTTAATAATTAATATGTCCTACAAGGGTCTGACTAGGCTAACCGGGGTTAATCTAAAAAAACAACCCAATAGTATTTGCTCAAATCATTTCAATTCATGATTAAATATCTGTTACATTTATAAGTGATTTACAACATAATATAATTATGTATAAATAGCTTTACTACATGGGTTTCCATTTCTGAAAACATGATGTTCCCATACACACTATGTATTCAAAATTGGCTCCCATTAGTCAAAACAAATACAATTTATAGTTATAGAATGATCATATAACATGGCCCAGTAGTATGGGTGGTTGTATAAAAACATTTAAAGTACCCATACATATTATAGTTTGGGATTTATCTCTATTTATTCAAAACTAATTTACCTAAACCCATTTTAATTTTTCACAGACTTTTACGGTTGTTCGATTACTCCTATTACCTTTTCAAACTATAATGTCCCCATACAAATTATTACTAAAAACTATCTCCCATTGTAATTGCAACCAAAAAATTTAGTAAAAGAAACCATTTATATAACCAAACAAGCTATCATGACACTAAAAGTAGTTAGAATGGAGAAACATGATGAAATCATAGAAGCGAGGAATATTATCACTGAATCATGGAAAAAAAGTGCTAAAATAAAACACCAAAGCATGTTGTCTATACATGCATGATAAATAAATCAAAAGCATGAAATAACACTCCATTCACAAAGTAAAATCTATAGGAAAAAAATATATACAGTGACATGGCATGTTATATGCATGACATGATAATTATTACGTGCTTATAATAATGCATGAAATGCTTTATCCTTACAGAACTAGGACATGGGAAAAAAATACCATATTGTTAATATGTCACAAGTAGTGGAATATACACAAATAACTCTACGTAAAATAAAATCTTCTATAACATCGAAAAACATGAAAAATAATCTCATCCCTAGCCACTTGGTCATTTCTCTTATGTGGGGAGATTATTACCATGCACAGCTAATAACCAAGCATCAAAACAATACCATTATCCTTTCTACCAACCAAAAATATTAATACAATGAAGAAAGTTATAATATAATACAACTTTGTATTGTCCCAAACTAGTATACCATCAAACTGGTAGCCAGACCAGTGTGTCTCATGGCCTCAAGCATGTCTCTCCATATTCCTGAGGTTCCCGACTAGCAGTGAGGGTCTCGGGATGTTCTTGTGCAGATACGATAACCTCTTATCAGATATAATGAGTGGTATTGTCATATTATAAACATCAGACTATAGAAATTAATAGAAAAAGTAGTAGATAAATAAAAGAAGGTGACAAAAGATAAAAAATAACAATGTAGTAAAAGTGTCCAACACTAGTCTATAGAATTAATTCATGTACAATTGATGAAACATAACAGAAAAAATTAAACACACAACATGCTTTACAATTCAGAATAGGGCATAGCTTGCGTAAATAAATCTACTAACAATCTATATGATGATCTGCCCGAGCATCCTGAGCATTGACTTAGTTATTGGCTCTAAACTCCCGCGTACAAGAAGTACACCATAAGAAACCTAGATCCTATAAATAAAAGGGATTAATCACATACCAATGGTACCAGTGCAGGGTTGAGATATAAATATCAGTTGTTCATCACCCATGCTTTCTAGCCCAATCAAGTAGAATATAAATTAAACAAATTAGAGGTTTGGAGAATTTAGATTGAATAACTTCATAAATAAATAACTCTAACCCAGGTTCCCAAGGGACACATGTTGTCCATTCTATCCCCATCTTATTGGCTGAATAATTGTATGATAATGTCACTATATAGATTCATATTTATATAGATCATAATTGGCATGGGTTAAGAGTACCTCCCACCAATAAATAAAAGATAGTGGGAATGGGGTAGGAATGCCTCCCACCCATATATGTTTATATAGTACTAGAATTGGGTGATAATTCCTCCCATAAATAAATATGATATAGTTGGCATGGGTTAAAAATTCCTCCCAACCATAAATATGATATATCTGGAATGGGGTGAGAAATACTCCCATAAAAATTATGATATAGATGGAATGGGATTATAATTACTTCCATCTGTAAATTATTACATAGATGGGATGGGGTAAGAATGCCTCTTATCCAATCATTTGTATATATATCTCACAACTAGCATGTTCAATTTTGATGGGACCACTACATCTATGTCTTTTAATACATATGTTCACACAACCATTCTTAAAACTATGACATGAGGCACAACCTCTAATGTAACTTAGAAATATCCAATCTCAAATCATAATAAGGATTAACAGTTTAATGTAACATGTGTAGATTCATATATCAAAAGGCATAACCTCATAATATTTTCAATTAAACGATAACAAGGCATATTCAAACCATCAACCACATTTGGATTCTATTTAAAGTGTTTACATTAAGAATGTCAAGCATAAAAACAAAATTCATACCAATCAAAGGGGAACGAAGAGGGTGTCTCTAATGATTGGTAATTTACCTTCATGGTTAAGTCCTATTCAATTTATATGGTTGTCCCACAAGTCATGTAGAAAGTGTATGTGTCTATTAGGAAATTTCATAAACTGGTAATGTATTTTTATGGATGGCCAAGATGTAGGAAGTGCTTTAGTTCATCTTTCCACTTAGTGACGAAGGATACACTTTTAATTTATTTAATAGGGAAATGTCCTAACCTAGAACATATCAAAAATTAAATCCATGAAATGTAGTAAGGTCCCCTCAATAACCAAGAAAGATAAATGAATGGAAAATCGTCAAGATTAGTTTTTGAAGACACCAAACCTCATTTGGAGGGGTTTTATTACAAAACCATGAATTTATTTATGATATAATAATCCTTTAGAATAATAACTAGACATATAATTCTAGAAATTTAGTTCAATATAATAAATCAATATTCAGAATGATGCTAAAAGAAATTTAAATGGTACATGAATTAAAGGGAAAAGATCGGGATCCTACCACAGGGTAGAACCAAGATGAAACTTTCAGCTCTTGATGAATTCTAACGCAATGCTTCTACTACCATGTCGACGTTCCTTTCCGTCACAGAGTATAACAACTGAAAAAGGGGAATACCTTAGTCCAAATAGATTCATCCTTAGAAGAAACATAAAAAATTGACAAAGGAATGAACAAGGATTTTTTTTCACTTGGGTCGCGCAAGTTTTATCAGGGTCACGCAAGTATACCTACAAGCCACATAGTGGTCGTGCATGTGACTTGCGCGCCCTCTTTTATTTTCACCCAAGGTCATCCCTGGACTTTAAATACTCCTTGTGGGCCCCCCATTACAGGAGAGAAAAATTCCAAAAACTCAGATTCGAGCTCCCAACGCCCTAGTATCTTCTGGAAGTCTTCCGAACACTTCTAAGGTAATTTCATACATATAATGGAAGCTCTAAAGAGGGGAAACAAGACCTAAGTGTTGAAACTCATCGTAACTTGCGTGCCTATGTGGCCATCCCTTAAGGGAAATTACCACACTTGTAGGCCTCCTTATCCCTTCAAAAAAAACTTGCGTGCCACTCTTTTGGAAGTCTTTAGGGATAATACTAAGGGCTTGAGTCAAGTCTTTCCAAATTATTACCCTAAGGGTTGACTGTCGCGCAAGTACCCATGTGACGTGCAAGTATACTTGCACGACCAGGACTTGCGCACCCAGGAAGGACTTGCACACCTCTCTCTTTTTGGGTGCCCCTTCTTCCTATTCACTTTCATTCTTCAAATACACCTCTCCTCTTCATAATTTAGCCTTCAAAACTCTCTTCAAAGACATTTAATGCATGGTTCCTTTATTGGCTTCCTAATCTGAAAATAATTCTATGGAACATTTTTCAAAACCTAGAGATTTACATATCATTATGTCACTAATGTTAGATATTTCATTCATTCAACCTCATCCTTTAAATATGAGAGGATATTTAACCTGGGCCTCCTTCTCAGAAGTAAGTCCCAATATCAAAATCACAAATATGGGAATCCTCTTTAAGAGTAAGCCCCAAGTCCCCTAACATGGGCCTCCTTTTCATGAGTAAGCCCTAGTCATCATGTTCCCTTAATTTTGGACATCCTCCTCAGGAGTAAGCCACAATCATAATTCTTCTAATATGGGAATCCTCCTTAAGAGTAAGCCCCAAGATCCCATAATCCAAATTCCCTTAACCTGGGATTCCTTTTCAAGAGTAATCCCCAGTAATAATTCCCTTTAACCTGGGCCTATTCTTTAAGAGTAAGCCCAAGTCATATTTTCTATTAACCAGTATTAATTTACTTTTGATTTGGGCTTCCTTATCAGGAGTAAAAACCAATCATATGTCCTCTCTAATTTGGGTATCCTTCTCAGGATTAATTCCTACGTTAAGTATCCAAATCTCTATAAATAACATATACCTTTATGGACATTGTTCCCGGGTTTCTTCCCTGAAGTAAATCCTAATATTCATCTATCTAGGTAGTCATACATACTTAAGCCCCGCATCATTTCTTATAATTTCATATTTCATGGAAGAATTGTCTCGTTTTACCAATACTTATTGTTTCTCACACCGAGAATGAATCACGTGAGCTTAGAGTGTAAGAGTAATTATGTCATCTTTATTTCAGCCATCAATCATGCATAAAACTCATACTTCTTTACTCGAACTATGTGGGTTCTGATTCCTTTTCTAAAACAAAGGATACATAGGTATCCCATCTGGGGGTACGATCCCAACTCTGAAATAATCTATGTCCTTCTGAATGACAATAAACATCAAGTTCCGCGCTGAGTGGATTTAAAACCATTATGGTTATCATAATGAACAAGATATTTATATATAATGTGTCGAATGATACCATTCACTAAGAATCTCTAACAAATATATATGATTCTCTATCGATGAAGAAACTCGAATACATATAAAAGATTCTCTAAATCTCATTCATAAGAATTATTGATTGTCAGATCTAAAGGAAATCTAAATTTCATACCTGGTAATTTAATAAGGATTCATGAACATAACTTAAATCTATAAAGAGAGTCCCGGAGTAGATAATAATTCCCCTCAAAACGTTGTGATGAGTCTGACCTTCCATCCACTCGACCAATACAAATTCTTAAGCCTCATTTGTTCACAACTAATGAGCACTTACCTTTGGAAAGTAGGTCCAAAAGGATAACGAATCATTGGATGTTTCCGGTTCTACGAACAAACCGGTTAGAAACCGTTTAGAATTTTTGAACCTAAAATCAATAAGGTCATTCCCATTTCCAGAGGAAAGAAAAAATGTTGAGCCCGACATGAATCCTTAACCATGTTAAAATCAGGTTTTTACTTATTTTGTTAGGCCCCTATTTAAACTCAATGAGAGGGCCAAAAGAACAATCAATAAAATATGTGCTCACCCAAAAGATTTAGTGGCCAAAATTATCGTGATTATGTCTATTATATCAAATATGCACTCTTTTACAAGATATTATGTGTTACAGAAATGGATTCTATAAAGTTCACGCCTATCAATACCACTATTGTGGATGCCTCTACTACTACTCTTGATGGATCGTTGTCCTCTCTAAGAACGACATCACCAACTCATCTTCTTCAACGCTGGGTATCAAATGTACTGGTTATGGAATACCATCAAAATTGTACTATTCCGACTCTGGAGGCCGCTAGACAAGCCCTCCATGACAATAATTCAACCTGTTCGTCTGGACAATAACGACCAGCAATCAAGAAGCAGGTGTTTCCAACCACCGTTTCCAACCGTTTCAGGTCGTTATCCCCGGAACGCAATCACATGTCCCTCCCATATTCTGGGTAGGTGAATGAGCAGGTCCCTCAGGTCCGTAATTCAAAGGGACAGGAGTCCTTTTCGAGGGCTCCCATCAACAATCGCCGCCAGACTCGTGTGGCAGTGAAACCTCAACATGATGAGGGTATCACCTTCAGGGGTTCGGCTCAGGTCCCTTAGACCCGAGCACGCAAGATGAACTGCCAGAGGCGAAATCCGATCAACACTGAGAAGGTTCTTATCTCTTCCATTTCTAGAGAAGTCCACCAACCTAACTTGGTGGAAAGAAACAAGTGGGCACACACACCCGTCCGTTTTAATTCCACTGTCCAGCAGACTCGTCTGTCAGCAACACACCAATCCCGCAAGGCAATTCCGGTGGAGTACTATAGACAGTAACATACATCTTTTAATAAATCATCAGGTAGTAAATAGGATTGTCTGACTACATACGATGAAGCCTACCAACCCAATGTGTTGACAACTGGTAAACATGCACATACACCTGTTTACACTCATCAATCCTTCCACCAGTCTCGTCTTCCAGTATTAAAGGAATTTTTTCAACCACGTTCGGCGGAGTTCAATCAGTAGGAACATACGCCTACTAGTATTGACCAAGCCTACCAGCAGTCTCATTTGGTAGCACCCGGAGAAGTCAATTGGAAAGACCCAATGACAAACAAGAGGCAGACTCAACTCCCTGCCCCCATTCATGAGTACTGTCAGAATTCACTAGTAGGAAAAGCAGGACAAGAGCAGGAACACACACCTACTCCAAGCATGTAATGGGCGTATATTCTTGTTCCGATAGCTGAAGTCACCAAGCATATTCTGTCGATGGTGAAAGATCGGAAGTAAATCCCTGCTCATATTCTGGATGCCTGCCAGAATATTATAACAGCTTTAGTAGCATCACAGGGAAAGAAATGAAAATATATCCCTACCAGTGGAGTGAGACATCAATAGTTCACTCCAGAACAGACACACACATCTGTTCCAGTCCAAGAGGGTTGTGGGGAATACTCCCCCATGTCATACGAACAACCAAGTCAGGCACATACACCTGATTTGAGTGGAGATAACCATCCTAACTTGATTAATTTTCTTGAGTAGGCACATACACCTGCCCATAATAACAATCTCTTCATAAAGTGGTTCGCAAAGTGAGTAAGAAGGTGTCTAAGAAAAAGACCCGTCCAGCACATTCATGAAATCAAGGGCCAATCTGTAACAAGGCTTTGCTCGATGCTGGAGTTCTTGATGCACTCAGACAATTATCTATTGCAACTCAAGATTCTACTCTCTCAGTTACCAATAGTGGGATCATTAATTCCGAAGGTCTGCATCAGACACTTCCTCACGAAGGCTTGCTTCATGACATTTTGGTCGATCTTGAAGTATCATCTTCATATGAGAGTCACAATAACACTCTACGTGGCTAGAAGATTAAGGAACAAAATGTTTTATATTTTACGGTAACCCACCATGGTGGTCCTCTCCATGATGTTGAATTTAGTTGTGAAAGTCCTATCCGTATTAGTAATTCACATTTCCTAGAAAATGATCCAATGGACAATGTAGTGATGAGAAATCCCTATTATCATGAGTCACTTGCCAATATGAAGCTAGCCATGTCTGATGCTTTACAAATAGCAGGTGAAATAATTTCTCAATCCGAAGATAGCCCAGGGTGTAGGTCTTTCTCCGAACCACCCCTAGGTCATTCCTCTTCTACTTTGATAAGTGAATTCTCTATTAATCTTGTTGAATCTGATGAAGCCACAAAGAAGCACCATCTTTGGTCTAAACAGGTAGATTAATTTTCATCAAATTATAAGGAGGAATTTTTGACGATTATAAAACAACTGGAGAAAGGTGAAGTGCCAGTTCTGTTTTGGCCTTTGGTTGACTCCCAGTATGACATTCCAGAGATGTTGATAGAAGATTGTATTCAACATATTCGTCTCAACCTGTGGAAAAAATTTTGTCAATTGAAAGAGAAAATATTATCTTATGATGAATATGAAAATCATGTCAAGATAATAGAAGGGTTACAATTCCAAATTGATTTGGCATCTCTCTTAGTTTCTCGATATCCGAAGGTTGAAAAGCAGCAGAGATCCCTGCAGCTTTCATGCCTTGGCGCATTAAGAAGATTGCGATAGTTAGATGCCAATTCCCCATCTGGTATTCATATCAGGGGATGTAGTGTTCATGGAGAACTACATTTCACTATAATCTACAGTCAACAAAGCCCACCGAAATTGGTCTCATGCAATGATATTTCCCAAGGCCAGCCACAACCAATTGGTGTTATTTGTAATCAAAGGCTTTCCCAAGAAAACGCTTCAACTAGTTCTTCTCAAAATCAAGAATACAGAAAACAAGTTGTTGAATTAATTTTTCATCAGGAAAATGAGAACATCGAACAAGCTTCTCGTTTAGAGCGTGCACATCATCACGTGATAGAAGTGTTAGAATTCATCCAACGGTCTTTTGAGCCGGGTGAAAAGAGTGGATGCATGTTAATGCATCCAGCCAATTTCCGGACTCATGTCTGTAAGATCAGTAGAGCTTTTAAGAAGGTTTCATATATAGAAACTCAAGAACCACCCCAGCTTTCTAGACTGGGGACTCTTTTAAACCAACCCTCAAAATCAACAAATTGGATTCAAGGAGTTGATCAGGAACACCAGGAATATCCCCAGTCCACAAGACTGGGGATGTTTTCAAATCCTCAATCTCTCCTTCAGAGAAAGTCAGACTTCTCTCAGTTAGGGAAGCATCCAAAAGAAGAACGAAGAGCCTAAATATCCACAGATTCCCTCCACATTACGGTTGGTCAAGAAGTTCTTGAGGGATCAAATCAACAAAAGGCAATGTCTCATCAAGGACATTGAAGAAGAAAATATTGCATAAATTTTGATAGAAGGGATGCAATGCGTTATAGATCAATTAATTTCATCAATGTCATTCTTGCTGATCCCGCAGATGAGGCTCACTCAGAGGGATCAGATGAGGAAGCTCGTGATCAAGATATTGTACACACAGACACAAATGAAGAAGGTGTGCGTACTCGAAATCAAAGGATTATCCAGAGTCTATGTAATCCTTCAAGTAACCCACTTCCCCCTCTCCGGAAGGTGTCCAATAAGGGGAAAGGAAAGAATCAGGTTACATAACCTTCCTCTGGAGAAGTCCAGTCACTCTTACTAGAGCAATGATTCGCACAACAAGAGGAAGAGATGATGAAATCAAGGAGGTTGAATGCAGAACTACATCAATGTAGTCTTCCTCCTATGCGTGTTGAATTGATTCAGCCAAAGGAATTTTTTTCGGCTACTGAGATGGATCAAAAATATCCTCCTTTATCAGTACACCCACATAGGTCTAATCCTATGGGTTAGGTGCAACAACAACCAGGAGTGTTATCATCAGTTGCAGTACCAGCCACCACATCTATCCAATCTCTAGTTATTGCACCTGCTCAGTTTCGAGCTCAACCGGATGTTTCTCAAAAGTTAAAAACTACTATTGAGTCATTAAAAGCTCGGTTGGAAGCTATGGAGGGAAAATGATCTCAAATTCAACTATAAAAGAGAGATTACCCTAAATGGGGTGATGTAATTACTCCCCCATCAAATTTTCCATGTACCACATTCTCAATCTTTAATGGATCAGGAGACCTAGAGCAACACATAACAGATTTTGTTTCTTGTTGTGATCCTATGATGGGACCCCTCAGCAACAGGAAGCAGTTAAGCTCAGGTGTTTTGTATATTCATTACAAGGACCAACTTTTTTTTGGTATACAATCTTTCAATCCCAGTCAATTACTGGATGGGAGGATCTCCGTCAACGATTCCTTCTTCAATTCATCTCAACGTTTCCAAAGACAACTTTTTTTTATCTTACAAACTGTAAGAAAAGGGAAAATGATAGGGTTTAAGATTTCACTACTCGCTAGAAGGGATTAACATATTCCCTGATCATAGTACCCCCTCAAGAAGAATTTTTGCCAATCTGTGGGGAAAATGTGCGTGATGAGTTGCGCAACCCATTGATCCCTTTGAAATACATAGGAGCATTTCGAGACCTTACTTCAATTGATAAACATATTTAATACTATCTTATAAAGACTAAGGATAAATCTCATGTAATTCAATTAGCTCTAGGAAGGAGAATGGGTAAAGAAGAGACTGCTATAGTTATGCTTAAACAAGCATCTGTACCTACTTCAACTTCAAGGCCTTCATCTTCTCAAAGGGATCCTCCTCATGGGCATCAACAATAGAGGTCATTTCGTTAATATTATCAAAGATATCGAAGACAAAAACAATTTGAAGATCTAAGGAGAAAATTTTACTCTTTCCAAAATGAACAAGTTCCTGGTTACTTCATTTCAACTATAGAAAATAGTTTGGTTCAATTTCCAAGGCCCAAAAAGTCGAACAAGGAAGGAGATGAAGACCTTCCCAATTATTTCCCATTTCATCATATGTTGGGGAATCCCATTCAGGAGTGTTTTGTCTTCAATGTCCTGCTTCAAAAGATGGTGGACTCCAGACAAGTCAAATTGAAAGGTTCTTCAGCTTAGGTAGCATGTGTTACTGCTAAAAATCTAGAGGAATAAGGCGAGTGGAAAGAAGTCAAAAAAAAGTGCACATAAATATGATGATTGGATGGTCTAGAAAATGATCAACCAAACTCATTCCATTTTGAGATAGCAATTAAAGAAACCATTTGTGTCTTCTGTCATGACTTACATAGAAAATCCTCGTCATTATAGGGAAAATCCACAAAGAAATGGCATCATTCAATGAATGAAGAGAAATCAGAAGAAGATGAGATCGTTTCAAAGCCCAAATTGTATTTGACTCCGGAAGATTTTATGCCATCTACATCGAAGCCACGGGCACCACCCAACCAAATAGCACAACCTAAATTGGCTAATTAGGTAGAGTCTTCATCAGATGAAGACTTGATCATTGGTTCTGTTAATATGATTCATTTAACAGATCCTTATTCCAGTTTTAGTTTTGATTTTGATGATCCTGAATTCCCTGTATCAGACAAATGAATTAGAGGGAGTTCCAGAGGTCTAGGATACAGAGGAAGACATGGATATCCCAGAAGCCACTATTCCATTTCTTCCCCTGCTAGAACTGTGTATGCTGTAGAAACTCATGGAAGATACATTCAACGGGCTCAACAAGAACAAGCAAATTCTTCCACCAATTGTAGAATCAGTCCACAAATAGTTATTCTGGAGGATCGGTTAGAGATTCCACATTCTTACTCTTACCATGTAAATAGACATTTTCGGTCTAATATTCTAAAGCCAAGAGTATTGACAACTCCTACCCAGATAGAAGATGAATACACTTCCAAATCATTATCTTCTAAGGTACCTGCAAAACCACATGTTCATGTTGGGAAACGCAGACCTTTGGATAAAAAGAATGATTTATTAAAACACCTTTCCCAAATAACAGCCCAGTTATCAATTTTGGATGCCTTAAATTTTTCAAAGGATCTTCGAGAGGCACTCATCGAGGCTTTCTGAAGTCCTCAAAAATTTGAAACCGGAATTGCTGCAGCTCAAGTCTACCATGTAGAGAATAATCATGCATAATGATGTGCCATGATATCCTCCACCAATGAAGATGAAGATGATGTCGTGCATGGACATGTTATACAGTTATACTTATATGGAAAGTTCAATGGTGTAGATGCACGAAGAGCCTTCATTGATAATGGTCGAGGAGTCAACCTCATCCCCATTCGTACAATTCATCGATTGGGCCACGCAGAATATGATTTATCTCCTTCTACTTTGATGTGACAAGGATATGATAAAAATGAACAAGGACCACTGGGCGAGATTACACTCATAACTCATTTTGGAGATCTTGTATCCAATTCATATTTCATGGTTGTTGATCATGACACAGCCTTCCACATCTTTCTTGGAAGACCCTGGCTACATCAACATGCGGCTATCCCTTCATCATACCTCAATGTCTCAAATATTGTTTAGATGGTAAAATTTGGACCTTGTATGGTGATAAAACCCCATTCAAAACATGTGAATCTCAATACATTGAGGCAGAATTCTATCACATGAAGGGTAAGGAGAAATCCACAGAAAGGGAGGTTACCAAGGTTAATTCGCCATTTGGTTTGGAACAGATTCCATTAAATCCATTTACACATGTGAGTAAAGATTATGTGTTTCCTATCAGTCAAATTGACAGGATAGAACCAAATCAAAATACTCTTATTGAATCCTCCATAATGTAAATAATGGAAATCATGCCAAACAACATGGGAGAAGGAGGTGATTCAACAAGTAATGATGAAAGCTCAAATAGAGATGTCTTCATTTCATCCGCTAAAATCCATCAAGTCTATACATCACCAACCAGGCCAGAAAAAGTTATAGAAATGTCAAAGGTGAATGATGATGTCGGTTCTCAATCCATCATCTCCTTTTTATTACCCATGGAAGACCCCTCATCATCAATAGGGTCAGAAATGAAACCCTCTTCTTCAAGATGCTAAAATTTTGACATCTCTTTTGATCACGGAAATTCTACTTCACCATCTACTATGCAAGTAGAAACTGAAGAAACAACACATGTTGAGGAATAAGAAGAGGAATATCTCAGGGATGCTCCTCCTGCATTTGAATACGGTATCTCTACAACCGTGGATGAACTCAGTGAAATAAATCTACGTACAAAAGAAGATCTACGCCCAACTTTAATTAGTGCGACCATGACTCTTGAAGAGCAAGAGATGTATATTTCATGTTTAATGAAAAATCAAGATATATTTATTTGGAACTATATAGAGATTCCAGGGATAGATCCAGATGTTTCTACTCATCATTTGGGTTTTCTAGATGAACATCAAGGATTTAAGAAAGCCACAAGAAGAACACACCCAACCTATGCTTCCAAAATTGAAGTTGAAGTGGATAATCTTATCAAAGCTAACTTCGTCAAAAAAGTTCAATATCCCAAGTGGTAGTCTAATATTGTCCCTGTGAAAAAAAAAAGAATAGAAAAATTAGAGTTTTCATTGATTTTAGAGATCTTAATCGGCATTTTCCTAAGGATGATTTTCCAGTTCCGATAACATAACTCTTAATTGATGAAACAGCTGGAAATGAAGCACATTCCTTCATGGATGGTTATTCATAATATAATCAAAACTGAATGGCTCTAGAAGATGAGGAATATACCGCCTTCAGTGCCCCTCAGGGTGTGTTTTGCTATCGGGTAATGCCCTTTGGCCTGAAGAATGTAAGTGTAACATATCATTGTGTCATTCATCGTATCATCAATCCCTTTTTAGGGAAGTTTTTTGAATGTTATGTGGATGATTTGGTTGTTAAATCCAGGCAACGTTCTAATCACATGGCTTATTTGGAAATCATATTCCACAATATTCGGCAACATAATTTGAAGATAAACCACTTAAAATGTTATTTTGGGGTAATCTCAGGAAAATTTCTCGGCTTTGGAGTACACCATCATGGTATCGAAGTCGATACTGAGAAGATAAATTCAATCCTTAGTATTTCACCTAATTGGAATTGTAAAGAATTGAGAGGACTTCAAGGACAGTTAGCCTATATTCGGTGTTTCATCGCCAATTTTGCTGGAAAAAGTTTACCCTTCACCAAATTGATGAAGAAGGGAGTCACTTACCAGTGGATTGAATAATGTCGATAATAATTCAATATTATCAAGAAATATCTCTTGAGTCCACCATTATTAATTCCACTTGTTTAAGGAAGACCAGTTATCCTCTGTGTGACAGCATTAGAGCGATCATTGGGTGCCTTTCTTACTCAGAAGAATGATATTGGGAATGAAAATAGCTTCAACTATCTTAGTCGGACTATGCATGAAGCAGAAACCCAATATTCAAATATTGATAAGTGCTTCCTAGCATTAATCTTTGTAGTTCAGATGTTTAGACACTAACTTCAACATCACAAGGTCCAATTAGTATCTCGCAATAACCCACTCAAATTCATCCTTAGTCGTCCCACGCTTACAGGACGTCTGGAAAGGTGGGTAGTTATTTTGAAGAAATTTAATATTCGGTATGTGTCTCAAAAGGCAATAAAGGGCCAAGATCGGGCTAATTTTCAGGCTTATCATCCTTCAGTAGAAGATACATCTTCAGATATTGATCCTCCTGATGAGGAAGTCTTTTCTATTCATGATTGTCTTCAAATATGGGAAATATACATTGATGGGGCTTCCAGAAGTCTAACAGGGAAGAAAATGGAAGATCCTAAATTCAAAAAAGTTGGTTTAGGTATTTTACTCATTTCCCCTGAAAAGGCAGTTCTACCTTATTCCTTCCCATTATTGGGAGGCGGTACAAATAATGAAGCAGAATACTCTTCTCTTTTCACCGAATTGGAGTTGGTGCTTCAAGCACAAGTGAATCACTTAAAGGTGAAAGCAGATTCATACTTGGTAATCAAACAAGTCAATGGGAATTATGCAATCAGAAAAGAAAACTATTATCTTTGTATGATTACATAAGATAGTTAATGGCGTAATTTCCTTCGGAACCAACATTTTCTTATGTACCAATATCACAAAATACCCAAGCTGATGCACTGGCTAATATATCCACAACTCTGGGAGTTCCAAATCGAGACAAGACAAGCATCAGTATTACCCATAGTCGTACAATTTCACCTTATTTTCAAATAAGAATAGAGGAAATCAATGAAATTGGCCCCATTCCTAAATCATATGGTCATACAACAGGATGAATGACACCTATCAGGGAATACCTTCAAAATGGAACACTTCCACCTGATAGAGCTGGGAAAGAACAAATCTGTCGACATGTGGACAATTTTACTCTTTATGATAGCCCAGATCACCTAGAGAAAATTCTCTACAAAAGAGGTTTTGATGGAGTTCTCTTCAGATGCATTTATGGTGAACAGATAATGGCTGTCATGAAATAAGTGCATGCAGGAATCTGTGGTGCCCATCAGTCATGACGCAGACTATCTGATCAAATTCGAAGGCTTGGATACTTTTGGCCATCAATGATACAAGATTTTGTTGATTTCACAAATAAGTTTCATTCTATCCAAGTACAAGCCAACATCATTCATCAACCCCCTGAATTGCTTCATACAGCTAAATACTTATGGCCATTTTCCACATGGGGAATAGATGTGGTGGGACCTTACCCATCATCTACAGCCAAGTAGTTTAAGTACATTCTTACTGCTACTGACTTCTTTTCCAAATGGTCATAGGCAATACCCCTCAATGAAGTCAGTTCTAAAAGCATTGTTTTCTTCACCAAGTCTAACATCATTACCGGATTTGGTGTTCCTCATACCATATTGATGGATAATGGCACCAACTTCTGTTCATCCGAGGTGCGGAAGTTGTATCAAAATACAACATCAAATCCAATCAATCATCTCAGTATCATGCAGCGGCCAATGGCTAGATAGAAGCTTTCAACAAGACTCTTTCAAACATATTGCAAAAGATGGTGGATAAAGATAAGAAATCATGTCCTGGTAAACTCTTTCATGCTTTATGGGCTTATCGGACCACCACCCGCACTACAATGCGGTCCACTCAATATTCATTTGTATATGGAACCAAAGCAGTCTTGCCCATTGAGGTTCAATTACCCTTGCTCATAGTATCCATTTGTGATCAGTCATCTACAGATGAACAATCTCAAAAGAGATTGGATGAATTTGAACGTTTAGATGAGAAAATATCATGCACCCTGCACCACTTTGAAGTCTATCAAAATCGAATAGCAAGAGACTTCAACAAAAATTTAATCGTCGTTTATTTGTTCAGGGAGAATTGGTATTGGTTCTTATAACTCCAATGATACCAGGAAAGAAACCTCCCAAGCTTGAGCCAAAATGGGAAGGACCTTATTCAATACACAAGGTCTACTCTAATGGAGCTTATTATTTAATCTCAATGGATGGAAAAATCATCCCTACTCCAACCAATGCTCGATTTCTAAAGAAGTATTTTGTATAAACAAAAAATACATCAATACAGTCCATGCATATAGCCTTAAACTATTTTCACCCTTATCATCCAACATGACGTTAAACTGTGTTGTCCATGCTACAATAATTTAAAATGCATATTCCCTTACATCCAACAAGATGTTAAAATGCACCATCCACTATCCATGCATATGACCTTAAAGATTTTGCATCCATATCGTCCAACATGACATTAAACTGTGTTGTCCTTGCAGCAAGACTTTAAAATGCATAGTCCCCCTTTTTTCCAACATGACGTTAAACTGTATTTTCCCCACCATCATAGCTACTGGACGCTAAACTGTACAACACCCTTATTGTCCAACATGATGCAAAATTATGTTTACACCCAACATGATGTTAAACCACTTCCCTATATTTGTCCTAAATGACATTAAATTGTACTTCTTCATTCATCCTACATGATGTAAAACTGAACAAATTCCCTTCAAACATCCTACATGACGTTAAACTGTATTTTGTTCCTACTACATGACACTAAACTATGCAGCACCAATAGTCCTCACTGCAAGACTTTAAACCGCATTTTCCTTTAATATGTACTAGATGACATTAAACTGTGCATCGTTATGTTTGTTGCTACCTCTTGTTTCTCACACCGAGTATGACTCATGTGATCGTAGAGTATACTTCAACCATAACACCCTCTCTGGGCCGCTAACCATGTGTAAGTCCCAACACCATTTTTTAGGTTTTTTTCTCAAAAACAACATGATTAATATTTTATTCTTTAATCGAACTACGTGGACTTTGATCCTTTCCTTCTAGGCTGGGTACGTAGGCAACCTTCTGAGGTTTAAGCCCAAAACCAATCTAATTACGTCGGTTCACCTCTATATCATATGATGTTGATCCAAGAAAGCAACCCCCATAACCAATATTTTTACATTGGTTCACCACGTTCCATGCCTATAACCTTAAACTATTCAAACTTTTGTCTTATACGACAATATGCTACAATATTCTTTGACACCCTCACCGGAGAGTGAATCATTATTTACATTGATCTCCAATCATGTTATATTCCAAAGAATACGTGCATACATGGAAAAGCCTGAACCTTTTATCTTGGGTCGAAACATGATTGCACTAAAGTCCCCTTTCACCCTTCATATGTATGAACCAAATCTATATAGAGTGTATTTCAAGAACAACGTGCGGATTGATTTCCATCCTTACGGGAAACATAAGAATGTTCGAGTATCCCTCGAATCCAACCCCATTACTTTGGGCCTAACCCCAAGTTTTACTTTCAGTCCCCTGGTTGAAAATTCCCTATGAGAATACACACTGTGTATTCATTATAATGGTCCAAGTTCTATGACCCTAAACATAGAATTCCCATAATTTCATCCCACATGACGTTAAATTGAATTTCAACAACTACGTATGGCTTTATTCTCATCCTTATGGGATACGTACTGAATTCCAAATTTCAATTCAGGACCCAGCCACAACATGATTATGGTTAGAATTGATCTATGTATCTTTTCATGAATTAGACAATACCCATTTTCATGTGTCATACTCTTAACCTTAAATACTTCCAGATCACCATAAACATTTTCTTGACTTCTGGTCACAAAATTTCCAATTTCTGAGAGTTCTTTGGTCTGACTATGCAGCATGTTACCTTAGGCGCCCTTGCATAAACATTCTACATAACTGACTTGTCAGCCAAAAGATACTATTATTTGACTATGCATCCAATTCCCTTAGGTGGCCCTGCATAATTCAACCCCCTAACGGGTTTGTAAAATAATGGTAACTTCATTCATGAGAGGAAAACCTCTTTTTTCCTTATTTTTCAGAATGACAATATGTAAAGATCTGCAAAGAAAATAGCCATCCTTAACTTATTTTTCCCATACTCCTTTTCATGACTAGAAAATATTCAAGTCTATGGTTTATATTTCCATTCCCTATGTTTGGGTCAGAAGTTCGTAGGAGTTACATTCATCCAGTTCATAGAAAATCTTGTTTGAAAATATCTTCTCCATATACAAGTACCTATCTCTATACCGTAAACTCTATTTTTTGGAAAAATTTAATCCTTATAACCTTCCACTCAATTTTTAGCAGTATAAAATTAAATTTCTGAGAGTTCCTTTTCCTGACTATGCAACACGTTCCCTTAGGCGGCCTTGCATAAGTATTCTAGATAACAGACCTGTCATCCAAAAGATATTATTATTTGACTATGCATCCTATGCCCCTAGGTGGCCCTGCATAATTCAACCACCCAACGGGTTTGTTAAATAATTGTAACTAATTCTTGGGAAATACTTCTTCTAATGCCTTTTAGAGCTTTGTTTTATAATCATTACTCAGATTCAAAATTTCATAAGTCATTGTTTACATATTTTCCCCAATACTTGAATATGGTAATTTGTTTTATGATAAGTTATCAAATAATTGAATCAATTTTATTCCATTATCCATTCGTTCAATGCTATTTTGACTTTAAACATTATCCTTTTAATGTCCGACATGAATGAATTTAAACTTCCAGACCCCTGGTTTCTATTTTTTGTGAGAGTCAAATACTGTTTTTCTCTCGAATCCAACACTGAGGGGGGGGGCTTTTGTTGACTCTCCTTTCCGTCACAGAGTCTAACGACTGAAAAAGGGGAATACCATAGTCCAAAGTGATTCATCCCTTGAAGAAACATCAAAAATTTACAAAGACTCGAACAAGGATTTGTTTACACTTGGGTCACACAATTATACCTATGAGCCACATAGTGGTCGCGCAGGTGACTTGAGCGCCCTCTTTTATTTTCACCAAATGTATTCCATGGCCTATAAATACCCCTTCTGAGCCCCCATTTTGGGATGGAAGAATTGCAAAAACTCCACTTCGAAATACGGATGCCCTAGTCTCTTCTGGAAGTCATCTGAACACTTCTAAGGTAATTTCATACCTAGAATTGAAGCTCTGAATAGGGGAAACAAGGCCTAAGTGTTGAAACTCATCAACACTTGCGCGCCTAAGTGGCCATCCCTTATGGTAAATGGCCACACTTGCGCTCCACCTTATCTCTTTAATAAAACTTGTGTGCCACTCTTTTGGAAGAATTTAGGGATAATACTTAGGGATTGAGCCAAGTATCGCCTAAGTAATACCTTAAGGGTTGATCGTCTCTCCTGTACCCATGTGTCGCGCAAGTATACTTACGCGACCAGGACTTCCACGCCCACACAGGACATGTGTGACTCTCTCTTTCTGGGTCTCCCTCCTGCATATTCACTTGAATTCTTCAAATACACCTCTTCTCTTCAAAATTTTGCCTTCAGATCCATTTTCAAATCCATTTATTGCATTGTTTCTTTGATGGATTCCTTATCTGAAAGGAATTTTGTGGAACATTTTTTAAAACCTACTGATTTACATATATTTATGGCATTAAGGTTAGAGATTTCATTCATTCAAACTCATCCTTTAAATATGAGAGGATCTTTATCCTGGGCCTCTTTCTCAGGAGTAAGTCTCAATCTCAAAATCCCACATATGGGCATCCTCCTTAGGAGTATGCCGCAAGTCCCTTAACCTGGGCCTCCTTTTCAGGAGTAATCCCTAGTCTTCATGTTCCCTTAATTTTGGGAATCCACCTTAGGAGTAAGCCACAACTGTAATTCTTTTAATATGGGAATCCTCCTTAGGAGTAAGCCCCAAGTTCCCTAAATCCAAATTCCCTTAACCTGGGATTCCTTTTTATGAGTAATCCCCAGTCATAATTCCCTTTCACCTGGGCATCTTCTTTATGTTTAAGCCCCAGTCATAATTTCTCTTAACCAATCTGAATTTACTTTTGATTTCGTCTTCCTTCTCAAGAGTAAAACCCAATCACAAGTCCTCTCTAATTTGGGCATCCTTCTCATGATTAAGTCCTAAGTTAAGTATCCAAATCTCCAAAAAGCACATACAGCTTTATGAACCTTGTTCCCGGGTTTCTTCCCTGAAGTAAATCCTAATCTTTATCTATTTGGGAATTCATACATACGTAAGCCACAAATCATTTCATATAATTTCATCTTTCATGGCACAATTTTCTGGTTTTACCAATACCACTTTTTTCTCACACCGAGCATGAATCACGTGATATTAGAGTGTAAAATTAATTATGAAATCTTTATTTGAGCCATCAATCACACATAAACCTCATACATATTTACTAGAACTACATGGTTTCTGATTCCTTTTCTGAAACAAAGGATACGTAGGTAGTCCATCTGCGGGTACGATCCCAACTCTGAAATAATCTATGTCCTTCTGAATGACAATAATCTTTATGTTCCCACTGAGTATCTTTACAACCAGTATGGTTATCATAATGACCAAGATATTTCTATATAATGTGTCGAAGGATACCATTGACTAAGATTATCTAAAAAATAAAGATGATTCTCTATCAATGAAGAACCTCGAATACATATAAAATATTCTCTAAATATCATTCATACTAATTATTGATTGTCAGATCTAAAGGAAAGCTCATTTTTATACTTGGTAATTTAATAAGGATTCACGAACATGACTAAAATCTATAAAGAGAGTCCCTGAGTAGACAATAATTCCCCTCAAAAAGGTGTGATGAGTCCGACCTCCCATCCTCTCGACCAATGCAAATTCTTAAGCCTCATCGATTCACATCTAATAAGCACCTACCTTTGGAAATTATGTACAAATGGATATGGAATCATTGGATGTTTCCGATTCTATGAACAAACCGGTTAGAAACCTATTAGAATGTTTGAACCTTAAATCAACGAGGTCATTCCCATTTCCAGAGGAAATATACCCTTATTGAAGATATTCACCATCACCTACATATAAGGATGCCTAGCCCCAATGCACACATCTACATGGCCATGAAAACGTGAAAGGGAATCTTAATAATATGTTTATATGCATATAATAATCTCCACTCACCTACGTATTCATTTCCATATATATACATAGGAAAAATGAGCCCCAGAAATGTATATTCAATATCATGGTTGACTATACACATAATGGGGGAATATATATATAAACATATATATGCATACAAAGGAATGTCGCCTTAGAACCGATACTCTATACAACATAGTGCAATACAACACACTATAGATAAAATAATAAGAACTCTAAAAAACATAATGACCATAAAGAAAATATGAAAAAACCAAAAGTGGAAGAAAACCTTACCTAAAACATTTGGTAGCAATCAAAATCCAACACATCATCCTCACCATCAGAGGCGGATGTCTGAATATAAAGAAATGTGTCATGTGGCTCCCTTCACATAACCCAGAACCCGAAGATAACTGAAATTGAAATAAACCATAACCCTCGGGTGTTTGGGTGAATAATATATGGAATATTAGAGACCAAATATCTTTCAGAAAAAGAGTACAAGAGGGGTCTAGGGGTCTTACATCGAATGATAGATGAATCAATCTGAAGAAAATGGAAGATGAAATTCCACACGAAGGATTTCTTGGAGGTGGTTTTTCAAGCATTGGCGAGGGATCCAGGGGAGGGAGCTACATTGTGATTCAGAAGGATAAGGGGAGAGGTGTTTAGTTTTTTTAACTTTTTATTTTAATTTTGTAAAAAAAATTAAAATTTTAAACTAGGTAATCACACATGGTTTGGGATACATGGTTTAGAAATATGTGTCCCAACCATGCACCCCCTTACTGGGAACTTGGGGCACCCTACACAGTTTAAGCCACACGGTTTCCAAATTTTGTGAAAACTGTGTGGTGAACTGTGTTGAGGTATTAAATCTACCACTATGTGTGTAGGATAGGTGCTTGTATTGGAATACCATGTGTATCACATGAAACATACACCATCCTTCTAAAATGAGGTACATAATTTCCTTGTAGTGGGCCACACGGTTTCATAAAAACAATACACCCTCTCCATCCCTTAAAAACAAGACTTTTCCAAGTTCGTCACACTTCAAACTCCTTGATACACCTATGAAACTTCTATTGTTTTTACCCTAGTCCAAAATAATCACTATGAAATTTCCACACTCTCACAATCTCATACCAAATCCTGGTTTTTAAAATTGTCCATTCAGAAATTAAAAATGTTCAAAAACCTCAAAATTATTATCCAATTCAAAAAATGGATCATTACCATTTATGAAAAATAATCCTCTATGATCCATTAATATGTTTATTTTGAGAGAATCCACATACAATAAGCAAGGATTCCAAGATGAAATCATGTCACACCTTCATAGGTCCAGGCAGAAAAAACCCACCTAAAATCATTCACAACAAAATCCCTATAAAAGCCATAAATATCTTGATTTGTCCATCACAACCCTGAAATATGGTTCCACCAGGATTAAAAATATAACATGATGTAATATGATAGGGAATGGGGGTTGTTACTTCCATTCCTAGTTTTAATTCTTCATTATTTTGAAGAGAGTATGATCTGATGGAAATAAAATCACCAAAAACACCCCAAGGAACCCTCGAATTTGAGATCCCCGATCCTAGTGTAAAAAATATTGTTTTTGGGGAATGTTTTGGAATAAATAAATTTTAAAGCCATTAATGATGTTTTAAGGTTAAACTATATTGTTTGCAAATCTGTTAGCCAACCAATCAAATTGGAATTTCTCAAAACCCTCTATTGTCGTAGGGTTTAAGCATGGTTTTTCCTAACCATTCACCAAACATGTTCAGGGATGAGTATCCCCATTATCTCTCACATAATTAAATGGGATTTTATCCATGTTTTATCCTAACCAAGAACCAATCGATAGCCCTTCAAAATACATCCAATGTTTCAAAAAACAATATAGAACATCTCATCACCAACCTAAACAATTTTGCAACGTAAAAAAATATTAACTATTAAATTCCATCAAACCTGGGGTCTTATAAGGGTCATGTACAACTTAAATATAGGATCATTTTCATTTCACATTATTAAAATATAATTATATAATTAATAATAAAATAAATTACTAATAATATAGTAAATATATATTAGGTCAAGATGATTTTAGAAACAAAACGTGCAAACACACATGAACCAAATGTTATGTATAATTAACAGCAAAAAATATATTTTTAACTCTATTAATAAAAATTAATATGATTAATAAGATTAATAATATAATTAATAATATATATAAGAATATAATTAATAGTTAATAACAAAAAATATTATATTTATAATTAAAAATTATTAAGTAAATTAACATTTATATTGAATTCTATGACTTATTTGTAAAAGAAACTGTATAATTCTATATTAACTATGTTTTAAACACATCAGTATTTTTTAAGATGATTTATTAGGACATATTTTGTTGATGAATATAGTCAAGGGCGTAGAACTAAGTTGGTACAGTTATTTCCAACATGAGGGGAATAAATTTTGTGTATATACCTAGGAAGGGGACCTTTAGACTAGAATTATTTGGAATTCATTCCATCACATATGATTCCTTAGGGATATTAAATTATTTTGGGCCAACTATGGGCAGGTCAACCTAGTGTGCGGGTGACCTTTTTCTTCAAAACCCTGAGCATGTGAATTTTTTCCTTTTTTCACCCTCTAGGTCCTGAATAAATAATATACATAGTTCTATTTATTTGATTAATTAATACAATAAATAACTAATAATTTAATAAATATTATTCATTATAATAAAAATTAAAAATGGTACGAGCCACGGATTTAAAAATTTAAACCTAAAGCCTCAAAAAATTATTAAGAAAATATTCACACCCACACACATTAAAGTATAAGGGGATGAAAAAAATGAATTAGTGGGACCATCATCACAACAAAATTACAACATACTAAGTCCATTCCCAAAATAATCTAAAATGGAACTTGTGAACTATATCAAGCTTGTTTAAGCATAAACCAGTCTTAAAAATAATCAAGCATCATCATTAAACCACAATCATGGTTTTGACCATCAGACAACTTGTTTGGATCATCCTGAAACCATAATTCTATAGAAACAATAGATATAGAGAATAATTATAAAAATAACCTCTAATAAACACAATAAACTAGTATAAAAAAGACAATAATTATTGAATCTTGTTTCCCACATTCTTTGTGGTACCATGAACACATGTCATATGACCCCTTCTCCATTTAGGTGTCTATAATATATTCTTTTAATCATCCAATCCGAAATAATTTTAAAGGTTCCCCTTCCCTGTACCGCCATCTAGATCTTTTGAATACACCTGATTATATAGTAATTTTTCTTGAACAATACCCCCAATATAAACGTCATCCTTAGGTTGAAATGAACCAACATTTTAAATAAGGCTTGTGGTTCCAATTATAGAAAAATCATATATAGTTGAATATCCTAAAATAGTATCCTACTATTAATCCCTAGACATCTGTACAATTTTGGAATTTTCCCAAACCATCTTGGTTAAACCCTGAACAAGTCACCCAAGCCAGTCCATGACATGTCCCGAGGGGAATTCCTATTCCCCTAGGATGACAAGTAGTTTCGGTTATAAAATTAACATGAGGGAACAATTTTTCCCATACATAAAAGTTAGGTAAATAAATAAGGACTGACATTATAAATAAAAAACAAGAAGCGTTAGGAAAATAAAACAACACATACCCCCTTGTGACATACTAGGTCACCACCAAAATCAGAACCAAGTTCGCTCCATGAATGATCTAGCACCAATAGAACATGAACCTAAAATGATAAAGTAGGGGTGAGAAACAAAATGTTTAGTATGAAATCATCACTGAGTACGTGAAATTATTTTGACAAAAACATTCCATTTGTAAGAGTTTTAAATACATTTATAAAAAAAATCCTTCATGTTAGAAATTTAAGACAACAACATGATCCATTACCCTCATAATTTTAAAACCAAATACCAAAAAGAGAGAAATAATGTTTTGATTTTTCATCCTAAACATATTCTTATAAATCCATTTTAAAATAGCCACACATTCACAGGGATGCAAATAAAAACCAAAACCAGGTACAAGGACTAGAATTCTACCCAATGAGGTCAACCAAAATAGTAATAATATCAATGGTGAAACATGGGAAATCATATAAACTCATAGGATGACTAGAAAAAAATATACATGTGACTCATCCTGAAGGCATTCCCTACTTAATAATGTCATAACACCCTAACACCCAACAGTCTCCCTACCTAGCCTGGTTGAGGGGAACAATCCCATAGCAATAACTATAAAACATTTCATTTCTATGGCCAACAAGAAAATGAATAATAGAAACTAGTGAAGCAATCATTCTCAGTAAGCCTCCTCGCTATGATAGGTTCCCATGTATATTTAACAATGGGGGTGTTCCATGAAATGCAAGAAAAAAATCCTCACATATAAAATGAATTGCACCACACAAACCAGCACTACCTTGGCCACCACAAGGGTTCATCTCATTCCTCAAAACAATTAAAATTAAATTAAGTCCCATACAAATGACCCATTTATATCATGATCAACCAACGAGGAAAAATACCTAACTAAAGAGAGGTTTTCAAAAAAACAATTCAAAGATTCCAAATGGGCCTTATCCAGTTTTCACACATCAAACCCTTTTCAGGTAACCGTACCAAAAGTTCCAATCAGGCCCTTAGCATTGACTATACATGGTACATTTACCAAAACACTTTAAGAAAAACATTTCCAATAAATAGAGATCCCATATTCACTATGCCTTTCCATTTAGTCCTTAGGTTTCTAACGCACACCCAACACATTAAAATTTTCAAATGAGCCATTATTTAAAATCTAGTTTACCAAAAAAAATTAAAACCATGGACATGATGATCGATGGTTCCAAATGAGCCTTCAACCCTTTGAGGAAACAATATCCTTTTAATTAACACCAAACATGTCACGACTATCAACAATTTTGAAACCACCTTATGTCACATTGAAATCAATGAAACCATTTATCAAAAGAAATGAGGAACGAGAGAGGAAAGTTTTATTTTTTTCAATGATAGGATCTATAAAAATGAAAAGAGACTCATTCCAACCATATATAAGGGACTACATACACATAATCATCCAATAAAGCATGAAAACATTCCACCAAGTGTCAATTTTCATAAATCCAACCATTATGAACAAACAATATTCCAAAAAAACATTCCAACCAACGAACACCACCCAAGATATCCAACAAGATCATTTGAATGCGGATGAGGATTATTCAAAACCAAAAGGCATGTCATTTACATGTGTATAAAAGAAAATCATCTAGAAACCTCATTGTGAACAATTACACCAACACTAAATCACTACAAAAAATCAGCTACGCTTTTAATAAAAGTGAGAAACACGTTTTATAAATGTAATAAAAAAACTGATGCACCACATGAATTGAAATTGTGACTAAAGGGCAGGGAAACACCTACCTCAAATAATGTTCATGACAAAGGTTTCAAACTCATGCAACAACCCACTCGCATGACAACACCTCCATATATATATACACCTTTAAACAAAATCATGTGTTCCCTACAATGTGAGACAACATGAAGTCAGAATATTTACACACACACACACATATATATTCCTACCTTTGAAAAATATTTCCGCTCACCTAGAATTGGTGTCAATATCCGGCAACAATTTCCGACACCCAAATTTCTGCGCGACAAGGTCCAATGAATGTTCAAAAAAAGTTCCATGGACTCAAAGAAACCAAAAGAAATAAAAAAAGTGTGCAAAAAATGGATGATGAATAAAATCACCTCAGATGGTTGTCGAAGCCTTGAAAACACGCAACAAAGAGAGATTGAATATCAAATAATTATCAACACTACAAATAATATGAGTACTTCAAAACCCAATGAAGACACTAAATTAAACATTTTCAACACAATAAAGATAATAAAACTCTCACCATTATTAGAAGAGATGGTTCAAAAACTGGGGAAAGCATCACACTAGAGAAGTGGGTCGTCGGAATGGGAGATAGCCGGACAGAAGGAGGTGAGGGCGGGGCTACGGGTGTGCTATAGGTTGAGAAAACGGTGGGGGGATCCCAGGAGCATCTGCAGTGTCTGTGAATGGATATCCCCATGATTTCAGTTTTTTGGAGAAGTACTATGGTCATAGGTTGGCCAGACATGACTGTTGACATGGGGAGGCGAGCAGCATGTGGAATTGCAGCAGGTGAGCGGAAGGGCGGCGGTGTTTCCAGTAGCCAACTCAAGATTAAGGGTAGTGCCATGGGATGGAGGGCTGGGTGGGGCTGTCATTGCAGGGGGAGGGAGGGGGTAAAAAGGGGCAATAAGATAAGAGGTAGGTGGTCGGGTGCTACGTGCAGGAAACCAGCGGAGGGTCAGTCACGTCAGAGAAGGAAAAGGGGGTTCCCTTTAGGGTATCATTCAAAAAAAATTTAAAAAATAAAAGTGAAATCAATAAAAAAAATATATTAATACTAATAATATAGAATTTATTATTCTAATAATAATAATAATTAATAACAATAATAATAATATAAGAACTCAATAATAAAAAACACAATAATAAATTAATTCCATATCATTTTAAATAATAATAATATAATTTGTAACAACTTAGTAATAATGATAATGTCATTATCTACACAAAATATTATTATTTTATGTATCATGAAACCACACAGTCACCAGGGTAGAATGAACGATCAAAGCGTACAGTCTGGTATCTGTGCACCAGCCGGAAACCCATAAATATTATTAAACTTCAAAAACATTCGAACCGGGACCAAGAAGTGAGTAAAATAAAGGGAATTTGATATTGGGGTGTGATAATTATCCCCACCATAGACACTTTCTGCACCCAAAAAGTCACCAAGCCAATCGTTGACACAACTGGTGACCATGCACAGGAAAACCCAAAGGAAACCGAGAGCCATGGGTTAATTATTACAATCACCCGTCACACCTGGAAAAATAAAAAAAAAATCCTTTATCCAAGGTTGATGGGAGAACATGAGAGGGTTCTCCCCACCAAAAGAATTTCACTAACATGGTAACCCTGAAATCAAAACACACTACTCCTGGAGGGGACCAATGTGGGAACTCCCAAACCAAACTCATTCAATTTCTCCATGTGCACCGAACGATATCTCATAGACTTAAACAGAATTCTTTGTATGAAACTACCCTACAACCTGAGGTTGATAAATGAAATCAACACATCCCAAAATTTTGATGAAACAAAACATCTGAATTGTTACCTTAGCTGAGGAAAATTCAAAATTAGAATGGGTCTATTTGTTCATGGTCCCCACACCGTTCAAATAATCTGAACGATTTAGAAACCACACTAATAGTAGATAAGGCTTCTTGGATAGTGGATAATATGCTCATCACGTCAACCTAACACGTATGTTCTTACTAAGGTGACGAGAATAGAACAAGGTTACATTGGAAATGTCCATCCCAAAACTGAAAACCTAAATCAGAATGAGCATCCAAACACCCTTGGAAACTCTTGACTATTCATGAGCTTCACCCTATGACCATTGTTAGGGACCCTGATTATTGAAGTGTCTCCAGCCTCACAGTCAGTCATTCACATCCTATTGTCCTTAACTCAGTTTCCTTCCAGGTTATTCAAACAAACATAATGGTAGAACATTTTCAATGGGATTCATGATGACAACATAAAATTTGCGAACTGGATAAACTATTAGAATACAATATAATTGATCAAAAAACTGGGGGCCGAAACCGATGAAGAATATTTTTCAAAAACAGGTTCTTCTAGAAGGTACCCCTCTCCATATATGGAACCCTTATGAAAGCTAACTATCACCAACTACACCTAACACTCAGACGACAATAAGATGAAAAAAATCCACTGGCCCCAAACTTGACCCTCAAATACACCTGAGATGGCATAAACCTTACCACTCTCAGGAGTTCCCAATTACCCAAAGACACAATAGCTCCCCAAACCACACAACTTCCTTTAACAAAATTTGCTTACCTTGGTAAACAAGAAAAACGTAAAAAATGGAAATGGGGAATGTCTCATTTGAAAATTTCTAGAACTTTCAAGGTGACGTATTCAAAACAACATGAAAAAAACTGTCAAATTCATCACCAAACCAAAAATCACTCAAAATGAACACCCCACATTTGAAACAGTTGGCTCAGAAGCCAAAAAAACTCAAGCCCAACCAAAATAGTAATTTAAAAATTCAAATTATATATAAATTTTCAAAATGGACACATTTTTAAATGACAATAAAAAGATTGAAACCCTATTTTTAAACAAAATTCAATTCACAAAATATCATTTCCCTTTATATTTTAAAAACTCTCATATGGTCCCTTATGAACTGTCACATGTGTATTCATCTAATTCAACTTACAAAATCCATGGACAATTTCCACCACACACGCTTTGTACATACATTCACCCATGTGACCCTTCATAAATAATATCATTGTGCAAGAATCTATTTTTCTTATAAAATCCAAACACATACCACAACATCAAAATAAAAACACTTCCCCTTTTAAAACCCCACAATACCCATTTAAAACAATTTGAGGAAAGAACACCCATTACAAACACATTTTCACTTTAAATGTCCACTTTCGTTTTCAATACACACGTATAAAATGAAATAAAAAATAAGTACAACTGACAATAAACCATTGGAAAGAGGGCCAAGTTTCTATTCCTAACTCGACAACATGGTGGTGAGCCATGCCCCAAGTAAGGAATAACACTAAGAGACCATTGAGCCGAGAACTTTAACTCCACATGGTTACCACCCCACGTGAGGCCACAACATGAACCAATTCAACTCCATTGTCATCCATCAATCCAAAAAAAAACCAAAAATGAAGAATCAATCCCCATAATACCCCTAGAGAATTGAGGATCAGTGTGAGAAATATTTTTTGACGCTCTCCCCACCCCTACCTCCCGAGTCCCGACAATCCTAATATCTTTCTGTCAGACACCCCAAAAAACAAAGGCCCCACTCTGATGCCATTGTTTCATGAACCAAACCATGTCAACCCTAAACCAGTCACCTGAGCTTGTCCGCGACATGTCCCAAGGGGATTTCCCATTACCCCCGGGATGAAAACTACTGTCAGGCACCAAAATTAACTTGTGATAATTATTTGGAACATAAATAAAAGACTAATAAAAATATAAATATAGATTGTAAAAAAATTACATTAGAAGGAGAATAATATTGTACATGACTCATTGTGACCTACTAGGTCACCACCCAACTCAAAAACTATCTCTCTCCAAGAGTGATCCAACACCAAGTAATCCAAAAATTGAAATTTTAAAGTAGGGGTGAGCACTAAGATGCTATGTATGAAATCATAATAGAGTAAATTCTATTCTTTTCCCAAAAACATTCCATTGGTACCAGTTTGAAATACATTTATAAAAATCTATTTTCATACATGATAGTAATTTAAAACAAGAACCTAATTCATTTCCATAATAATTTTAAAACCAAACAAAAAAATGGAATGAGTAAGTTTTCCTTTTTATTCCAAAACAACTTCTCATAAACCTATTTTCAAATAGCCACACAATCACATTGTTCCAAAAAACCAAAACAAGGTACAAGGAATAGAATTATACAAAATCAGGGAAACAACGCAATAAATACTCATAATGGGGAAACTTGAGAAATACTAGGAAATCATAGGAATACTAGAATATACTATACATGTGCGTCATCTGGAAGGAATTCCTTACTCAATGACTATATATTCCCCTAACACTCGACCATCGCCCTACTTGGCCTGGTTGAGGGGCCCAATCCCATTAAAATAATAAAAAAACATCTTTGTTTTTGTGGTACACTATCTAGAGCTTAATCTAAGCTAGTCCATAACTCATTCTCCGTAAGCCTCTTTTCTATGCTATATTCCCATTTATATTTTATAAGGGGGTGTTCCATGTAATTAAAATAAACATACTCATATATATATTCAATTACACCACACAAACGGGTACCCCTGGCCACTTCAATGGTTCGTATCTTCACTCAAAATAATTACCATTCAATGAAGTACTATTCTAAGGACCATTTCATCTCATGATCAACTTACTAGGAAAAAGATCTAACTCAATATGGGTTTTTAAAAAAAATTCATATATTCCAAACAGTCCTCATCCAATTTTCACACATCAAACCATTTCCAAGTAAACATACCAAATGTGCCAACCAGGCCCTTAGTTTTAACAATCCAAGGAACATTTACCATAACACTTTAATAAAAACATTTCCAAAAAATAGATATCCTATATTCACTATGACCTTTCCATTCATTCCTTGTCTTTCAAAGGCATACCCTAACTCATTACACTTTCAAAACAACATTTTATTTCAAATCTTCATTACCATTCTATGTTGAATCCATGGATTAGGTACTAAAAGGTTCCAAACAGGATTTCAACCCATTAAAGAAAAAAAAATTCTTTTAATAAACACTATACATGTCATAACATTTCACACATTTGAAACAACCTTAAGAAAATTTGAAAAAATTGAAACCATTTATCAATAGAAGGGAGGAAGGAGGGACGAAAGAATTATTTTTAGAAAGAAAAGTTGAAGGATATGATCTCTCAAAATTACAAGAGACTCTTTCCAACCAGTTTGAAGAGACTACACACATACATCATCCACTAAAGAATTAAAACCTTCCACTATGTACCGATTTTCATAAACCCACCCATTATGAAAAAAAATTCCATAAAAATTTTTCTACCAGTGAACACCACCCAATATATCTAACAAGACCATTCGAAAGTAGATGATGATTATATATAACCAAAAGGAAAGTCAATTACATGTGCATAAAAGAAAGGCATCCAAAAACCTCATTCTGAACAATTCAACAAACTCTAAATCAAGACTACAAATCAACTATGCATGTAATAAAAGTTAGAAACATGTTTTATAATTTAATAACAAAACTCTAGCACCACATGAATTGAAATTTGGATTAAATGGTAGGGAAACACCTAACTCAAAAAATGTTCAATCCAATGCATTTTAACTCAAGAAACATCCCTCTCACATGCACACACTTCCATATATATATATACACCATTAAAGTGAAGCATGTGTTCCCCACACCCTGAGAAAATACACACTTAGAAGATATAAATATATATATATATATATATTCATACCAGGCTAAACATAATGTGTGAACCTAGAATTGGTCTCAACACACTGAAACAATTCCCAACACAAATATTTTAGTATGACAAGGACCAACACATGACAAAAAATGTACCAGGTAATCACATTAACATAAAGAACCAGATTAAAGTTCCCAACAGAATGGTGGATGTAGAACATCACCTCAGATGGTGGTGGAAACTTGAAAACACACGGCAAGGTGAGATTTCATACGAAATAATTATCCAAAGTAAAAATAACACACAAGGATGTCACAATACAATTATGATACAAAATTAAATGTGAAAAACCCATCGGAAATAATAGAACTCTCACATTGATTGGCAGCGACGGTCCAAAAACCGGTGAGGGGTTCACGCCGGAGAAACAGGTTGCCAAAATGGGCGATGACCGCATAGAAGGAGGTTGGGGCAGGGCTACAGGCATTTTACAAGTCGAGCGGAAGAAGGGGGATGTCAGGAGCATCTGCGGTGGACGGGAAGGGAGATCATTGGGAGGTCAGGTTTCCAAGAGTAAGGTGGTGGTTGGAGGTCATTCAGATGCAGTCGTCGGTGCATGGAGGGGGTGGTAAGTAGAATAGAGGGTGTTGAGAAGAAGGGTGAGGGGCTATGGGAGACCGACATCGGAGGAGGGCGGTGCCACTGGATAGTAGTGTTCGAGCGGGATGGTAGACTAGATGGCGTTGTCACCACAGGGGAAGGAAATGAGTGGAAGTGGGTGACAAGATAGGAGTGGTTGGTCGGGTGTTATGTGCAAGAAACCAGGGGGAGGGGTCAGTCGCGTCGTAGAGGGAAGGGGGGTCCATTAGTGTTCCACTAAAAAAATTAAAATACAATAATATGAAAAGTTAACATAATATTAAAATGATTAATACTAATAATATAGTAATGATAATTATAATAATAAAAATAATTAATAAAAATAATATTAACAATAATAATATAAAAACTCAATAATAAAAATCACAATAATAAATTTGTTCGATTTAATTTTATGTAATAATAATAATATTTATAAAAATTTAGTAATAATGATAATGTGATTATCCACACAAAATATTTTTATTTTATGTTTCACGCAATTTTATGGTCACCTGGGTGGAATGTACGGTCATCGTAAACGGTCTAGTGTCTACACAAAGGCTCGAAATCCATCAATATAATTAAACATCAAAAAAATTAAACTGGGACCGAGGAGAGAGTAAAATAAAGGGCTTCCAAGGTCAGGGTGTTATAGGATACATGATGTAGCTATACCTTCTTTTGATATTTGATACCTATGGTGTTACATTAGTGGAGTCTAGATACATTGAAAATGTTGGAACCTCCACCATCACCAATTTAGAATAAAAATTCACTTAAAATCTAGAGATTTATTTCAAAGATTTATTAACTTGAATTAATCTATAGTCCTTCCCACATTCCACACGAATGATTCGCTGTTACAAGAGGTATTCAAATTATCAAAAATAAAAAATAACATGAAACCATTATTAAATATTTATTTTTTCCAATTAGTGATCTATCTATATATGCATGATCCTTCAAATTTTCTCTACAAGACATGCTGGTTTTGAAACTACAGTCTAGAAAAATTTTAAAAGAATCTACAAACCCTACATATTCTTCTTGGGGACCCATTTACCTAACTCTTTTAAACCCAAAGGATGGTCTTCACCTTATATTTTAGTATATAGTGGTTGAGTTAAAGAAAATTATCCTTCATCTAGTTCAATATTCTGACCTTCCTATGTGTTACCAAGCTTATTTTTAGAATCCTAATATTCATTTATATTAAACATAAATATTACTTTATTACTCTTATGAATACTCAACATCATCCCCATCCATTTTTAGTGAAATATCCTTCTTATTTTAATCTCCTACTAATTCCTATTGAACATAGACTAAAACACCATCACATATTATTTAATGAGGAAATGATGTTTTTCTAAAGGAGTTACTCCCATCCATTCCATTAAAATATTCTAAAAATGTATTTCCATGAATCATTTTCCTAAAATTATAATCAACATGGGAAACAGACATCATTCTAACCCCTGTAAAGGGCACATGAAGGTTACTGAGACCACGTTCCATGTTTATCTCATTACCACAACCACTGAGTTCATGCACCCTCTATTGGGTCATCTCTACTGTTGGATTATGAGGAATAATCAAAAACATCCCAACCTCTACACTATAATGTATCCCAAGAAATTTTATTATAGTTATAATCATCCATTGTAGCGGCCTTAGAGTTGTTAGTACTCATAATAACATCTGTGATAGGATTATAACCCTCATTGGATGTATCCAAATCCATCTTTATATACACCCTATCTTTGGGTTTTTTGTGGAACTTTCTTTATATAAACTTTTTGGAGTTAGAAAACTCAATGGAGTTCACCCTTTAATAATAATTTGTTCTCATATTGTAATACTCCTAAAACTTTCAAGATTTGTCCTCAAATTCCCTATTATTAGAAAATATAGTTTCATCTATATGAAAACAAACTAGTTTACCTCAACCGTTGTTTTTTCCTATAATATTGTACTGGATTAAACACCTTTAGATTCTTTATCTGTCAATAAAAATTTAGTTCCAAAAAATGATGCAATATCCTTCAAAAAATTAGATTTATTATGTTGAATACCATTGCCAAAACTAGAAATGGAGTAATGTCCTTCATCCTATTCTAAAATCATATAATTATTACATTCATCTTTTATTTCAATATTCATCTGATGGATATACAAAGGAAATTTTACCTTACAATTGGAAACAACATGACCTATTTTATAACTATTATAAAAATCATATTTCAATTTCATTTATCACCGATATTCCAAATGTAAAAACATTTTGTAAAAAAGGTTATGGAATATTTTAATTTCAATATGGTGATAATGTTTAAATCAATTAGATATAAGGAATAATGTTTTAATGAAGAGTGTACATTAGTCAACATCAACAACAACTCTTGGAAAATGTCCATGAATATCATGTTTAGTCACCCCAACACACTTTATTGGAATACCCACTACATAATCAATGTCCCATAGTATTTTTTAATGTTAGGGAAACTAATTAAAATCCTAAATATCAATTAAGATATGAGTAACATATTATATAACTATATCTAGATCAAAATGTGGGTCACAATCTTAGAACCTCAAGATTCATGGTTCCTATGACTGAAATAAAATCTATAATCTATTGATTTTAAATCATCTAAAGTGAAATACAAGTGAAATTATCCCTTACCAATTAATATAATCCTCTATCAATCAATTACTAAGATAGAATTAAGTCTCTTTTCAAGATCATCAAGCTTCTACCAGTAACCTTCATGTTTCATCATGAGTCATCCTTGAATTTAATTCATAATTCATCAAGGTGATCCGTTGGAATTTTGGGGTTTTCCTAAAACAACACCATAATATAATTTCAAACAATTCATTTGTCATAAAAATATAAGCCTCCCAAATATCATTAAAAAATCATTTATTTTAGACCTTCATGCAATTAGAAGAACAAATTTCATACATGTCACCCAAAGTACTAATCGACCCAATATTGTCAACATCATCTTCATAAACATTATTTAATGTCCTAGTATTGTTCATAGATTAATCAAATATTATGGTTCACACATTAAATAAGATATATTTAGATTTTTAAAATTGAATAATCAAAACAATTACTCATATTTTATTCATGAAAAAAAAATATTTCAGATTATAGACCCAACTTGTATTCGAAGTCATTGATCTATATCCCTAATCATCTTGGAATTATTCAAACTGAATCTCTTGAGAAATGAAACCCTTTATTCCTCTGACACATATTATGATAATTATTGACATTATAATACACAATAAAAAATAATTATTTAATGTTATTAACAATTAATATTATAATTGATTTATTAACTAATATATAACATTTACTCATTATATTATTGATTACTAATAATAATATAAATTATACTATTATTTATATAAATTTTTTTTCTATTTTAATTTGGTCGAGATGGTTTTCCAAATTCAATTTTGGCAACACTGTGTACTTTTTATTGTGTGTGACAATTTTTATATAAATATTTTATTCTGGACATTGGTTTTCATTATAAAATAAATGGATTTAAATTTTTATGATTAAATAAATAATAAAAATATATTTTAGTAATAATATAATATTTAATATAATTAAAAATTCATGTGAATATAGTTTCCATGATATGAAACCCTCTTTCATGTCCTTCCTTTTCATCTTCTTACACAATGTTCAAGCACATGGTGTGATCCTTTCCACAATAGTATGTAGTCCATCTCCAAAGATATTAGAGAGTATTTTTATTGAAAACATGCGGATGGAGTTTCTCATGACACTAACAAGGAATTAGATATGCTGAATATTCCAAAGAATGTTCATGTTGTAGATGTTAAGGGTCCTCAATATCAGGATATGATTATTATGTGTCAGTATACCATGTCTTCATGTCTGGAGCATGTAAGTGAATATGGATATTATTCTAGTAATACTAATTTTGCAAAGAATGTAATCATCAATAGAAATGATATAATGAATGATGGTCACCTCAGGGTTATCCTACCATATTAATTTTTGAAAGGTCATCACGATCTTTAGGATATAGGTATTTATATTTAAAAATAAATTTTGGATTATCCATTAATAATCAAGGATTAAAATATAAGATTATGATAGGTTATAAAATAAATAAAATTACACACAATGATGGTGTTCACCTATACATTCTTTGAGAGATCCATATCTTCTATTCATCCATGGATTTTTATAAAAATTTGGTATCTGTCACTTATATCAAATTTATAAATCTTATTTCATTAAAAAAATAAAGGAAGAAATATTCATGAAGCAAATATAATAGAAATGTAATCACATTATTGTAATGTTTTCAGAATAGTGTCACATAGACACACACCATATCAATAGTAGGATGAATAAATATTTTAAATGGGATAAACTAAATAAAGGTAGGGACCTTTAATTGAATAATACAAATAATTCGATCCATAATGAATCAATTAATTTAAAAAAAATTTAAAACATCCATAAATGTATAGTATATGTTGTATGAATAAATTAATTCATGATTTTTTAGTATACTAAACATAAATTAAAGTATATGTAAAGTTGATGCATTTATTGATACATTAAATTAATCATATCAAATTAATTAATTAATGTAAATCCAGTTTTTTTAAGTCTCTCACAATGATTGAAATAATTATCTATAAAAACAATTGTATCAATGAACACAACCAAAATAAAATCCAAAATATGAAATATTACAATTGTAAAAATTTATATATGATAGGGAAATTATTCTCATAAGTTTTAATACTCATAAAAACAAATTTTTTTATGAATCAACTAATTAATTTAAAAAAGATATATAGTTCGAACAATAGTCCATGAATCACAAAATGAATTTATATATACATATTGTTCAAAATAAAGATGTTACTAAAATATCTCACTAATTACATATCCAGTTATAGATTGTTTCCAACTCACACCATCCCAATAAGTTGAAATAAATAACCAAATAAAAATGGATAACATGGATTTGAGAAACGCAAATTCTTAATCATTTGGTAATTGAGTGGACCAACATAATAACATTAGAATGATTCTCAATTCATAGATAGTATTATATGCCTTTTATATATCAAAAAATGAATATCATATGAAAATAATTTAAATAAGAATCTATTTTTTTTATATAATCTCATAGTAGTAATATTATCAGAATACATCATAAGTGTTCTTCATAATTCTTAAAATAATTATATCCTAAAAAGAGGCATTCTCTACTTTTTATGTTGATGCTTCTATATGATTCAACTTCACAATCTTATACCAAATTTTCTTTCATTGTTCCCTAAAATAAATCAAAAACTATGTTTTGAGTAATCCGGGAACCCAATTAAACAAATGTAAAAAAACCAAATACTTATAGTTGATCATACTCCTTATAGGAAAATATATAATTTTAAGTACATTTAAATATTTATATTTCTTTTTTACTATATACAATGAAACAATTAGGATAATTCAAATATATTCTTAATCAATTAACAAAAATTGCAATATTAGGTGAAAAGAAACATGGGAAATCAAAACAATTCTAATAATTGAAGCAAAATAGACATTTTTTTCAATTTTATATCTTTAAATATTTATAGTTGTATAATTGGAGCATTAATTTATGAGAAAAATGTTTTTATCCTTTCAATATATCTTTTGGTGAAAATAATACCACATAACCTATCATAATGGATATCAATTCCTAAAAACTAATCAAACAAGCTAATGCTTTTAAAATTTTAATTTATAATTCTATATTATTTCTTCATATTCAATAGTTTAACACATTTTTTCTCTAAATGTATGTAATAGTTATATAAATAAGAAATATAACACTCTATAAACTATTTTTTTCTTTTTAAACTAGAAAAAAATATATGTTCTTTTAAATAATATATATAATTATCCTCTTTAATGGATCCAAATCATAAAATTATAATGTTAAGATATATCATCATTATTTCACTCAAAAAAATAAAACATATAATTTATTTGATATCGACCAAAGATACAAAACAAGTATATATCATCATCATCATAAAATTAATACTAAGCCAAAAAAATTAAATTTAATATTATGATTACTAATTTTTCGTCACAAAAAATCCAAATTTTATGGTTATTAGATATTGAATTAAATTATAAAGAATAAAAAAATTCATAAAAATAATGGTCCCACCCAATATATTATTATAATATTATGATGTTTGAATTTCATGAGAGAAAAAACTTATTGCTGATAAGGGATTTTTATATTCATAGAATTCTAAAACAAAAATATACATAATAGTAATATCTAGGGTCTAAATTTCTTAATGAATAAAATTCTAATGAAATTATGAGTAATTTATATGTCACACAAATATTTATGCTAATAATGTAATAATTGAAAAAGTTATTATTTTTAAAACCGGAATAAATCATATTATAGAAAAATTACACTATTAATGATATATTGGATATATTAATTATTAATGAAATATACTTATATTTAAAAAGTATTGAATGCAAAAAGAAATATTATTGTTCTCATGAAACGTGATATCATAATTTTACAACAAATATTACAGAATAACCATATATGATTAATTAAATCATATACAATATATATTATTTTCAAAAACATTTCCAAAATTATTACAATGATAGTCGATTTAACAATTGAAAGATTATATTATGAAATTATATTTATATAGATATGATAAATTAGTCCATATATAATAATAGAAATTGCTATAAACAAATTTTTCCATCATTATTCTAATTATAATTTATTTCTTAATTAAAATAAAATATTAAAAATTACATGAATATAAATTACGGTGATTTATATAACATATTTTTATAATATATAATTTCATGATTTTTAATTTCATAATTTTTTTATAAAACATATTTTCAATGAAAAAATATTGAAATCTTTGACCCTCATAACAATAAAATTTATTATTTATTATAGAGAAAATAATTTCAACAGGATTTGAATATGTTTTGAATTCAATTAATTGTAATATATATATATATATATAAATATATGTGGGATTGTTTATATATTTATAAAATGATATATAAATCAAAAGCATCATGAGTAGTGTATTTTAATAAAAATATTATGAAATCATTATAAAAAAATAAAATATATATTTCAGTGATGGAAATATGGATAACAAGATTTTTCAATCACTATTCACAAATTTACCCAATAGCAATGAAAATATATTTGCATTTAAAAAAAATTATTATAACCATTACAGTGAATATGTTACAAATATATATTATATACTATAATTTTTATCAAAATAATATTGTATTAAAATGACATTGTATTGAAATATATATACATATTTTATTTTTCAGAAAGGACATGTGATACATCATATCATTGGTCTCAATATTTATAAATTTATTAATGGGATTGGAGAACAATTTTTATCAAATAAATAAAATGGGAATATGTTTCGGTAAAACAAATAGGAAAAATAAAATCAATAAAATCAATGATAATTTATATATGAATCACAGTTCAATCTATTAAAAATTACAAAAAAATTAAATTATGGAATAGATCTAATTAATGAAGGATTCAAAATATTGGATTATGATATGTCAAAAAAAATTACACATAATAACATTGGGTTCATTTAATTTTAGTGTTACATCAACATATCATATTCTACAGAGGTGTCCTAAAGAAATTATACACCAGTCACCAGTGTCAAATACACAATATTTCTTTTTTAAAACTAACCGATGAAAGTATAAAAAAATAATGAATTAAGGGTAACTAATCTCTTTATATTTTGAATTTTAGAATAATTTCACACACATACATAAAAAATATCAACACATGAAAGGTTAAACATTTTAAATAGTATTTACTATGTGGGAGTAGAGACCTTTCATTGAATAATGTAAATGATAGTACTAATAATGAATAACATAATTTAAAATAAAAAATTTAAAAACTAGAAATATCATGTATATGAAGAAACAATCCATTAATTCAAGACTAGAGATCCAACATTGGTGTTTTAAGAGAAAATAAATCTTTACATGAATTTTGGTAGGATTTAAGGTTCATGGGATGATACTGAAGATGTTGTTTATATATATCATAATGTAATTACTAATTGGGATATTCCTATCCATGGTATCAGGGTAAAAAAATGTAATGAAAATTGTGATGGGTATGACTGTGATTTAGCTACTCATTAGGACATACATCATCAGTTATTTTAAAAACAGAATCTTTTTTTCTAATGGTCAAAATGGAAAATAAAATCAAATTCTTCAAAAACATGAATTCAAATCTAATAAGAGACCCTTTGTTAAAGGACCAAATCATGTGTTGATGTTTTTCCACATGATGAAGCAAAATAAATAGGTATTTAATAAGAGTAATGATTTTGTTTAGAGGGGTCGGGAGAATAATGTTACTATACTTTTGTCATTTGACATATTTATTATCAACATGTTAATGATGTAGTTTTTGTGACTCTAGATCTCCCACCTCAAAGAATTATTGTATCATCTAATATTAGGATTTATGTATCTATTTATTCCCATCCATAGATGATCCACATGAATATTGAATACTGTATCACTATAGTTTTCTATCATAAATGACTGTTTATTAGACTTTTATTTGATCCTATTTCGGTTAATTCTATAAAGGCCCGAGACACTTTAGTCCATGATTTAGGTAAATTAAAATATTTTATTTCTACTACATTTAAAAGAAGTTTTATAGGGGAATTTAAAATTTCTTTATTCACTATCTACCAATGATGGAGTTGGAGAATAGGACCATTACAAGATAGATAAGTAAAACATAAGCGACTCATCTAATGTGTTTAAAATCATGGTACCTACATCCAATTTCTTGTATACACTTTCTTTTAAGATAATGGGAACAATCATATTAGTATTTAAGCTAAAACATAATGGATATCTATTTTGTCTATGTTTTATATGGACGTACCTCAATTAGGTTATCTTAACTGTAATGTAATATATCATTAAATTCTAGTGGTGAATGAATAACATGTTTCTGTAAAGACTAAGTTCTATTAGATTATTATAACTCTAATTGAGGCATGGTTATTATCTAAGAGATAATGAGCCATGTATTATGTGTTATTCTCACATAATATGTACATGATCTAGAAATTTTTGATTTATGGAATCTCGGTATTGCTGTATTGGGTGGTTCATGGATTGGTTCAATAATTTCCTTATAGATTTTTAATTCATCTACTTTATTCCCTTTGGGTTTGTTATATCCTAGAATGATGAGTGTTAGTGTATTAGATTTTACATTACTATAAATAAATTTTCAATTAGTTCACAGGTATTGTGGATTGATTCATTTATATTGTTCCTTTTCTAATCATTTTGGATATATTGGCGATTAGTTTTCATGTCTTTTAATTATTACTTATGTTTTATGCATCTGCAACTTTCAGATTTTATTTGTTGTATGTTCTTCCTTAACATGGGATGTCATAATTCCAATAATTTTATTGTGTTATGGATATTGGTTGTATTAATTATTAAAGGAAAATTTTTAAATTTTTATATTTAAATATCTTAAGTGCTATATTAAGACTTTTCCTAAGATATTTGGTGGTAGTTTTGTTGTTAACCTTGTTCATTTCAATGTTCATTTTTGTCATATTGGATTCCTGATTGTTCAAGGGTTGTTTTTTTGTTAATTGTATTTGATCTAAAACCCCATTATCTATTTTTATTTTATTAGTAATGGTACTATTGTTTTCTAGACCCACGATCCATATTGTTTCTATTATTATATTATTAGATAAATTAATTATAATAATTATATTATTTATATTTATATAAAATAAATTAATTATACTTATATTAATTATATATGAAATAATAAATATATTTATTTCAAAATAATTATAATATTTATATTAATAATATTTATAATATAAATTTTGAATTTTTTTAGTGGTATGAACCATATATTCATGAATGACAAACCCATGTTAAATATTTAAAGGGGAAGAAATTTTATATATACTATAAGAATACTATAGTAAATAACATTGAGATATTGTCTCAATGTTACAATTCAACTAATTTGGATTTTCATGACGTGTAATTTGTAATTATGACCATTTAAATGGGCCCACATTGTTTGTGAGCACCCCAACAAGTAGCTGGGGACATGGTAGGATCTGGTGAATATATCATTGCAATTGGTTTGGGGAAGAAGATGTTGAAAAACAATTTTTATGGGGTGGGTAGCCTCGAAAGAGTAATGGAAATGATTCCACCTATCATACGTCCATAAATCCATATGGAATTATTATGTGGGATGAATGGGTTGCCAACCAACTGACTTGCATTATAGTATAACCAGTCAAATAGTAGAGAATGGTAGGTAAGAGGTCTGGTGGGGTGCCATATATACATCACTTGGTGGGTGGATAAAAATAGAGATGGGTGTTTGGAAACCTATCATCCATCCCACTTTTCATAAGGTCATTTATAATGTCATATATGGATGCCTTTCCATGGATTATCAGTGTGTATCATAATGTAATGATTATTAGTGAGGGGTGATGCGACTTTCATACAGGTGACATGGTGTAGTGAATACTGAGAGGGGTTGTTGTGGGATATAAAAAGTGACACAACATAATTCAATATTCTCATAAATGTACTTCAGTCCACATTAAATTGGGAATTCATACAATCAAGAACCTATGCCTATGAGTTCATTAATATTTAATAAAATAGGTATGATGGGTGCCTGCCATTACTTTTGGGGACAGACGATGATTGACCCATTGGGTTTCATATGTGTGTGTTTTGTTCACAATTTGTAATCCCCTATATATAATATATATTATTAATAAAATGTTAATTAATAAATTATTTAATATAATTAATATATTACCTATTAATAATATAATTAGTAATACCTATTTATTAACTAATCATTTTATTATATGAATTTTATTAATATTTTTAAAATATGAATTACTAATTATATCATAATCATACTAGTTACAATACCTGTAAGAATAATCCCATAAATTCTTCATTATAGGACATTGATAGGGGCTTAGTAGCATCTAATGAAGTTGATTCAGCATGCCTTTCTGGGTAGAAGTGATTGTCTTAATCCCCCTAATTTCCTCCCCATAATTGATTATATTAGTATCGAACCAATAGAATCATAAATTTAGGATGAACTAAAGTATTTTAATAACATTCATGATCCAAAATATTAACTGGTAACACTATTAATAACAAGGGGAACATGACATCAATACAGAATTCAACGAAAGCATTCCATGAAATATATTCTCATGCTCTACCCCCTAAAAGTTTACAAAGTCATGATCCCCCTAAAAATATATACAATGATTTATCAGTGGATTATGTTCTTCAAAATATTCAATATTTTATTATGAGTACCACCCATGGAAATGGAAAAATCCAAGATTATCTTCTTCTATCCCATAGTATATGAACATCTCATACGGATTAATATGGTATTCATTGATGAAGATTCTTATATTTCTCTCTTTTTTTATTTCTTATGGTCATAGTGTGTTATTTATATGTTTTTGAAACTCCTTGTTTTGTATATGTGTGTGTTTTATAAAAAAAAATTGATTCCATGGAAATATGTTTCTGAATATGTGTTTCATGATACCTTTTAGTATATTTAGTATAGTATTATTTATCAGTTCGCTCATATAACTAAATATGTATTACTAATTATTTTTATAATAATTAATATCCCATAAGGGATTGGATGAGTGTTACATGTATGAAATCCACTCCAAATTTTATAGGAATTCATGTAGGTTTATGTCATTCCATTATCAACTTTCACTTTTTAGAATAATGCTTGTAGTTGATGATGTGGATTAGAATAAGAGTGGAGTGGTTATTTCTAATACTATTGTAACCCAAACACTTTTTTTCATGCCACACTATAATTTATCATGGGATATTATGGCACATAGGAGGGAATTTTATGATCCTTACATCCAATGGTACCACTCCTAGGAATAAATTTATATTTTTTAGTTAATGAACCCATATTCCCACATTCTCTAGGCCTCAATATAGCGACTATCACTTAGTGTACAAAAATCACACTTATGGATGATATTACTATCAATAGATAGTGTATGAACAAGATATAGGATATTTACAACCATGAAAATATATGATATAAAGTGAAAAAAACTAAAACCACCCAAAAATGTATGTATAGAATAAAACATACTCAGAGTATTTAAATAAATACCAAGTGCATAACATAAGGTAGAAAATCAATGACAACTTCGATGTCTGAGATAGTAATTTCAATCTCGGTCCCCAAAATCCTTAGAAAAAACCTATAAAAATATTTTCAATATATTTAGGGTGATAATAACTTTTCTATTTTTTATGATGATACACATGGTATCTCATGCACACGAGGAAAGAGCATACTAATGCACTAGTGGAAAAATAAAAGAACCATGAATCACCTAAGAAGGTCAATTGAAAAATGTCATTATCATAATGTACCACTCACCAAATAACATATCCAAAAGTAATAATATAATAATAATAAAAATGATAATGGGTGGTTCACACTGCTTTCCAACAGATTTTCTGAACTAACTCCAAAACAATGAAAGTCATTGAACTCCCATCCCTTACAATGTAATTTAACCCGAAGACCCCAATGAAACCACATCACATCCCTCCTAATGAAACTGAGGAATCCACATCATACCAAGAACCTCATGTGAAACTAGTCATCAAATTACATCCCATGATAAACGTTTCATATAATTATAATAGTAGTGTATCATGTATATGATTTTCATCAACCTCATGTCCTCCACCTACAAAGAAATTCCCATTCTATGAAAATCATCATAAATCTCACCAATTAGAAAAATTAGCGAACTCTATCAACAAGTCATCACAACATATCTATAAGAAACACACCTAGAATATAGAGAGAGGGTAGGGGGTTACCACCCATCAATACTCACCATCTTGTATATTGAACAAAACATTCCCTAAAACATTTGGGATTCATGGCGTTATATTCGACATGGGTGGGATGTGTATCAAAATCATAATGAAAATAAAATTTACAGTGGTGTTACATAATCCCATACTGACTATTTATATAAGAAGTACCATAAATACTCACAAATTCACCACATGGTATCACATCATCCACTACTTTTTCATACACCTTTAAATGCATCACACCACACCAGCTATCCAAAACAACATGGAACAATACATTTCCCTTCACATGTTAATCCATAGATTTCTTTTTCAATTACGAACCATCATCCTTTATCAAGCCCATTAATTTTATATTAAAATTGAACTAATTTACCCACACCCTACACATTAATTCATGAATTGATTATTTAGTCTAATTGATGCTTCTTTAGTTTTATCATTAACATTCCATTCCCTCACTATATGGAAAATAATACAACACAACACAAACCATTATATTCATGCCAATATGCCCTACATTACGAACAACACACACCAAAACCACATATTATCACAAACCCCACACATCATAGCTTCTATAAATACCTACCACTATATATATCTAAACAACATATCTCATGGTAGTTTTATCAAGATATCTACATTATATTAATTTCTATATTTCCATGGTTATCTAAACATAAATTCAAAATCACACGTGCAATCATTAAGTTAAAAAGATATACATTTTTAATCTAGTTGTAGTGTGGTGATTCAAAACAAAAAGAACAATAACGTTCATAAACTCATTTTCCAAAATAACATAAAAAATGAAACTTAAGAAAAAAATGAAAAGAATGTGAAGAATGATTGACTATATAGTAAAATAATAGAATATATAATACTCATGTGATTTAATTCCCAATGTATTGATTTTTTTGTTAAACCAAATATTTATATTCATCAAGATGATACAATATAACCACCTATAAGAATAAATAATCATGGTATTCAAAAATGTACATCTAAAGGTCTAACGGTGAAGGATCAGTGTCCTTAATTAAATACTCAAAGAGAAACACATACAAACCACAAATGAACCACTATTGATCTCAAAGTAATAACCACAAGATCATATTCCCAAAAAGTCTCTATTAAGAATAACACATATCAATTGATAACTCTCATCACAATGTAGTCCAACATATAAGATGAAGGAATGAAGGAATAACAAAGAATATATGGTTAACTCGATCCACGTTAAACAAATACGGATTATCTAGGGCGAATCAAGGGGTTCAAAACCCTATGGTAGGCAATTAATAACAGGGACGATGAACATGGGCCATTAAAAATTCAAGTTATGGTTAGGAATTTTAATGCATGGGGATCCAACATACTATTTATATGAAAATTCCATTGTAGTCTACCATAGTTGGTGACTAGATAAAACACTTATGGTAGGTCTGGTCAATACACAATCTAAAACACCCATGCTATTTCCTCTTTTTATACTCATTTAAAAATAATATTTTCCCACAAAAATAACCTAGACCATAGAGTGGTTTATTCCAGGGTGGTTCCTTAGATGTCAACCACATATTTCCAAATGTCTTATCATTGAACCTTTGGCCTTTTCACCCTTACAATCTATATGGATATGACATCGTGATCTTCTTCTACCAATTTCTCTTAGAAGTTTCCAAAATACACTTCATAATTTCCAACACCCACCTTGGTCATTTTTTAAGATTACATGGGGCATAAATGGACTACCAGGGAAGAACAACAAACACCACTCCTACATTAGAGCATGGTCACACAAAAAAATTTATATAGGGAAATCCCAATCCAAAATTCACTAAAAATGGTTTGTAAGTCCATTTCAAATGCATTAGTGTTCCTAAAAAGACCAAAAAACCACCACAAACCTCTTTGTCACCACCAAAATCTCCAAAACTATCTCCAAGCCTTGAGAAAACACAAATAGAAGGATTAAAAAAGTCTTTTCAATTACATATTATACATCTCAAATAATTCTCATCCATGAGAATGAAAACCAAATTGGGGACGTTAAATAGAAGGGAGGTCTAAATAGCCATACTAAAAGGTACCACTCCTAGATCTCATTATAACTAAAAATATTGCTTAATATCGTAATATCCAAATAAACTCACCTTCTCCACACAATAATATGTAGAACTATTTCAACATCAACATTTCTTAATCCAACGATTACTACAACCGTCATTGAACACTACCATAGTGAAAAAATACCCTAAAATACACCCTCCTTATCAGAATATTCACCTTCAGGATGAAATTACTCTCCTACATGGTTTTAAAATGCAATGAAATATAATTTTTATAAATTATGAAGGATTTTCACCTCATCATTTTTATAATTATTTTCAATGAAACATTGACAATAGAAAAGGAAAATTGCGTAAATTATCATGTTTCAAGAATCAAATCATCAAATTAAAAAGCTAGTTAATGATAAAAAACTCTAGGTACTGGGCAAGAATATATGTCACATGATCCAAAATAATCTTCTATAATCCACCATTCATCTAAAGAACATAATCCAATGGAATGGTTTGTTTAAATTTTACCTTCAATCGATGATCCTAATTCTCTACTAGTTCCTCCATGAACATCACATCATCCTCGATATTTAACTCATTTCAATCATTTAATGGACATCACAATGAAGATATATATGGATTTGAAACAGATGGAATACATTTTGTATTATATCCAACCACGAAGGAAGTTCCAACGGATAAAGAGCCATGCCGATAAGCTCCAGTTCCACAAAAGGTCTAACAAACTGGGGTGAGTGGATGATCCCCTAACAAAACCTCTCTACCCTATAATAATGAGATAACTTCAAGAAAACATGGAATCCCACTAAAATATATAAGGGTATACTTATATTATACGCATAATATTCATATTGGTCATGTGATACATTCATTCTTTGAAAAACTACTTAAACCCTCTCTTTTATTTTCTATATCACATCAAGACCCATACTCTGTCCAACACAATGGATAATGACATGATCCCCAATAAATAATGTCAAAAAAGGATACACTAATGGATGTGTGGTATCTATTATTATAATATAACTAAAATAAAGGCTTTCTATTTTACTATGATCCACAAATATCCAATATGCAAGGACAGAAAATGTACTTCAATATTTGGATAGTATAATCTATATACCAATAGGTCTGATGGTGGAAATAATTGTGGTTGAAAAACTGAGTTCCAAAATAAAAATTAAATCTTCTCTATACTCATTATGTAAAATGATCATCCAATTCAGGGATATTTTTCATCGAAACTACCTATAAATGAATCAACATATGCAAATACCACATCAACAAAACATCTAAGGTTCTTGACTCATTGATTTCTAGGAATCAGGTACAATTCAACCCCCAATACATGATTACATAGAGTGTTTCATATTCTCCCTAAGACCAGTGTAATATTATGATGATGTAAATATATATTTCATCCCACTTTTATTTGGGAAAATCTATGGGATTTAAAAAACTGTGAGGAATATTTTTTTATGTCATTTTATATCTACAAACCAAAGACCGATTCATGAACTCTACCACAACCTTTTATATCCTAGGACACAAAAAATACCTTATGAAATCATGGTAAATATTATATACTCCTACGTGCACAAAAAAGGATATTTACGATGGAAATTATGTAATTACTCAAACACCACCACTATAACAAATAGGGTCATCAAAAAAAACATATTACTATAAAAATCCCTCTAAAGTATCACTAAGAAAAAAACAGTCATGCATCACCTCCACCTCCATATCACCCCATTAATAATCCTTTAGCTTCTAAATCTAAGATGACTACACTATCATTTATAATAATAAATTATTTCCATAATTCACCTCATCATCAAGATTCATGTCCACCAACTCCTCTGTTTTTCTCCATGGACACCTAGACTCTTAAAAAACATCCCTTTGTGACTTTATGATGAGTGTATTAAGAACAAAATTTACATTAATTAAGGTATAAGAGATCTCAAAAACATATCCATTTAGAAACTCGATCCACATCCACAACCAACGATTTAGTTTATGTTGTTTGAAAAAAAAATACTCCAATATCTTGTGAACAGTGATTACCACAGTGAGATTTACAATGCGGTAAAGTCACCCAAAATACATGGAAAACACAAAATCATCAAATTACAAGTAATGGGTGGAATCTTTATTATTGAATTGATGTAACTAACTATACCCACAAGATATCAAATCCTTATTCTCAACGAATAAATATTATAATCCTAGATGGAAAGAATCAAATGTAAACTCAAACATAACTCATTCCTCCAGAAATTGAAGCACTATAGAACTAATCAATTTCCCATTTGGTAGTAAAATATTTTCTCAAATTGATCAATTCAGATGAAATCCTAGACTCTACTATTAAAATATTTCATTCATTCTAAACTATACAATAAATTAACCATAAAGAATCAATAATATCCTGGAAGATCAAATAAATTATAAACGTCCATGAGATTCTTGGGTGACTCGTAAAAAATATTACATCAATATTTTATGGGTCAGTTACCAAACCCTACCAAGGCATCAAATGCTAAAGGAAACATACCCACATAATTCAAAATTGTCTCTAGAAAACATCCCATATAGTGGTAACATCCAATGGACCAAAATGATGACACAAAGATGGCTAGCATGATACTTTTATGAATTTTATGGGATCAATTTATCATCGATGAACATGACCCAAAATTGGTGTAGGAACTATAAGAACAAGTACTTAATTATCTACATGAACATTTATGTTTTGTTAATGAAATAAAAAGGCGTGCCCAAATAAATAGTGTTCTCATTCCTACACATGAAGGTAGTCTTCATGATATCTTTTGCCTTAAAACTCAAATGATGATATCTTGACTACATATTACTCATAAAAAAGAGTTGGATTCCTTTAACAGGTTGAAAATATCCAAAATCCTTGAAAGAATGTAGTAAATCAAGATCCTTACCTAATTCATCCTTCAATAGACTATAAAATGCCTCAAAAATTCTTCAGCATCTTTAGAGAACAACATTGGAACACCCCACAATGAAAAAATAGGCTGGATAAATCTCTTTTGAATACGGTCATTAATCTGAACTCTCATCTCCTAAAACTTAGAGATTTCAATCCAATTATAATCCATTGAATTTAGTGATGTTTCGGGATATAAATCATTCTTAAACATGATATCAATCCAATGGTTTTGTATTAAAATTTCCTTGGGATGAAATCCCTAAATCACTTGATGACTATGGGAGCCTCCACTATCCTAGAACCCACTAATTTCTATAAGAATTCTTCAATCAAGGAGTGAAGGGGATCTAAACAAGTAATTATCATCTAAGAATACATTTAATTTGTTAAAAATAAATGTTAACTATCGAAATATGAGAACATGGACTTTCTCTAGAAGAAAATTAATAATTTTAAACACATAAAACAACCAATAAATTCGATGGATAACATCATATGATTTTATGTATTGTAAAAAGTGATCATCACATTACAGATGCTTCTCCATCCCTAGCCTACACTCTTGGAGCACATCAAATAAAAATGGCTAGCCTTCGGTTAGAGGAGTTAAAACTAGGGTAATGAGAAGCCTCTCTAGTTCTAGTTCTAGAGAATGAAATATGGTTGGTGAAATATTAGAGTGTGAAATTCCTTAATCAAACAAGTTATACAAAAGTGTTGATAACAATGTAATCACACATATATTGACCTTTGGTGCTAGAACATACATGGGATGAAACATTCCATCCCTATATTCCCTAAATAACTATTGAATACTAGTTCAATTACCATACTCAGATTGGGGTCCCTGGATATTTTGAAAATCCTTTGGATGGACCCTCACTATCCCATCTACAATCTACAGAGTATAGTTCTACAACCCATATTAGTGAAATAACCCCTCTAGTAGTTGGTTCTAAGGCTTATTTCAAATTTTTCCTCCACCTCTATATTGAGCTCTATGAACTACTAGTCACTAATTCTGGTGATGACCATAACCCCCACAGACATATCACACTGATATAAATCCCATTAAAAGTAACAAAATCTACCAACCATAGAAGGATCAGTGGGATGCTATTGTGGATGAATCCCCACTAATCGAATCCTCCAAGGCCCTGATGCATGATATATTTCTTTAAAAAATTATTCATCAAGGAACCCTCCTAGAACCACTGTCGTGATATCCCTACTCATGAGTGTATATGCTTTATGAATTTCATCTTTTTTGTACCTCCAAATAAATTGGGAGCGTAAAAGGAGTAACTCCATACATGATTAATGTGAAGAATACATCCTCAGTATGTCATACAAAAGAATCCACATCTAGAAAACGATCAAGGGCGAAATATAAATGGACATTGAACATAACTCCATTATCTCTCATGGACATTCTTATTTGTTGAATAGATATAATATCTAAACTCTTAACCACCTTTATGATTAATGATAAGAACTCTAGTAGGAACTCACTCTATAATTCCACCTAGGAATCATCTACATATATGAACTCCATGAGTTTCATTATCCAAAATGGACATAATACACACCTCAACTAGATGATTGCTTATGGAACCAAATAATATTCTTGGTTAGAGATTTAAGAAACAGTGATTTTGAGCTCCTAAGACCAGTATTATGTATCTATATGAGAGTAAAATTACTCATAAATTTATAGATACTTTTCCCAAATGGATTTTAATATACTCCATAAATGACATTCCTCATCTGTTATATCAACCCTCCCACCGTCAACAATGCCAGCAAGTTGATACTCAATAACCTGAACTGCATGAGGATGATGTTCATTAGCATTATCGGAAAAGGAGGCTTGTTATATTAATTAATTTAAATATATAATGAAAACCCAATTTAGATAATAACAAAAATAACCATGATACATGTAACTCTCCTAGGTATCCACCCAAAAAGAGGCACCACATCACTTCTTCTGAATGGTCTGATGGCCTTTTATTTTTATTCATTTTTTATAATCTCCCTTTTAAGGGATAAAGGGGAAAACATACATGGCTCATAGGATTCATCACAATATATTACCCAAAGGTCCTAGAAAAAATATCCAGACTAGAATTTCATGGAACTACTCCACCCCAGCATCTACATCATTGTCATCTCTCCACCAATGCATGGTAGTTCAAATAGGCTTCCCATGCATGAATTGTCTAGCCCTGATGATAATTTACATACCCTATAATTATTCAAAATTATTTTAGCACTAATTTTTATTATGATCAATACTAGGAATACTCATCTACTTCCTGCACCTTATAGAGTCTACCTAGTCTATTGAAGAACAACTTCATGAGGCCTGAAATCCATGAGGTGTCCCAAAGGCCTTAAGGTGGCCCAATGGACTGAGTTGGCCTGAAATCCTTATTGGCCCGAATACCATGGGTGACCTGATGTCCTTTAAGAAGTCGAGGGAAATATAGGGGGCCTGAAATCCCAAATTGGTGAATGGTTTTAGTAGAAACAGTACTAAATAGTACCTTATACAGTGACTACCACAATACTTGATCCAGTACTTCTATAGTAACCCAGAAATATTTCTCCACCCGAATTCAATCATGGGTCTCATGGATGGTCTTTCCTAGTCCTCAACAATTGGGATCAGATTCCAATGTATAACCACATCAATTAATAATTTAGTAAACTCAGGTACATTGAATCAAAACAATAGGGTCCTTAAAATCCCATGTTATAGACTGCAACCCCTAGCTTATGCCACACACCAACATCAGTAGACATTGTTTCCCAATCAACCCATTTAATCCTCAATATAACTAAATCTAAACATCATCTTATATCTCAAATAAATCCTATTGTTACACTATATAAAAACCCCCTCACTCCAACGGTACGCACCTATGTGGATAATGAAGGATCATAGAAAATGACCATAGAGTCCTTCCTTCCATTGTCCTCTGAATGGAGACTGGAACTGAAGGTATAAAAATCCCTCTTATATAATGCATCACCCTAAAAAATTAAATAGGGATTTGAATATTTGATATCAACCACTAAACAACTCCATTGCATAAAGAGAAGAGAAAAAACAAAACAATCCCACAAAGAATGTATAATGCTACAAAATACAAATAATATCCAAATAAATACCAAAAATAAATCATATGGTAGAAAAATTTTAATACCACCGATGTCCCATATAGTAATGTCTATCTTGGTCTCAGAAATTCTTGTGGAATCCTGAAAAAAAAAGATCTATATACAAAGGGTTAGAGTAACATGTATCATCAGTAGGATCATACCCAAGATCTCTTGTAAACATTTGAAAATATAATACTAATTCACCAATGGGAAAACATAAAAACCAAAAATTACCTATGTTTGAAATCTATCCTATACCTTTCTCATTATGGAATTATCATCAAATAACACATCCATATGTAAAAGTATAATAATAATAACATCAATAAGTGTACCACAAATCCCATTCCAAATAATTCTCCACACTCATGAACTAATGATGTATATCATGGTGCTCTCATAACTTCCTTAATAATCATTTATAAATAAACCTGGGAAACTACATCATATATCCCCAAAAGACACCTTGGAAACTACATCACATTCCTCCCGATGACACTATGGAAACCACATCGTACCAAATGCACCTTGTGAAACTAGTCATCACATCCTCATCCTCCCAAAACCATTTACATATAACTACATAATAATGTCATCATGAACATAAAGTAAAACATGCTCAAGCCCAATTCCTACCATGCACGTCCCCCACTAAGAATATTATCTTCAATCACAACCATGAGTTCACCATATAAAAAATCCATCACAAACCTTGCATAAGAAACTCACATGTAAGAGAGAGCGAGGAAGAGTGGATGACTTTCCATCTTTCTTCAACATCTTGGATATTGGGAAAAACACCCCCGCCCCCACAACATATAGTTATTAGCACATAGTTCTAAATGGGTGTCTGGTGTGTATAAAAATCCCAAGGAAAATAAACTTTATAATAGTCACAAATAAGATCAACTTATGGGTTTATATAAAATGTTCCATAAAAACCCACAACATCACTACACAGTCTCACGACCTCTACCACCTTTTCTTTCACCTCTAAATGGGTCACACAACATAACTAATCAACAACCACTTGACATAATAATATTTCATTTTCAAGATAAACTAATTTAATTTTTTCAATTTACTAGCCATTTTACTTTTTCAACCCCATTAATTTTATAATTATAGAGACTTATAGTAACCACACTCCCCTCATTATGTAAAAAATTCATTATTCATTCCATCCCATGACACATTAATTTTCATCATTAGTATTTCATTCTATCACTATTAATTAAATAACAAAACGCAACACAAGCTATTATTTTCATGTCATCAATCCCCACATTACATCCAAAAAATACAATAACCAATTCTCATCAAACCTACTACACGTCATAGCCGCCACACATCCAAACAACTATGTACATAAAAACTACACATCCATCATATTTTAAAATGTGGATTTAATAATGTTTATTTTGATATTTTCATGGGTATCCTCACCAATATTTGAAAATACATGGGAAAATAGTTCATTAGTATGATTACATTATTATCCTTTTTTATGTGAGGTGGATCAAATAAATAAGAATAACAAGGTTCACCAATTCAATATCCAAAAAAAATTAATCAATCACAACATAAAACAATGCTAGAAATAATATCAAGAATTCTTAACCATATTTGAAATCATAAGAATATGTTACACTCATGTATGTCATTCTGATCCCCTTAATTTTCAATTAAACCAGTTATTTGACATCATTAATTTTTATCATACTATCCTCAAAAAGGAAGGTAAAATATTTATATTCTCACATGTACATCTAATGGATGAAAAAACAAGGACAACCTACCTCTATTGGAGCTTAAAAATGAATTGAAAATGAACAAATGATTACCACCACTAATCTAAATGGAATAACCATAAGATCCAATGAAAAGAAATAATAATTTAAAAACCACCGAAATAAGATGATAAATCCCATCATAGTGAACTCTCATATTTAAATGAAATGGAATAACGAATAATTGTGAAGGTATGATTAACTTGATCCAAACAACTGTAATCTGATCAATTAATGGTGAATGAAGTTGTTCAAATCAGTAAATAGTGTAGATGAATAGGGGCTGGAAAGAACAATTCCATGATCCAATAAAATAGGTAAGGGGTAGTTGATCAACAATTTATAAGTAAATTCTTACGTACAACCTCAATGTGTGGTAAATAGCTGAAATAACCATTGTGGTTCTGATCAATGTGTGATATAAAACACGAATGAAAAAAACTCTATTTATACTCAAATTAAAAGTCATATTTGTTTTGGAACCATATCCTAGACCCCTATATGGTCCATGCCATGATGGTTTCTTCATGTTCTACTGGGATTAGCTAATATTTCATGGCACTGTCATCACATTTTCTCCCTCACTACACCCATGGAAATGATGTGGTGAGTTTCTTATACTTGTTTAACATAGTTATGTGCCTAAGACACCACATCTTATTCCACTACTACCCTAAAAATTCTTATGCTTCTGATTATTTGGAAGAATAAAACCAGGCCAACATGCACAACACATAGCCTTCCCCAAGGTATAATCAAAAAACCTATTTACAATAGATCACATCCAAGAGAAGTCACTCTACAAACCATATTCATAAGACATTTAAAATACCGTAGTATTCCATAGAAGGTCAAAAAATCACCTCAAACCACTGAGTCACCACTAATCCCTCCCAAAACATCATCAAAATCTAGGAATACATAATGGTACAGACGAAAATTTTCATGATCATTACATGGTATGTAAGGTCATAGTTAGGTGTGGTGTGGTTCCTTTTAATACACCTATTACCAACATTTTGTTTTTTCTAGTGGGGGATGGTTTAGTGGTACATGTAAATGGAAACACCACACTGAATGGAACTAATGTTGTTTTGATTATTTCCATGATAAAAATAACTAGGGGTAGATGAAACACAATATGGTAGTTAAGGACCGGGTCAAGCATGGTCTACAAAATGATTATACCTTCACTAAGAACACTATATTCTCAGTTAGGGTCCTAGATATGTGTAATATTAATCCATTAATCCTATATGAATCTTGATTTTAAACACATGCGAGATCGAATTTCTATGAAACTATAGCAGTGTTGTAGAACTATTTCAATGTTTTTTATATTACATGTAATGATGTGGGGTACTGTGGTAGTACTATTCAACTATTTTATGACTTTGGTCCATTTATTGAGACTTGAGGCCCTCAAAACATTGTTCATTGGTTTTTATATTGAATCTGCATTATGTTATCAATGGGTGACCATATGAATGTTGATACCTAATTAGAATGTGTTGTAGAAGGAGAACACCCAATCATTTTTAGGTGGGTGTCTTGAATATGTGATGGGTACATTTGAGACTATCAATTAGACCTATAGCCATTTGCATTTACAATTTGGGATAAAATAAATCCCTACCATGATGTGTAATAGGGATGTACGATGGGATTCCTATTAGTTGGGGGAGGCGTAACATGTAACTATTGAAAACCATGTGATAGATGTGATGCGAATTGGTAGATTATTTTTCATGATGATATGTAGTCATCAATAGGTGGGAATCATGAAAGAGATATTGGGGTGTTAAAATATATAATAGGTCCCTCTACCCAGATATGTGATAGAGTGGTGCTTTGTTGAGGGACCTTATACTCACAATCCTGAATCATGTGATAAAAAAAATTAATTAAACATTGTCTTTGATGAGAGGTGTGAAAACCAAATCAAAACATTCATATATTAGAATAAAATATCACAACAATATATTAATCATGAGAATCAATGGATTTTTGAATTTTTTTTATGTTATCATATAAAAAACTATTTTACAACACATGTGGCCATTTTTACATAATCATACCACACTGGACCCCCATCTAGATATCACATATGTTATACTCATCTACATATCCAAAGGATTGAAAAAAATAAAAAGGGATGTTGTCAAATGTTCAATAAGGAAAAAAATTAAACAGGGCTTAGGTCATTATTATAGGAGAATACTAAATCATGGGTACATATATGATCAAATTACATGGAATCATTTATGTTATTCATAAGGTATGATAGGATATCATGTATTCTCAAATGATCAAACAAATTCCATAGAATAAGTGTACCAATGTATAAGATGGTAATAATGATCCATAATGCATTAAATATTAACATAATAGAAGATTGTGGCACAACTATTAGGTTAAATACTTATCATTGTGAATCAGGCATCACCATCTGTTTCAAATAATATATTGGGCATTATAACATGTATCCCTTTATTAAATGAGAATCACAACTCATTTACCATTATGGATTTAGTATCATGAATCATTTCTAATTTTTATCTTCTAAGATATAAATCATTTCCCAATTCACTTTAGGTCTATATATGACCCACCCATCCTATAATAATAGTCCATATAATATGTTCCCAGAGATCATGAAGTGATTTAAATTAGAAACACCAATTAATTAACCTAAATTAAATAGAAATGTTTCATGAAAAAATAATTATATAAAATCTCACCAGTTATATATATAAATAAGGTGGATTGTAGCACAAGATCGTATCTATAGTGTATCCTAAGTAACATCGAATGATATTCACATATAAGGAAAAAAAATTTTATAAGAAGACAAATTTCTTATATCTTTTGAATAGTATCACACAATTAAGGGTCAAGAACAGAATCATGTTGTACTGCATGTTCATTATCTGAAAATAAAACACCATAATATCATTTAGAGGGTATTATATGACACGTGGAAATAATTTAGATAATTAATTTTAATTTGTCAAAAGAAATTTAATTTTATTTTTTTTAGAAAACATTGTTATCGTTTTTGTAAAAGGAAAGAGTTATGAGTTATTTTTCAAATATTTTTATTTTTAAACTAGTTTTCAAAAAAAAATATAAAAAATATTTACTTGAAATTTAATTACATAATTTTCTGAAAAATACATAATAAATCCTAAAACTAAATGTTTATAAGATTAGAAAACATACATATATGAAAGAGAAAACCATTTTGTATATTTTTAAAATACCATTGTTGAAATAAAAAACATAAAATGATTAATTAAATATATTTTGTAAAATTGGTAAATAGAAATATGAACTTCAAAAGAAATAAAATAAAATATTCTTTTTAAATAAGAAATGATAACATTAACATGACGAGGTAAATATATGAAATAATTGAATTGTATTTTACAAAATGTTATAAATTATTCTCAACAGTGATAATCTTTAATGATAACGATGTTAATCATGGAAGAATATTTGAATAAAAATTATATTTTCCCAAGAGAGGAATATAAAATGTCATAAAATAAAATCTTATGGAGGATGAACTCAATATTCTAAGAAACATGGCCCTGAGAAAAGGATATTATAACTCAACAAATATATATTAATGTTATCAATATTTCTTACAACCATTATACCTCATGAATTGAGAGACCATGAAAATTGAAAAAAATAGATATTATTAATTCACTCTAATTTTACTAAATTTATTATAATGGTCATTCATAGTGTAATTTATACACTATAAAAAAGTGGTGGATATGAAATAGTTCTCAACGAAATAATTTTGAGATATGAAAAACCCTTACCAGTTTACCATAAATGGAAATCAAAGTGTAGGAAGTATGAGTCTTAAAAAGAATTATAAAATACATGATATAATCTTTAAAAATATTTAGATAAATATTATTATATTAATAACAACATATTAAATTAGAATAAGTGTGTAACATGAAAACATGTCTCAATGTAGAGAAATTGACCAAAAAACCTCTAACTTTAATCTTAACATCAATAAACACTCATTATCTTCTTGTATAATAATCACGACAAGATTAATAAAATATATTTAACTTTATTCATATATATACTTTATATAGAATAATATTATAATAATTTTTTATCCATTTATTAGATAGTTATAATGTATTTTCAACATCAGATGTTATAGATATAGATTGTTTCATATTTGATTCAAATTGATTCTGTTGATACCTATTATTTGATATCATGTTAATTATTAAAATATTACTCAATATACTAATATATATATTCCATAAGGAATTATTATGTTCTAATTTTTTTCCATGAGAAATTTATTCATGATTCGTGAAGATATAATTAGTGAGGAGATTTTTTTCTATAAATCATGATGAATAAATGCTGAATCATAGTAAATGAGTTTAATATGTACATTTCCACTATATAACAAAAAATAATTATTATTTATGTAAAAATATTCCTCAAAATTTTTACTTACTTTTCATAGTCATCCATGATTGAAATTTCAAGCATTGTTAATGTATGTGGTTAAGTCGACCCAAATAAGAACATGGATTAATTAAGGGATAATTATGATAATAGAGTTATTTGGTTATAAAATATTAATTATAGAAGTATAATTGTATTATCAAAATTTTGTTTAATATAGTAAATCATATCTGATAATAAATATAATAATACGGTATTTGATGCAAATCTATTATTTAGAGCAATGAAATATTTTTTCTTTTTGGTAAGTTCATTTTTTATATTTTAATTAACAATGACCTCTTATTATTCATAATATTTTTAGATTCAAAAATAAATGTATAGAAATCCAAAATTATTTCATACACAAAATGTTAATAAATTAAATACCATATTAAAATTATATTGGTAGGGAGATAATGAAAAATAAATATGTTGTATCAAGCAGGCGGTAGTCCACGAGTATACACAAGTAACATTTTTGTTTCATATAAAAGGTAATGAATATTATACAAATTTATTTATTTACAATGTTAATAATGTTAAAAATATTTTTTAAATTATTAAAATACCCCTTTTAAGAACCCATGTAATCTAGTGAAGGAAAAAAAATCATGTTTCCTCATAAAAGGTGATTGTAGACATCTACGCTTGAATGATTTTTTAGTTTTTTCTGAGAAAAGGGTAATGTGTGGAAAAAGATCATTACCAAAAAATAATATCATTAATTATACCAATAATATTAATATCATTATATAATAATTTTAAAATTATATGTTGAATAGATAGATTTAAAATAAGTGATTTTACGGAGTGACTAGTACTCATGTTGTGAACTTGAGATATCCCACACAGAACTTCATGTAAATAGAGAACATAAGGAAATTATTTATGATGATAGGATCATGATCATGGATAATTTATCCTAGAGTTGTAATATTGCATTATTTTAATGATGATTTTTAATTTAAAGAGTGGTCATTGGGGGGTGGTGGGAGGCCCCATTCATTAGCGGAGAGAATGACATTTCTCTAAATATAACTTGTTAATATAATGATAGTATAAGATTACCAATGAATTTTGACTCCAAATTAAATTATAGTAAAGAGTAAATAGTTTTATGTGGGAAAAATCATCATACATTCAATTTAATACATGTTTATAATATTTTTAGTGTCTTTTACTCTTATTTAAACTGATTTTACTATAATTTATATTTACCATGATAAATCCATTTTACCATTGTAATTTATTTTTATACATCAATGTAAAACTGATCCTATTAAATAATTTTATACTTATAATTAGAAATAAATAATTATATATATAAAACAAGTAAGATTAATAAAAATTGGTTTTAATATTTTTTTACATTGCATGTAAAACCCATTTTTAGGATATGTGTATTTTTTGGACAAAAAATAATTATAATGAAAAACATTTCAATGTATTTTACTAAAATAGAATTTATTTTTTTATTTTTAATTAAAAAAAAGTAATCTGGCTTCAAATTTAACACAAAAATGAATTCTACCTTTTGAAAGTTTAATTAGAATAAAACAACAACAAATTGTTTTTATTTGAATAAATTATTACTTAAGATAGAAAAGGTTAAATACACGTTTTATAAATTAAACATGTTTATTTAACATGTATAATTTAACTTAATGAATAAATATTTTTGTAATTTTTTTAATATTTATGTTTTATGAAATTTTTAAAAATAATATATTATTTATAAAAACAATATTTTATATTATTCACATAAAAATCATAATTTTCATACAAATTCAAAAAAACAATATACTGTTATCATGTTAAATATAAAATGATGGTAATTTTTTAATATTAAAATTATTACATACAATAAAATAACATTTAGGTAATGTCATAAAATATTATCAAGCCTCATATTTATAAGAAAATAAATTTCTAAAAATATTTACTATTCATAGAATTAGATAATAAGAATTATTAATTAAAATAGTTTTAATGATATTACTAATATCTCAAATATATTTTATCCTTATATAATTATAATAAATCAGATAAAAATCCAATATTATAAACAATGATTTTGTATGCCTAAAATGATATTATTGGTTATTTTTTCACTATTTGAATTTTAAAAAAAAATTATATTACAAATAAACATTATTATTAATTTAAATTTTGGAAATATATATTTATAAGATAAATTTGATATATAAATAAATTATTAAATTAATAATTACATGATGATATAATTATAAATTCTACTTACATGATCCTTAATGATATCTTCATAAAACATAAGAATAAGATCTGATCTGGGGGTGGTCATGGGGGATGGTTCTACAAGAATAGATATTGTGGAAATATACACTATATTTATCTTCTCCCACATAGGTTTATCATCAAACAGTAATTTTTGGAATTGGGATTGGTATTTTTCTTGAGAAGAGTAGTTTCATTTTTTACATGCATGGTCAAATGGGATTCATAAAGAAGATTTCTTCTAGCCAATGTCTTTTCATTCATCTTTACTATTTATATTTTAATATATGGTTACTTCTAATTATACTCTCTAATTTATTATTTCTCTTATAATAATAAAATTTAACATGATTAATTTAAAGTGTTACTATTTTATTTAATTTTGGTGTTGTTTTTGGATAATGATATTAACTATAGTATTTATTTAAATGAAAATAAATTGTGAAATCTCAAGATGTCACATACATACCTTGTTAAATATTTTTTATCCTCAAACATTTGAAATTATCGCATTATAAAATACTCACAGTTATATAAAATATAATCATGACTCTAGACCTAATTTATATATAGACAAAAACCTTAATAATTTAGTAATCATATATTATTACTCATAATAGACAGAAAATATTGTGCTAAATACATTATTTTTAGATATATTTTCTCATGATTGGATATCATAACACCAATAATAGATTTACTTTTCTTAGAAAATTTATAGTCATCCATTCACTAATAGATGATCATAGGTTGTTTCCTAATATTAAAATTTATTTCCCCAATTTAGTAATTAATAAAGAGTATTTTTAAATATAATAAAACCCTTTCCAAAATCACATTATATATATATAATGTATGATTTCATATGTTTCAAACAAATCAAATTTCAATAATCATGATATTGGTAAATAAAAATCATACTACGAAACTTTTACTCTGATAATTAAATGATCAAGGTAGTGATAAATTTATTATTAAAAACGTCCTAGATATTCTAGGTTTTATAATATTATAATATAATAAGATATCCATAAATCATGAGTAGATGACAATTTTTCCTTAATTATCATAATCCATTTTAGTGATAGTCATTAGCTATGGTTATTAATTGTTTAATTGTTCTTCAAGTATGATTATTGTTATTATCTTTATTACCCCAAAAATTAGGTTTTTAAATTGGATATTTCCCAAGTTACCCATGTATTAGACAATGGAAAATTAATGTAACCTTAAGATGAAAATTATTTCCCGTCATTGATCGCTTAATTATTCATCAGAAATTAGTTTCTCGATGTCATAATTTTCATCATATAAAGAAACTTCATATTCTTTTAAAAAACTTTATTAGGGACTTATTCCCACTTCCATGACATATAAAATACAATATTCCTTCATTAATTATCATTATCACTCAAAATTCTATGAGATTTCACCATTCGCTTCTTCGACTTATTTGAAAATTCAACAATATTAACATTTTTAATCGTCATTTTTCATACCTAATTTTACCTATTCAATAGATTTATAACACTAAGTATAATCATATTAGTTTACTCATTTATATAATTTCAACATTATCCATTGATCTCAATGTTAACTTGGTTCATTGAAGATTCAACAATTACTAATAACAAAATTAGATAATATGAGTGATAAAAATTAATTTCATAATATATTTTTATATTTAATAATAACATGAGAGATTAAACCTCAAATTTTGTCACTTCCATAACATCATGTTAGATTATTGTTCATTTAGTTCATCGTAAATCACACATATTTTAACCAATGATTATTTAATATGTGATCTATAATTCTTATTAATATAATCTCCAAACTAATCAAAACACCAATTATTCCTTGTGGTTCATAAAGATAATATAAATTGACCAAATTAAATCCCTTGAGAGTTTCAAACATGGTTTATAGTTATGAATCTTTGTCATGAACCATTTTAAAATCAAATTAACATCAATCTATAATTTTATTGGTTCATTACCAATTAGTGAATCTATGTAAGACACTAAATCCACACAGATACATCGTTTGGTAATTACTAAAAAAACTCCAATTTACCAAAACTAAAGGATGTTATCTTGTATTTATATGTGTTCATTGTTTTTTCAATAAATTTATCTCATCATAATTACAATACACTACTAATCTAATTCCAAAATATAATTAAACCATGCGATGATACAAACTATGGTTACCTAGACCGATACTCCCAAATTTGGTTATAGAAACACATTTATTACCCATAGGCTTTGATACCAGATGAGATGAATCAATCTAAATGTGAAAATATTACACATAATTTTAATAACATAACATTATATCTCATAATAATCTCACATTCTTGAGAATTAATAGTTCACTCCATTTGGAAATTATTTACATAAAAATGTATTTTACTACACTTGTGAAAATATATCCATAATTTCAACACACTAGTCCCCCTTATTGAAATATTATATATTATACTCACAGTCATAACATAGGGAATAAAAAACATTATAATTGGTGAACTCAACAACTCAATAAGGAAAAAACTTATCAAATTTATTCAATATTTAAATCATAAGATTGTTTGAAAATTTCATCCTTTGAAAAATATCTGATCAAAATACGTGGAATCATTAAATTTTTTCATAAAGAATGAAAAAGAAACAAGTAATATCAAATTATCAAACATATAATATTGTATTAGTTATTATAATCATAAAATAGTAATATGATCCATAAACCATTTCATAGTTACATAACTATGTAATGTGGAACAACCATTAGCATAGAGATCATAACATAATAGATCATGCATGTCAATCAGATTCCCATTTTAGATTAGAAATAAATACTTAATTCCTACTATGGATTGAGAATCAGAACTCAAATCCCATGGTGTATAATGCATAAAAATTAATTTACCATATTTATCACATGATATTTAATTATTTAACCAATGTATTTAAGGGATATATTGGACCCTCATATAATATAATAATCATCCATAATTTTATGTTGAGAACATATAATAATTAGTATTTAAAATATCAATTAATTGAACCAATGAAAATATATGGGTTTCATGAAAAACTATAATAGAACACTTCATGAGGCATCTATTGAGTGAATTTGGATGATAACATAAGATCATATAACTTGTTTAACATAAGGAATGTAAAATTATGTCGATATTGTTGAAGATATAGTTCTATAAAACGATAGGTGGCTTAATAATTTTGAAGATAATCACATAAAAGGGGTTTGAGAATTGAATAATCTAATACCACAAATTTAATGTCACAAAGTAAACTCCTTAAGAACATTTAATGATGAAAACAGGATTCCTAATTGGATGATCCATTATGATTTTGATAAACAAATATAAATAATAATAATAAATTCATAATAGACTTTTATCAGTATCGTAAAAACATGAAGTTGAGACTTTATATCAATTAAAATATTTTTTTAAAACTTCACATGAAGAAATTTTCAAAATGTTATTTTTAATTAATGATACAATGTGATATTTGAAAACTAAAAAAAATATATATATATAAAAACTATGTATTGGAAGATAAAACATATATCTACGATATAGAAAACCATTTTAATAGTTTTAAAATACATTTGGGGAAACCCACATCAGAAAATTAGTAATGAAACATAATTTTTAAGAGTTTTAAACATAAATGTTATGTACACCAAAAATAAAACATATTTGATCTTCTAAGTATGAAAGTGGAATATTTTAGGGTAGAGGAAAAATATTGATATGGAAGAAAATGTGATTGAAGGAAAGGATGTGAATTATTCTCAATAATGTTAAATTGTTTTGAGAAATAAATTCATCATTAAGGAAGATTCAAATAGAAATATCATTTCTCAGTATATTAGAAGATAAAATACCATATATTAAAATATAAGGGTAGAATAACCTAATCTTTTAAAAAATCAGTTCATGAGAAAAAAAGTATAACTCAAAGAAACTAAATTTCTGTTATAAATATCCCTTACGACATTTATACAACATGAATAAAAAACAATGGAAAGATAAATAATATAGAAATTTAAATACCATAAAAACCGTGAAAAGTTTGATAATATGAATACGTATTTAATTAGGTAAAAAACCCAAACATAAAAAACTATTGATTATGACATATGACTCAAAGAAATAAATTTTTGACTAGAATTACCTTACCAGTTTGGTATTAATGGAAATCAATTTATTTGAAGAAAGGTTCATGAAAATACTTTTAAAATACAGGAAATAATAATTATTAATTATTAATTATAATATAATCTTATTGTTATCAAAAATACCATATAAAAGAAGAACCAGTCAGTAATATTAAAACATGCCTTAATGTATAGAAATTGATATGAAAACCCTTATCTTGTATCTTCACATCCACAATGGCACATTAACCACCATTATAATACACATAAAATATTAATAAACTATATCTTTACTTTCATAAAATATATTACTTTATATAATCTTATATTATATCCATTTTTATACATTCATTAGTTAGTTATAGCGTATTTTCATCATCATGGGTTGGTGATTTTGATTGTTTTGCAGATGCTTTAAAATGTTGATGTCGATCCAAATTACATGAAACCATATTCATCATTTAAATAATAAATAATGAACTAGAATATATTCATCATAATGATATATAATGTCTTAATTGCAATCCATGAGTGTTTTAATAAATATTCAAGAAGATGAAATCAGGAAGGTGATTGATTATACTATATTTGATGTATAATAGTATAATATTTATTAATGTGTACTATGTTAAAATTTCGAATACAGAACGAAAAAATATTTATTCACTTATCAATAATAAATTTCATATATAATTATTTTTCTATAGTCAAATATGATGTATATTTATATCGTTATTAATGTAAATTGTTAAATCGACCCATACACGGACATTATATAATTAACAGATAAGACTGATTATGGGTAGATTTCATAATAATATATTTATTACATAAGTATAATGATCTTATTTAGGTTTTATTGATGTTATAAATAAAAATTGGAGAATATATAAGAACAATGTATTTGGTTTAAATCCATTATTTAGATAGAGGATACGGTTTTTCCTTATGGAATGCTCATTTTCAGTAGTATAATTTACAATTATCACTTATTGTTAATATTATTTATTGAATATTAAATTTATATTTAAAAAGTCTAAATAATCTCATTAAAATTATTTCAATTTATTAAAAACAAATTTTTAATTATTTTAGTAGTGCGTTGATGAAAAAAATAACATTCCATAGAGAGAGCAGTCTTCATGTATATAGGGGTGACAAATTTGGATTCTAGATAATTGAAATAATATTAGGGGGATTTATTGTTTTTAAAATATTAATAATGTTACAATTATTATAATTATTTATTTAACCATTCATGTATTGAGTTTAAGGAAAAGATGTGATATATTAATAACTTGTTAAATTATTTATAATATGTTTATTTCTTTTTAACCTCTAGTTACGTAACATATCAAGATCTCTATGTAACTCCAAAACATAAGATATGTTCTTCTTGGAATAATGGGGTTAGTTCATCTACAATTGATCATGTATGAATTTTTCAGACCTCGTACAGCTACCATATATGATTTCTATTAAATCATAATTATTGTAGTTCATCTTAGGCTTGGTTTACGGAGAATCCATGATTTGATATAACATTTAAATGATTATAAAAATGAGATTCATAAGAATTAATTATATTATATTATTACATTTTAATCTTGATTCCTACTTATATTTAATAATGTGGTTACATATATTTATACAAGTTAAATCAATAGCAATATCATAAGATCAAATTAAACTATTTTTTTAAAATAATCACAATTTTTTGTTTAGTGTTGTCTATGCAGAATAATATTAAATATATTTTTAATTTATTAGAAACTTCATAGTGGAATGTCGGAATGTTACATCTTTCCTAATGAAATACTAGAAAACATGAAAAAATGTTTACTGGAAAGGCGGGATGTTATGGGAGAAAGACTTGTATCACCTCATTATGCTTGACCACTAATTTTGGCATTAAATTTAACTCTTTTAGCGACATATAGGCTATATAATTTATATATTCTATTCATCATGAACATAGGACTTGGGTCCTCTAATATGTAATAAAATAGGTCTTTTAGGTGTCTTCCAATCGTTATGTAGAGGGATGAGGATTGGCCCATTTGGGATTACTTAGGTTGTACTTATGGTTTTTAATCCCCTATACCTATTATATAAAAGAGTTTTTGAGTGGTTTACTCATAATATTGATGGGTTCATTCGAAATCATTAAATTTACATTTGAAAATAAAAAATTCTAATGGGGGATGAAGTGGGGCTATTATAGAGTTACCAACCAACATGATGAAATGGTGCGAGAATGAGGGTAGATGCAACGTAATGGGAATTGTGACATGAAGTGATTTATGGAAACTAATTAGGGACTTGTTCAATCTCTGTTGGGGTATATTTTTCCAAATTCACATATATTTTTGGGCCATAAAAAATAAGGTCTTTTCGAAAATTAATATTTTATAAAATAGGTTGAATGAGATAATATCATTTGTTATTTGGGGAATAGGCCATACCCACTAAGTTTCCTTAGTGTGTGGGGTATGCATTCATCCCATTCTTCCAAACCTCATAACTCCCTACAAATAATGAAATTTATAAGCTAGACCCATTTTATTACATTTATAATGCACCAAAGGCCTTATATCTTTAAAGCCAATTTTTCGTAGCCTAAATGGCCATTTATTTCAAATTGCCCTTACTGAATTGTACTAACATAGTTCTAGTAAATGTTTTAATACCTACCAATGTTACAATATATACTATAGTATCCAATGATACTACAATTCCTTAACCCATTATAGATTAGTAGTTGTCATTGTGATACTACTACTAATATACCTTCTATAAAACGTATGAGACCCCCCCATACATGGGGTCCATCATGTCTTGAACCCTTGAATTATTACATTCAAAGAATGGGTTTTTTTTAGTGTTGAAGCACCATGTAACCTTATATTATAAACACATGATCAAATCTAGGAGGGGAAGAATCTTCAATGTACCATAGAATTTTAATAGTATGATTATTATATTGGGGCACTATAGAGGTGGTTCTATCCACATAAATTGGGAATTCAATCCATGACATTAGTCTTTAGGTAAATTGGGATTTTGGTCCATCAATGACCATCGACCCACCTTGTCCTATAGTCAATTGGAACTCCAATTCATCCATTAGATATAATTATTGTAAGGGAGTAACCTTATACTTGTAGGAGGAGTTTTTTTATAAGAATCCATAGGTGGAGCTGTTAGATTAGAGAAAATTATCAGATAAAACATATCTAGGTATAAACATCCACAGTATTCGGTGTGTCATGTAAGATACCCTGTAGTAATTTTTTAAATTTTGGAGTAGATGATGGAGTGTTGTGGGGTAATTGATGAACAAGACATCTCCTGATAACCATGACTGGATAAGAACACGTGATGTGAGGAATGATCTTTCCACATACTTTGGGAGTGATATGCGGTGGCTCCGAACTCAGGATTTGAAGAATTCATATGTAACCTCAGGGTTTCCATTGATGATCTTATGGCATGGGTTGTGAAAACTCAAGATGTTGGAGGCTTGATACAATGGTTGAACGTGTGCAGGCTGGTGAATGAGACTATGGGGATGGATTTCTTTGGCCATGGGGATGGGAACAGAGGGCCCAGATGGAGGGGCTGATGATGACCCACATAACCAGTTAATAGAGGACCACCACTTTAGTGAGGGTGGAGATGATAGAAATCCAGATTCATAACCACAAATAGAAGGGAGAGATAGACTATTTGTGTCTAGTTACTCTAGCCCTTCCAGATTACATTGTTCCTACGAAACGGCTATGAGTGGATGAGTAATGTGGTGAAGCATGGCCTATCAGTCACATAGGGAGGCCGATTCAATGGTAAATAGCATATGATATGGTTGGGATGAAACATTTTCCTACAAGTTTCCATGAAGGGGTCATTGGGTGGATGATAAATGTGGGCTATGAACCATCATAAAGTGAACTTATGGGCTACATGATGACATACATATAGTTCGATTATATATATATATATTCAATTTTTTATGTGATGTATCGATAATGATTTCTTCATGAATAGATAAGATCCTGGAAGGAAATCTATATCAGTTATGAAGAGAGTAAAAAAATCATTTGATTTATTATAAATCAAACTAAATAGAAGATGAAATTTATTATTTATTCAAGGAATAAAATAATTAAAACAACACCAATAATTAATGTACCTTGGATCACATTATTCCTAAATGAGTGGATAAAACACCAGAATATAAAATATAATTTACTAATGGATCAAAAAAACCAATAGATACACTAATATTGTATAGAAAACTCCAGAGAATCTATCTAGGGAGCCCGACCATGTTAACCCGGTGGTGTTGATGCACTATATCATTATGATTTAGCACCATAATCTCATTAATATTCTAACTCAAGAATTCATCAAAATGATATAGTATCAGAATACATGAAATATATCTATTATAGTGATGGATGTGATTAAAAAAATGAGTTATGATTGAATGGATAAATCTAAAGTAACTGTGGTTGTGGGAGGACTGTCCAATTCTAGTTTAAGGCTAAATTCACCAGCCAAAATGCATAAGATGAGTGATCCAATTATAGTGAATCAAAAAACTTAGCACTATAGAGAATTTAGAATTTACTAGGACCTTAGTTCTCCTTTCTTCCTCTCAAAATATGACATGAAGCCTAAGGGATTCAATATTTACATATCTGAACAAAATTATAGAGAATGAGGGGATGTAACCAAAGGTCATAGATGATAGTTTATGTGTAATGATTATTCCTAGGAAAATTGATATGAAGTATAGAGAATTTTCATTGTATGATCACACATGAATTGCTTTAATGAAATAGCTTATTTTAATAACCATGAACAATGAATCTAGAAAGTAAAAATGAAATCATTATAGTGTGTATAGTACATAGACATGGATTTACTGTAGAGACCCGTATCTTGACGTACATGGACATTACATTACATTTGCGGAATACTTAGTACATAACAAAAACACACACACAAGGACCGTAATAGTTTAGTGTCTTTGGAAACTCGGAATATAATCTTCTAATCGTGGTGAAAGATCTTCAACATCTCCCATAAAGATCATCTTTTTTTTATACCTAAAACCTTTCTTTATATCCTGGGGAAAAGAAAACATAAAAGGGTGAGCTCAAATGCTCAGTAAGGGTAAACAAAAGAAATATTAATCACATCATATACATAAGCACATAACTTTTGGAAATCTTAACCTGCAAAAGAGATCATAATTTCATAACATGGGGTAAATCATGGCAGTGAAATGTAATCACAATAATCATAACATAAAACATGAAACTTTGTGGCATTCACACATAATCATAGAGAATCATTTCCTGTTAGTCAAGACTCATTGCCAAGACTATCTTAGTGGACAAAGTCCCTTTCTGAATCGAGTAACCCTCGTTTCAGTCCTGTTTCACTGAACCGGTATAACCTACCATTCTAGCCATGTCTATCTCATGAGATATAAAATCTTTACCCAATGAATTGAAGGGAGATATAGGTCCCACCCATCTCATAATGATACCATTCTTATGTGTGCCACAAAATCATAAATCATACATCATTGCATAACCCATGTAATAAATATGGGATTCTTAAACAACATGACATCATAAAACAATTCATATAAGATAATAGAATTCATAAACATAATTCCATCACAACATAGTCAAATCAATGTAAAAATATGGATAGAAACAGAACCCTTTATTATTTTAGATGGAAAATAATTTTGATAAAACACTTGAAATGAATTCTTGAGGAAAATATCCTTTCTTCTTCAAAATCAATTCCTTTTCACAAAACATCATGAAAGAAAGAGATTTTATTGAAAATAGTCATGAAATATTTTGGAAGAAGGTTCATTAAAATAAGGCTTTATAAAACCGTAAAAATCCGTTCGTGCCGTATAAGTTAAAAAAACATTCTTCGTACTTTTGTCGGAAAAGTCAAAAATTACCTCGTATGAAAAACGACAAAAGATTCCTTTCATATTCTTTACTAAAAACTCACCGAAGAGTAAAATTTGATTTTAAAAATTTTATATGGATGGAAATAAAATTACATATTGAGGAAACATGGATGTGGATGATAAAATACACCCCAGTAAATTTCAAAGTATAAACAATCTCGGATAAAAATGAGATTGTGATATTTCCCTTACCTTAGGTCCGATTTGCTTTGTTCGTGTCCGAAGCTCCTGTATAATGGTTTAAATAATGTTATTTACTTATTCCGGAATCATACATATTGATATGATATCATATATGGTCATATTATTAGCTTCTTGTTAGTAATATTTCATTGTTACTTGTTACTCGGGTCTTTATAACTTTTTGTTCTTATGCGTGTTTTGTCGAATAAATTCTTATTCTTATCTTTAGTTTATAGATAATTCATTTACAGAATGGTATTAGTGTAGTATATACCATATTTATTCATTCAATTCATTTATATAATCAGTATGAAATTAAGATCATGTAGAACGAGTCGCATCACATCGTGGAGACGGTATTCCGTACGTACGCACGAGTGATGATATCGTTCCTATGATCGTGGAATTGTATTGGAATATATATATATATTATTTAAGTATCAATATTACTTCATAATAATCATATATAGTTACTCATTACACCATTATACCCATCCTTGTAAGGTGATGGTGGGAAAATAGATTACACCACGGCGTGGAGACGGTATTCCGTACGTACGCACGCGCGGTGATTTCATTTTTCCGTAGGATGGATAGAAGGTGAATTAGGGTTGTTTCATATTTATAATAACATATCAGTATGTAAGTAATACTGATGTTATTACTTTATCATGAAACAACTAAAGAAGAAGAAGTTGAAGAAGAAAGAAATTGAAAAGATCGGTAATGGATATTACCTCTTCTTTGGAACGCCTCTTTGAATCCTCCACTTAAGGAACTAAGATTGGTCTTTGGAGAAGACCAGGACCTCTAGGATTATTCTAGGGAAGTGGAGAGGAGAAAATGGCAGGGTTTGGCCGAGCTTGAGTGCTCAAATTGGTGTGAGGAGGAGGGGGAGGAGGTTCCCTTTTATAAGGGAGGAGAGGGGCACCTTAGGAATATCTCAAAATATTTTTTTATATTAAAGTCAAAATCGGTTTATAATGGTTCCAAAGGGTCTTATTTCGAAACTAAAGTGGGGACGGGTCGAAATCCTATCCACCAATAGGATTTAGAAAAGTTTAGGGTATTATTTTAACCTTATCAATTAGATTTAACTCTAAGTTAATTAATTTAACTTTTACCGTGTCTTTTCGTTTTCTTTCACTATATGGTTAATACACTTACTATAACATGCCAAACGAACCCCAAATTGTTTATTATTAATATATATATCCTTATCTAAGTCATTTGTCCGAACCTTAGATTTTTATGAATACAATAACAATTAATAATATAATATTTGATTTAAAAACTATTTTGTGTCAATTTTGACACTATTTGATATATGATTTTTGTGAAAGTCATAACAGAATTATATGTTCGAACCAAGTTGATTAAATCAACATTAATATATCATTGTAACCTAGAAAATTAGTGTAATTCATAAAAAGTCTCAAATTACATTCATTTGAGCATTTATAACATCAATTATGTTAATATTTCCTTAAAAGGGTAATTACTGCATCATCGTTGTGTCATAAATAAATTAATTTATTTAAAGTCTAAAAATTATAAAATATCATTATGTAGGAAATCTTTTTAGGTTTCTAATGAATATTTATAGTCGAATTTATCTTATGTATAACCCCATATTAAAAATGTTTTAGTTATTAAACTTTGATTTTAACTATTTTAACTATTCATTAAATAATATAATATTAAATGTCATAATCTAATCCAAGTGGACCTAAATGGTCATATTATATTCATAAGGTTGTTTTTGGTCGAATTACACTTATCCAATAGAATTAGGACATGTGTTAGGGTAATAGTAATATCATATTTACCCTTAGTTACCCTATTTACTATTAACCGTGGTAAAAAAAAGTAAAAAGTTACTATTCACCAAAAATTATTTTCATCTCATTGAACCACATTTTACTTACTGACATCAACCGTGTCTCTCGGATTTTTGAAATTCCATTCACAGAAGCGGTAAAATTAAGATTTATGAAGAAATTAATTTTTTTAACTACCACTTAGTAGTTTCACTATTCATCAAAAATTGATGTTTTTCAGAACAATGCCAAAATTTCATCCTAAGCTATATTTCATATTCCGAATTCAAAAATGAAGTCTATTTTACCAAATTCATATCATAGAATTTGCATTAATTAATTTTATAATTAAATCCCGCTGTTAAAACAAATAGCGTGTTTTTAAGAAACAATATCTATCAAAAGATTGACACTTGATTATGTCTGGTTTAAATGTGAAATTACATCCAATGACCAACATTGTATTAAATTGTAAAAATATATTCTAAATATACTTTAAAACCAATCAAATTAATAATTTATCACTATTAATTATTTCGATTAAAAAAGTTGTTTTTAATTATAATTTAGTAATTTTCACTATTCATCAGAATATGAAAGTTATCCGAAAAGTACCAAAATTTCACCTTAGGCTAAATTCGATACTCCGAATCCAAAAATGAAGTTCATTTTGAAAAATAAGATTTACAGAGTTTTAAAAAGTGGTTATTACTATTCATAACGGCTAGTTTTAATAATATTTTAATAGCATATCGTTGTTTAGTGAAACTCGATATTGCGTATTACACACGCTATCGAGGAAGGTCGTGATTGCGTGTAATGCAAGGCAAGTCAAGGATGTGTGTTGTGCAAGCTCCTTTTGGTGTAGCGTACAACACAAGACTTTAATAAAATTAAAAAGAATATTTTTTTATAAAATCTTGGGCTGTTACATTCTACCCCCCTTAAAATGAATTTCGCCCTCGAAATTCGTCGGGGTTATAAATGGTTTACTATTCGAAAGTTTCTTTAATAGAAACCCACATCGTAAAAAGGAATATCAACACCAATCTTTAAAAATAAATGTATGAAACGTAACGGTTACCCAAATAAACCAATCATTGGGTTTCCACATAGGTGAAAATATGGATATGGAAGAGAAATCTAACCATCATGTTCTGATGGAGAGTGGTAGAGAACTTGGCTATGGAAAAGCCAATAATCACAAATCCATAGATTTGTGATTATATAAGGTACCATCTGATTCATCAGGTATAAGATCACTAGGACAACATTTTTGGTTTTCAAGATCATTTCCCTAAAGTTGAAAATTTGAATTAGAGTAAATACTTACTTTATTTTGGTACAATCTCACTGTTGTTCGTGCCTTGAACAATTTCCACTTCATCTCTTAAATAAATGAAGTTGAATTTGTTATTAGCAGATCATGTGATAGAATGACGGGTCATTCCATCTGTCTCAAACAAAAGGTTAGCAAAAATTATATGCATAAGTCGATCTATAGTGAGATTAATCATATATGGTTCCTAAAATGGACTTATACTTCATATATCATACTGCTTAATATAATAAAACTAGTTTATACTAAACAGGGACTTCATGTAGGCCAGTGGTAGGCGATAAAGGCCAGTCGCACTTCGGTTGTGGGTTCGATTCCCACAGCCTTGTCCGAAGCGATGGGCTGTCGCCCGTCCTGCAGGTTTTCCTTTTTCCAAAACTATATAACATCCCATCAATAATATCGAAAAAACAAACAATACTAACTTATGTCCAACATAATCCATTCCAATCTTTTAGGCTTATCCATAATACTGCAGTCGACTCTCATAATATAGTGAAAATGATTACCAGAGATTTAACACCATCATCGATCCCCATATATCATAAGATATGTTTTGTTGGTCACATTCCAAACATTCAAAGTCCTTAATCATGTATTCTCTTGAATACCTTAGTGAAAACATGAATGCAGTTAAAAGTTAACACCTTTCACATACTAAAATCCTCAAAATTCTATATACTCAAACCATGATATCACTTAGTCCTTATATCAATCATGAGCTCATGAATACTGTTAAACATTTCATTTTATCGTTTTCCCTTCATTATGCGCATAATATCTCAATCACTTTAAATACCACATTAGACCAATACATAAATATTCCAATATTCCAGGATACAACATTATTTTGGAATCCCATTACATAAACACTTAATCATTCCACCAAATCATTGTCATATTCAACATTGCCAATAGTGATCGCATGTGACTTCCCTTTGTCCTTTTCCTTAAGCGGTTGCTCATGTCGATCATCACTAACCCTTGGATTAGGGCATTTATTAGCATAATGCCCCATTTCCTTGCACTTGAAGCACTGAAGTGTTGGTTGTACGTTCTCTGCAGTGTTTGCTTTATTCACTTCATTAGAATCCCATTTTCCATTACTTCGACACTCAGCTGCTCGATGACCTTCTTTTCCACACTTAAAACATTTTCTAGTCCCTTTAAGACAATCTCCACCATGCTTCTTTCCACACTTTGTGTATAAGGAAACATTCATATTCTTTTCACCATTATTCTGAGTTTTATCCTTGAACTCCATCTTTCGTTTCTTGTCAAACCCATGAGATGGATATGTAACACCAACTTCCATTTCTACCTTGATAGCACAACGCACAATTTCATCATAGCTACTGATGTCTCTTATAGCTAATGCCCTTCGAAGACTTGGTTTTAAGCCACTGAAAAATCGATCATCTTTACTTTCAGGTTGGATGATAATACCAGAAGCGTACCTTGCAAGTCTTGTAAAATTCGCTTCATAGGTACCAACAGATTCATCATCCCTTTGCTTTAGTTCAAGAAACTCTTTCTCCATCTTTGTTCGGAGAATACGAGGGAAGTACTTATTGAAAAATAAGTTCTTGAACTCGTCCCATTCCATAGACTCAATTTCATCCCTTTGCCTCATATTCTTAATAAGATTCCACCATTGATCAGCATCTCCTTCCAAATGATACACTGCTAGGATGACTTTATCATGTTCAGAACATTGAAGAACTGAAAATATCTTTTCAGTAGTACTAATCCATTGTTCAGAAACTAATGGATCAGTAGACCCACTGAAAGAAGGTGGACGCTGCCTCATGAAGGATTAAACAGAATGTTGCTCCTTCCTTTGCTCGTTTGGAAGTCCTGCATGATTCATAGCTTGAGAAAGTTGTGTGAGCATGGCTACAAGATTTTGCATTCCGGCTCCCATATCGTTTGGTTGCTCAGGGGGACAATCATTGCATTGCCCATCACATTCCGCATTAACACGGTTCCTTCGGGTTCCAGCCATCGTCTAAAACCCCAAAAGAATAGTATGAGAGGCAAAAATCATGCTAGGGAAAACAACATAATAAAGGGGTAGTACCCTCAATATCTAACATCTTAGGTTAAATTCGAAGATCGTTAGCGCAATTCTAGGACTATAACCTATATGTATACTTAACCTTAGAGACATCCCTAGACATACCTTAGAAATATCTCTAGGGATCTCACTAACGTTTTCGCATCCTAGTTTCCAAAGGTTGACTAAACCTTTCCTCTGATACCAACTGTAGAGACCCATATCTTGACGTACATGGACATTACATTACATTTGCGGAATACTTAGTCAATAACAAAAACACACACACAAGGACCGTAATAGTTTAGTGTCTTTGGAAACTCGGAATATAATCTTCTAATCGTGGTGAAAGATCTTCAACATCTCCCATAAAGATCATCTTTTTTTTATACCTAAAACCTTTCTTTATATCCTAGGGAAAAGAAAACATAAAAGGGTGAGCTCAAATGCACAGTAAGGGTAAACAAAAGAAATATCAATCACATCATATACATAAGCACATAACTTTTTGAAATCTTAACCTGCAAAAGAGATCATAATTTCATAACATGGGGTAAATCATGGCAGTGAAATGTAATCACAATACTCATAACATAAAACATGAAACTTTGTGGCATTCACACATAATCATAGAGAATCATTTCTTGTTAGTCTAGACTCATTGCCAAGACTATCTTAGTGGACAAAGTCCCTTTCTGAATCGAGTAACCCTCGTTTCAGTCCTGTTTCACTGAACCGGTATAACCTACCATTCCAGCCATGTCTATCTAATGAGATATAAAATCTTTACCCAATGCATTGGAGGGACATATAGGTCCCACCCATCTCATAATGATACCATTCTTATGTGTGCCACAAAATCATAAATCATACATCATTGCATAACCCATGTAATAAATATGGGATTCTTAAACAACATGACATCATAAAACAATTCATATAAGATAATAGAATTCATAAACATAATTCCATCACAACATAGTCAAATCAATGTAAAAATATGGATAGAAACAGAACACTTTATTATTTTAGATGGAAAATAATTTTGATAAAACACTTGAAATGAATTCTTGAGGAAAATATCCTTTCTTCTTCAAAATCAATTCCTTTTCACAAAACATCATGAAAGAAAGAGATTTTATTGAAAATAGTCATGAAATATTTTGGAAGAAGGTTCATGAAAATAAGGCTTTATAAAACCGTAAAAATCCGTTCGTGCCGTATAAGTTAAAAAAACATTCTTCGTACTTTTGTCGGAAAAGTCAAAAATTACCTCGTATGAAAAACGACAAAAGATTCCTTTCATATTCTTTACTAAAAACTCACCGAAGAGAAAAATATTATTTAAAAAATTTTAGGTGGATGGAAATAACATTACATATTGAGGAAACATGGATGTGGATGATAAAATACACCCCAGTAAATTTCAAAGTATAATCAATCTCGGATAAAAATGAGATTGTGATATTTCCCTTACCTTAGGTCCGATTTTCTTTGTTCGTGTCCGAAGCTCCTGTATAATGGTTTAAATAATGTTATTGACTTATTCCATAATCATACATATTGATATCATATCATATATGGTCATATTATTAGCTTCTTGCTAGTAATATTTCATTGTTACTTGTTACTCGGGTCTTTATAACTTTTTGTTCTTATGCGTGTTTTGTCGAATAAATTCTTATTCTTATCTTTAGGTTATAGATAATTCATTTACAGAATGGTATTAGTGTAGTATATACCATATTCATTCATTCAATTCATTTATATAATCATTATGAAATGAAGATCATGTAGAACGAGTCGCATCACATCGTGGAGACGGTATTCCGTACGTACGCACGAGTGATGATATCGTTCCTATGATCGTGGAATTGTATTGGAGTATATATATATATTATTTCAGTATCAATATTACTTCATTATAATCATATATAGTTACTCATTACACCATTATACCCATCCTTGTAAGGTGATGGTGGGAAAATAGATTACACCACGGCGTGGAGACGGTATTCCGTACGTACGCACGCACGGTGATTTCATTTTTCCGTAGGATGGATAGAAGGTGAATTAGGGTTGTTTCATATTTATAATAACATATCAGTATGTAAGTAATACTGATGTTATTACTTTATCATGAAACAACTAAAGAAGAAGAAGTTGAAGAAGAAAGAAATTGAAAAGATCGGTAATGGATATTACCTCTTCTTTGGAACGCCTCTTTGAATCCTCCACTTAAGGAACTAAGATTGGTCTTTGGAGAAGACCAGGACCTCTAGGATTATTCTAGGGAAGTGGAGAGGAGAAAATGGCAGGGGTTGGCCGAGCTTGAGTGCTCAAATTTGTGTGAGGAGGAGGGGGAGGAGGTGCCCTTTTATAAGGGAGGAGAGGGGCACCTTAGGAATATCTCAAAATATTATTTTATATTAAAGTCAAAATCGGTTTATAATGGTTCCAAAGGGTCTTATTTCGAAGCTAAAGTGGGGATGGGTCGAAATCCTATCAACCAATAGGATTTAGACAAGTTTAGGGTATTATTTTAACCTTATCAATTAGATTTAACTCTAAGTTAATTAATTTAACTTTTACCGTGTCTTTTCGTTTTCTTTCACTATATGGTTAATACACTTACTATAACATGCCAAACGAACCCCAAATTGTTTATTATTAATATATATATCCTTATCTAAGTCATTTGGCCGAACCTTAGATTTTTAAGAATACAATATCAATTAATAATATAATATTTGATTTAAAAACTATTTTGTGTCAATTTTGACACTATTTGATATATGATTTTTGTGAAAGTCATAACAGAATTATATGTTCGAACCAAGTTGATTAAATCAATATTAATATATCATAGTAACCTAGAAAATTAGTGGAATTCATAAAAAGTCTCAAATTACATTCATTTGAGCATTTATAACATCAATTATGTTAATATTTCCTTAAAAGGGTAATTACTGCATCATCGTTGTGTCATAAATAAATTAATTTATTTAAAGTCTAAAAATTATAAAATATCATTATGTAGGAAATATTTTTAGCTTTATAATGAATATTTATAGTCGAATTTATCTTATGTATAACCCCATATTAAAAATTTTTTAGTTATTAAACTTTGATTTTAACTATTTTAACTATTCATTAAATAATATAATATTAAATGTCATAATCTAATCCAAGTGGACCTAAATGGTCATATTATATTCATAAGGTTTTTTTTGGTCGAATTAAATTTATCCAATAGAATTAGGACATGTGTTAGGGTAATAGTAATATCATATTTACCCTTAGTTACCCTATTTACTATTAACCGTGGTAAAAAAAAGTAAAAAGTTACTATTCACCAAAAATTATTTTCATCTCATTGAACCACATTTTACTTATTGACATCAACCGTGTCTATCGGATTTTTGAAATTCCATTCACAGAAGCGGTAAAATTAAGATTTATGAAGAAATTAATTTTTTTAACTACCACTTAGTAGTTTCACTATTCATCAAAAATTGATGTTTTTCAGAACAATGCCAAAATTTCATCCTAAGCTATATTTCATATTCCGAATTCAAAAATGAAGTCTATTTTACCAAATTCATATCATAGAATTTGCATTAATTAATTTTATAATTAAATGCCGCTGTTAAAACAAATAGCGTGTTTTTAAGAAACAATATCTATCAAAAGATTGACACTTGATTATGTCTGGTTTAAATGTGAAATTGCATCCAATGACCAACATTGTATTAAATTGTAAAAATATATTCTAAATATACTTTAAAACCACTCAAATTAATAATTTATCACTATTAATTATTTCGATTAAAAAAGTTGTTTTTAATTATAATTTAGTAATTTTCACTATTCATCAGAATATGAAAGTTATCCGAAAAGTACCAAAATTTCACCATAGGCTAAATTCGATACTCCGAATCCAAAAATGAAGTTCATTTTGAAAAATAAGATTTACATAGTTTTAAAAAGTGGTTATTACTATTCATAACGACTAGTTTTAATAATATTTTAATAGCATATCGTTGTTTAGTGAAACTCGGTATTGCGTGTTACACACGCTATCGAGGAAGGTCGTGATTGCGTGTAATGCAAGGCAAGTCAAGGATGTGTGTTGTGCAAGATCCTTTTGGTGTAGCGTACAACACAAGACTTTAATAAAATTAAAAAGAATATTTTTTTATAAAATCTTGGGCTGTTACATTTATCCTAATGAAGAAGTAAAATCACAAACATTGATTGAGTGGGGTCATTGGGTCAAAGTAACAATTATTCATGAAACATCCTAATATTAATAAAGAAAACATGTGATGAGAAACCAATTAAAAAGGGAGGGTATATAAACAAAAAATACTTAATAATTAATCTTTTAAATATAAAACAGCCATTAAGACCATGAAAACATGATGAATATGAATTTTCATTTGCAATAACAAAACAGCAGTGGTAAAATAAAAAATATTTGATAATAAATTTAATTAAAACCATTTACCTATGATGTTATCGCAAAATAATTTTTTGAATTATGACCAAGTTAATAATATCTAAACAATGCCCAAATTTAGATAGGGGTATATATTTAGTAATACTATTCGGAATATTATACCTATTTTATATCTTAGTGACACATAGTATCTTGAAATAAATTATCAGTCTGAAAAATTTAATATTACTGTCCATATAAATTGATATACCTTGGAAAACATTGTTATTGGTCAAATGTAGTACATATTGACTATTAAAGTACATTTTTACCCAAGAAGATTATATTAAGCCTCAGTGGGGGATAGATAAACTACTGATTTTATATAACATTTTATGGAAAAAACCCCACAATGTGAAAGGAAAACAAAAATAGTAGTTGACTTGTGAGTTTCTATATTATCTATATAATCAAAATCTAATAATCATATAATTTCATCACTATAATATAATTTTTTTAAAAATCTATTGCTTAAACTTGAAGACAAGTAAAAATACATGAGTATCCATTTCATTTCATAACAATGTTCCTTCCTAGTTTCCCAAAAAACATTATTTTAATGTACAAAAAAATATAAATATGGAATAGAACAAACCATTGCATATATAACACTCCCAACCACATTATAAAAAGGGATATTACCATGAAATCTAACCCCGATTTAATAACAAGCGAATAATAGGGGATTGGCTTTGGAGAAAACATGAAATCATGGATTAAGGGTATGCTAAAAGGATTAATGTGTTAAAAATGGAATCATTTTTAAAACCAATTGAAATAATTATAAAGGGGTAAATGCGGGGTTCTATCCCTTCTATGTCTAATGATTTCAATTACTAGAATTTATTGTTTATTTTCATAACACTTTATTTCAAAAAAATAATTTAATTGGGATTTAATATAGAATATTGGGGTCATGTTTTTACAAGCACCAAACATGTCATCCAAATATAAAAACAGGAAAATCATATCATGGTTAACATGAATTAATAAACACATGAATCAAATATTCTGTTATTAAATTAATTTTCAACCATATATGAATAAACACATTTTTACAACATTTTTTATGATTTTTTAAATTAATATAAATAGTATTAAAAAAACATTGTTGAATAATTTTAATATTCATTAAATACCAAATAGAATTCCTCAAATATAATTTTTCATCTAATTTTTCATGAAAAAAAAATTAGCATCTAACTAATCCATATTGAAATCATTTTGGATGAAAAAGAGACCATATTCTAAATAGTTGATTGATAAATAGCAGGGTAAAAATCTCACCATTTTAACCACTTCACATTGAAGGAATCATTTTTAAAATAATAAATATTTGTACTTAATGTTTTCCTCCCTAGTGTTATATTATTTCTTCATAGAAGTCCATTTAAAAAAATTACATTATAATTTCAGTGATTGGTAATGAAAACCTAGGTTTTATAATTATGAAGAGAATGAATCTCATCATTCATGGTCGTCAAAATCTATTGAGATACATTAGCTTTGACTTCTTAATAATGTTTTGTGGTTCACCAATCATTACATAATGAGAAAAAATAAAAGAATACATAACCATGTCATCGAGGATAAACAGGGAAATGGGTCTGATAATCATCCTAGTTTTGTCTTAAGTCATCTTCTATTCTCTGAGTTCAACCTCCTTGGTTTCTGGTTCATAACATGAATCAAAATATGATTCACCTTGATCCTATTGATGGAAAATGAGAGGGGAATAATTGTTTTCTTAAAGTACTCTAGAGTCATAACTAACAATAATACCCAAAGGATGGCTTATATTGGATTCAATAGGAATGAAAGTATTCAATTTGGGAATAAATGACTCATGAAACACTATATTGTTGATGATGATTCATTTTTTATACCTAGTAAGTTAAATATAGAACATATATCTCATTAAAACATACAAATAAAAAAAATCACTTGAAATCCATAGGGTATGTTTTATCATTCTTAGAATGTGCATAAGCTATGGATCTAAAAACACTAAGGTGAATAAGACTATGTGGGATTCCAAAATACATTTCTTGTGGTGTATTAATGGAATTATCAAAGGATGGGAATTGGTTAATTAGTTAATCTACTATAGTCATAACCTAAACCCAAAATGACATAGGAATACAAAAATAATAGCACATTCATCTCACCATATACAAAACCATCATATTTATTTTCTATGATATTTTATTCTCTTGTGGGGTCCCATAATAGTCTAGTTCCTATGTATACCCTCATTGTTATATAACTCAAAAAATTAAGAGGAAATTTACTCCAAACTGTTATCAATTATTAAAGACATCATTTTCATACTAGATTCATTATCTACATTAGTTTCCAGTTCATGGTTGTATAAAGGATGTCATACCTGGGTATCTATATTTCAATCATTTTGGGATTAAAAAACTATAATTTCTAAAAAATTAATATCCTCCAACAAGATAGGTATTCTTAGAGGCAACATAATTATTAAAGTGTGCACATTAAAGAATGTTCTATCTTTGTATGATGATATACTAATAATTACATATTGTAACTTGTCATCCTTAGAGACACTGAACTGGTCTCTTTAATAGGTCTCCCACATGACTTCAAGAACAACTCCTCCAACACCATAGGCCCTTAACTTGCATCATGGGTCTATTGTGGTACTATGATGAAACTATAACATGTATTAGTGTTTTTACTAACCATGTAATTAATAAAAATTCATACTACACATCATAGTATGAATAATTAATAAATAATATATACATGTTGTAATGAAATGAAAATAAATAATGTACCAAACATCCCTGTCATACATAGAGCATTGACTTTCCAATTGGTTAGTCCCACATATAAAAATGAACAACTGAATGAAAATTATTATAGACCCAACTTGAACTATATGTTGAATCACAACCAGTCTCTTATAACTATCTGATCCATCCTTCCTAAACCTGAAAATTTTAACTCAATCCTTTTCCCAAACCTTTGGATGCAATAAACATGTGATAGCTTCTCAGGTACCCATTTATAGAGATGGCATGAGTATAGTTTGATTAAATCTGATTAGACCACTGCAAATTGTTTCTTAATAAAATAATAGTCAGAGAAGTAGTGTATGATTATTAATGGTGTAATAAATATATAGTTCTGAAAAGAAGATACATGTCGAAATAACCATTTATTTTTTACATTTGGTGGCTATGAAGATTTGAATGAATACACAAAACTATGAAACCTGCATAGACTAAGGTCAATATTCCAAGTAATATAACATAGTGTTATACATACTATCAAGAAAAAAGGGATTATCATTTTTCATTTAACTGTGGGAGACAATAATCATCAATATTAATCTTTCATAAGACCTTGGTCTATCACATAAACCATATACCTAACCATTGGGTTTGATATGGAGTGTCATGTCTAAAAACATAACCTATGGGTGTGTCATGTCATTTAAGAATTTTTCATCCTTGGATTGTAGAATCATATCAATAATTCAGGACCATTCACGTGGAACATTTTGTCTAACTATAACAACCTCAGATGTGTACTATCATGTACACTATCTGGTCTCTTCCCAAAATTTATCAAAAACCAAGGTTCACATTAGACATTACTAAATATTCAAAGACCGCAATAATAAATTTTTAAACCCTTACCATTTAACAAGTTCCCAATGGGGAATTAACACCAAAACATGTCTTGGATTTCAGATCCCCTTTTCCCACATCAGAACACAATTTCAACACTCATTGAAAAAAATGTATCTCACATAACCATTTAAAACATTTAAAATCTAAATTTAAAAATATTCTCTTTCAATTTATCATTAAAAAATTCCCACCACATAAATTCCATTAAAACCATTAAAAGATTAATCAGGGTATTTTTAAAAAATGGGAATTTAAACACCAATTTAAAATCCATAATTAAAATTCATTTGAATTACCCTTTTCGAAAAACATTTTTTTTAAAACCTCTATTTAAAATAGGAAAATTTTCAAAACATAGATTTCCAACATTGAGTCCTAAAATAATGGGAAAACCCAATGCACACGGTTAATACTATTTCAAGGATATCTTTGGAATTTTATAAAATCATAACATTTAGGATGTTCCAAATCATCCTTTTTATATTTTAAAAAAAGTTATTTTCAATACCAATCAAGTATCCCTTAATATTTTAATCATTATAACTAAAATTTTTAACTTATTAAGATGATAATGCAATTGTATTACCCTTTACAACCCCACATTACAATTTCCATGAAATGGAAAAACCCATTAGTGACTATAGGTTTGACCTAATAACAACAAAATATATGAAGGTATCTATGGGGGTATAAATTTTCAATTTAAATCCCAAAAAATTTTAAATAAACTAATTACAAAAACAAAACACATACAGGATTAATGTAAAATTTCATAGACACACGATAAATAAAATAGTATGTGTATGGGTAAACCTCTATGACGACCTACATCATCAATTAATATTTCTCAAGCATTTTTAAAGCATGGAGACATTATCATGGTTTTCCCATGTCACATCCAGACACATCATTGTCCAAATGATCTATTTTTGACCACCGAATATCAATCCTCAAACCATGAAACAAAAATATATAAACTCAATAATCCAAAATTAACATAACTATTTAAATTAAATTGGAGTAAGGGTTGTCAGTCTCATATGGTTCCCACCTATTATAAAAAATCCATTCAACAAGCATTGTTGGTCTCTATCATGATCCCAACACCAATAATAATTAAATACCTAAGAATATATACCAATAAATAAATCAATTAAATTATTTTGGGAGTAAAAATGAAATAATATTCATGGTGGACTCATGAAATGAAGAAACACTGGAAAAAAAATGTGATGAATACATCTCATGATATCCTCTACATGGGCCAACCAAAATCCCCATGATAAGTGGATGATTCCATAATTATTTAGAGGAATCAGCAAGATAACATAGAACAAATTAATCCAAATTTATAAGACTAATATGGAGAATAATAGAAGCCACTAGATGAGAATAATTCACCAAAAACACTAAGAAAACCCCATTAACACACCCCAAATATAGGGTTTGGAGGGGGAGAAATGGTTGGGAGACCTCGAGTTCATTTACAAAAAATGTGGGAGAATGGGGGTGGAGTTTTCAAAAAAAACCCAAGGGGTGTTTTTGTGTAAAATCAAGCTTTTAATTATGTTCTGAGTAGCCACATAGTTGGGCTAGATGATTTACCAAACCATGTAGCAACCATGTGGTTGGAAGTCTCCAAAGCCAACCCATCCATATATTTTAGCCTCGTGGCTTAAATAAATATTTGATAACCATGAAATATTCATTTTCCATTCAAAAATCCTTAAATGGGTAGGTTTAAAAGTTATATTAACTGTGTTCCAACAATGTTGTCATAATTATTTCCCCTATATAGAATGGTGCAATGTTTTTCTAATACTATGTGTAGGTTTGGTACTATGTCTTTGACCCTCATTCACCTCACATTGTTTCCAATTTATACAAAATAGTTTACCTAATCCTTTCTCAAAACTTGATACATAACCATTTCCTATTCAAAATGAACCAACAACACCCTGAGCATCGAGGTTTCATATGGTTTCTTTGAAATTGTGCATAACGAACGATGCACCCTGGAAAAAAATCCAAAACTCTTGGAAAAAAAACCAACACTCAAAAGCCTCACCAAAACACACATTTGAGCACCCTAGAATATTTCCCCATCTTGAATCGACTCCTTGTGTTATTCTAACTATAAAAACAACATTGCGAGTCTCGCTCTAAAATTTGACTCATCCAATAAAAAACCAAAATCCGTATAAAACATTCAGCCAATCCTAATGTGAGATATTATATCCTCCACAACGTAAATGTAATGATACTCTGATGTATCATTAGTCATAAATTCTCACCAACTGACCTTCATCAGTCTCTAGTTTCATCTAATGGCCTTATTCAGTTTCTGAACTCTTAACACACAACCAAGGAACAACCTCCAAATCAAGGCACACAACCAACCAGAACCCAATCAGGCATCCATTATCAATTCCAAAAAACCATGATATAACTTACCCATTAAAATAAAATTGAAACAATAGTTATTTTATCACATAGTCACTCACTAGATCATGAATTCTCTCCACCATAAAAATTAGGTTACCACCATCAAGATCCAAAACATAGAAACACATCCTTGGAAAAATCATAACAGAACCCCAAAGTCGCACTCCCAAAATGAACCTTGTATTATTACTAACACACTAAAAACAACCCCTAGAGGAAACCCATTATCATTTAAAACTACCCTCAACATTGAAGTCCAACAAGAGTGGATGGATACCTCTCATCCATTCAAAAACATTGAAAAATCAAACATTGATTCAAAATCCTAGTTTGATTTCTGACATGAACCCCTCATTTAAAAAACATGAATTTAGAAGTTATTTATAGAACAACAAATTAATTATATTTAAACACCCATTTTATAACATATTTTTTCAAATCATTCCAAAAATGGTAGTTTTTGACTAAATTCATGTCAACACCTCATATGATCATAATTCCTTCCCACCCAAGGCATTATAAAACCGCCCAAACACACCCACGGTAGTGAAAACACATCTCTTACTGAAACTCCATAGTAAAATCATAAACTAAATCAAACCATCATCATAAAATTCTGACTACTAATTAACCTCAAACCAAAATAATAGGGATTTATTTTTTGAACCACTTTTATCCTCAATCTGATTCTCAGTTGATCATCCACCAAAATTGATTTCCATTGTCAACCTCTCTAAAATATAAGAATGCAATACCTCAGTGCCTCACAATAATCAACATTTTACAATGAATGATGTATAATTAGTTATATAAAAATGAAACCATTTCATCCCTTGAGCCACTCAAACTTGACCAATATTTCACTACTCACCAAATGATATTCAATGTCATGTCACCGCTGAAGAAACTCCAACCACCACAACCCAAATTCAATTCACTATCAACCAATGAACTAGAAATAGTCATCTCGCTCTCACCATGCTGGAAATAATCTTCAAATATCACTTATCCCTATATTTCAAGAATGGATCCCATGACATTTTCCAATATTTTTCCTAATAAATGGATCATTTACTAGAAAATGGTCGACATTTCACTTTTCACCATATATCTCTACCTACAGTTATCCATGAGAAAAACCTCCAAGGAGGAACTTCATCAATATAGAATATATAGTTTGAAATATAGGTGTATAGGTGATTACCTCCCAGTATACATCAGAAAATTTCAAGATGTTTGTCCTGATCATCTGAAATATGGGAGTACACTAAGAAATCATTGATTAATTCAACCACAACCCATCCATTTCCATTATAATTTCTTACTTCAGAGTCATGGAAAATCCATTCATACTCATTTGGCCTCCATTCCCACATGAATCTCATTACACCCACATTAGTTCCCACCCTACACATGGATGTTATCATACTCATGCTCCATAGGCATGTGCTCACATAACGTCCAATCTAAAATCAAAATGACACAACATGTAACCATCTATCCTTGTGTCAATGGTCAGATTAGTGCATAAACATTATAATATCTAGTGTATCCCAACAATATAAATTATTTTTGACTCTACAGTATCAGATATCATTGAAAATTATATCACAATCACAATCTATTGGCCTTTCCTACCCCCCATTAAAATAACAACCTACAAAGAGAACCATTTCTTATTTCCCTAACAAAAGTCAACTTACCAATACAAACCCAAATCCATTACCACATAAGTCATAAGAATCATTAAAAAGTTCATATATGTACAGTTATGATCACATTGAATTCCTAAATACATTCCTAGAGATTTTTGAAAAAGTAACTTAACTGTTCATATCCTCAAAAAACACATACCCACAAGCACCTAATGTGCTTTTGGTCCAACACATTACCATAAGAAACATTATTTCTGGAAAATTGTTACCTAGTATAGGCACCTAAATAATCATGCCCATCTAAAAAACCCAAATGTTTAAACAAGAGTACACTAGTGCTCTCTCTAAAAAACAATAGGTAATCAATGCATTTTAACACCATACTTGGTATCACCCTTAAATCGCTTATTTCTTTAATTTTTTTTAATGAGCTATCAATACTAAAATAACGATCAAGGTATTCTTTATAATGAAGAAAATTTCTATGACCATCTCTCCCCCCCCCTCATGAGATGGGGACGGGTCACTCAGTCTCAGATCAAACTATCTATTTATTTCCACTTAAATATCTGTCTAATCTTCCTACATTACCTATCATTAGGATATACCCCAAGTTTACCTTTTTTGAAAAGGGATTCACTAATATACAACACACTACTAGAAATTGAAGTTATAGCCACAGATCTATAGCCATAGTTTTATAGATATGTGGCTATTGTATGTTTATATCCATGGTTTAATTATCTAACTGTGGCAATTCATTTTTTATTGCATAAGCATTCGCCTCATCCTCCCCCGATACGCAACCCCTCCTCCCTCGACCTCTCCGCACCCTCCCCTCCCTCAATATCATCCCCACCGAACGCCGCCGCGACCTCCTACCCACCGAACACCGCCTCCCCCCCCCCCCCCCCCCCCCCCGATCCGCGACCCTCTTCCTCCCGCTACCTCTCTGCGCCCCCTCCTCCCTCATCCTCTTTGTGCCCTCCTCCCTAATGAACGTTGCTGGTATATGGTTCACCTAATTGTTCACCATGGGAGTGAATTGACTTTTTTATTCCTCTAGTTTTGGATTCTTTAGTTTTATCTTCCTTTAAAAAATCCATTAGTTCTTAAACATTGAGGTGAAAATCATAGAAATATTGTGTGCATCAATTAGAAAATGCTTGATTGGAAACATCATTTTTAGTATCAATTGTATATAAAGATCAATTTATCTAGGATTTATTCACAATTTATTTATTTCTCTATCAATTATGAGTTCAAATTTAAGAAACCTATTATTTAATAAACTCATGTAGATTATTGTTCTTGATGTTTTATTCAAGGTTGTTCTTTACTAAATTATTAGAGGGAGTCTCAGTCAATGTGAAATCTAAATTCTTCGGTTATCACTCATATTGAGGAGGGATGAATGTTTTCTTGTTATTTTACTAGTGATACTCTAGATATCAAGATATCTATTTCATGTACAATGGAAATTATCTAGAGTTTGTGAGGATCATCCAATTACAAAGACTCGGTATTGTGGTAAGGTAGGATTTCATGATTATACTAGAGCAATTAATTTTAAATCTGATCAGGAATAGTATTGTCAGGCTTCATCTAAAACATAGCATAAGTAGGGATGATTGTGTTATGGTTATTTAACTAGTGAGGCATTGGTGATCATAGTATGAATGGTGCATGTAGGGGTGGTCAACAAAGCTCAAAAACCATCATAGGGGATTCATGAAGCGTGTGAGGATAATTTGTCCACATGGGGCACGATTCCCTTAATGGAATCCTCCTTTGAGAGTTTTAGAGTAGGTAGACTATAATATGATTATATGGATTCCCAATTATCAAAAGTTTCTTCTTATCATATATAATCCTCATCTCAAAGTAGTTCACATAATTTTTTTCTTGAAACTGATTTTGTAAGTAATAATATGGATGAAAAGTCTTTAAAAATTTGTGGTTCTAGTTACAATACAAAGGGTAAATTCATGGATATTAAAGGAAGATCCAGAGAGAATAAGGATAATCCCCTGATGATATTGGGGGAGGGGCATAGGGGTAGCTGACGGCTGGGTGGAGGGGTTGGGGGAGTGGTGCATGGGGGCTGGTGTGTGGTTGGGTGGGGCGGGGGGTGGTGTAGTGGGTGGTGGTGCAGGGGGGAAGTGGGGGGAGGGGGCTGGGGAGAGGGGTGTGCTGGAGGGGTTGGTGCAGGGGGCTGGTGAAGGAGTGGGAAACCTAATTTAAAACCTAAACCATTGATTCCTAAAACATTAGAGTCTTCAAAATCATAGGAAAAACTGAATAACCATCATTAGAAACTGAAAAATCAGAGATGGATAATGACTGATTTGGTTAGGTAATGTTGAATTTCAACCCGAGGAACATGGACAAATTGTGTATGGGTGTTAAAATCTTGGGAAAAGTGATTTTATATATTCAAAAGAGAGAAATTTGATATCTTGGAACGATTTTTCTTAATATTATTGTATTATTTATGGGAGAGTGTCAATAAAATATAGAATATTAAATAGTTTAGATAATGACATAATAACCCTCAAATATATACACATGTAACCCATCCAATGAATAATGAGATTGAACTTTCTTATAAACACTTAAATAATAGGTGGAAGATATCCTTGATGAGGCCATTAGATAAATAACCTCATTCCCACTTATAAATAGATTTATCTCAATCAAAATTGTAATATATCATAATGTTTTTTTGATTAGTTAGTTGTTTTATTTTATAATTGAATGAAAATCGAGGTATTATCACGGTTTTATATATTAATTTTGTTTATACATAATAATACCAAAATTTTTTTTCATTTCAAATATGATACAGGGGAGTGAGGGGTGATAAATGAGTGATTAGTCATTCTCAATTACCATGGGTAGGTGAAATTAGCGTATTGAAAATCATTTTTTTCACAAACCTAACCTAACACACTAATGAGAGAGTGAATGTATTGAGATCCTGGGTAATTCCAGGGTATTATTTAGGGGGGGTGGTGAATTTATTTTATAAGAGATTGTTATATAATTAATGAAGGAATTATATAAAGGAACCCTTCAATATATTCATCATTTTTTACTTTTATTTTATTTCTTCTATGCACTTATGGTTCCAATCCATCTTTATTTAATTATTTTAAAATTAATAGTGTTATGTTAGTGTAGTTTTAAGGAGAATGAATGATTTTATCCTTCCATGATCTTGTGGTTCCTTATCTATTTTCCCTATAAAATGTTGTAATTTTAATTTTCTATTGTATTACATTTGTAGATTGGGGTTTCAAATTTGTACAAATCGTGTTTTTAGGACTTAAATAGATCTACCTATTGAAATAGAAATTACTGGTGTTTTTCATGCTGTACTTTCATCATCATTTTGGAATCATGATTTTGTTTGAGGATATACTTATTGAAGAATCTTTGTTAATTCTTATCTGATAGAAGCATTTAAATTGTTGATTCATATAATAATGCTCAGTTGAATCTACATTTGATTAACTTGGATAGAGGGTTGGACAGTACTTATTTACTTTATTTTCAGGTTGGTCCAAGAGGAATACGAAGACTTTTTGTTGATGAAGTGAAACACATCAAATTATGGAAGAGAGGAAAAAGTGGATGTCGCAATAGGATTTTCTTTATGGAGGTTTTTTGTGATTTATGGCTCATACGGTGAGTCCTATTCTTGATTATATGATGTTTTATTATAATCCATGTCTGTATCCTCTTTCAATTACTTGATGGTACATTCTCATTTCAAATCATGTTTTCATTGTATCTTGAAAATTCAATTTTTTTCTCGGGGTATGGGTTGGAAAACCAAATCATTCATTTTTTCACAGTTGTAGTTCATTCGTTTTTCATTGAATATTTACCTATCAGAAATAGTGAGCTTAAAATTGGTGTTGTGAAGCATGTGATCTAGGGTTCTCAATGATGGATTCAAAAGGAGAATTTCGACTTCTGATTGTCTGACTGGACAAGTTCAACTTTTTAATTTATATCATTACTATATATTCATATTTTTAATTCATATTATTTCTACTAGAAGATTTTTATGCTCACGATTTATTGCAAGAAAAAATTGATCTGAAGGTGGGGCTTTGCAGAGGGAGGGGTGTCCTGGAGGGGGTGTCCAGGGGGTGGTGGGGGTGTCCAGGAGGGTGGGGGTGTTTCGGGGAGTGTCTGGGTGGGGATGTCCCGGGGGTGTATAAGAGGGAGGGGTTCTAGGAGGGAGGGGTGTTTAGGGGAGTTTCCAATAGGGGGGGGGGGTGCACAGTGGGGTGTCTGGGGGGGGTCCTGGGAAGTTTCTAAGAGGGAGGGGTGTGCAGGGTGAGGGGGGTGGGGGGAGGGGTACAATGTGTAGGGGGAGGGGTGTAAGGTGGGGAGGGGGTGTGTTAGGTGTAGGTGGGGGTGAAAAGGGGTTTGGGACAGGAGTAGTGTGGGAGAAAGAGATTCTTGATAAAAAAAATAAAAAAAACATCATGATTATTTAATAATAATGTAGATGAAGTTGATTTGATGCTTAGGTTATTCATAATAGCTTAAATCATTGGGATTTTAGCTAAATGAGTGATGTTTGAAAAATAAAGAGCTTTATTAATGATCATTTTGTTTAGTATTAGGATGTACATATCAATATGAATATTATTTTTTCATCGTTGGTTATGGATTCAGGTATCATTTATCATGTATAGTTGACACAATGATCACATACATATAAGAAGTCATTATATCTCATTTCTTTTCCCACTATTTTCTTATAGGTGGATTCTTATGGTGAGGCCGATTCTATCCACCACCATCAAAGAGAATGAGTTTAACATCAGATTTGAGAATGGTTTATTTCGTTTTTATTCTTTGGCCTGATTTTAATTTGGGATTTTTTGATTTTTGGGTTCCTTATATTTTTGTACTGCATTTTGGATTTCGATGAGGTAGATTTGAGTCATTGTTGACAAAGGCTTACATGTGTTTTCATAGGTATGCATATACATATATAAGTTCCCCCTTTATATAAATTCACTCATGGAAGTATGAATATATATATATATTGGGGCATGATGGGATTAAATATAGATATGAAAAATTCATACTTGCGTAACTGTAAAATGGTATATGCAAATATAAACATATTTCTAGGGACCCCCTTGTTCATATTTGGCCAGGAAAATATTTCCATAGGGGTTAGGTATACTTATATATATGTGAAGTTTCATATGCATTCAAGAATATAAAAAGGACGATTCGAGTTGTCATCAAAAAAACATGCCTTGAGGTTGAGGTAGGTTTCCTCTGCCTAAATCATTAATTTGAATTCTATAATTACCTGATTGATTTGAAAACTTGTTTCCATAATTGATTTATTGTTTTAAAATATGTTTTTTTAATAACCACTAGCTTTTTCAAGGAAGTACACGAATATATCCCTTGAACATATTTATAGACCTTGATTTTTCGATGAATTAAGATTTTACGTCAACTAAAAAAATGATGGTATCATCCTCAAAAATTAGTTAGGATTTTCCAGGTACAATATTCCGGAATCTAAATGAAGCTACATTTCATTCATGGATGTTATTATTAATATTTATATAATTTTTATCTCGAAATAGGATGAATAATTTTAGGGGTATCGTATCTCTTTGCCTAGTCCCCAAACATGTCTGACGAATATTCAGTTCTTCCCCAAGAATAAAATGGACATCAATGGTAAACTAAAGCACCTAAAAAGAGTTTCAATAAATCTAATATAAAAAACCCATGCATGATAACACCTTGACGATGAAAGACCTTTCTACCCAATCATAGGCTTTGTCTATGTCAAACATAATAAAAATATTGCATCCAGTGTCCCTTTGTTTCAAATTACCAATCATCTTGTGTGCAAACTGATAACACCCTAGATTTTCCTTCCGTTCACAAACCCATGTTGTTCATCTAAATTCCATTGAGATAAAAGCTAGGACAGATGCATGTTATCCACCCTAGACAAAAATTTATAGGAAAAGTTACAAAGGATGATAGGTCTCTATTAACTCAAAGAATATGGATCTATAAATTTAGGGATACGAACCTGGGAGGTGGATATGGCCATGCGCAGGATGCTTCCACCCCAGAAGATGTCATGCACCACTGCCACTAGATATTTTATAACTTTTTTCCATGATTCAACATAGAATAAACCATGGTAACCTTTGAGATATGGTATTCTAGAATGGTAATGGTAAAGAACTAAATCATGTATATCATGCTCCATGTAAACTAAAACCAAGATGAAATTATCACTAATAGTCACTACATAGGGTTAGGCTTCAAAGAGCTCTTCCTGGCAACTCAGATGAACACTAAGTAGGACTGGTCCCTGTAATAAGAGACTAAAATTATCATCATCCATAACTATAACTTATTAATGACCAATAGAGAATGAACAATCCTCTAATAGAATATTGGGTGTGGTAATTCTCTTCTTCACCTTGAGGAAATCATGAAGAAATGTGGTTTTTGTCTATTTTTTAAAGCTAGGTGACCCCAGATTTATAGCAAGTTGAGCGTTCAGGATCCATGATCCTTTCCACCAATATATTCTTATTGTGAACCAGGTCTTTAAAAATATCATCATTCCATCCTTTCTTGGCAGGAGGGGTGGTAGGGAGGAGGATAAACTAGAAAGGGAGTGGTCTGTAGGGGGGTCTGTAGGGAAGGGGGAGTAGAGGGGGATGGGGGGTAGGGGGAGTGGGGAGGTCTGCATAGAAGGGTTAGGGGGAGTGGGGATGGGGTAGGGGTAGGGGTGGGGGCAGGTGGCAGGTGGTAGGGGGAGTGGGGTGGTCTTTACGGGGTGGTCTGTAGAGGAGGGTGGGGGGTCTACAGGCCAATGGGGAGGGTTCAGGTGTGGTGCACGAGGGGAGGGGGTGGGGTAAGGGGGCGCAAGGGGTGGGGCAGGGGGTGAAATGGGGTAGGTAATGGGGTATAGTTAATCTATATAGGTTTATTTAATCTTAGATAAGGTTGAATAACCATTACAATCAATCTATAACTCCATGATTTCTTCATGTTTTGGTTTTTTCAAATATGAACTATTTTTTACAATATATTTATTTCACTAAATCATGGTTTGATATCACTTGCAACATATTGTTGTGCAGGGGAGGGTCTGTCATAGGGGTGTCTAGGAGGGATAGGGGGCTATCCGAGGGGGTTGTTTAACATAATAAGCCATTATATCATTGTGTGAAGTTTAGTTTATTCTAAATGGGGATTAAGATATCCTTAGAAAAATAAATGAAAAAGGGAAAATCTTTAAATCACTGCTACTAGTTATTCATATTGGGGTGAAATGTTAAGACATTTGGTAAGGAAGAGGGTGAACCAACAGTTTATAGAAACTACCCTATTGAAAAACATGTCTCACAATTACTTGGGGTGAAATTTTTGGTCATTTGGTAAGGCAGAGGGTGAGCCAACAGTTTCTGGAAACTGTCCTATTGAAAAACATGACTCACAATTACCTAGTAAGGGCCATAAGATATTGCAAAACCACACTCAAACCATGTGAAACATCTGGACATCTTCCCAGACAATCACACAGTTTCCTTGGTGAGAAACATGGTTTTAAAAATCTTGATAAAACCATGAAAAACAAACTTGGAGCCTCATAGTGTAATACTTGATGGTTACTACATAGTTATTACAAATCATCAAAATGTCCTATTTTCCTGAACTTTTTCTCCCAAACATTCAAGATTTTGTTCCACACTTTTATAAAACCATTAGAATTATTTTTTAGATCAACCAAGATCACACAAATATATAACTTTTTCCTAGAGGGAATGAAAATTCTCCCAACCAAAAAGATTTATATCCCTAGAAAGAGCTCACTATTGTAGAGTCACAATTAGAGAAGAGCACTAAATCCTCATTAATGATTCACACTCCCACATCCCATGGATATCTCATTTTCACATCAACATTACAAAAAAAATGGTATTTGTTTTACCATGAAGTACCATTTTATGGAGATCTATAATCTAAACTGGTCAAGTAATATTGGTGTTGGGGGTGTCTAGGGGGTCCAAGGGGGTGTCTGGTGGGGGGTGTCTGGTGGGTCCAAGGTGGGGTGTCCAGTGAGGGGGTTCTAGGGGGGATGTCCAAAGGGTGTATTAGGTATGTTGTTTATGTAAAAAAAATTAATCATTATTCTATTCCCCTTTGATTCATTAATGCATTGTTGTTGAACGCAAAAGCATTGTTTCTGGAATCTGTATGCACTTATGTGTTTGTATATTCTATATGCACTTATTCATTGAATAGCTTTGAATTTATAATGAATGGTGACATTGACTCATCCCATATGAAGATTCAATATTTATTCATTGATTTTTTATTCAATTTCATGTTGTCCGGTTTTCTGAAGTAGTTAAAGGCTCTTCTCACCATTGATTGGTCTCTATTCATGCGATCTTTAAAACCCACAACCCAACAATATTGTAATTAGCATAAGAAGGAAGGCATTAGATCGATGGAAAAATGCCGATGCATCCTATTTTTATGGAGTTGGATCAGGATACTGTAGCATTGAAGCAAGTTCCACTCCTTCATTGATGTAACTGTAGTTTCCATTATAAATTTCTTGACATTTGTTTTCAGATGTAAACTTTAAATATCTTTTTTAACTACCTTCATGAGTTCATGTTCACGTTTTTGGAAAGAAATTGGAATATATATATATGGTTTGAATGAGTATATAATAGTAAAATATTTATATTATTTCAAATAAAATTTAACAATCCTCTGCATTTTCACGGGCAGAGTACTAATTAGATTTATTTTCAAAAAAATTAAGACTATCGATATCTAGGGTCAATCAATCCCTTAATGATTGTTTTATAGTATTTGATCGTTGGAACTTGTTATCCAACCATATAAATAGAGTTTTATACTATCATGTAGAAATTAAGAATTTATCGATAGCTCGTCGTAGAATTTCATTATATTGATATAGCACTTTTCAATTATAGAGGGGGGTGTCTGTCCGTGGGCGGCTGTCAAGGGGGTGCAAGGGGAGGTGTCTAGCAGGGGGATGATGTCTAGTGGTGGGGTCGCTGTCAATGGGGGCTGCAGTCCAGGGGGTCTAGCAGGGGGCAGTCCAGGGGATCTCGAAGGGTGGGAAGCTGTCCAGGGGGTGCATCCGGGGGCTACAATCCAACTGGGGGGTTTCTGTCTTGGGGGTCCAGCTGGGGGTCTACTGTCTAGGGGGTCTAGAAGGGGTGGGGGCTGTTGTCCATGGGGTCCAGCAGGTTGGGTTTTCCAGCAGGGGTGGTGCAAGGGGGTCCAGTAGGGGGGAAAGGGGTGTGCAACGGGGCCTGAGTGTAGAAGGGATGTGTAAGGGGGGGGGGGGGGGGCTGTTGTCTAGGGGGTCCAGCATGGGGGGCTGCTGTCCACAGAGTCCAACAGGGGGGGGGCTATTCAGGGGGTCCAGTAGAGAAGGGGCTTCTCTCCAAGGGGTCCATCAGGGAGGGGGGCTGCTGTTCAGCGGGTCCAGTAGGGGGCTACTATCCAGGGGGTCTAGCAAGGGGGGGGGTGTCCAGTAGGGGTGGTACATGGGGGGTCCAGCAGGGGAAAGGGGTGTGCAAGGGGACTTGTGGGTGCCAGGGGGTCGAGCAGATAGTAGGGGTGTTTCAAGGGGGGTCCTGCAGGTGGGGCTACTATAGGGGGGGGGGTGCGTGGGGGTGTCAATAAGGGGTGGTTCAAGGGGGTCAGTAGTGGGAAAGGGTTGTGAAAGGGATTTTCTATGGGGCCCTTCTATGGGTGTATGAGGGGATTTCCAGGGGTGCATGGGGGGTCCGTCCGGGGGGGGGGGGGGTATTCAGGGGTGCTAGGGGGTCTGTCTAGGGGTGCAAGGGGGTTCTACATGGGTTCAAGGGGCGTCTTTCTAGGGGTGTAAGGGGGTTCATAAAGGGTGTAGGGGGGGGGTCTATCGAGGGGTGCAAGGGGGTGGTTTTTTTATGAAATGGGGAAGGATGTAGCCATGATTTCAAACAATGGATAAATCCTTATAGCCACGGTTCATGGACCCGTTGTTGGTATTGGCCCTATAGCCATGCCAATACTAGCCACAGTTCCATGAACCCTTGCTATAACCTATACCTATGGTTTTTGGGCTTATAGCCACGGTTTTTTGGGCTTATAGACATGGTTCCAAACTGTGGCTATAGCCTAAATTTCATTTAGTGAACATTCCATTTGGAATTTCATAGAAGAGTCATACATGATATGTAACTCAATAGTGGCTGTTTTCCATCAAAATTAATCATTAGTTGTCACCTTCGGTCAATTCATCTCCAATTCCGGTGGTTTGCAACATCATGCTACGGTAGGTCTCCTAGACCCATCAAATATTATAATTCACTTTGAGACTAAGGACGGTCTTATCCATACCTAGTCTGGGAAACAACAATCATTCAATGGAGTTTGTTTCCTCATTTTATAATTCCCTTTGGACGTCTATTCCAAACGTGATCCTCCAACAGAACCAATCAAGGTATGTTTTCAAAGATATCAACAACTATTTAAAAATACATAAAATATTTGGATTCTTGGTAACATAATAAAATTATTGTGTTTTTTTTTAAAATTTTATCTAAATCTCTCTGTTATCCAATTTCTCCACACATTTGTTTTGGAACAGATATATGCAAACCAATAGAATATATTATGTGGATTGGGAATGAAATTTAATACTAAATCAAACATGTGGTATGTTTTTATTTTTCGATAAATTTATGCACTTATCACTTTAATATGTGTCATCGCCAATAGTTTTACAGGCATGGTTCAGTTAGAAAAGAATTTGATCCTCCTTCGATAGTTCACAATGATGAGTATGTAGGTAAATATTATGTGAGGTCTTAAATGGATGCAGTTTCTCTACCCTGTAGAGATAGACCATGTGACTCTAGAGGTAATAGAGGTGAAAACAAAATTTCAGATTTATATGGAATGATGGGAGCTTCTTGGGTTCATTTAAGTGGCTAGATTTTTGGAAAACTCTCTCATGCACACTTAGTTACCTAGGAGCCTAGCTATTCAATGTCCAATGCACAGATTGAATTTCTTCCACCAATGAGTAGCTCAACAATGCTCTTATAGAACTTTTTTTCTAGTATATATGTTGTTATGACATCCCAAGATGACTCAAGGGGTGGAAATGGGTTAGCCATTTCAATTCCTAGAATATGGGTCAATCTATGGTGATGAAATCTTCAAACAGTATGGAAATTATAGTTGATGGATCTCAATTTCTTTCAAAGTATGAGGCGGTTGATAAACATATTTTTTGTTCAAAAGAGTTTGATGAATTAGAATAATAAGGTCATTGATTTTGTTGACTATCCATTTAATGAAGGGATGAAGAAAAAGGGATGAAAATTTTATTCACACCATCCTATGAATATGAATACTCAATCAGATGTGAATATAATATTGTTATGAATGTTTAAAGACATTCAAATGATTATATTCCCTATGAGGTTACCATGAACCAAGAAACTGCATTATTGGAGGACGATTCCTTTGAATATAAAATGGTGATTGAGAACACCATTCATTAGTAGGGTCTTTTTGATGAAATCAAAGGTGGTGATTTGGGAAGAAAAATACCAACTCATGGAAACAATTTTTGTAATACTAAGAGAAGGGAGGAAAGTGGATAAATAGAGAAACCCATAAATACCAAGTGAAATGGATAAATAAACCTTATATATTATATGGAGACTATGGTGGATTTTAATTTATTTATAAAACATGAAAAGGATGAAAAAAATATGAATTAAGGATATAACTTTAGTAGTTATCACCATGGAACAACATGATATGATAAATTATCATACCCTCATTCTGCTTTGGGGCTTTAATGAAATGAATATTAGCATGTATGAGCTCATCAAAATCTATGAACTAATGGTCTACTTGTTTAAGTAGATGATTCATAAGGTACATAAGTGGACTAATTTCACTATCTATTGAAGTCCACATCAGATACTAGACACTAATTACATAAAATTATATTGGAAGGTAAAAAGGATCACAATCATGTTTTATTACTTGTTCAAATATGGTTACATGCTTTTCCCCAATGTGTTTTATCATAAATATTAATAAAAATTTCGTTTTATGAAGTAGAACCCTTCAAAAATTGATTTCAACATTCTACTACATCCATCTATGACTCGCATGTAGAATGTCCCACCTAACTCAGTTGAACCCTCTAACTGGTCATCTTCAAATTTCTAAAAACTAACTCCCTAAATTAGATTCAGGTCAAGAAGGCCCCCAGGATCCCCCACAATGCCCCACAAATCATTTCCTATTTCAAAAAACTATGTCCAAACTACAAATTCCAGGCTAACTCATAGAATGTAATATCTCATAGGGCATAAAACATGCTATTTTCTTAATGTCACATGGAATCAAAAAGTAAAACACTCATATCTAGGGTCTCAATTAAAAAAGGAATCATCTGGTAATACAACCACCCCCAACTAATGAACCCATACTCTCTATGAATTTTCACACCAGTCTTCTCCCTTGATGGCCATGACACAAAACCAATCCTAAAAAAGAAAACCTTCCACAATGGGTCCATCATTTAGGAACCTATGTCTTGTTGAACCATCAAGGACTCCTCACCTACTATGCATGAAGTCTTTATCAATGTCCTCATCATAATGTATCTCACTATAGATCCAGGTTACCTTCCTTTAGAAATTGATCTATAATAATTTTCCCATATTTAAAATAACTCCACAAAATAAATATAAGTGAACACTCTGAATAAGAATTTGTAGACACATTAAACAATTGAGAACCTATAGGTAGAAAAATCACACTCTAGGTGTTCTATAACATGTGGATCATACATTACTACCATGATTCTTGAGAAAGTTTTTGACTCTATATAGAAAGACTTAAAACAAAATAACATAGATCTTTCTAATGGGACAAGTGGTATAAATCCATCATAAATCCTCAACACAAAACCACATATGCGTAAGTTGAAGAGAAAATAAAATACAACCATAAAATCAAAATCAGAATATAAATCCAAGGTAGGTTACATAAACCTCATACCGGAATATGTTTTCATGAAAAACATGTCTGATATCATTCACATGTTTCAAAACATTACTATATCCCTAGTCGATCAAATAAAAAATAAAAACAACTATAGGATTGGGAATGCCTTTAATACCAGTTTTTAATTTCCTGGCATGGATACCACTGAACCGATAGACTATTTCAACTTCCAACATGAATTAAACAATTCCTCCACTTGAACAAGCGACTATGAACAAGTTTGGGGTCAAATTTGGTATTTTGGGGATACTATACCACCATAGCAATATGTTTAAAACCCATACAAACAAATAGGAATCATACAGATCCGAGTGAACATAAATAAAAAATAAAATGAACATATAGTAATAAGATGAAATGAAATAATGACTCAAATGACCATGTCATACATAAAACACTAATCACTCAATATGAAATCATAAAATATAAAAAATGAATAAAGGAATAAAAATCAGACTATTATAGACAGGAAATATTGACCAAATCACAACCAATATCCAAATACCATATAAGCATACCTATATGAACATGAAGAACTCATCCTAATCCTCTAACAAATCTATTCATTCCATAACCTTGTGATAGTTTCCCACATTCACATGTTTATTTGATCCCCATGAGGGATGTGAGTAAGACTCAGTAGGTCTACAAAAAATCAATCATACGAAAATAGATGTTAGAGAATAATTGTATTCTTATAGACAATGGAATGATTAATTATCATATTAAAGATAATACTTGTCAAAATAATAATTGATTTTTTAAATCTATAGTCTCCTTAATTCTGAAGAAACACGAGGAACAACCAAGAATACATATACCAAGTATAATTGGATATGTAATAAAATATTGAGGGTTACATATTTTAAATAAAGTTATTTTCAATTATCTTTTTTCTCTAGGTTGTGTAAAACATTAATATCAATCATGCCAAAAATTATGGTCCATCAACTAAATTATATACAAAATCATTGATGTTGATAGAGAGTGTCATGTTCAATGACTTAACCCATTTATTTGGAACATTATGTCATTATTTTTCATCCTTGGATGTGGAGTGTCATCCTATACCATTGGAACCATACATGTTGAATGTCATGTCTAAAAATCTCAAACTCATATGTGGAGTGTGATGTCTTTTATCATGTTCCATCTAACATTTATCAAAAACCAATCCATTAATTTAACCTAACTAAATATTCAAAGATCACATGAATCCATTTTTAAGACCTTATTTTTTACCATATTCCTAGTTTACCATTATCACTATAACATGTTCTAGAATTAAAAGCTCATTTTAAAAAGTAGAAACACTATATTTCCACTCTTTGGGAGTTTATAGATCACACGCATCCATTTAAAACATTTTGATGACACCATAAAAACATGTGTTAGATCCCGAACTTTTCTAGAATCATCTTGGGCGTGTTCTGTAGTTAACTTTGAGGGGTTTAAATACCATTTCATTGGAGTTGTGGCATGGGGTGTGATTGAGAGATATTTATTAGAAATGCTAACGAATAGAGGGTTTTATACGGTTTACGCACACTTTTACAAACTGTGCGCCCCGACTATGGAAAACTATACAAACCTAGACAAAGAGGTCTGCATGTTTGGTGTACGGTTTACCATAACTTTGCGCCCCTTCCCTGGGAACTATTCATCTGTGTTTTAATTATACAAAGGTTTGTTTATAAATCACACAAACCCTAGAATCCCCTCTATCTAGAACCAGGCTCAGTCTTGAAGAATTAAAGGTGATTCCAAATCCTTCTAGAGGGATTCCAAGGTTCTTAGAACACCGTTCTTCGAGATCAAAAGCCCATATTGAAGATCTCATCTCTTCCTTGTAATTGGATTTCATCATGATTCTTCTTTTGTTCATTCCTCTATCTTTCCTTCATGTTTTCATGGATGATTTCAACTATTTACATAGATCTAAACATATGAATCTATATTTAGATCTCAGATTGTGGATATAGATCTAGATTTGAATGATCTTGATGCTTTTGATATTTATTTTTCATTTAGGGAATTCGATATGGATCTTGATCAGCGTCGTTGTGCTACTCTGATTTTGGGGATTTCTGTTTGGATAACATCCATAAAAAACTGAGGTAGTTGGTCTATATCAAACTCCCATAGTCATGGATTTGATATGTGTATGTGAGATTATAGAATTGATAGTTTTCATTGATAATGTATTTCAAAAATTGGAGTAATTCGGAGTATGGAATTGAATATTTGATTGCATTAATGATTAATTGATGATTTAATAAATGGACTATGGGGATTTGAATATAGATAATTGATTTGGGAATGTTGTTTATGATTTTAAATATTCTATTTAAGATATTTAATTGGTTGTGTTAATGTAATTAAATTGGGGAAATTTAGTATGAGAATATTTTTAGCTATGTAAGATAATTAATGGTAAATTAATTAGTTTCCATGATGTTTATTAAGATAGTTAATTGTAAGAATTAAATATGATAAGTTATGAGTTTATTTGGAAAATTAATTATGAATAATTAACTATGGAAACATATTTTTTTTATTGATTATTTAATTGATGAATTAATTAATGGTATATGTTATTAGTTAGTTTTTGGGTTAATTAAGAGACATTGGTATGTTTAAGTAATCATTGGATTAGTAAGGAATTATGTGGTTAATTACTATGAATTAATGAATGATTTAAAGAATTGATAATGTGGGTGCAAGACATGGAATTCTAGACCGAATTAGATATTGGGTCTTGGACATGGAATTCCTCCCAATTATTTATCAATTCTTTTGATGTGGGGTGTTAGAAATGGATATCTACACCAAATGGGATTTGGGGTACTTGACATGGAGTTTAACAAAAAATGTGATTTTGGGATCCTTAAATTGTATTCAACAACAAATTAATGCGAATAATAAATTATGATTTTAAATTGGATAGATGTATTTAAACCAGATATAATGTGACAATTAAAGAATAAATGAAAATGTGATAATTATTTAATTATGCACTATATTTATATATTTATAAAATTTCATTCACTTTCTTTTAACTAGAATTGTTTTAGACAATGTTGGTGGTGGCCTACTGAGTCATACTCACACCCTACCTGGGGAACTTAATCGGCACCCAATAAGACTTTTTTATTATCAGAGAAGAAAAGGTAAAGGCTATTGGATAGATGTTATTGGGTAATAAAACATTACTGACGGAACCATATGTGGTTTGAGACCCTATTTTGAGTCATAGGGTCATCAAATTTAGTTCCATTGTAGAAACATGATACTTTCATTGTCCTAGCATGTTTTCCCTATTATTTGAGTATTGTATTTCATGTTTTGACTCTCACGTGGCATGGTATTGTTACGGTTATTTATATGCCTACACACTTTTTTATTGTTTTTTTCTTTCATTGGTTTCTTATTCTAATAAAAGAGGGAATAGTCTCCCATGACTGACATACCAGACCCTCACTGCTAGTCGGAACCCTCTAGTGTAAGGGGAGGAACTCTTTGGGGCATGTGACTAACCAGATCAGGGCACCATTTAATGGAACCCGGGTTGGGATGTCCCATGTTGTATAAGTGGATTTCTATTCTGATTCTTTTTATTTTGTCTTACTATTTTGAGAATGGTAGACACGAGTCTAGGAAGAGTCAGGTCCTGAAATGAGCTCATGCATGGGAGATGCAAACCCATGTATGTGGGAAATTATATGTACTCATGGAGGGATTGTTTTGATTGATATTTATTATTACAGTTGGATATTATTTTACCTTGGGTGATGCAATTTTGGTGTGATGTGATATTTATTGAAAATTATTGAATTTTTAATTTTGAACAGGATAGTAATGACAGTTGATTATAAATGAATCATTCTAGGCACTCTGAGTTATTGTGACATACATCATTTTAGGCTCTCACAGGAAAACGGTTTATGGGTAAGTTGTTGAACATTAACTATTTTCCCCTATTGTGAGATTGAAATAATGATGCAAAATCAGAATAAATGGGTGTCTAATGATAAACCTGAATAATGAGATGGATTTTTTTAATTAATTGAATAAATAATTAATCTTAAATGTTTTAATTAATTAATTGTATGAATTAATTAATGAGAATGTGTATACCCTTGTTAACCAAGACCTAGGATTAGGATGGTTATGGGTAGTTATAGTGCCTCAGTGATGACAGTGTGGTGAGAAATGGGGAGGAACATGTAGAAATTTGTTTTGTTTCTTTATCCTCTTACATAAATATTAGAATGTTGTGCTATGAGAACTAAGACGTCTATCTGTATTTTTATAGTTATTCAACCATGGAAATTGTTGAGAGGATGGAAAAAGTGTATGGCATAGAATGAACTTCTAGATACAGAACATGAGGCACTGTTAGGGCCAACTGGGTAGGCAACAGATCTGTTCTGATACAAATTTCCTTGTTTCATGAAATTATTGTAGAGAGAAATTGGGTGTGTTCTGAAAAGCATGTATGAGTTTACAATGGAGTTTCAATTCTAAAGCCCTCCAATGCTTACTACTGAGGGTGGACCTAGGGTATATAAATTTTGTATTGACTCCATAGAGATGATACTTGACTATATAGAGAAACCGACTGAGCGAGGGTCAAGTTGGCTTCTTATATGCTACGAGGGTCATTGAACCACTGGTGGGACATTCTGGTATGATCTGTATAGATTGGTGATATTTTCTGGAAGATCTTTCAAGAGAATATCATGGAGCAGTTCTATCCAGAGATGCTAAGATAAGACAATGCTTCAGCGTTTATTCATTTGAGCTAAGGAATCATTTCAATAATTGATTATGCTGATCATTTCACATATTTGTATCATTTTTATCTAGTTTTGGAGGTATATGAGGGTTCCTCAGCAAATGTTTCTTAGGATGGATGTATATGTAAAATTAGTTCTTAGGTTAATTTTTATAGATAGAAGAAGTTCTTAGAAGTGGTGAACTATGCTCTTATTTTAGAGGGGAACACAAAGGAGGCTTCCAGTATAGGATATGTTGCTGTCATTGGATGACATAGTGTGTTCTTTCTGAGAGCAGGAAGCACCATTATGAGGACCTTATTTAGTGAAATGGGAAAACAGGTGGAAAGTAAGGAGTAACCACTGTACAGGATCATACTGAAGTGATTTTCGACCAATGTGTTAGGTCAGGACATTATCCCACACATTTTCATCGACCACTAGTGGAGTGCCGGTTTTGTGGTAAGATTGGGCACCTAAAAATGTTCTGTATAATGAAACAATAGGCTGGTACTGAGGGAGTAGCTTCTCAGAGTTATAGTGTGCTAAGGGGGACTTCTAAACCATATAGATATGGCTGCTAGAGTTCTACTGGTAGAGGTGGCATAGTAATTGGATATGGTGCATCAGGGTATGAGCACCCATATCAGCAAAGTGGACCTACTTTGGGGAGTCATATGATGCCAAAAGAAAGAGGGGACTTAATATTATATGCATTGCATCCAACACTTGTGGAGAGTGAGGAAGGACCATCGACAGTGAGAGGTACTATTTTTCTATCTTCTACATTAGTAAGTTCCTTGTTCGCTAATAGTTCCTCTCATTCATTTATATATGCAAATATTATAAATGGATTGATCCTAGAGGTGGAATTTCTAAGTTGACTAAAGGATATTGTTAGGTCCACTAGGTCAAATACCCTATGATGTGGGGTGAATTAGGGTATGATAGAAAAAAAATTTCTACCGTTAAGATATTTTTTCCTTGTTAGAAAAAACTCAATTCTATCTTCCCCGAGTAGAAATATACAAACATATATTAAATCATGCACCTGGCACAATGATTTTTACTTGGTTCACCCTCACTGGGCAATGTCCATGGAGAATTCAACGACAATGGGCCGATGTACCAAATTCATTAAGGATCCCAACCAAAAATGAGTACAAAGATCAGGGTGGATCATGAATGCCCCTTCTCACATCCTTTACAAGGTTTAGGGTCTCCTCAATGCATTCCCAAGGGTCACTCCCTATGACTCATTCTCTGGCTTACTACCGGTGGAAAGGGTCACCGTCTTCCTTTTCCTTCACTCACTAATCTTGGAAAGGGATCCACTCATGGGTTGTGGACTTTTAGGTCAAACAAAAATTTATGGAAATGTATGTACCTTCATTTGAATGAATTATAGAATCCTCAACTATAGTTAGATGCCCTGTTAAAGTTTCATTGTTACCCATAGATGAAGTCCACCTTCCCCGGTACTGATAGGCACCGGAAAAAAAATTGCAAACTGATTTGAATCTTTCACAAGCTTCCTTGTGATAATATTGAACCATTAACACCTCTTGTGTACTGAGTACCATGTTTGGTACGTGGGTCACCTCTTCTACGTACTACCGCCACTGCTGCGAACCACCTCCATTTGCGGACTACCTCTTCCTTTGCGATCGCATACCGTGAACTGTTCTCTATTTGTGGACTACCTTCGCTTTAGCATACCGGTGCTCTCCCTCAGCATACCACTTACCGAATTCACTCCCTCAGGTTCTAGAGATTCCTCCTATGCATACCGAGTCATATGAAAAAATAGCTTTCTTCTTAAATACTTTAGTGAAATTTCATTCGAGTGAACCACTATAGCCTTCTCAAGATTATCCCTCACGAACATCTTTCAGACATCAAAGAATTCTAAGAGAAAAAATGTGTTCTCAAATAATACTCAATATCCATAGTAATGGTGGTGATTATCAAAACTTATATAGGCAAAAATATCCACACAAAAAAACTAATCCAAGATTTACCATATCATTGATTCAGCCTCCACTACTAACTGACCCTTCTACCACCGCGAACCGCAAGCCACCCGGGATGTGTTATTCCACACCATCTAAATACTGCATTTTCTCTTATGCATTCGATTTCTTCCGCTAACATCAAGCCATCCATGTACAACACCGCATCGAAAAGTTTTTGGTTTCATGAATCGTATCCACGTACTGTTCCTATAACATGGTATGTGGTTCTCACCCTTTTCCAAATTTCATCAACCTTCTTTTTACCGTTAAATCCTATGAAGAAATCATTCATTTCCCAAAATCAACCTCCTGATTTTGAAGCCAAAAAAATTTTAAAGCACTGGGAAACTATTCCACCTTATAACCCTATCTTCGGGAACCACCAACCATTCTCATTCGTAATCATAGGACTTTTTCAACAAACCGAACCATACTCAAAACATATCGAGAGGAAACCATGAGGGATTTTTCCTAACAATCTCCCCCTTTGGGATTGTCAACAACTCTTATCATAAAAATACTTTCCATTTTTATATTTTGTTAAAGCTCCTTCAATATTAAACCATCATCCACTTCATGCGATTTAAGATACTGATCAAGGATTTACTCAACACATACTATAAACCCACACGAGTCATGCTCAGTTTGAAAAACAAGAGTATAATGAAAAGTTCATCAATGAATCACTTCATTTCAAACCACCAATTGCTGATACTACACTGAAACCAATAAACATCTTTAATCATGAACCATAGACATCATGAAATCTAATAATTGATCAATCACATCTAGAATCATCAGATTTAATACTCCCCAAAGCTCTCTGCTTTAACAGCTTCTCCCAGTTTCATTTCTCTCCCTGGAAGTCACACATTCTCCCCGTTTTTCAAAGAACCCAAAGTGAAATACATGGTTATTTTCAATAGGACAAAGAGAACATATTAGAAAATTAAGGAATTACACGTCATACCTTAGGGAAAGGGGGACCTGTAAGAACCCGGATCTTTGTTCAGGTATGTTTTCCCTTTTTCTGGAGTTTTTATGGAAAATAAATTTTCTGGAAATTTCAGAAGTACATGTCATGTACTCTTCCCTAGCTCGAATCCGTGTGATGGCTGTGCCCGGGCCACAAGCACGGTGTGTAAGGCTAAGGGGGAGGCCAGTTAATTTGGAGTACGGAAAAATTGAAGTACATGTCGTGTACTCAAGAAGTACACGTCGTGTACTTTTTTTCTCATTAAACGGACCGGGGTCGCACCTAACCCCCAAAATCATCTTCTTCTCCAGATTTCGTCTGTCCGAGAGCGACCGTATGGTTGGATATTTGACAAACTCCCTCCTTTCTGTCTGTTCTCGGATTCGAGCATGGTCGATTGCGTTGGAAGCACAGCGGTGAGTTCTTCCTTCTGCTTGAGCCTTGTTTCTTGATTCCTCCATGTTTTCAAGATATCTTGGGATGAACGTTTTGTGCGTTTTCTCAGATATACGTTGTTCTAAGAGGAATCTGTCGTTGAGTTTCACGTATATTGATCACCTAGGATCGAGGTAGATGGTTTGTGCCTTTCCGTAGAAAGTTGATGAATATTTTGTGCAAATTCCACCAATACCATTGAACGGGGTATTGCGTGTTTCATGTTTTTCCATGCTGTTTTCCTGCTTTGATTGATTGATATAGAAGAAGTTTAATGCTTGTGAGTTGAGTAATTTATTTGTGCTCAGGTTGTGTTTCCATGCTTGGTTTTCCTGTTTGACGTTTTGCCAGTTTCCATGACTAGTCGTAGGATAGTGGAACTATTAATTTTTATTTTGTGGAGAATTATTTGATATCCAAGTAGTTCTTGAGGTTTACTTGGATGGTGTTTCTGTGATGGGCATGTTTAGTTATACTCAGGACTGTGAGAACCTAGGGTAGTATACCAAAGGGAGAATTGATGGAAGGGTTCTCCAGAGTGTCTTTTAATTAAAATGTAAGACAATAGGCGGAATTGAAATTGAGTGCTTCCCCAGAGAGTCTGTAGATCCACGACGTGGGCCACATGGGGAATTGACATTGAGTGCTTCCCCAAAGAGCCTTTAGCACGATACGAGACTATAGGGGGAATTGATGGTGAGTGCTTCCCTAGAGAGTCTGCATAATTATGTAGCTGAACCAGAGGGGTGAGACTGTGTGTGCTTCCCAAAGGGTTTCTAGTACATGGGGGATAAACCAGAGGGGTTAGGATATCAGAGCTACCCAGAGGGTTATCGGTTTCTTCTATGTTTGTTGGCTTCTTACTTGTGGACTTATTTATTAGAACTGTGGTTTGTAGCTATTTGTTCTTTCCTGTTTACTGCTTCTTGTTTATTTACTGCCATGTATTCAATGACTGTTAGGCACAAATATTTGGGTGATTTCCTACTGGGATTGTTTCTCACACCCTGTTTGGGCCATGCTTTTGGGCCCAAGCAAACTATGTTGATGAATGTATAGATAAGGGCAAGCGCCCTTCTACATCAAGTTATTGATTGCACTGGAGCTCGGGAGCATGGGATCGAGCCGTGGCTCGTGATGCTGAGGAGATTTCTTTGTTTTTCTTTTGCACTTTGTTTTAGTTGTATTTCAGCATGTTGTTGTGTTTGCAGTTTTCCTTAGATACCTGTACCTACTACATCATTATCTTCATTAGTATATGTATTTCATTGCTTCCACTATCTGTTTTCTACTATTATGCATATTTTTACTACTTCCTCTATTGACTGTTGTTTTTTCGCTATATACTTTACCGATTGAGGGCATAATTTCCCCACCGACTCACCTAGGCCCTCGCTACTAGTCGGTAGCCTCTGGCTTTTGGGGAAATGCGCTTGAGGTCATCTGGCGAATGGGGTACAGGGCACCTGTGGAGGGACTCCGGATTCGGGTCGTTACAAAGTGGTATCAGAGCAGTTCTTTTCTCTTTCTTTACTGTTTGGAGACCTTATCCAGGGATAGGACAGATTTTTTACTTGTAATTAAGCTGTTCTCGGGAGTAGCTAACCCGTGTATAGGGAAAATCCATACTATCTATTTAATTGCAGTTGCTGATTTTGAGATTTTATAGTTGATCTGATTTCATCGAGAGTGATTCACATGGCTTGTGTTATTACTATTTTGATAGTGCGGTTCTATTTCTATCTTAACCCGATGATATGAGGGTATGCCATCTCATGCATCATATAGACACTTGTGGGAGTCACATTCCATACATTCTTTCCAGGGCATCTAGGGTGCATTAGCGATTGCATGCTGTTGTGATAGAATTTGTGTAGATTATGCATGTTGTTGTGATAGTTGCTTGATAGGTTCTCTTCTGTTATGTTAGAAAGCTATTTTTTGTTACTTGTTTAAAGTGAACGCCAAAATTTTGTTCTTGAGGTGTTATGGGCCCTCCCGGATAGGAATTTGGCATTTTTTCGCCTTGTTTTTAGTGTTTCTGGAATTCTTTGTTGTTTCAGGGCTACTGCCCAGAAGAACCCAGAATGCATGGCGTGTACTTTTTGGGAACACGCCATATAGTTTTCAGGTCGTGTCACTGACCGTGTGGGCAGAACACGGTGTCGTAAATGTAACTTCAGAAACACATCGAGTACGGTAGCTACACGCCATATATGCTCGGAGTCGTGTACCCTGCATTGTCACTAAAAACATGGGTCGGGGAAGCACGAGTAGAACACACCGTGTCCATAGAGAACACACCATGTAGTCATGTCCAGGTACCCAGCCATGTCACAAACAACACGGGCCGACATTACCTTCCCTTCCACACACCGTGTTTGTTCGGAACACGCCGTTTAGTCTTGCCCAGGTACTCGGCCGTGTCACGAACAACACGGGGCAGTGTCGCCTTCGCCTATACATGCCGTGTTTATTCGGAGCACGTCGTGTAAGGTCCAGCCGTGTAGAAGGATGTGTAATCAACAACACAGTCCACCAAAACCTTTTCTAGTACACGCTGTGTTTGTTTAGAACACGCCGTGTAGTCTCAGTTTAAGTCAGACCGTGTGGGAGAGCCATGTAAGGAGACTCAGGCAGAGGAACAGTTTCAAAGTACACGCTGTGTGTGGGTGCAACACGCCGTGTAGTTTGAAGTGTACACGACTTATAGGTCAGGAGTACACGCCCATGTCAGTTGTTTAATAAGACAGACCGTGTAGTTTTATACACGTCGTGTAGTCATGTTTTGCAATCTTGTGTGTTTTCTTCCCCTGTTTCCATTTAGTACTCTTGTGTTCTCTATCCTTGTTTTCCTGATCAAAGGTGTGATTTTGATCTTTCGAGAGCTATTCCTCTGAGACGTCCTTAGGTCGTACGTCTATCGTCAGGCAGTGATCAGACGCCAAACGGGGCTGATCAGGGACTTCCTGTCGATCCCCCAGCCGAGCCAGCCTTGGCATTGGTAGTTGTACCAGTTGTGAGCACAGATGCATAGTTAATGGAAGGTTTCATGAGGATGATGCATGCCTTCCAGGGAGCACCGCCTACTGCCTCGTTTATGGAAGAATTGACGTGGGTCTTTCAGCAGCAGCATCCTCCCACGTTCTCGGGGGAGGGAGGACCTCATGCTGCAAAGTCATGGCTGGAAGCCATGCTAACTATCTTCGAGCATCTGGAGACGCCTCCAGATAGGTGGATCAAGCTCTCCACCTACATGCTTCGAGACTCCGCAAAGAGGTGGTGGGATGTGGTCTCATAGGTGGTTCAACAGCAGGCTATGACTTAAGAGGAGTTCCAGCGTGTGTTCTATGACTAATTCTACCAGGAGACCCTGAGGGCCGATCGGGCCCGGGAGTTCATGATCTTAGAGCAGGGTACTCTTTCTGTCATGGATTATTCCACTCATTTCACCGAGATGCAGCATTTTACACACCCTCAGGATGGGAGTGGGGAGTTCTTGGTGAGGATGTTTGAGGATGGACTCAGACGAGAGATCCGATCGTAGGTGAACATCTTCCAGTTGACTTCCATTACTTCCATCGTCAACCAGGCCCTGATTACAAAACGCAATCTGAGAGACTCCAGAGCTGCGAGCCAGGGCGGTTCTACTTTCAGAGTTTGCTTTCCTCTAGATGACAGCATGAAGCGTCATAGGGAGCCTACATGCGGTGATTCGAGGAAGCGAGACGCATCATCAGGCAGCTAGGTGACGTGCTACCAGTGTGGCCGGATGGGGAACACGAGGCCGTAGTTCCAAGGAGACCCCTTGGAGTGCCGGTCATGGGGAAAGATGGATAAACATCAGCATTTCTGTCAGGTTTTCTCACCAGCAGCTATTGACCGGGGTTCTTCCATGACTTCTCATTCAGGAGCAGCCCCACGAGTTTCTCACCAGTTAGGAAACTGGAGTTCTTCTAGCCGTTCGGGCTGAGGTGGAGGTCGAGGACGTGGCGGTCAGCCACTAGTTCCTCAGCACTAGTAAGGAGGTTCAGCTCAGAGTGGTCATCCAGGGGCGCAGGTCCGCAGTACATGCCAGTCTTTCGCCGTGGAGCAGACTTATTATGAGCAGGATCCCAGCCCTTCTACTGTTCGAGGTACGGTTTTAGTAGCCTCAGTTTTACCTTCAGCCCTTTTCAATAATGGTGCTATGTATAGCTTAATCTTCGTTGTTGTTGTGGAGAGCCTTGGACTCTGAATATTTTCTCTTGCTGACTCGTTGACACTAAACACACCTTTGGGAATGAGTACATCTAGTGTACGCTAGTGAAGAGAGTGCCCTCTTGAGGTGGCAGGGTATCACTTCTTATGTGATCTCTATGTCCTATAGATGATATGTTATGATGTCATCTTTGGCATGGACATGTTGATTCCCTTCCAGGTAGTCGTTGACTGTTATCGCCACAGATTCAGTTTCATCTAACAAGTGGGTGAATCTTTTCTTCATAGAGGCGAATGAGACGTTTGGGAGAGTCGGACGGGACTCGAGCATCTTGGGCTAGGAGGGGTGACATACCAGATTGCTAGTCTTTATCTTGATGATCATGGGACTCCACATTTTGACTTTATTCCATAGGTGGATCTCATCAGGGATGTCTTTCCAGGGGACTTTTCGGGGTTGTCTCCGGAGTGTGAGGTAGAATTCTCTATTAATCTTGTGCCAGGAGTGGCATCGGTGTCCATTCCTCCCTATATGATGGCCAAACCTGAGTTGCAAGAGCTCAAGAAGAAATTGGAGGAGCTACATGCCAAGGGTTTCATCCGACCCAGTACTTCTCCTTGGGGTTCGCCTGTTCTGTTTGTGTAGAAGGCAGACGGTACCCTTCGTATTTGTGTGGATTATCGGGAGCTGAACCAGTTGGCGGTCAAGAACCAATATCCCTTATCGTGGATTGATGACCTCTTTGATCAGCTTCTAGGAGACCGGGTGTTCTCAAAGATCGACTTGAGGTCTGGTTATCATCAGTTGCGCGTTAGACCATCAAATATACCTCTGACAACCTTCAGAAGCAGGTACGGTCTTTACGAGTATACAGTCATGTCGTTCGGTCTCACGAACTCACCTACAGTTTTCATTGCACTGATGAACCGAGTGTTCCATCCTTACTTGTATTCCTTCGTCGTGGTCTTCATAAACGATATCTTGGTGTACTCTCACACTCGACACGACCACGCTACCCATCTTGAGATCGTTCTGAGTACACTAAGAGAGCATCGTCTTTACGATAAACTCTCAAAGTGCCACTTATGGATGGATCAGATTCACTTCATGGGTCACGTCATCTCATAGGGAGGAGTATCTGTGGACCTAGAGAAAGTGATAGTTGTAGTTTCCTTGGAGCAGCCGAAGAACGTCTTTGAGGTATGGAGCTTCCTAGGGCTGGCTGGATACTATAGATGCTTCATTCGGGATTTTTCTCGTCTAGCATCACCTTTGACAGGTCTGACCAAGGAGGGGGCGATGTTCTTATGGTCAGATTCTTTTGAGTCAGCCTTTCAAGAGATGAAAGGGAGGTTGACATCGGCACATATATTAGTCTTTCCAAAGCCAGGCAAGAACTATACAGTTTACTGTGATGCTTCAGGTATCGGGCTAGGATATGTGCTTATGCAGGGAGATGGAGTCATTGCGTATGGGTCTCAGCAGTTGAGGACACATGAGAGGAACTACCCTACACACGATCTGGAGTTGGCAGCTTTTTTTCATGACTTGAATTGTTGGAGACACTATCTTCTGGGAGAGCACTTTGTGGTCTTCATTGACCATAAGAGTCTCAAGTATATCTTCACTCAGCGTGATCTGAATTTGATGAAGTGCAGGTGGATTGAGTATCTATAGTCTTTTGACTTCGATCTTGTCTATATGCCAAGAAAGGGCAATGCCGTGGGAGATGTGTTGAGCAGGAGAGCTCAGATTCATGTAGTTCAAGAGGCCAGTAGTGAGTGGCAACTGATGACTCTGTTATCGAAGATGCACTTGGAAGTGCAGGACAGACGGGGATAGACTTTTCTATCTTCTGTAGCTGTTACCTCCAAACTACTTGATCTGTTATGGATGAGGTAGCTATCAGACTCGGAAGGCTTAGTCCTGTGGGAGAGTGTGTCAGGAGAGGACCGTCTTCCTGGATGGAAAGTGGGAGAGGATGAGATCTTGCGTTTCCAGGGACACTTATGGGTGCCAGTAGACATACGCGAGGAGCTGATGTGGGATTTCCATTCCTCTATTTGGGTAGTTCATCCTGGCTTCACCAAGATGTATCGGGACCTTCATCGCCAATACTGGTGGCCAGGTATGAAGAAGGATGTTGCTGGTTTTTTCAAGAGATGTTCTACATGTCAGCAGGTTAAAGTTGAGTATTAGCGACCAGCGAGGATACAACAGTTACCCATTCCGGAGTGGAAGTGGAACAATGTTGCGATGGACTTTGTGACCGGGTTGCCGAGAAAGCCTCGGGGAAACGATGCTATTTGGTTTGTCGTCGACAGGCTTACGAAGGTTCCTCACTTCTTTCTAATCAAGGAGATCTTCAATTTTGATGATCTGGGACGACTTTACATCAGAGAGATCATTCGTCTGCATGGAGTTCCATGTTCTATTGTTTCAGACAGAGATGTGTGCATTACCTCTCGGTTCTGGAAGGGACTTCAGAAGGCCTTGGGTATAGAGGTACATTTGAGTACAGCATACCATCCCCAGACTGATGGTCGGTCCGAGCGCACGATCTAGGTGCTTGAGGATATGCTCCGAGCTTGCATTCTATACTTTGGCGTTCTTGGGAGAAATATATTCCTCTGGGGGAGTTCGCCTACAACAATAGTTTCCAGGTGACAATTCAAATGGCACCATACGAGGCTTTGTACGGTAGGCCATGTTGATATCCCTTATGCTTGCTGGAGGCAGGAGAGGTAGATTTGTTGGGACCTCGTCTTGTTTAGGATACTTCAGATCAGATTGAGCTGATTTGGAAGAGTATGGCTATAGCGCAATCTCGACAGAAGTCTTATGCTTATCAGCGAAGACGAGCTCTGGAGTTTGAGGTCGGTGATCAGGTTTTCCTGCGTGTCTCACCGAGGATGGGACACAAAATGTTTCAGAGATAGGGTAAGCTTTAACCACGGTACGTTGGGCCCTTTGAGGTCTTGTAGAGATTTGGGTCGGGTGCCTATTGGTTATAGCTACCTCAGAGGTATCGGGGCATGCATGACGTCTTCCACGTCTCTCAGCTCCGACATTACTTTTCAGACCCATCTCACATCTTCCAGCCTGAGGAAGTTGAGCTTGAAGCGGATGCGTCGTTCGAGGAGAATCCTATACGGATTATTGATCGCAGTACGAAGGATCTCTTCGAGCAGTCTGTTACTCTGGTACGAGTTCTCTGGCAGCATGGGCGAGTACAGGAGGAGACCTGGTAGAGGGAGGCCGATGTACGATCGCAGTGGCAGGAGCTGTTCGGGGATTCTTCTTCTCCATATAATTAGGGAAATTCGGGGATGAATTTCCTTAAGGGGGGAATTTTGTAAGAACACGGATCTTCGTTCAGGTATGTTTTCCCTTTTTCTGGAGTTTTTATGGAAAATAAATTTTCTGGAAATTTCAGAAGTACAAGCCGTGTAATTTCTAAGTTCACTCCGTGTACTCTTCCCCGGCTCGAAGCCATGTGTTGGTCGTGCCTGGGCCACACACACGATGTGTAAGGCTGAGGTGGATGCCAGTTAATTCAGAGTATGGAAAAATTGAATAACACGCCATGTACTCAAGAAGTTCACCCAGTGTACTCTTTTTTTTCATTAAACAGACCGGGGTCACGCCAAACCCTCAAAATCATCTTCTTTTCCAGATTTCATCCATCTAAGAGCGACCGTACGACCGGATCTTTGACGAATTCCCACCTCACCGTCTGTTCTCCGATTCGAGCACAATCGATTGTGTTGGAAGCGCAGTGGTGAGTTCTTCCTTCTTCTTGAGCCTTATTTCATGATTCCTCCTTTTTTTAAGATATCATGGGGTGAACGTTTTGTTCGTTTTATCAGATCTACATTGTTCTAAGAAGAATTTGTCGTCGAGGTTCACGTATATTGATCTCCTAGAATCGAGGTAGGTGGTTTGTGCCTTTCCGTAGAATGTTGATGAATATTTTGTTCAAATTCCACTATTACCCTTGAACGGGGTATTGCGTGTTTCCAGTTTTGCATTTCTATTTTTTTATTTTCTTTATTGATGTAGTAGAGGTTTAATGATTGTGATTAGATTAATTTATTTGTGCTCAGCTTGCTTTTCCATGCTTGTTTTTCTTGTTTGACATTTTTCCAGTCGCTATGCCTAGTCCTAGGATAGTGGAACTGTTACTTTTTATGCTGTTGAGCCTTAGTTGAAACCCAAGTAGTTATTGAGGTTTACTTGGACGATGTACATGCACTGGGCATGTTTAGTTATACTCAAGACTGTGAGAACCTATATTAGTATACCAAAAAGAGAATTGATGGAAGGGCTTCTCCAGAGTGTCTTTTAATTACGATGTGAGACTATAGGGGGATTTGATGCTGATTTCTTCCCCAAAGAGTTTGTAGAACCACGACGTGGGCCATAGGGGGAATTGACGTTGAGTGCTTCCCCAGAGAGTCTTTAGCACGATACGAGACTATATGGGGAATTGACGGTGAGTGATTCCCAGAGAGTCTTCTTAATTACGTAGCTGAACCAGAGGGGTAAGACTGTGTGTGCTTCCCAGAGGGTTTGTAGTACTTGGGGGTTGAACCATAGGGGTTAGGTTGTGAGAGATACCCAGAGGGTTACTGGTTTCTTCTTTGTTTGTTGGTTGCATACTTGTGGACTTATTTGTAAGAACTGTGGTTTGTAGCTGCTTGTGCTTTCATGTTTACTGCTTGTTGTTTATTTACTACCATGTATTCATTGACTCTTAGGCACAAGGCTTTGGGTGATTTCCTACTGGGATTGTATCTCACACCCTGTTTCGGCCATGTTTTTGGGCCCAATATGACTATGTTGCTGCAGGTATAGATAAGGGAAAGAGCCCTTCTACATTAGGTTCTTGATTGCACCAGAGTTGGGGAGCATGGGACCGAGCCGTGGCTCGTGATGCTGAGGAGCATTCTTTGTTTTTCTTTTGCACTTGGTTTCAGTTGTATTTAAGCAAGTTGTTGTGTTTGCTGTTTTCTTTATATACTTTTACCTACTGCATCATTATCATCATTACTATAGGTATTTCATTGCTTCCACTATCTGGTTTTTGTTGTTATTCATGCTGTTACTACTTCTGCTATTTACTGTTGTTTTTCCACTGTATACTTTAATGAATGAGGGCATAGTTTCCCCACCGACTCACCTAGGCCCTCACTGCTAGTCAGCATCCTCTAGCGTTTGGGGAAACGCGCTTGAGGTCATGTGGTGAACCGGGTAAAGGGCACCAGTGGAGGGGCTCTGGATTCGGGTCGTTACAAAGTGGTTATGGAAATCTTACATCGAAGTAGGAGGAGAACTAATAACCCCTTTATATGGTGGTGTGGATACCTCTCCCATCATGACGACTTTTCCTGGGGGTGCCTGAGGGCCAGAGCCCAGGTAAAACAAAACCATACAGGCTAGGCCCAAAGCGGACAATATCATGATTGTGGGCTGGATAGGGCCGTTACAAAATGGTATTAGAGCCGGTGTCCATTTGATGTGCTAGTGAGGACGTTGGGCCCTTCTAGGGGGTGGGTTTGGCAATCCAACATCGAAGGAGGGGGAGAAAGAAGAACCCCTTTATATGGTGATGTGAATACCTCTCCCATCATGATTCCTTTTCCTGGGGGTGATTGAGGGCCAGAGTCCAAGGAAAACAAAATCATGTGGGATAGGCCCAAAGAGGACAATATCATGAATGTGGGATGGACTGGGCTGTTACAGGACCCACATCCACACTTTTTTAACTAAAAGAAGTCGACTTGACTCCCATAGCTAGTCTATGCGTTTCAAATGCTTCTTTGGGTAAGGGCATTGTCATAATGTCTACAAATTGTTGTTCTGTAGGAACATGCTCTAACCTCACAAGACCTTGATCTACCTTCTCCATGGTAAAATGATATTTTCATTCAATGTTCTTTGTCATTGAGTGATCAAATATATATTTGATAAGATTTATTGAACTTGAATTATCACAGTGGATTCCGATCATAGATTTCACTTCAAATACAATATCTTCAAGTTGATGCTTCATCCACAATAAGTGGAAGGTTGAGTAGCCACAATGTATTCAACTTATGTGGTGCTCAATGAAATGAATTCTTGTTTCATTATTAACCAAGAAATAAAAATCCCCCCATGATAGAAATCACCACCAAACGTTGATTTCATGTCATCCACTGAACCAGACTAATTTGCATCTCTATATCCCAATAACTCTGGCTGAGATTTTTCATTATACATTTGGCTAAAATCCATTGTTCCGCTGATATACCAAATAATTATTTTTTCTGCAATCACGTTTCTCTCCTTAGGATTTCATTGATACCTTGCTTCTTGGCATGTGGAAAACACAATATCAGGCCTTGTCGTTGTCATGTAAAATATACTCCCAATGATTTTCTTATATTTAGTGGCATTAACTGCCTTTCCATCATCATCTTTGGATAGTTTCATACAGAAATCAATCAAAGTCTTAATCTCCTTGGAATTATCCATTCCAAACCATTTAAAAACCTCAAAGGCCTATTTAGATCAAGAAATAAAAGTTCCATGTATTCCTTGTGTCACTTGTAATCCACAGAAAAACATCAGATCACCAATCATTAATATTTCAAACACACTTTTCATTAGTTCAGAAAAAATTCTGCATTGTTCTTCGTCTAATCCACCAAAGATTATGTCATCGACATAGAACAACATCATCATCCTTTGACAACTTCCATTATTGAAATATAAATTATAATCAACTACACCACACTGGAAACTGAGCATCTTTAAAAAACTGACGAGCCTTGAATATTATTCTCTTTGTGCTTCCTCCAAACCATATATAGTATTCTGCAGCCAACAAAGTCTATTCTAATCTTCAAGAATGAGAAAACCATACGGTTACCCAATGTATGCTTCTTCTTCTATAACCTCATTCAGAAATTCTAACGTGAAATCCATTTGGAAAACATTAATCTTTTGTTATACTACTCTAGATAGGAAAAATCTAATTTTCTACATCCTTGAAATGGGAGAAATGTCTCACCAAAATCAATACCCTCAATTTAAGAGTACCATTTACACATAATTTGTGCTTTGTTTCGAATCACAACACCATCTCAATTAATTATTTTTATGCCAAACCCATTTTTCCCAATCACATTCTTATCTTCTGGTCAAGAAACAATTTCCCAAGTTTGATGCTTCTAAATTTAGTCAAGATCTTCATTCATTGCCTGATCCCAATTCTTATCTCCAGCTACTTAATCAATTTATTTACGCTCTACTTGTCATAATTATGATGCTTTCTATAGAGACTTCATCCATCTTGTCTAAACTGGTATTGTCTGGTCATCAATTATGTTCTATATATCACTTTCATCTCTTATTTTTTGTCTCTAGGAAGACACTGATTTATTTTCATCCTTTGAGTCTTCTTCAAAATCAATCACTCGAGCTGGAGCATGTCCTCGTCTTCTTTTCTCTTCATTTCTATCCTCCTACGTCTGATCATGTATTTACTGAATATTTTTTTCATTTTATACTATATTCACATCATGACTTTCAAATATCATTCCCAACCTATTAATGAAGCATTAATATTCTATAATTTTCTTTGAGTATCCAAGAAATATCCCTTCATCTCAATGAGATACAATATTCTTATGTTTCTCATTAATGAGAATGAAACATTTACATCCAAATATTGGAAAGTACATTAATGAAAGCTTCTTCCCATACCGTAACTCGAATGGATTCTTATCCTCTTTTGGAAAATGTAACGCTCAATTTGATGTGTATTCAGCTTTTATCACTTCTTCTTTCCAACATTTCTCCAGAAGTTCTTTCCCAATGAGCATCATTCTGGTCATGTAGTTGACAATCTAATTTCATCTATCAACTACTCCATTCTACTATGGAGTTTTTACTATTGAAACATGATACTGTATATCATGTTTTTTGAGATAATACTCCACTTGGATATTTGTGAACTATGTTCCATTATCTGTTTGAATTTTCCAGATTTTATGACTAATAATATTATCACATTCTTGTCGATACCCTATGATGAAACTGAACATTTCATAATTGTGGGCGATTATTGAAACTAATGCCATTATGAAATAATCGTCAATGAGGAGCACATAGTATATAATCCCATAAATACCCCCTTGGTGAAATTATCCCACACACATCAATATTCACCAACTCAAACAGTCTCATTGTCTTTTTCTCCTTCTTCTTATATGTCTTTCGATTGATCTTATCCTGTTGGCATGCATCGCACTTATGAGTATGATTGCGTGATAATCTAGGGATATTTCGAGATGCATAATTTTTCACCAGATCTTCCAAGGAACCTTTTCATTTGTGGCCACGATGCTTATGCCATATCTTGTTATCTTCATCCTTGGACAGAAAGAACATATCTTATTCTCCTCTCGCGAGGTAGAGATTCCCTTTCATATTCTTTCCATGCAACAGAACATCACCATTATTTTCCGTGATGATAAATAATTCCCTAGAAATACTTATGGAATGTCTTGATTCACAATATTGACTAACAGTAAGAATATTGTGCCTAATCCCTTTAACAACCAAGAAATCTGCTCGCCTCATATTATTTCCTCCAAACATGTCTTTTCTTAAACCAATAATTTTCAGGCTTTCATCATTACTAAATCTTACAAAACCTTATTAATCATACTTGATTCCAGTCAATATAATCTTAATTCCCAATCATATGAGAAGTGAATCCACTATTAATTATCATAATTTCTCATTTCATATGCTATAAGGTTATAATGTAGGTTATCTAGTGTCATCTCTTTTGGGTCTTTGTCTTCCAACACTGAAACGTTCAGATTGAACCGCATTGGATGTTTCCTCATGATTCATTTAACAATATTTATATCTTTGATAACTACTCCATGCCCATGCATGTATTCCACAATAATATTTATCATGTCGAAGAATGCTTCAACAGTCTCATTAGGATTCATTCTGAGATCCTCATACTTGTTCCATAGAACCTATAGTTTTTATTCTTGGGATTTTGTGTCGCCCTAAAAAATGTTTAATAGTTTTTCCCACATTTCATGGGATGTTTTACAAGACATCACCTTCATGTAAATTTCATTTGATATGGATCTCCAAAAATAATTTATCTGTTTAGCATCAACATCCAATTATCTTCTTTTATCTTCGGATAAAGCACCACTATTAATGTTAGCTGATATTCCATGCATAGATGCTATGAAGATATCCATCCCAACTAATTGGAAGTATTTATGCATTCGATTATTCGATTGTTGAATATTTTTTTCATCAATGATAGGAATTTTTTTTATTATTGACCACCTGCATCTCTTCTTCTGAGAGAGAACCCCTGACTTTCTACCTTTCCCTCTGATAACAATTTTTACGTCAACTAGGTCGAATACCCTAAGAAGGGGGATGAATCTGGGTATGATAGTATAAAACTTTCTCCTGTTTAGATCATGTTTTATTGTTATAAAAAAATATATTATTTCATCATCCCATAGTAATATACAAACAGATTTTAAATCATGCACATGACACATCAATTTTAACTTGGTTCACCCTCATTGGGCTACGTCCAAGGAGCATACAATGACAATGTGCCGATGTACCAAATTCACTAAGTCTCACACCCAAAAATTAGTAAAATGTTTTGGATAGATCTTATATGCCAAGGATCACTTCCTTTTCGTGGTTTAGGGTATGCTCACTGTATTCCCAAGGGTCACTCCTTATGCATCTTTCTCTAGATCATTGCAGGTGGAAAGGGTCACTGTCTTCCTTTTCTATCGCTCACTTCTCTTTGAAAGGGATCCACTCATATTTTATGGACTTGTATGTCAAACACAGTTTGTGGACATGTATTTTCCTTCATTTTCATGAATTATTGCATCCTCAACTATAGTAAGATGCTCAGTTGATGATATGTTTTCACACGTAGATTAAGTCCACCTTCTTGGGTACTGATAGGTACCCAAACATACATTCGCAAACTGATTTGAAGCTTTCACAAGCATCCGAGGGTAAATCAAGAACCACCAAATCCTACCTCATATTGAGTACCGGGTTCAGTACGGGGATCACATCCTCCACATACTGCAACTACCACTAAGAAACACCTTTGTCTGCGGACTTCCTTCACTTTCATGATCACATACTGCTATCTTGTACCCACTCTACGAACCACCTTTCTGAAAATTCTCAATCTGTGAACTATTCTCTTTTTGTAGACTACATTCTCTTCCGCATACCAGATCTCTCCCTCAGAATAACACATACGGAATTCACTCTCTCATATACCAAATATTCCTCCTCTGTATTCCGAGTTATAAGCGAACACAGCTTTCCATTTAAAACCTACAGCGGAATTACTTCCACACGAACCACTATAGACATCATGAGATTATCCCTCATGAACATCCTTCTAACTTAACCGAATTCCCCAAGAAAAAAAGTGTTCTCTAATGATAATCAATCACCATAATAATCAATGGGATTATAAAATATTATATAGTTAAAGATTTCTACAAAAAAACTCTAATACAAGATTTAACAAATCATTGATTTAGCCTCCACTACTTGCCAATCCTTCTACCACTATGAACTGCAAGCCACCCTCAAACCATTGTTCCATGCCATCCATGTACTTCATTTTCTCTTATGCAGTCAATTCCATCCATCGAAATCAATATATATTTGTATCACACCACCACTTAGCCGAGAACCGTTTTTTGTTTCACGAACCATCTCATTGTAAAGTTCCTAGAAAATGGTTCGTTGTTCTCACCCTTTACTGATTTTATTCAATGTTCTTCATACCATTAAATCCAATGAAAAAATTCTTCCTTTTCCAAGAGCAGACTCTAAATTTTGAGGCCCAAATATTTGGAATGCAATGGGAAACTTTACCAACTTAAAAACCTATCTTCGACAAACACCAACCATTCTCATTTGTGATCATCTTACTTTGTCAACAAACACAACCACACCCAAAACATACCAAGAGAACACCATGAAGGATGACAGTTATATGTAGTGCATCTAACACTTGTGGAGATTGAGGATGGACCATCAATAGTGAGAGGTACTATTTTTGTAACTTCTACTTTGGCTAGTTCCGTGTTTGATACTTGATCCTCTCATTCCATTATATCTCCAAATCATATTAATTTTTTGATCGTGGAGGTGGAATCTGTAAGAGGAGTGTTGAATATTGATTCACTTTAGAGAATTTAGTATAGAGAAAAAAATTTACACAAGTGATTTTTTCTAGAGATTATAGAATATCATTTTCATTGGGATATCTATGTCCATCATATGATGGGATTGGAATTAATTATGTTTATGGACTGGTTAGTTGCATACCGATCACACTACAATTGTTACCAGAGGAGATTGAACTTTCTGTCTTCTAAGGGTGACCAATATGATCATCATGGACAGTGGGGTATTCATGAATGCAAAGAAGGTCTTATTACATAGAAACGGTTATATCTCACAACCAATGATGCATGTCTTTTTTTGAATGATGGGGGTAGTTTGCAGGACATCCTTCTACCAGTTGTGGAGTAGTTCCAAGATGCCATTCTTGAAGACTTCATAGGGTTTTTACCAAAGAGAGATGTGGAATTAACTATTGATCTCATGCCGAGGGTTGAGCCTATGTCTATACCACCTTACAGAATGTAACTGATTGATCTTGAAGAGCTCAAAATGCAGTTGGAGGAGTTGAAGGATAAAGGGTTTATCTATCCATGTACATTCCCTTGAGTATCACCATTCTTATTTACAATGATGGTTGATGGGGTTTTATGCTTGTTTGTAGATTACTAAAAGTTGAATAATATGACGGTTAGAAACTAATGTCCTATTCTACATATCAATGATCTATTTGACCATCTGAGGGGGGATTGGATGTTCCCAAAGATATATTTGAGATTAGGGTATCATCCGGTGAGATTTTAGACTTCTGATATAACAAGAACTACTTCCAGAAGTATTTATGTCCTTTATGAGTTTGTCTTAATTCCTTTTGGGTTGAAAAATTATCTAGTAGTGTTTATGGACTTGATGAATAGGATATTTCATTTATATCTAGATCATTTTTTTGTGGTGTTTGTGTACTACATCTTGGTGTTCTATAAGACCCATGAAGATCATGCCAAACATCTTGACATCATCCTGAGTATATTGAGAGAGCACTGGTTAGACTCCAACCTATCTATGTGTTATTTTTAGATTAATAGGGTACACTTTTGGGGACACATAATCTTAGAAGAAGGTTTGGAAGTGAAACTAGAGAAATTTCTAGCAATGGTTTCTTGAGAGCTTCCCAAAATTGTTTATCATATTTGATGCCTTTTGTGGTTAGCTGGATATTACAGGAGGTTCGTCCAAAAAATTTCCCCGATTATAAGCACTGCTGTTATGTTTGAAAAAGAAAGGGATAAAGTATGATTGGATAGAATAATGAAAAAATACTTTCCAGTAGTTGAATAAGTGCTTGAAATCAAAACTAATTTTTACCCTACCTGAGTCAGGTGAGGAGTACATGGTTTATTGTGACTCGTATGGGTTTAGACATGGAGATATGTATTCTCAAGGAGATCAATTCATTGCATATTTCTCTTAGAAGTTGAGGAAACAAGAACATATTTACCCCACACATGAACTTGAGTTAGTAGATGTGATATATGCTCTTAAGTATTGGAGACACTACCTTTTGGGAGAAAATTTTACACTTTTCATGAATCACAAAAGTTTTATGTATATCTTTTTACAGTGAGACATGAATCATTGAAATCAATTATTTCTAGATTTTACATAGTCCTCTAATTTTGAACAATCATATACACCTAGAAAGGGGAATAGTGTGGATAAATCCATGGGTATGAAAACTCAAACTCAGTCGGTACGTTAGTTAAGTGCAGAGTGGAAGATTATGACTTTGTCACCTGAAATGCATGTGGTAGTTCAGGAGAGTTAGGATAGGATGACTCTGGTTTCAGTAGTACTGGAGTCTATACTCTTAATATCGATCAATGACATTTATTACGAGGAATAATATTGTTTATACTTAAGGGAAATACATGACGGTGGGGTGAAACCATGAGACTGTTTGATATATTAGGTTGAGGCCATCTATGTAAAAAATCTGGTTTTTGTGCCTATGAGTATACGAGAGGAACTCATGCCAGAATTTCATGCCTCAAAGTGGGCAGTACATTTTAGGGTGAAAAAATGTATTTTGACCTATGAAGATGGTTTTCGTGGCGAAGAATGAAAAAGGAGAGAGAAAGGATTATAAAAAGATGATTCACCTATCAGTAGGTAAAGGAATAGCATCGACAAACTTGAGGTTTATTACATACAATGAATTGTTTAGAATGAAAGTGGGATGACATAACTATGGATTTTTTCGTAGGACTCACAATGTTTTTTTGGAATAATGATTCTATTGGGTATATTTTGGATCCACTGAAGAAGGCATCACATTAATTTTCTATTAGGGAAACCATCACAGTAAAATAGCTAGGAGAATGGTATGTACTTGAGATAGTTTTCTTACATGGGGTGAAAAAACTATAGTTTCAGTTCATGATTCATGCTTTACTCCATGATTTTGGTAGGGCTTATAGAATGAGCATGGAACATGGGTTTTGTTATGTATAGATTTCCACCCACAGACAGAAGGAATGATGTATCATAACATACAGGTGATAGAGGATATACTGTGGGCATGTGAACTTGAATTTGGTGGTTCTTGATAGAAGCACATGGTTTTAGTGAAGTTTTTCATATAACAATAGTTATTAGCCAACTATACTGATGGAACCATATTTGACACTTTATGGTAGACCTCGTATATCACCGCTATGATGGACAAATGTGGGTGAGTCAGAGCTGTTGGGACCAAGTCTCATGCAGGAGTCATTGGAGCTAGTGTAGAATATTTGAAAACATTTGGCTGTGGCATAGAGTTGGCATAAGTCTCATTCTAATAGATGAAGATGCACCCTAGAGTTTATAGAGGGTGATCATGAATTCCTTCGGGTGTCATCGGGGTTGGGGAACCACAGGATACAGAGGTAGTGCATGTTTGAGCCTAGGTTTGTAGGACTATTTGAGGTGGTGGAGAGAATCAGGACCATGGCATACCAATTGGATCTTCCATATAAATTCAGCACTATGCATGATTTTTTACATGTGTCACATCTAGAGAGGTATCACACTGAACTATCTCATGTGATCAATGTAGATGAGGTTGACCTTGAGATAGATGCATCATTTTAGGAGCATCTTATACGTGTACAGGATTATAGTGGGAAAGTGTTGAGGGGAATGAAATTTTTTATAGTCAATGTATTATGAAAATATGTAATAGTTCATGTGTAAACATTTGATTAGGAATCATACATGTCAATGGCCTAATAATTTTGGATTAAAATATTAGTGATGTTTGGGAGTGAAACTAGAGGGAAAGTTGTTATAATTTGGGGAGATTGTGAGATCCCGGCCTTTTCTAGAGTCATCTTCGGCACGGTTTGCAAGTAATTTTTATGTTTTTATGTACCTATTATTTGGAGTTGTGTCATGGTGTTCATTTCGGAGGGTTTTTAAGAAAAGTTAATTGATAGAGGGTTGTGCATGGTTTGCATGCTATTTGACAAACTATGGGCCCCTGGTAGGGAAAACCGTACACACCTGTCCAGAGAGGTCTGCACGATTGATGCACAGTATACCCTAACTCTGAACCCCATCTGAGGAAACTATGCGCGTGAGTTTTAATTTTCCAATTTTTTTAAAAAATATCACCTGAACCCCCAGAACCCATTTTTTACCTAATCTTGGGATTGGAGAATTATAGGAAATATTAGGGCCTTCTGAAGGGACTTTAATGTGATTCGAATACAGTTCATTGAGATTCAACGCCCGAATTGAAGATACACTCTCTTCCCTTTAAGTGGATTTCATCTCGTTTCTTCCTTTGTTATTCTTTATATATTTTCCTGATATTTTCATGGAATATTTACTCTATTTTCACATATTTAAACCTATGGATTGATATCTTAATCTAGTATTGTGGATATAGATCTAGGTTTTCATGATCTTGATGAATTTGATCTTGATTTTGGGATTTGGGATTTAAATCTGGATCCTTATCAAAGTTTTTTTGATTCTTGGATTTTTGGAATTTATTTATAACATCCATCAAAAAATTGATATAGGTGGTCTAAATTGAACTCCCATAGTAGTGTATTTTATATTTTAATGTGAGATTTTTGAATTGTTAGCTTCCCTTGATAATTGATTTCATAAATTGAAGTGTGTAGAAATATGGAATTGTCTTGGGGATTGCCTTGATGATTAATTGATGATTTAATATTGGTTTTAAGGGGATTACCAAATTAGATAATTTATGTGGGAAATTTTTTTATGATTTGGGATATTGTATTTGAGATATTTAATTGGTGGTGTTATGATAATTAATTAGGAGAAATTAAATATGAGATGTTGCTTGTCTATGTAAGATAATTAATGGTTAATTAATTATGTTCCTTGATGTTGATTAATGATAATTAATTGTGATAATTAATAATGATAAGTAGAGAGATAGTTTTGATAATTAATTATGAATAAATAATTACGTAATAATATTTGTGTTGTTGCTGAAATAATTAATGGCCTATGTGATTAGTTATTTATTGGGATAGCTAATGGGATTTTTTATGTTTAACTAACCATTAGATTTGTAAAGGAATGATGTGGATAATTCTTGTGAATTAATGAATTATTTAAATGATTGAGAATGTGGGTGCTAGAAATGGTGTTCTGGACCAAATTAGATGTTCGGAAATGGACATGGCATTCCTCTCCAACAATTATCCAAGCTTGTGGTGTGGAATTCTAGACATGGAGATCTAAACTGAATTAGATTTTGGGTGCATGACATGAAATTCAACAGCAAATGAGATTTGGGGGTATTTAAATTGCGTTCATCACCAACCGATTGACAATAATGACTTATGATTTAAATGGGAGTCATGTATTGAAACTAGGTTTATTATGATGATTAAAAAATAAATGAAAATGTGATAACAATTTAATAATAAACTATATTTATTTCTTAATAGAATTTCATAAACTATTTTATGACTGGACTTTTTATAGACACCATTGGTGGTGGCTTACTGAGTCGTACTCTCTCCCCACATAAGACACCTGATTAGTACCCGTGCAGACTTTGTTGTTGTTGAACATGATAAGGGAATGTCTCGGGGATAGGTTGAAATTTGAGAATTGATCATTGGTGAGGGAACTATAATTGGTTTGGGATCCTATTTGGAGTCATTGTGTCTTTACTTTAAAATGTATTATAGACACTTGAAACTTTCATTTTCATTGCATTTCTTTCCTTTAAGTTGAGTATTGTATTTCTTTTTTTGACACTCATGTGACATGGTATGGTTCTGGTTATTTATACACTTATGAACTTTATTATTATTTTCTTGCTTCTGTTGGTGTCTTATTCTGATAAAAGAGGGTATATTCTCCTCATGACTACGTTACCAGACCCTCCCTACTAGTCAAACTCCTCTAGCGTATGGGGAGGCGTGCTTGAGGGCATGTGATCAACCGGCTCAGGGGACTGTTTAGTGTCACTCGGGTTGGTACATCACAATGTGAGACTTCCTCTTTAACATTCTAAATAATTAAAACACTTTTATTTCCATAAAACCCATTAAAAGAGTCATAAAAAAAATTCACCAATGGGGTATCCACACACCCATTTCAAATCCAAAATTGAAATTCATTTGAAACCCCATTTCTAAACCACTAGGACGTTGGAAACTCTCTTTAAAAAAAGATCCATTTCAAAACATAGAATTAAACTTTTGACACCCAAAACCATTACAAAACCCAATGCACATGGTAAAAACCATTTTAATGACAACGTAGATCATTCCTTAAATCATAACATATATAACATACCAAATCATCCTTTTATCATGTTTTAAAATATTTATTCCCATACCAAATCAAGTTCTCATTATCCATTTCATCAATCCAACCAAAGTGATTGACATGGTTAATATCATAACCCATTTTAATTACCCTTTAAAATTACACTTTACTATTTCCATGATACATCACAGCCCATTGGAAATCATATATTCCATCAAATAACAATAATGAAAACTATAACACCCTCAAAATCTAAAGTATAAACCACGTATTTTATATCGTGTATTACACGAGACACTAACTGTGTTAGGGAATATAATATCTGAATACATTATAATATATTAAATATTTTCTATGAATTTCAATTCATGAAAAAATTGAGTTATTATGCATTATATGAAACAACGAGTTAACTCAATGGCTTACATTACACATAAGACCAATTTTTATCAAACAATAAAATATTATTTAAAATATTATTTTTTAATATAATATGATATAATAAACTATTTTTTGTATATTATTAACTAACATATGAAAATATATGATTTACACAACTAATTAATTTATTACAAATTAATTATAAATGAATATAACCACTAATTGATTATAAAAGGAATATGTTTATAGAAAACTATTTTTATGCCCATGAAGATGTTTTAACCTAATAAATTAAATTAATTATAATTAATTGAGTGATTTGGATGTAATATATATATTATATATCCAATAATATATTTTTTATATTCATCCTATAAATATGGTAATCATAATATTAGAACAAATAAAATTTTACAAATAAAACAGATATTTTAATTAAGTAATTTTTACCTCTTTTTAACGGTGAACCTAATTTAAAAAATAAATATTTGGATCTTTTATAGGTTATATATTTCTAAATAAACATAATATTTTAAATATAAACATAAAAATTATGTTAGGGTTAATTTTTAATATTTTTCTATAACGTTTTATTTTTTAATGAATAATGAAAAATTGTGAAATCTAATTCAAAATCGGTTTCTGGTATTTGTTATTTATTGGATAAATTATAATTTTAATTATTTTGAAAGAATTCATTGATCATTTATTATCCATTAATCCATTTAGGTCATTGGAATAAATTTATCATTGAAATTGACTATAAAAACATAGCAATCTTTAAGATGTTTTTACTTTAAAACTATGCATTTTCGTCCCCTCTAGGAGATAAAATGTAAATTAATTTCTACCAAATATCTATTTAGAATATGGAAAAATAAATTCCATATTTGTAATAAATAAAATTTAAAATATAAAATAAGGTCAAATTATATTTGGGAGAAAATATTAGTTAATGTATATGAAATTAATTACAATGATTATGGTAAAAATAAGTTTAATTCGGGACTAAAAATTACTCATTATGATCCAAATGACATAGAAAATTGTAGAAAATCCATTTCATTTTATTATTAAGACTATATAATACCTTGGGTCTAACTGGTTCAATTATTGGAGCAACATTATATTTTTAAAATGTGTATGAAACTCATTTTTACAAATATTACACGAGTGTCACTCCTCCTCCGTAATAAAAGTGCTCTTAACCTCCCACTTCCTCACACCTCTCAAGACACTTTTTCTAAAAAAATATCTTCCAAAAAAGTTCCTAAAAATATTTATCCTAATAATATAATCCTCCCCTAGGGAATAAATCAATCCAAGGAAGCCCCTTGGTGCCAAACAAAAGCAGTTACCCGAATAAGAGGAAACAAACTTACGCCAGTTTTTTAGTTTTATTTCAATTATACAATCCAATATATATTATTATATAATAACTCTATATAAAATATAATATCCTAAATAAAGTAGTTTTCTTTTATTATAATGTTTTTATATACACTCACACACACTTCCATCTAATGGGTAATGAATAAATTGTTTACGTGTACGCCGAACTTAAACATCATGAAATGATGATTCTTAATTTTTCCATTACCACTTATGATTGGTAGACATTATTATGGAAAGTATATTTCAATATGTTTTATTTTATATTTATTATGAATTTAGGATTCTGTAATTCATTTATAACACATATCATTATACGTTCCACTTTATGTAAAAATGATAATATCATATGGGGAAGTGTGGACTACCACACCTTCAAAGTGATGTGATTCATTCAGAAAATCTATGGGATTTCTAAAGGATGATTTTAATTAAACATATATGACATAAAAAAATCTATATTATATAAATGATATAATTATCAATCATGAAATATAATATATATCATTTTCTTTATTACCCATTCACAACCTTAAAATGTTATAACGTCGTTCATGAACGTGTGGACTACTACCTCCTCAACCTGATGTGATTAATTTTACCACAAAATTCATATTTATATACATTTATATGATTTAAAAATATTTTATTTATCATATAATCATCATTATGGAATGATTGAAGTTACATACCATCTTTATAAAATGATCTTTGAAATGGGAACGTTACTCATGAGTATGTACGACATACCATCTCCTTGATTTTAATGTCTTTTAATTTGTCATAAACATATTTAAAGAAAGATTATAAATTTTTAATAAAACTCTAAATTTAATAATTATGTAATTATTATTATTCTTGTTGTGTTATATAATCTCACTTTGACTATAGTTGACCAACACAAGTTTTTTTATATTTAAACTGAATTATTTCAAAAAACCTAATGTAAACTTAGTTGATTTAGTAATTAAATAAAACATAGTAATACATGAAATAAATGTAATTATAATCATGAAAAATGCTATCAAGAAAGTAAATAATGGATAATAGTTTATTATTAAGGAATATAAAGACAAATGACACAAGTTAGACTCATGGTAGTATATTTTTATCTAACGTTTTTCATCCATGAGATAAATTTAAAGTTCAGCTATTACTTATTTTTTGTGGTGTATGAACATAATATTTTGATATATTATATCATGAACTATTTTATCATCTGGTTATTTAAAAAATTCATTCAATATCATTCTTTAATGAGGACTATGAATTAAAATGTTTCAAATTGGAATGGGATACTTAGTGATGTTTATGTAATATTTTAATCAGTATTAACACCAATAATCATTCAATGGTATTTACATTAAATTAAATTATATGATTATTAATCAATAAAACCTTTATTTTTCCTCTAATATGGTTATTAATGACCATATTTAAGTACTATTACCAATTTCTAATATTTGGTCATCAAAATATTTTGTAAAATGTTTTTATAAAAACCTGGAATCATTTCTCTCTTTAGTTAGAGAACCTATTTTCATCAAGAAACTGTGTTTTATAAAAATGATTTCAATTATTTTAAGTTTTAAAAATGATTTAGTTGAGAAATATTTTCCCTTTTTCATTTACTAATGTTGTCAAAGGAATATTCTTAACCCTTATTTAATAAGGCATTTCTCCAACCATTTACCGTTAAAAAAGAATGTTCCTTTACATCATATGGATTTTATTGATTTAGACACTATAATTTATTTGAATAGTCCTTTTTCATGATTAAAATATTATATTTTACATTAATGGTTTTCTAAACAGATTAATAAATATGGTTCTTTCAAAAGGGGTTTCCAAATAAAAGGATATTGTCTTCAAGAAATTTCTTATATTATTTTTATAGTATTTATATTCATTAATGACAATAACCCTTTATTATACTCTACTTTAGATATGTTGTATTGATACAATACATAATCTTCTGATGGATGGTATATGATTTATTTGGAAAACAATTTTATTCACATTGACTTACTTGATTCATTTATTACACCACTTAAAATATGCAATATTCTATGACCATTGAAAACTAAATTTCCCATTTTTATCCATTTGATTTATCATGGATATTAATATTGAATAAACCATATATCATTATTCATATGATGTTTATATTGAATGTTATCTGATTTTTTTATAAATTATTGATAATTATGTATTTTTTCAATATAGATATTTGATCAGGCGTATTATATATTTTGACTATTATATATGAGGAATGGTTTAGACATGCAAGGACGAGAGGATCCCAGACATTATATGGATCCTCGATGCATCTTTAGGTTATCTTGAGACAAATATGTTGCCAAAATTCATTAGGTTTCTATCTGTAGTTTTAACCATCTTATGAATGGTCTTGATAGTATAGGTTTTCTAGTTCCTTACACATGACATCCAATAATTAAGAATTTCCCTCATTTTGTTTTATTAATAATTCGTCCATGAGATTTTTCATTGATGTATCGATGAATACATTTCATTTTTAGTAATTTATATAGAATGTGATTTTTTTCATACCTTTTCATATTCATTATTCCCTATGTAGTTATTTGACTGGAATGTGTTACAATTTATTACATTTTTATATGGTTTTTGAACTTTTTTCTTAGTTTGTTAATTATGTGGTATGTGTTTTCAGTTATTTACAATTCCATAATTTTTACACTCATTGATTCATTATTTATTCTACTATATTTTTCCCTTACTGATCTTTAGAGTGCGCCCTAATTATGTTTCCTTCTATATGAATCCAAGAATAATACTATGAATGATTTAAATGGATTTATTATATGTAAATAACTCTTCCTCGAATTTATGTTTTTAAAGATAATATATTATTTTGAAATAAGTTTATTTATTTTTAAAATAAGGCTCATTTAGTTATCTATTTTACAGAGACTACTAAACTCTTCAGTCCTTTCAGATTTGATTCATTATAATCATTCCACTGTAATAGTAGATTACACTAACTCCATACTATATAGGGTTCAGTCACTACATTTGTTATCAAAGTAATTTTAGTATAATCCTTGGGATCTATATTTAGGAAAATAATGATTATAGATCATAACCCTAATGTAGAATTTTATGATAAGTATAGAATAACACCACAGAATATTGATAAATAAAAGGTTATATGGTTCATCGTAAAAATATATCTCGTCCTGAATAATACATGTGGATGCTATTTTGGAATAGAATTAACTACGAATAAAAACACTAACAACTTGTGTTGGGATTAACTCAGTATAACTTAATAAACAACAATATGCCTTAATGCACACTTGGTTTGACACTCCAGGGAGATATGCTAACGATAATTCAAATTCTCTTTGTATACCATTATGGAGGATTTTGATATATAATAAATAAACTATGTTAAACCTAAGTAATTTTATATTTATGATAATGTGTCATGATTTAGAAATCCAACTAATGATATTATTTTCAAAAATTAGAAAATGTAAGGATCTATGTGAAAATAAATAGATAAAGTATTTAGGTATTGGGATTGTATTAAAAACCACGGTTAAAAGGATATTTAGTGATTAACTTAATTTAATGGATACCCTTTTAGTTATTTAGGAAATTGTTTTAATTTGGATTTTGAAAATGATAACCTATAAGACAGGTGACAACCAATATATTCTAAAAAGGATGCGGGAGATGAACCCATGGCAGAACAATGATAAGGGTTTGACACCAACCACTGACCTATGCAATGTCCTGGTGTGTTTTTAGTAGAAATATTTTAGGATAATATACTAATGATAAACCATTAGTTATTATTTTTACGGTTAGAGATTTATTTCTTTATCATATTTATCTTAGAATATAGATAGAGAAAAATATATGGACTTGTCTCTCTTTCATTAGCTTTATAATCCTTTATAAATATTTTTTTAGAGATTTAGGAAACGAAGTTAAATTTTGGATATCCATTTCAAAATTTGAGGGCTAAATTTAAAATTTGATAAAATCCCATCAAATGGAATAAATTATATTTATATAAATATATAAATTATGTATACATATGTAAAAAATTAATTACACAACCTCAGGAAAATTACATAGAAAAAAATTTTGTCCTAAAACCATAATTTTTATTGAACCAATTGTCTACTAAATCACCACAAACTTAGGAATTGGAGGCATTAATATTTCTATTTATCATTAAATTATTTATGATTGATGACTTCAAACAATCTCCTTAAATATTTATGCTTTTCCTCTATGTATATATGTCATCATTTCACTAAAGTTATCTTAATTAGTTACCTAGTTATATGTTTTTCTAGGTGACATTGATACTTCCTATTCCTTATTTTGAAGAAAATTTATTATTAACATGTCTCATGATGTGGTATTTATGAAATGTAAATACCAAAAAATATGTTACCATGATTTAGTTTAAATTGCTAGTATGAAATTTAATTAAGGTGGGGAGAATGTTACACCATGAATATCTAAATTAGTAAATATGTACTCAATAGCGTGTATAACACATTAAACCAACCAAGTAAGGGAAAATAAAATCAAAATTCTTTAAAATAAATTACTTATTTAAAATATTTTGAATATATTTTATATATTTAAATTCATGAATCACAATGTTATCTTGTGTTAGATGAAACAACAAAAATCTTCAATGGATTGTGTTACATGAAAGAACGAGGTTTACCAAACAATAATATATTATTTAAGATATTATTATCTAATATAATAAGATATAATACACTATCTATTATTAATATTATTAACTATCATATGAAAATATTTTTTTAAACATCAAATTTGTTGATTAAAAAATATTTAGAAATCAATATAAAAACCATTTGAATATAAAATGATTTTTCTTGTAGAAAACAATTTTTTTGCCCACAAAACTATTTTACCCAAATAAATTTAATTAATTAAAGTTAGTGAGTGAGGTGAATTTATTATATATATATATATTATATTCATTGTTTTTAATTTTCAGACAACATATTTGAAAAGAATAATATAAGAGCTAACCCAATTTTACACATAAAAACCAATATTTTTATTAATGTATCGCCCCGACCCCAGCTACCCAGAGTCGGTGCCTAACTTCGTAACATTGGCATGATCACAAAAGATCAAGTCTCGAAAGACCGATTAGTTTAGTAGCCTTGGAAACACTAGATACATTCATAAGTCTTTCATTACATCATAAAGTGAAACTCTAATAACAAAGTCTTCATAGTCCACACACATAACCCTTTCTGACTATCCCTACAGGTCATTCATAAAATAATTCTTCACATCCTGGAAAATATTAAAACATTGAATGGGGTGAGCTCAGATGATCAGTAAGGATAAAAATATTGCGGAAGCTTTCATAAATAAACATAAACATTTAAGGCAATGTATGACTCAAACAAAAGCCTTTTAAACTTTAATTTTAGGATAATATGGGAAAAATAAAATGAGATAATTCCATTTACTTACTCACATGGATATTCTACTAATCAAATAATCCCATGCAATATCAATAACCACTTTTATAATGATGGAATGCATAATCACAGACTATCATAGCCACGTTGCCAAGGCCTCGTGCCAAGACTACAGATAATATTTTGTCAAGGCCTCGTGCCAAGACACTAGTTTGTCTCATGAGACCTGCCGATGAATCGAGGAGCTATAGAGGGCTCCACCCGTCACTTATTATGTCCAATTCATTCCTCATATGAATAGGTTTAAACATATCATAAACCAAAACATAATCGTATCACTTAAAACATGCATAAAGGAAAGATAACATTTCCACATTTCAATCAAAAGATATCAATAAAACACATTGATATAATAAAAACGCTTTCAAAACCATTTTCAATACCAAAATAAAAGATAGTTAAAACTTTGTATTTATTTTTCATTAAAAAAAGTGATGGCTTGTAGAGGAAGCCGAAACTCAAATAATGGTCACGGCGGCGGAGAAGTCGTTGTCGCCGCATAAGTACGGAAAGAAAAACATTCCCTTTTTGTCGATTAGTAAAACACTTCGTATAAAAAAGATTCCTTTTGAATAAATGTAAAATTCAAAGGGTTTTATACACCGTATAAAAGAAAGTTGTGTATAAAACAAAATATGCCTCAATGAAAGGAGATTGAGACGAAGTCCTTAAAAAGATCATTTTCAAAATAAAATAGATCTATTATGTGTATTACCTATAGGTACACATAAATAATGTAAAAAAATACAAAATAGGACATAATATTATCATGACATAATTTGAAAGTAGGAGATTAACCCAAAGAATGGAAGTTGGGTTAAGAAATTCCCTTACCTTGCGTCCTGTCCTGACTCGACCGTTCTTTAACCTCCTGAATAAAAAACTAGAGTTAATTTATATTTACTTAAGAACCTTTTTCATGTTCATTATTCCTTTTATATCCCTTATTACCATGTTAGGAACATTATGTAATTATTTAAGTTTATAACGGTCATTTTGTCGATCTTAGGTACTTGAGTCAAAAATAAAATTCTTATAATTACAAGTTGATCATGTGGTGATATATCCATTATATCCAGAATTATGTTCATGATGTAGATATCATATATATAATATATATCCAGTATATACATGTATTTATAATATTACATAACATTTAGAGGTAAGAAATGAAATTCACCGTTCATGGAGACGGTAAGTCGTACGTACGCATGAACGCTACTTTCATTTCTATTTCGTATTTAATGGAATGAAATCATAATTATATAAAGGTATAATATAGTTCCAGTATATTATCTTATATAATATCATTTACTCCATCCTTTATACATCCCATATATGGCATTAACGATTCACATCACTTTGAGGGGGCGGTAGTCCGCACTTCCTAAAATGAAATTATCGCGTTTACCCATAATGAAAATCATAAGGTATGCCATAAATGAGAAATAAAGAAGCATAAGTAAAACATAAAAATATAATATATCCTATATAAATATAGTGACATCTTAATGGACACCTTTGAAGGTGTTATATGAGTGTTGAACAATCATCATTTCGTGAGGCAGAAATTCGCCATCCACAGAAACCGTATGTTCTTTAACCATTATATGTAGGTGTGTGTAAGTGTAGATAGAATACTTATTATAAAAACATCCTAGATTATTTAGGATACTGGTTTTGTTACAAAAGAAATGAACAAAAAGAGTTTAGGGGGTTGGAGAAGAAAAATAAAACAAAACAACATTAGAGAAGACATTACCTTGAAATCAGGTAACTCTTTTTGATTTGAGCCAAAGGCTTCCTTGGGAAGAGTTCTGCCCAACGTGAGGATTCTAGGAGTAAGAGGGGGAAGTTGGTAGAGTATTTGGTCAGAGTTTGGCCGAGCCAAATGGTTTGAAAGTGTGAATGAGGTGGTAGAGGTGGGGTCCTTTTATAAGAGGAGAGGAGGGGCACTCTTGGAACGTAAGGAAATTTTACATTATTATACAATGCCTTTCGGATTCTAAAGGTCCCAAAAATATATAATTCGTGGCTAAGGTGATAAGGGTTCGAAATATACCCACCCAATAGTCTTTGGATATGTGTATGCCTTGGATTGTACATTATATTTTCATTTTATTAAAATCGTTAAATAATGAGGTCATCGCTGCATCTTAATGATGTCATATATAATTTAATTTATTTAATGTCTAAAAATTATAAAAAAATACTATGATGTAGGAAATATTTTGAGATTTCCAATGACTATTTATAGTCAACAATATTACTTGAATAACCCCATGTAAAAATTTTTTTAGTAAAACATTTCATGTTTGTGTCATTTTTTACTTTAACAATAAATAAAAGGTATTTATGTCATTTTCCAACTAAAGTGGCTCCATGGGGTCCCCAAGTTGACGCATGGATTGTATTGGTTGGACATGGCACATCCAATGAGGGTATTACATGTGTCAAGCACATCTCATATTATTAAAAAAATTATTTTTACCTTAAACTACACTAATTACCTCTAATCGTGATTAAGAACTTAAAAGTTACTATTCACCAGAAATTATTTCAAACTCATTGAACCACATTTTACTTCTTAATGAAAACCATGTATGTCGGATTTTTGAAAATCAAATCACAGAAGTGGTAATATTTCATTTAAACGAAAAATCAGTTATTTAACTACCACTTAGTGGTTTCACTATTCATCAAAAATTGAAATTTTTCAGAACAATGCCAAAATTTCACCCTAAGCTATAATTGATATTCCAAATTCAAAAATGATGTTTATTTTACAAAATTCCAAACATATAAGTTGCAATAATTAATTTTATAATTAATTCCCGTTGTCACAACAAATAGCGTGTTTTTAAGAAACAATATATATCAAAAGATTGACAATTGTTTATATCCAATTTCAAAGTGAAATTAATTCTAATGAACACCATTGGATAAAATGGTAAAAATATATTCTAATTATACGTTAAAACCACTCAATAGTATAACTTATCACTATAAATTATTTTGATTAAAAAAGTTGTTTTAAGTATTTTTCACTATTCATAAAAATTTGGAAGTTCTCAGAAAATTACAAAAAATTCAACATAGGCTAATTTCGATATTACGAATAAAAAAAAGAAGTCCATATTGAAATATAAGGTTTCCATAATTTTAAAAAGTGGGTATTACTCTTCATAACGGCTACTTTGATTAGTCGCGGTGTGTTAGAACTCGAACTTGCGTACAATGCAAGCTATTCAATTATTGAAATAGAAGCGTATAGTGGAAGCTCGGGGTGTTACATTCTCCCCTCCTTCAATAAATTGCATCCTCGCAATTTGAAATTTTTCGTGGAATATTAAAGGTTGAAAATAGAAAATACCTTTGTGGAAAACCCACATCGGAAATAAGATTAATAAAATTTAGCCTTAATAAGAGGGAAAGGGAAATGAAAAAGTCACCACCCAATTATGATCTCGATTAGGAGAACATAGGTTGCAATTAGAGACATATAATCGGAGGAAAAACATAAATATTTGTAGGGAGTGATTGAGGTCATCAATCACAATCAACTATCAAATTGAGGGCCTCAAAGCCTTCAATCTATGTTGATTTAAAATATCATCAGTTCAACAAGACATAAGGTATTAGGATAACACATTTTTTTGTTTTCATATCCCTTTACTAATGTTTATGAATTAATTTATTCATTGAATAAGATATAGGTATATATATATTTATGCTTGACAATTAGAGTTTCAACCTTCAACTCATCTTTCACTCAAAAAGATAATAGAACTCAAAAATATTATAGTTATGCTAATTGTATAAGGTTCCAAATGTTAACACATACCATTTAGATTAGTAAAATTATTTTTTAATAACCAGGGACTTCCTGTAGGCTAGTGGTAGGAAATAAAGGCCTGTCGCACTATGGTTGTTGGTTCGATTCCTGCAGCTTTGTCCAACGTGACGGGTTATGCCCCACCCTGCAGATTGTCCTTTTCCTAAAACTATAGTAGTATAATATTCCAAAAATAATCTTCATAAATTTTTTAACCTTAAACAATACTATCCAAAGATCAACTTAATCCACTCCAACATTTATAGTTATCCAAAATACCTCTGTCCAGACGTTCTCTAAAAGGTCTCTTTATTCAAAAATCAATTTATCAGATTCCCCAAACAAAGTAATGTTTCTCTTATTGTCACATACTAAAAATATGATTACCTTCATCGTTTTAAACCTTACTAAAACAACAGGCACTGCAGTACAATCCTTATATATATATCACATTACTCTAATAACTAGAATATAATCCATGAGTCCAAAAGCACCAATACATTAATTATTCCGCTTCAACTGTAGTAACAGCATAAGATTGTCCTTGATCCCTTGGCCTTTTATGAGGTAAGTTTCCTTGATGCTTAGGACATTCATTTGCATAATGACCCGTTTTTCTACAATTTTAGCATTCAACATTGATAGCCTCTTTCTTTCCCTTGCAATCACGCGCCTGGTGACCTTTTTCTGCACATTTATAACAAACTCCCATTTCTTTTAGGCAAGTACCAGGGTGATTCTTCCCACAATTATCACATAATGGAAAATCATTCTTTCCCTTTTTCCCTTTATCTGTCTCTTATTCCACCGTTCTTTTCTTCTCTTGCTTTACTTTGTTGTCATAAGACTTAGAGAATTCTTTTTCTGTCTTGATAGCACATGAGACAATATCTTCGTATGTTGAGAAAGATTGTGATACTAAATCTCTACGAAGAAATGGCTTTAACCCATCAAAGAAACGATCAATCTTACCTCTTGGGTTACGTATATAATCTGCAGAATACCTCGCCAATCTTGTAAGGTTGGCCTCATACTTTGTGACATTCTCATCCTCCTTTTGTCTCAGACTCAGAAATTTCCTTTCCATATCTGCTCGATGGTCATGAGGAAAGTATTTTTCTAAGAAAAGCTCTTTGAACTCCCTCCATTCCATATTCGATACATCATCATCTTCCTTTGTATTTTGAATCAATGACCACCATTGATCGGCATCTCTAGTGAGGCGGTAAACTGCCATGATAACCTTCTCCCTTTCGCTACTCCCCAAGGCGTGGAATATTTTCTCTAAGGAGTTTATCCATTTCTCAGCTACTAACGGATTTGTACCTCCATTAAATGTTGGTGGTTGTTGCCTCATGAAGCGGTCTAACATTGGTCCTCCACGTTGCGGATCAGGGTGCTCCATACGAGTATGGTTATTATTCATAACCTGAGTGATTTGTCCCAGTATGGTAATAAGTTGATCAGAACCAGTTGTATCTACAGATCCTCAATAATTATCTTGAGTAGGAGGTCAATCCCTACACGGAGTGCGTGCACTGATACGGTTTCAATTCCTTCCACTAGGCACCATTTCTAAACAATGGCATAAACAAGATTAGTTTATGAATTAAAATACATAATTCCATATTTGTAAAACACTTTACATAAATTGAACTATTTATGGATATAATCCATAATCATAAAAAGGAATGTTTTCTTTGAGGAATTATATAATCATAACCCTTCATAGTGGTTTGAAAAGAAAATGAGAATTATCCTAAGCATATCCCCGGGGAGTGTCGTAACCAAGAGTGCAGCAAGGTCCGTTGCCGTGCACCAATTCCCGTTCGAGTCTAGCTCAAAGCGGTGTTTTCGGGTTTTATCATTAGGTACATCTGTGCTAGAGCCTCCTCTACCTACTCGTATCCAGACAGGGATGTATTTCTCGGAAAACTCAAAAAATCTCTATAATACCAAAATTCTAGGAAGTTCTTCTATACTAATCCTTAAAGTCTCTCTTCGGGCTATGTGCTCTAATCAGAGTTTATCTAAATATAGCATCCATGGTTAGTACTAAACTGCCTCTAATACCAACTGTATCGCCCCGACCCCAGCTACCCAGAGTCGGTGCATTACTTCGTACCATTGGCATGATCACAAAAGATCAAGTCTCGAAAGGCCGATTAGTTTAGTAGCCTTGGAAACACTATATACATTCATAAGTCTTTCATTACATCATAAAGTGAAATACTAATAACAAAGTCTTCATATTCCACACTCATAACCCTTTCTGACTATCCCTGCAGGTCATTCATAAAATACTTTTCACATCCTGGAAAATATTAAAACATTGAAAGGGGTTAGCTCAGATGCTCAGTAAGGATAACAATATTGCGGAAGCTTTCATAAATAAACATAAACATTTAAGGCAATGTATGACTAAAACAAAATCCTTTTAAACTTGAATTTTAGCATAATATGGAAAAAATAAAATGAGAAAAGGCCATTTAATTACTCACATAGATATTCTACTAATCGAATAATCCCATGCAATATCAATAACCACTTTCATAATGATGGAATGCATAATTCCAGACTATCATAAACACGTAGCCAAGGCCTCGTGCCAAGACTACAAATAATATTTTTTCAAGGCCTCGTTCCAAGACACTAGTTTGTCTCATGAGACCTGCCGATGCATCGAGGAGCTATAGCAGGCTCCACCCATCACTTATTATGTCCAATACATTCCTCATATGAATAGGTTTAAACATATCATAAACCATAACATAATCGTATCACATAAAACATGCATAAAGGAAAGATAACATTTCCACATTTCAATCACAAGATATCAATACAACACATTGATATAATAAAAACACATTCAAAACCATTTTCAATACCAAAATAAAAGAAAGTTAAAACTTTTTATTTATTTTTCATTAAAAAATGTGATGGCTTGTAGAGGAAGACGAAACTAAAATAATGGTCACGGCGGCGGAGAAGTCGTTGTCGCCGCATAAGTATAGAAAGAAAAACATTCCCTTTTTTATCGTTTAGTAAAAAGCTTCGTATAAAAAAGATTCCTTTTGAATAAACGTAAAAGTCAAAGGGGTTTATACACCGTATAGAAGAAAGTTGTGTATAAAACAAAATATGGCTCAATGAATGGAGATTGAGACGAAGTCCTTAAAAAGATCATTTTTAAAATAAAATAGATCTATTATGTGTATTCACTATAGATACACATAAATAATGTAAAAAAATACAAAATAGGACATAATAATATCATGACATAATTTGAAAGTAGGAGATTAACCCAAAAAATGGATGTTGGGTTAAGAAATTCCCTTACCTTGCGTCCTGTCCTGACTCGACCGTTCTTTAACCTCCTGAATAAAGAACTAGAGTTAATTTCTATTTACTTAAGAACCTTTTTCATGTTCATTATTCGTTTTATATCCCTTATTACCATGTTATGAACATTATGTAATTATTTAAGTTTATAACGGTCATTTTGTCGATCTTAGGTACTCGAGTCAAAAATAAAATTCTTATAATTACAAGTTGTTCATGTGGTGATATATCCATTATATCCAGAATTATTTTCATGATGTAGATATCATATATATCATATATTTCCAGTATATACATGTATTTATAATATTACATAACATTTAGAGGTATGAAATGAAAATCACCGTTCATGGAGACAGTAAGCCGTACGTACGCAAGAACGCTACTTTCATTTGTATTTCCTATTTAATGGAATGAAATCATAATTATATAAATGTATAATATTGTTCCAGTATAATATCATATATAATATCATTTACTCCATCCTTTATACATCCCACATATGACATTAACGATTCACATCACTTTGAGGGGGCGGTAGTCCGCACTTCTTAAAATGAAATTATCGTGTTTACCCATAATGGAAATCATAAGGTATGCCATAAATGAGAAATACAGAAGCATAAGTAAAACATAAACACATTATATATCCTATATAAATATAGTGACATCTTAATGGCCACCTTTGAAGGTGTTATATGAGTGTTGAACAATCATCGTTTCGTGAGGCAGAAATTCGCCATCCACAGAACCCGTATGTTCGTTAACCATTAGATGTAGGTGTGTTTAAGTGTAGCTCGAATCCATCTTATAAAAACATCCTAGTATATATAGGATACTTGTTTTGTTACAAAAGAAATTAATAAAAAGTGTTTATGGGGTTGGAGAAGAAAAATAAAACAAAACAACATTAGAGAAGACATTACCTCGAAATCGGGTAACTCTTTTTGATTTGTGCCAAAGGCTTCCTTGGGAAGAGTTCTTCCCAAAGTGAGGCTTCTAGGATTAAGAGGGGGAAGTTGGGAGAGTATTTGGGCAGAGGTTGGCCGAGCCAAATTGTTTGAAAATGTGAATTAGGTGGTAGAGGTGGGGGCCTTTTATAAGAGGAGAGGAGGGGCACACTTGGAAAGTAAGGAAATTTTACATTATTATACAATACTTTTCGGATTCTAAAGGTCCCACACTTATATAATTCGTGTCTAAGGTGATAAGGGTTAGAAATCTACCCATCCAATAGTCTTTGGATAAGTGTAATCCTTGGATTGTACATTATCTATTCATTTTATTAAAATCGTTAAATAATGAGGTCATCGCTGCATCATAATGATGTCATAAATAATTTAATATATTTAATGTCTAAAAATTATAAAAAAAATACTATGATGTAGGAAATCTTTTTATATTTCCAATTACTATTTATAGTCAAAAATATGACTTGTATAACCCCATGTATAAATTGTTTTAGTAAAACATTTCATGTTTGTGTCATTTTTTACTTTAACATTAAATAAAAGGTATTTATGTCATTTTCCAACTAAAGTGGCTTCATAGGGTCCCCAAGTTGACCCATGGATTGTCTTGGTCGGAAATGACACATCCAATGAGGGTAGGACATGTGTCAAGCTCATCTCATGTTATTAAAACATTATTTTTACCTTAAACTACACTAATTACCTCCAATCGCGATTAAGAACTTAAAAGTTACTATTCACCAAAAATTATTTTAATCTCATTGAACAACATTTTACTTCTTAATGACAACCATGTATGTAAGATTTTTGAAAATCAAATCACAGAAGTGGTAATATTTCATTTAAACGAAAAATCAGTTATTTAAAACCACTTAGTGGTTTCACTATTCATCAAAAATTGAAGTTTTTCAAAACAATGTCAAAATTTCACCCTAAGCTATAATTGATATTCCAAATTCAAAAATGATGTTTATTTTACAAAATTCCAAACATATAAGTTGCATTAATTAATTTTATAATTAATTCCCGCTGTCACAACAAATAGCGTGTTTTTAAGAAACAATATATATCAAAAGATTGACAATTGTTTATATCCAAATTCAAAGTGAAATTATTTATAATGAAGACCATTAGATAAAATGGTAAAAATATATTCTAATTATACTTTAAAACCACTCAATAGTATAACTTATCACTATAAATTATTTTGATTAAAAAAGTTGTTTTAAGTATTTTTCACTATTCATAAAAATTTGGAAGTTCTCAGAAAGTTACAAAAAATTCAACATAGGATAATTTCGATATTACGAATACAAAAATTAAGTCCATATTGAAATATAAGATTTCGATAATTTTAAAAAGTGGGTATTACTATTCATAACGTCTACTTTGATTAGTCGCGGTATGTTAGAACTCGAACTTGCATACAATGCAAGCTATTGCATTATTGAAAGAGAAGCGTATAGTGGAAGCTCGGGGTGTTACATTCTCCCCTCCGAAAATAAATTGCGTCCTCGCAATTTGAAATTTTTCTTGGAAAATTAAAGGTTGAAAATAGAAAATACCTTTGTGGAAAACCCACATCAGAAATAAGATTAAAAAAATCTAGCCTTAATAAGAGGGAATGGGAAATGAAAAAGACACCACCCAATTATGATCTCGATTAGGAGAACATTGGTGGAAATTAGAGACATATAATTGGAGGAAAAACGTAAATATTTGTAGGGAGTGATTGAGGTCATCAATCACAATCAACTGTCAAATTGAGGGCCTCAAAGTCTTCAATCTATGTTGATTTAAAATATCATCAGTTCAACAAGACATAAGGTATTAGGATAACACATTTTTTGTTTTAATATCCCTTTACTAAAGTTTAAGAATTAATTTATTCATTGAATAAGAGATAGGTATATATATATTAATGCTTGACAATTAGAGTTTCAACCTTCAACTCATCTTTCACTCAAAAAGATAATAGAACTCAAAAATATTATACATATCCTAATTGTATAAGGTTCCAAATGTTAACACATACCATTTAGATTATTAAAATTATTTTTTAATAACCAGGGACTTCCTGTAGGCTAGTGGTAGGAAATAAAGTCATGTCGCACTATGGTTGTGGATTCGATTCATGCAGCTTTGTCCGACGCGATGGATTATGCCCCACCCTGCAGGTTGTCCTTTTCCTAAAACTATAGTAGTATAATATTCCAAAAATAATCTTCATAAATTTTTTAACCTTAAACAATACTATCCAAAGATCAACTTAATCCACTCCAACCTTTATAGTTATACAAAATACCTCTGTCCAGAATTTCTCTAAAAGGTCTCTGAATTCCAAAGTCAATTTATCAGATTCCCCAAACAAAGTAAAGTTTCTCTTATTGTCACATACTAAAAATATGATTACCATCATCATATTAAAACCTTACTGAAACAACAAGTACTGCATTACAATCCTTATATATATATCACATTATTCTAATAGCCAGAATATAATCCATGAGTCCAAAAGCACCAATACATTAATTATTCCTCTTCAACTGTAGTAACAATATAAGATTGTCCTTGATCCCTTGGCCTTTTCTGAGGTACGTTTCTCTGACGCTTAGGAAATTCATTTGCATAATGCCCCATTTCCCTATAATTTTAGCATTCAACATTGATAGCCTCTTTCTTTCCTTTGAAATCACGCGCCTGGTGACCTTTTTCTCCACATTTATAACAAACTCCCATTCCTTTTAGGCAAGTACCAGGGTGATTCTTCCCACAATTATCACATAATGGAAAATCCTTCTTTCCCTTTTTCCCTTTATCTGTCTTTTGTTCCACCGTTCTCTTCTTCTCTTGCTTTAATTTTTTGTCATAAGACTTAGAGAATTCCTTTTCTGTCGTGATAGCACATGAGACAATATCTTCATATGTTGAGAAAGATTGTGATACTAAAGCTCTACGGAGAAATGGTTTTAACCCATCAATGAAACGATCAATATTACCTCTTGGGTTACATATATAATCTGCAGCATACCTCGCCAACCATGTAATGTTGGCCTCATACTTTGCGACATTCTCATCCTCCTTTTGTCTCAGACTCAGAAATTGCCTTTCCATATCTGCTCGATGGTCATGAGGAAAGTATTTTTCTACGAAAAGCTCTTTGAACTCCCTCCATTCCATATTCGATACGTCATCATCTTCCTTTGTATTTTGAATCAATGACCACCATTGATCGACATCTCTAGTGAGGCGGTAAACTGCCATGATAACCTTCTCCCTTTCCCTACTCCCCAAGGCGTGGAATATTTTCTCTAAGGATTTTATCCATTGCTCAGCTACTAACGGATTTGTACCCCCATTAAATTTTGGTGCTTGTTGCCTCATGAAGCGATCTAACATTGATCCTCCACTTTGTGGATCAGGGTGCTCCATACGAGTAAGGTTATTATTCATAACCTCAGTGAGTTGTCCCAATATGGTAATAAGTTGATCAGCACCAGTTGTATCTCCAGATCCACAATAATTATCTTGAGAAGGAGGGCAATCCCAACACGGAGTGCATGCATTGATACGGTTTCCATTCCTTCCACTAGGCGCCATTTCTAAACAATGGCATAAACTAGATTAGTTTATGAATTAAAATACATAATTCCATATTTGTAAAACACATTACATAAATTGAACTATTTATGGATATAATCCATTATCATAAAAAGGAATGTTTTCTTTGAGGAATTATATAATCATAACCCTTCATAGTGGTTTGTAAAGAAAATGAGAAGTATCCTAAGCATATCCCCCGGGAGTGTCGTAACCAAGAGTGCATCAAGGCCCATTGTCGTGCACCAGTTTCCGTTCGAGTCTATCACAAAGTGGTGTTTTCGGGTTTTACCCCTAGGTACATCTTTGCCAGAGCCGCCTCTACCTGCTCGTATCCAGACAGGGATGTATTGCTCGGAAAACTCACAAAATCTCTATAATACCAAAATTCTAGGAATTTCTTCTATACTAATCCTTAAAGTCTATCTTCGGGCTATGTGCTCTAATCAGAGTTTATCTAAATCTAGCTTCCAAGGTTAGTACTAAACTGCCTCTGATACCAACTATATTGCCCCGACCCCAGCTAACCAGAGTCGGTGCATTACTTCATAACATTGGCATGATCACAAAAGATCAAGTCTCGAGAGACCGATCAGTTCAGTAGCCTTGGAAACACTAGATACATTCATAAGTCTTTCATTACATCATAAAGTGAAAAACTAATAACAAAGTCTTCATAGTCCACACTCATAACCCTTTCTGACTATCCCTGCAGTTCATTCATAAAATACTTCTTCACATCCTGGAAAATATTAAAACATTGAAAGGGGTGAGCTCAGATGATCAGTAAGGATAACAATATTGCGGAAGCTTTCATAAATAAACACAAACATTTAAGGCAATGTATGACTAAAAAAGAAGCCTTTTAAACATTATTTTTAGCATAATATGGAAAAAATAAAATGAGATAATGTCATTTAATTACTCACATGGATATTCTACTAATCGAATAACCCCATGCAATATCAATAACCACTTTCATAATGATGGAATGCATAATGCCAGACTATCATAACCACGTAGCCAAGGCCTCGTGCCAAGACTACAAATAATATTTTGTCACGACCTCGTGCCAAGACACTAGTTTGTCTCATGAGACCTTCCGATGCATGGAGGAGCTATAGCGGGCTCCACCCGTCACTTATTAAGTCCAATGCATTCCTCATATGAATAGGTTTAAACATATCATAAACCATAACATAATCGTATCACATAAAACATGCATAAAGGAAAGATAACATTTCCACATTTCAATCACAAGATATCAATACAACACATTGATATAATAAAAACGTTTTCAAAACCATTTTCAATACCAAAATAAAATAAAGTTAAAACTTTGTATTTATTTTTCATTAAAAAATGTGATGGCTTGTAGAGGAAGCCGAAACTCAAATAATGGTCACGGCGGCGGAGAAGTCGTTGTCGCCGCATAAGTTCGGAAAGAAAAACATTCCCTTTTTTTCATTTAGTAAAACGCTTCGTATATAAAAGATTCCTTTTGAATAAACGTAAAAGTCAAAGGGGTTTATACACCGTATAAAAGAAAGTTGTGTATAAAACAAAATATGCCTCAATGAAATGAGATTAAGACAAAGTCCATAAAAAGATCATTTTTAAAATAAAATAGATCTATTATGTGTATTCACTATAGGTACACATAAAGAATGTAAAAAAATACAAAATAGGAGATAATAATATCATGCCATAATTTTAAAGTAGGAGATTAACCCAAAGAATGGAAGTTGGGTTAAGAAAATCCCTTACCTTGCGTCATGTCCTGACTCGACCGTTCTTTAACCTCCTGAATAAAAAACTAGAGTTAATTTCTATTTACTTAAGAACCTTTTTCATATTCATTATTCATTTTATATCCCTTATTACCATGTTATGAACATTATGTAATTATTTAAGTTTATAACGGTCATTTTGTCGATCTTAGGTACTTGAGTCAAAAATAAAATTCTTATAATTACAAGTTGTTCATGTGGTGATATATCTATTATATCCAGAATTATTTTCATGATTTAGATATCATATATATCATATATATCCAGTATATACATGTATTTATAATATTACATAACATTTAGAGGTAAGAAATGAAATTCACCGTTCCTGGAGACGGTAAGCCGTACGTACGCATGAACGCTACTTTCATTTCTATTTCATATTTAATGGAATGAAATCATAATTATATAAATGTATAATATTGTTCCAGTATAATATCATATATAATATCATTTACTCCATCCTTTATACATCCCAAATATGGCATTAACGATTCACATCACTTTTAGGGGGCGGTAGTCCGCACTTCCTAAAATGAAATTATCGAGTTTACCCATAATGGAAATCATAAGGTATGCCATAAATGAGAAATACAGAAGCATAAGTAAAACATAAACATATTATATATTCTATATAATTATAGTGACATCTTAATGTCCACCTTTGAAGGTGTTATATGAGTGTTGAACAATCGTCGTTTCGTGAGGCAGAAATTCGCCATCTACAGAAACCGTAAGTTCTTTAACCATTAGATGTAGGTGTGTGTAAGTGTAGCTCGAATACTTCTTATAAAAACATCATAGTATATTTATGATACTGGTTTTGTTACAAATGAAATGAATAAAAAGATTTTAGGGTGTTGGAGAAGAAAAATAAAACAAAACAACATTAGAGAAGACATTACCTCGAAATCAGGTAACTCTTTTTGATTTGAGCCAAAGGCTTCCTTGGGAAGAGTTCTGCCCAATGTGAGGCTTATAAGAGTAAGAGGGGGAAGTTGGGAGAGTATTTGGGCAGAGTTGGGCCGAGCCAAATGGTTTGAAAGTGTGAATGAGGTGGTAGAGGTGGGGGCCTTTTATAAGAGGAGAGGAGGGGCACTCTTGGAAAGTAAGGAAATTTTACATTATTATACAATTCTTTTCGGATTCTAAAGGTCCCACACTTATATAATTCGTGGATAAGGTGATAAGGGTTCGAAATATACCCATCCAATAGTTTTTGGACAAGTGTAAGCCTTGGATTGTACATTATCTTTTCATTTTATTAAAATTGTTAAATAATTAGGTCATCGCTGCATCATAATGATGTCATAAATAATTTAATTTATTTAATGTCTAAAAATTATAAAAAAAATACTATGATGTAGGAAATATTTTTAGATTTCCAATGACTATTTATAGTCAGAAATATGACTTGTATAACCCCATGTAAAATTTTTTTTAGTAAAACATTTCATGTTTGTGTCATTTTTTACTTTAACATTAAATAAAAGGTATTTATGTCATTTTCCAACTAAAGTGGCTCAATGGGGTCCCCATGTTGACCCATGGGTTTTCTTGGTCGCCCATGGAACATCCAATGAGGTTAGGACATGTGTCAAGCTCATATCATATTATTAAAACATTATTTTCACCTTAAACTACACTAATTACCTCTAATCGCGATTAAGAACTTAAAAGTAACTATTCACCAAAAATTATTTTAATCTCATTGAACCACATTTTACTTCCTAATGACAACCATGTATGTCGGATTTTTGAAAATCAAATACAGAAGTGGTAATATTTCATTTAAACGAAAAATCAGTTATTTAACTACCACTTAGTGGTTTCACTATTCATCGAAAATTGATGTTTTTCAGAACAATGGAAAAAGTTCACCCTAAGCTATAATTGATATTCCGAATTCAAAAATGATTTTTATTTTACAAAATTCCAAACATATAAGTTTCATTAATTAATTTTATAATTAATTCCCGCTGTCACAACAAATAGCGTGTTTTTAAGAAACAATATATATCAAAAGATTGACAATTGTTTATGTCCAATTTCAAAGTGAAATGAATTAAAATGAACACCATTGGATAAAATGGTAAAAATATATTCTAATTATACTTTAAAACCACTCAATAGTATAACTTATCACTATAAATTATTTTTATTAAAAAAGTTGTTTTATGTATTTTTCACTATTCATAAAATTTTGGAAGTTCTTAGAAAATTACAAAAAATTCAACATAGGCTAATTTCGATATTACGAATACAAAAATGAAGTCCATATTGAAATATAAGATTTCCATAATTTTAAAAAGTGGGTATTACTATTCATAACGGCTACTTTGATTAGTCGCGGTGTGTTAGAACTCGAACTTGCGTACAATGCAAGCTATTGCATTATTGAAAGAGAAGCGTATAGTGGAAGCTCGGGGTGTTACAATTAAGGCATTTTTACCTATATTAAATGAAACCCCTATTTTAAATTCCATTTTTGGAAGTTTTATAGATTATATATGTCAAAATGAAGTTAATATTTTAACAAAAAAACATCCTAATTAGGTTTGGGTTAATTTTTTTTAATTTTCCGTAATGATTCATTTTTTTAATGAATAGTAAAAAAATATTTCATTTTAATTCAACACTTGTTTTTCATATAATTTATTTATAAGGATAAATTATACATTTAATTGGATTAAAAATTTAACGAGATAATATTTTTATCATTTAATATAATTCATGTAATTGTAATAAATTATCATCGAAATTGATAATAAAACATATAATACTTTCGAACATTTTTTAATACATGAATTGTTGTCACGTCTCCAGGATGAAATTTAAATTAATTTCAGCCACTTATGTGATTTGAATTGGAAAATTTGATTCTATATTTTTAATAAAAATATTTTATAATGACTAATATGTTCACAATAGTTTTTTTATAATAAAATATTAGTGAAAGTAATTTATTACAACAATTTAGGTTAAATTAAGCTTTATAAGGGAGTAAACCATAATCTTAAGGGTCCAAATGAGCTAAAACATTGTCCATAATTTATTTTTTGGGAATATATCGACATCATAATCCATTATATAAATTTGTTTCCATTATTTCAGAAACATGAAATGTGGAAATCTTGTATGTAATTTTTCTGTCAAAATATTATAAGAGTGTCACTCCTCCTCCACTATAAAAAGGTCTTCTCTCCTACCAATTCCTGAAACCATTAGAGTTACATTGGCAGGACCAATACTTATCCAAATATCTCCTAAATATCCAAACCCTCATCTTATATTCCCCACCTGGGATATAAATCAATCTATGTAAGCCCTTTGGTTCAAATAAAAATGAATTGCCTGAATAATAGATAAAAAACCTTCCCAAGGTTTTAATTTTATTTCAATTATCCAATCCCTAATTTATTTTTATTTCATGATTTTATAACTAAAATTGTATCATAAATATAATAGTATGTTTTTGTGCTATGTTTATACCTACACTAACACTGGCATCCATATAATGGGTAACAACCAGATCGTTTATGTGTACGGAGGACTACCGCCTCACGAAACAATGACTGTTCCTTTTTCCTTTAGCGCCACTCATAGTAGACATTATTATGGAAAATCTATTTTGATATGTTATATATTATATTCACTATCTCATTATTCTTATGAAATTATTTTACAATACATGTCTTTATACTTTAATTTTTTTTGAAAATACGATAACATTGTTTGTGGAAGGGGCGACTACCACTTCCTCAAAGCGATGTGATTCGTTCACATGATACATAGAATGTTTAAAGAATAGTTTTATTTAAATATATGTGAAATAAAAGAAATATAAATGATATTTATGATATAATTACATTTATGGAAATATAATATATATTATTTTATATATTACCTATTCACACTTTTAAAATGTGATAACGTTGTTCATGGATGTGTTGACTACTGGATCATCGACACGATGTGATTCCTTTTACATCACAAGAATTATAAATATAAGTATATATTGTATAATTTTCGTTATTTAATTATTTATGTTACTTACCATCTATCCATAAAGATCATTGAAAAATGGGATTGTTACTCATTAGTACGTACAACCTACTATCTCCATGATTGTAACGTTGGCTCATTTTTTAAACCATATTTAATGAATAATTTTAAAATAATAATTAATGTATAATTATTATAATTATTTCATTATTATTATTCTGGAGATGTTATATAATGACCCCATTGACCATAGTTGACCAACACATGTTTTTTACGTATAAACCGAATTTGGTCAAAGCAACCAATATAAACTTAATTGAAACTGTATATTAATAAAATATATTAATAATTGAAATAAAAGTGATGAAAAATATGAAAAATTTTCTAAAGAAATTATATTATTAAAATAAGGTTATTAATCATGATATAAAGACACATGAGACAAGTGGGACTCATGGGATCTCACTTTTTACATCAGTGAGATAAATGACATGTTAACCATTTAGAAATTTTGTGTGGTACATATAATTCCAATTTTGATATATTGTTTTTTAATTATTTTATCTTCATAGTATTTTAAACAGTCATTCAATATTATTCCATAACGATGCTTATCATTTAAAATGTATCAAATTTGTCTAGGACACTTTGGGATGTTTAAAGATTATTTTCCTCAACACTAATACTAATTATTTTTCAATATAATTATCATTTGATGAAATTATATTACAATTATTCAATAAAACCATTAATTCTCATCATTTATGGGGTTTTATGACAATTTTTAATAATTAGTACCATTTTCCCACTCTTTTATACCTAGATATTTTTACAAATTTTCTCTGTGAACACCGTAGTTCATTTATTTGTTTAGTCGAAAATCCTTTTTTATTCTAAAAACCATGCTTTATAAGAATTATTCAAAAATTATTTAATTATTTTAAAAAATATTTTGTAAAGAAATTTTTACACTTTTTGAATTTTACCAATGTTTTCTAAGGAATCCTCTTGACAAATTCCAAACCCAACATTTCTAAAATCTTTTACCGTGTAAACTACGGTTACTTTACCTCGTATGGAATGTATGGATTTAACCATTATCATTTCATTAAAAAATACATTTTATTTTTAAAAGGTATCTTTATATAGATATTTTTTCTATAGTGATTTAAAAAAATTAGTTGTTCAAAATGTTTTCCAATGTAAAATTATATTTCCCTCATGTATTTTTTTTACAAAATTTCTTTATAATATTTGTATTCATCAATGAAAAAAAAATTATTTTAAAACAACAAGGATATATCCTATTGATATCATTGTTAATCTTCCTCGAGATGATTTGTGATTTATTTGGCCAATAAAATTATTCAATTTCAGTTCCTTTATTCATTTGTTAGTTCTCTTGAAATTTTCACTCTCTTAAGATTATTGAACATTGGATTTCCACTAATTATCCATTTCATTTATCATATATATTACTATTTCCTAAACAGTAAATATTCTTTTTTCATATAATTATTACATCCACAATTATTTTATTATTTAGGGAAGTAATGATAATTGTTTCTTATTAATTAAATATGAATATTGGATTGGCATATTATTTATTTCAACTATTGAGTACGAGTAATGATATTGAAAGTTAATGATGGAGGGATCCTGGAAATTCTTTAGAGTCTGGATACATTGATAGGTTCTCATGAGAGAATTTCTTTGCACAAATTAAATGGGTTTCAATCAACAGTTTTTACTTTTTTTTTGAATGGTCTTGAAAATATATTTCTTCATGTGCCTTATACACGCCATCCAATAATTAAGAATTTCTCTCATTAGTTTTAGTAATTATTTATCCATGATATTTGTGTCGATAAATCTATATATACAATTAATTTTCATTTATTAATATGGATTTTGATTTAGTTTTTAACATTGTTTGTTTAGTTTTCGATGTCTATATATTTGACTGCAATTTGTTTCTAGCTATTATCTTTCCTTATTTTTTAGGAAATTGTTTCTCGGTTTTCTAATTACATGGTATGTGTGTTTAGTTATTTACCATTCCATAATTACTACTCTAATCGATTTATTATTTTTCCCACTGCATTTTTCCCTTATTACTCATTTCAGATCACCCATATTATGTTCCTTTAACCTAGAATCTCGGAATAATACTATAATATATATGTATGGATTTATTATATGGAATAATGTAATTTTCAAAGTTATTTATTTAAAGAGAAAAAAATTATTTTGTAATTAAGGTGTTCATTTGTAATTCAAGACCCATTTATGTAACTAGTTTACTGAGACTTCTAAAATTTTTGTTCCTTTAGTATTTGATTCATTATAATCATTCCAATTTAATAATATGAAACATTGTCTCTAGGATATCTATATTCAGGTTGCTACAAATAAATCAGGTTTTCATGTTCCAAATGATCGATTAATAACTGAGAGGGCTGGTTAATTCAGTTGTTCAATTTTTCTGTTTCAATAAATTATAAAATTAACCACTGAAACTTGTAAAATTATATACCATTACAATAATTTAGTAAATACCCATGCATAAAAATGTAGGAATCAAATTAAAGGATATAATATTTTTTAGGTTCTCCCTATGTGAGATAACCTACATCATTTTGATAGCCACTCCAGTGGGTCTATGGAAATTAACTATTGTGAAAAAGTAAATAAAATTTTTTCCAACTCCCATTATAAACCTTTTATCTCCTAATATGAATTATTATTTTGACTCCAAATAGTTAATAATGTTTCATACAAAAAATGATAAAAAATAATATACAATTATTTAAATCTACTACACAAAATTTCAAGGGTCTGGTGACCCAGAGTCTAAGGGGCTTTCATCCAATAAACCTAGTATGATTGAATCTATTCAATCGACTCAATATGATTCTCACATTATCAATCTTCCCATATTCTAAATTTCTATTCGGTCAGGATAATAAAACAATCTCTTCACAAAATCTAATAAATATGTAATCTGAACTTCCTAAATCTGATGAATTCAGTATGATGGACACATTACAATGAACTCCTAATCAATATCCTTATCAATTTCTTATCAAATTTATAATATAATATTCCACAGTTTCATAAACAAAAAAATCATTAGTTTGACCTTTATATGATATCTCAGTCTAAAAAGATAAATATGGAAATAATTTTTCAGTGCTCCACATTTTATACACTGGTGAAAAGATACAAAATGAGAAATATGTGTACTTATATTTATGAGAGACATAGAAAATAAAACGTGGGAAACTGAAAAACATTTCCATCATACTAAAATTTGAAAAATTGAGAAAACCCTCGTAATTAAACATCAAATTTGAATTCTTCAAAACATCTCAATATTTCATCATGATTATCCTTCTCATATAAAATAATTTTTTTCAATTTGATATAACTTCATACACAAATTATGATCTACCTTTCTTCCTCATGTCATTATAATGAACATCCTCACTCTTTATGCTATAACTATACTTCACCTCCCATTAAAATCTGACTATCAATAAATGGTCATTGTGATTTGACTATATTTCGTAGCTTGTCATGATGAACATACTTAGAATATAAATTATTGGTGTCATAATATTAAAAGATTAGATCCTTAAAATATCCGCATTCTTCTTATTGAGAAAACAAAACTATTTTATAATTAATTTTTTTTTCATAATTGATATCCCTTGATTATATTAGCATCATAAACTCTGATCACTATTATATTTTTCATCTGGTGTATAATTGGTGTGATTCAGTCATTGGATGAATCAAATCTTGATCTTATCGAACATCCTCCTTAGGTTCAGCCTATTATAAAAATCATAATGATGGAATTATTATTATAATGTTCTGTCTCAAAAATATTAAAATTCTCAAACTTCATCATCATTTCACATTCTAGAATCTGATAACTTATGAGTTTGGTACTTTTGTATTTATTCTTATATGACGAGGATTTAAAAAATAATAAAACCATTATTATCCCTCCATTTCATCAAAATATTTTATAATGATATTTTTCATGATTTGAGAGAAATTAATTACCAACAAAGCATGATTTTATTTGAGGTTTATAAATTATGAAAACATTATAACACCTAACATCAATTTCATAAAAAAAACCACTTCAACATCATTTTGAATTCCTTTCTCTACAAATTCTGATTTTTAAATAACTGTTGAGTCTGATGAATCTTTAACTTCATGTTGATGGATATGGGACTGATTATTATTCAAATAAAAAACATTATCTTTCTGAAAACATATACATTGGGTGTCCCTGAGTCCAAAATCTTGAGTTTGGAAACATGTGACTAGTGAAAAACATTAATAAAGATAAAACATTACTCTATCATTGTGTTTGGATCTAGTGACTTCAATATTTCATTGAAAACACAATATAATAGACTAGGTTCAATCCTAAATAACAAAAACCTTATATTACTAAAGGGTTAGTTTTCAAAACATATAAATCATTTATAAAATCATCACCAAGGTTCTTCAGTCTCCACCTTTTTATTTCCTGACAACACTCCTTAACAAATTTTTCAACTGCCAATTTTTTTTCAAAAAATTATCTTCTGTAAACACCTCAGTTTTATTTAATTTTATCAAAACATGTCCTTTCCCAAAAAAGAGTTTTGAACACAACATTACCTGATTGAGTAATTTTTAGGGATGAATTACCTCCCTTGGTTGGAAATAAATTATAACCAAGTAAATATAAACTCCTCCTAACAATTATATTTTCACTTACTTTTCTTCCCCCCCCCCCCCATTATCTCATAACCATTGATTTATATTCCTAAAATCAGATAAGTAAAATATTCAAAAAATGTTGAAATTTGTTACTTTATCTCCCCATTTTTTCACATAATCCAAAGCATAGTGGGGGTACATCCTTATGATATATATGAATTCATTTGTGGAATATGAACATTATGATATAGCATCAACTCAAAAAAAATATTATTTTAGAATTTTATTTGTGAATATATCATCAATTTGTTACTTTGTTTAGATATATTCTAATAAAACTTCTCCAGCTACAACATTTTATTTTATAATGTGAAACTTTATATGAATGTTTTCTGATCTTCTATTTTGGAAAATATTTTTAGAAAGATAAATTATTATTTGATAATCACAAAGTATCTTTAGTGGTTTAGATACTTTTTCATTCAAATCATCCAGTAGAACATTAATACAAAACATTTGAGTACAAGAATTAGTATCTGCAGCATATTCATATTCACATATACTCAATGTTACTGAAAGTAGTTTCTTACTACTCCAACTCACACAAAATTCATCCTATAAAAATTTCCCCCCATAGGTTAATTTTTTATCATTAAAATCTCAATCCAAATTGGCATCAGTATAACCATGAATCTTCATCTCACAATTTCAATTGTATAATAATCCTTTTGAATTTTTTCATTTGAAATATCATAGAATTATATTTCGTTCAACATGTTTGATTATTTTGTATTACATTGATACCTGGAGTACAATGTAAAATCATAAAAAAGATCAGGACTTGATGTTGTAATATAAAGTAGACATCATATCAGCTTCTGAAAGTAATTATGATTCATAATTTTTTGGATTCATCTTTACTCAACATTGTACTCATTGAATTAGTATTAAAAACATCTTATAATTATACCATACAAAACATCTATAATAATTTCCGGGAATTGACATCATTGGTTAATAAATTTTACCTTTATTTTTTTTGATCATGTAAGCCGAGGAAAATGTTAATTCTCACAACAGCGAAATTTCAAAATTATTCATCATTTTTAAAAAAAATATTTAAAAATATTTTATTATCCCCTTATAAAAATTATATTTTCCAAATAAATGATTAAAATTAGATATCTGAATTCAAAATATTTTGTATGTAAGTTTTTATTAACATTTCCTTCAGAATGGTTCATCATTTTCAATCAATAGTCAAAATCATAATAAGATTCGCATGGAGAGTTTTTCATCCCATAAAATGATTTATTCAATTTACAAAAAAAAATCATCCTCATCATGTATAAACCAACATGGTTATTAAATTTAATCTTATTCCTCAATTTCACCATTAAAGAAAGTTGAATTCATATCCATATTATAATCATTATAATTTGGATGTGCTACCACATATAGAACATTCTAATAGTTTTTAATCTTGCAATTTTGGAAAATATCTTCAAAATCCACACATTCCACCTATTTATATCCTTTACAAACATGTCTTTTATTTTTTCTTGAATATTCTTCATAATTGTTCAGTTTATTTCTATAAACCCATATTATTTTGACCACAATTTTATGTTGTGGTCATTGAACGAGTTCTTGTGATTAATTTTGTGAAATTTGATACAACTATTCATTCATAGAATCCACCCATTCGTTTTATTGAATAGCATCTAAAACCGATTCATGTTCATCATTTGAGATAACTTATTATTGACCATTTAATATCAACACTATTTTGGTCTAAATTGGTGCCTTATAATTCTCATAGATATTTTCAGTCTTAATAATATTTCTTAAGCTAAGAAATTTAAATGTTTCTTTCCCAACTAAACATTCCTAATAAAATGATTCTACTTATTCTTGATATGTTTTCTTCTTTTTATTTAGTTTATCCTCCACATAATTCTCAAAAAATTCTATCACGCATCATTGATTTTCGATAACATTCACATCATATGAGTGAAAAAAATTAAACATTTATTTTAAAAATTATACTATTTCCATTAGGTAATAAACCCCTAAAAAGATATTTTTCATCAATCATTCCAAGATCTAAAATGTTTATTTTAAGTAAATATAGAATTCCAAAAATATTGAAGTACTTCATTGAAGGTTTTTTTTCTATTCAAAATTTTGTAGGGAGTCTTGTTAGATTCCAATCATAAAAAACTTCAATATTGAACATGTATAATATTACTAATAGATTCTCTCTAATAGAATATTGAATGATTGTTTTCTTCAAACATGATTCTTCTCATTTTCACCATACATATATTTTCCATTATTCTAATCTATTTTTTGAGGGGTATATGGAGGAATATACTATTATTTTATTCCATGATTTCTATGTTAAGTTTCAAATGTAATAGATGTTGACTCAATTCTATTATTTGATCTCAGTTTCTTTGTATAAACCCTGTTTTGTTGTCAAAATAAATTTTAAACAATCTGAACATTTATGTAGCCTATGACCTGTTGATTATAAACATTATGTTTCTCATCCTTGTGAAATCATCGATAAAAGTTATAAGTTAAGAATCACATTTTTTATTGATGTCTTAGCGGACCAGATAAATTGGAATGAATATGTTCAAGAGGTATGATATACCGAATCCCAAATCTCATGTGATTTTTGTTAGTCATTTTCCCTTTCTTATAGGTAACCAAATCATCTTCAACAGTTCCTTTAAATTCTATAATAATTATGATAGCAACAACTTTAGAATTTTTACTCATGCTTTTCTTCCTAAGGTTCCCAATGCTTTTATGCCAATTTTTTTTCATATTTAGCACTCAACTAACATGAGTTTTTAAATTATCCAATTTGGAAATTATTTCCACTACTGCTTACTATATTTTTCATAAATTCTCCATATTTTTTAATTCTAATTAAATAAGAATCTTTTTTGAATGGAACTTATTTCCATAATCACAATGTTCACATAAACTAAGTAAGTTGTGTTTTATCCCATTAACAAATAAAAATTCATTATATTTCAACTTTTCATTTCGAATCATAGCCGTTCAGATTCCTCTAATTTTTATGCAACTATAACTACCCAAGGTAACTGCTCCTCTATCATTAAATTCAATATATTTCATGATTTTAATATCACCTATCATATGGGATGACAAACCACTATCGAGTGTCTATGGTATATTCATTTTACTTTCTTTCAAAGATGCCTCAACAACAAAAGGTCTTTCCTCAACATTATTCTATCAATTGTCCTTTTATTTTCTACCATAATAATCTCGTTATTTAAGGATTTATATACAAATTTCTACATGATGACCAACCTAATGAAGTCATCCACAAACTTCTTCTATGCGTTAAATTTTATTTTTTTACTGTTTCTAATATATTGAGTTTTTTTATTTCTAAATTATTATAGGATAGGAATGAAACTAATTATACTTTTAATATTTCTTACACTCTTCTCAAAACATATTCTGGATACATGTATGTTGTGAAAAAAAATAATCCATGTGCCTGTAGATTCCATAGCACTATCAGTAACCATAAAATCATTATTTTATTTTGAAGTGAGATCTTTCTTGGTAGAAAATTTGTTGAGGGTGAAGAATTATTTCTCTTTTAACATACTCTAGGCATGGAGAATAATTCATATTAAAGGTGTTTCTAACTTTCGTAGATGTGATAATATTCCAATATACCTTATAAAAACAATAATTCCCATTATTTTTCTTATCACTATAAATTTTAGAAAAAACTTGAAGAAAGATTATTTTTGGTGGGTGAGGATTTCAATTAATTCTTGATTTGAGATTTCTAATAGACTTTAGATGTCTAATATTAAACATATGAATCTTTTTTGATGTTTTCATTCATCATCCTCAATGTAATTTTTGACCCAAGATATTTTTATTGAAACATGATAACATCTTCCTTCTTAGTTTCCATCATTTTTCTAAGATCTTCAGCCATCTTTCGTTGTTCAAAAATTCAATATCTGTAACATAAGATCTCTTATAGTTATTAATTATCCTGACATATGAAATATTTTCATCCTTATGAAACATATTCCAAACCCTTCGTTATCATTTTTTTCCTGATAGCTTTTTTTTCTTATTTTATACAAGAATCCTTGTTCCCAGGAAATACTCTCTATAATATTCTTCACTTACTTGTTCTTCACTATTTTATATGTCTTAAATATTCTAAACATATTAATGAATGTTTTACATTTTATTTAACTTTCATCTACAGAGTAATTGGTTTCAGTTGATACCAATTCATCTTTTTAACCCATCACACTCCATTTACCTCTAGTTAAATTCTTTTTATATTTGTTGGATGAATTTTCATCTTTATAACTTTTTTTCTTCTTCTTCTATGAAAATTTTATATAATAATAATAATAATAATAATAATCTCCAAATTTATTTATTAATAAATTCATAGAAAAGATTATTATTGTCAAAAACTCGAAACATTTGAGAGGACTTTTACCTCCATAATTACATCTTCCTCATAGATAGTTTTCATATATAAGAGTAATGATTTTTCCATTCCACTAATCAACCTATTTATCTTCATAGACATAAGGGTAATCATCTTCAACATCATGTATTTTCAATTTTCCCAGGGGTTCAAAAACTATTGCATATTTCATCTTCTTTTTGAAAATCATATCTTTCTTCATTTTATAAGCAACACGAATGATATGAAATTCATTAAGAGATAAATTATGCTTTTCTTCTAAAGTGGATTTTTTAGATTCCAACCTTTCCAAAATCTTTCACATAATATTCTTTGTAATTGTAGAATCTTATACGAAATCTATAAATACTTTAATATTTTAAAGAATTTCATTTACCCTATTGAAATATTCATCTATAGTATCATCATATATTTTTCTTATGTCTTTATATATACTGTTCCATATTTTTAGTATTTTATCTTACACATTAGTATTTCCTTCAAAAATATTGTCCAGCTTATCCCAGGTACTCTTTGTGTTTTGAGACACGTAAACATCATATAAAAATTTATGATAAGGAAAAAAGAAACCCTTTTATATCCTTTACATCCTCATCCATATTTTTCTTATCAGTAAATTTTACAGGGGAACCGTTCCCAATAGGTGGAAAACAAATTATAGTAGCATCAGCAACTTCTAAGACTAGAGCTATGTGATGTAGAATCATCTTATTTACCTCCATAATAATTTTTTCCATCAAAAGTAGGAATTACTCTATTTTGACATGACTGATATAATAAATGATGAGGATTAAACAAGGGTCCCTTGGCACTGGCTCCAATTTAATTTATATTGGATCAAATAACAACTATGAAGGAGGGAGGGGTTTGAATCAATTATTATCATGTTTTTTGTTTAAAATCATTTTAAACATATAATATTAAACCTTTTAAAAATTATAACCTTATCATATTTCTGAAAATCACCATGCATAAAAATATATGAGATCATGTAATTTACATGATATTTGCAATGTTCAACATCAGTTTTAGAACCTACATCCTTCCCAAAAAAAACTCTTTTCAGTATATGGAAATTTAATACCATGAATTAGTGAATAAAACATGTGCCAACTGCCATTAGAATCATTATATATCTGAATATAAATGAATATACCCACTCCCATTAGTTTACAATCATTATTACAAAACAATTGATCCAAAACAAAACAATAAACTCACTTTTCAATAATCTCCACAAAATATCTGGGGACTGATCATCCTGAATTTGATGGCCTTTAATATGATGAAACTTGTCTAATTGAACTAATATGATTGAATCAATATGATACACAATTTCTCCATATACCCTCGAAGGATATTCCTATATTTTTTGGATAAAAAATCATTCACTTCTTAGAAACAACTCAGAACTTAATCCAAACATCCTCAAACTGATGAATTCTATACAATAGACTCATTATAATGAAACCATTCTCAATATTCTTCTCAAAGTCATATAAATTGATAAATAAGATCTTCCTTAGGTTAGTAAACAAAATTTTCATTAGTATGACCATATTAGGATACTTAAATCCAGAAAGTAAAACTTGGTGTGAAATATTTAGTGCTCTTCCATTTTCTCACCTGTGAAAAGTTAAAAAAAATTGAATGAATTGGGAAACTATTAATAGGAAAATATGAATATAAAAGCTGGTAAACTAAAAACCATTTCCAAAATACCCAAATTTCAAAACACAAAAAAAACACCAACATTGAAACTTCAACTTTGAATTTTTTAATCCTTATCAATATTTCATTGATTTCATTATTCTTAAAAAAATATCTTTTTATTTAGATTGATATAACTTCCTTATCTTTAGAATCCTATTCTCATTTTGATATTAATTTTTCTTTACTTTTTTATGGTAATAATTATTATCTCATTAAGATCTGACTATCTTACATAGCTCGTTATGTTCTTACTATCTTTCACTACTCATTATGATCTGACAATCTTCCTAATCACATTATGATGAACATCCTAAAGAGGCAACTTATTAGTGTAAAAATATTTTTCAATTATATACATGAAATATAACGTTGTTTCTTATCAAGAAAATCATTTTTTTAATATTAACTTCTTTTCATAATTGACCTCCCTTTTATGGATTTAAACCAACAACTCTAGTCACTCGGATGTTCTACTAGGATGTATTATTAGTGTGACACATTCATTTATTGCATCAGTGCCTGATCCATATAAAATTCATCTTCCTCTTTAGTGTCAGTCAAGTTAGAAACCTTATAATGAATGAGTTATCATAATAATGTTCTATATACGATGGTGACTCTACTCAGAATATTGAAATTATGCAAACTTCATCATCTTTACACATTATGAATTTCCAAAACTTTTGATTTTGGTACTACCATATTTGATTGTCTCTAATTAGGTATATATAAATGATAAAAATATTTAAGATTCCATCATTTCTTAAAAATCTTTTATAGTGATAGTTTTCATGATTTTTTAGAACATTATGATTAAAAAATAATCATATTATTGGAGGTTTATAATGTCTGAAAACTTTATAACTTTTGATATAACTTTGGTAAAAACATTATATTTAATATCTCTTCACATCCATTATCAGCTTTTTATGACATTATAATCAACTCTATTTCTTGTTAATCATTAACTACATGCAGATTGATATAATAATAATTATGATTTTGATCAACAACATTATCTTTTTTACTAGTTCTGCATATGATGTTTCTTAGTTTAAAAAACCATAGTTCAGAAATATATGTATAGAAAATAAATTTCTCCATGAAAAAACATTTGCATCCCATTCTGTTTGGATCAAGCATCACCCATCTTTCTTATGAACACTCATTATGATGGTATGTGTCCAATCCTAAATAAAAAATCATTCATATATAAAAATGATAGTTGTCAAAAAATACAATTAATTATTTGAAGAATCAAAAAGGTTATTTAGTGTCGATGGTGGGTTTAGATTATCAATCTTAAGACCAAAAATATTTACATAAATCATCGAAATAAACATACTATTCATGATATTTAAAGAAAAATGCACATACACTTGGAAGAAAATTAGGAAGGCCTTATGTTAATCTCATAAACTACTTTTTCCATCAAAAAATATTTCCATAAAATTTTCATTGAATAGTTTCCTTATCAAGGCTCGCCAAAGTCTTTTGAAAATGCCACAATATCCAAAAAAATATTTTATCAAACACCTAATATCTAACCACATGATAAATAAAAAAAATAATCAAGACATTTACCAATTAACTTAACCATTTAAAATATATTGTAATAAGGGTCTCCAATATCATTGGTTGCACACCTCTTATTAAAAATCCCCAAAATCGCTCTAGGTGATCCCCAAATGACTCTTTGGACCAATTACAAGTAATTACCTAAGAGGATATACCATTAGAAAAACTAATTAAATTAATTTTTTTCGGGAACACATTTAAAATTCAATGTGGTATCATAACTCAGTAAAATTCAGTGCATCAACATGAAAATTTGTTATCAGGATCTCCTCTATGTGAGAAAAATCAATTACCCATGAGAAACGAATGATTCACCCATGATATAGTGGTATCATTAACAGAAGCTAAACCAAAGAACACACAAAAAATAGAGTAATAAAAATGATAATTTAATTCACTAGAGGAGAATAACTAAGATAAAATTCCAAGTATAATCCATGAACACATATCAAATTGAGAGGATGGAGATAGAGTAATGGGTATGGATGCACCAAGTTGATTCTCACATAATGATGGGAAAAGGGGTGGAGTGTCCTAAAAAACCAAGGTCTTATTTTTGTGAAATCACCCATTAAATAAGATTATAGGAATCCATATTGTTTTTATACACATTATTCACAAAATAATCATCAATAATGGGGTTTTATGTATTCAAATCCAACTAATTATCGCAGTTCGGCCTCACGGGTTAATAACCATGAATGATATGTGCACCCTTCATTGTCCATCACAAAATTCCCCCATTGTTAGGCCACACAGTTAAAAAAATCATGTTCCAACCGTACTCTCAGTGCTACATCTTCAATATAGAATGGAAATTGGTTTTTCTGAAACCATTCTCATTCATTTCAGTGTGACTCATACCCTATTTAACATCAATCATCTACCCATTTTTCTCACACGATTTACATTAAACCATTCACAACCCATTAAATTTAACTTTTTTGAGTTCTAAATGAATTGAAACCCACTAAGCAATGAGGTATCTCACATTTTATCCTAAACCATAGACACTAAATTTTTATCCCTAAAGAGAATCCTCCGAAACAACTAAATCATAACTAATACTTCTAAGGATTACCAGAAGACTAATAATAACTTTCAAGAATTATTCCTATTCCCAAAAAAACACCTTGATACATTCAAACATTTTAAATTCCACCCTGAGTCCCACACAAAAATTTGATCCATCCAGTAATAAAAAATAAATATCCTTATAAAATAGACAACATATACATATGGGGGATATGGAATGCTCATAGATGTACCATTCACGATAAAATCACAGAATGGTAGGATACAAGAATTTCCATTGGTCAACAATCCTTTCATCCTAATATCAACAAGACCCTTGGTACTAGAACTCCTAAATCTCATTTTCGAAAGGGTCTTATTATCTAATTTTGATAAATGAGTGACATTATGCTGGTTTATGCGGTTATATCCTTCTAAAACATTAAGTTCACTTAAGAAGTTTTATTTCAACATATTAAGGGATTCATGAGAAATTCTATAACTTCCAAAACCAGACCTAATGTGATAACATTTTAGTATAGAATACATAAGTAACAAAAATTTAAATTATGTTCAGGAGTCCGTTAAACAAAATAAAGATTATTATCTATCCCATCATGACTTTCAAGAGACACAATACTTTTAACTATAATATGATATCTCATATTATTTCATAAGTAGTCATCACCCAATTCAATTTTCCCTAATTTAGTGAAACACTACCTATTATAAGACATCTGAAAGGAGAATACTAAATCCATGAGGCATTCCACAAAGGTAGGATGATCACAACTATTGAACAATAAATTTTGTCAAAATCATATTGATGTAACAAATATTCATCAATATTATTTTAATTTTATAATTTCATTATATTATACAGGATTATTTTCAAGTTCCTAGGTTTTTGGTGGTGGAATAATATAAACACCCTATTTTTATACTCTTTATTGATGGATTAAGACCTCTTCTTTCATGATTTAATTTTCTATCACTACTTATCCATTCACTCATTTCGGCCTCTAATATTAAATCCCTAGTCCTTAATCATAATAGTTAATTTATTTTGATGTTCATAGGTGTAAAGCAGAATTAACTTACTCTAGTGTTGTAGAAACCCAAACATACATCATTAAGTACTTTGAAGATGTTCCAAACTGATCTAATGATTTTCAAAAACAAAGTTCTATTTTGATCATCATCTACTATATAGTGATATTTTATAGAAATAACTAATATTATTTGATTAAAATCATCATCAAAAGCCTTGAATGATTTTATAGGAAGCATCATGATTGTGAAATGTCCTATATTATTATAAAATTGTACAACTAAATAATTATTCATACAAAGGGCCTATAATTTTCAGTAGATACCAGTATTAGAAGATACAAATTCTACTTCCCTAAGAAAATTTTAACCCAAATTCAGTAGTACAAGACTACGGGCTTCCCTAAGAACATATTCAGAGACATCAACAAAAGTAGAATAATTTTATCCTGCAAATGATAGGGTGGTAACATTCATTTTGGTAAAAACCAAGACAATATAGTAAAATATTTCTTTTTAAATCATAATACAACCATTTATATGAATTTCATATTACATTGGTACCAATTATTATGTTTAGTATTGATGTGAACATCCTTACAAATTTCCCATATCTACTATGGTATTTTATATTAGTTATGAGGTGATTGGAAAACCCGTTTTATTTAGAAAACCTGAATACAAATATAAGATGAACACTCTAGTTGACATAACAAGTAAAATCAATAAAATAAATCAAAGACATAAGGAGCTTAAAATCACATTGATCCTACATTAATGGAGAGAAAAACAAACAAATAAATATATAGTACTAATAGAATGTAAAATGAAATATATATTCAAATATAAGAAAGAGAATACAATAGAAGCTATCCAAGCAGGTTTTCCAAGCTAAACCCTATGGTGGTGCTAAAATCCATCGTGAGGATTTATCCATATCCACAATTGGATAGATTCAAAAATGCACTTAAAATAAGGGATATAATAGTAGAATCCAAAAAATAAATCATTATTCCCCTATGGTATTATTTTTCACCATTGTTCTATTTTACATCCAATTTTATCTGTGTCATAAATTTTTCTAGATTTTACTGAGTACACTATTGGTTTTATCTTCAGCAGGGGTTTTTTGTGCTCGATGATTGGTTAGTTCATTTCTAGGGGTATTTGATATAAGGGGAATTGATCACCCCTACACCAAATCCCTTGGACTCATTAGTTGACCCTAATCTACCCTTTTTCCCTCTTATTTTACTATGGTTGAAATCCCTACACATCTGTCCATTATTATGTTTTGTATATGTTTAGGGAATACCCTGTTATTATTCTCATCTCCTCCTTAAATATTGTTTATGGTTGAGATGACATCCCTTCCACAGTGGAAGACACGTGGAATTTTAGTGACTGATCCTAATGAAAAAAATTATGTCTAGGATCTGGAATACTCGTGTAACCCTATTCCAACAATATCAAATGATCATGAATACTAGAGATATACCCTATCTTTATGAGTATGTATACCAGTTATATAAATATTTTGTTCAAAAGTCATCATTTATTCCATAATTATTGTTCCTAGTCATTTCTGTTCGATTAGACTTCTTTGTTTTACATTTCGTACGTTAGTAAAAAGTATTATTCATGTGGTGTTCTTATCACCTACATGGGTCCAAACCAAACTAAATCATGAAAATTCTTTCATTAGTTATACTTTATTTAATTATTTCTTTTTTTATGGCTTGCATATTTTATTTAATATATTTTAAGAAAGGCCCTAATTTTAGTCTTTTTGGTTGTGTGTATTCTATTACTGTCCAGTGCACCTTACCCCCCATAAATTGGTATTAGAGACATAGTGGTAATATTTTTATTCTGAATCTATTTCTTATTCTTTCTTATGGTACCGATATTATTTTTCATAATACAATCTCATCTCAATTCATCTCTTCCTCATTTCTATTGTAATTAAAGAACTATAACTTATTTAATTATTTATAATTATAAATATAGTTGGATAATTAGGGATACCCAATGATATTCTCTATTTCTTATGAGAATAAAATTTATGTTGTCTGCAAAAACTAATTATCCAGCCTTTTTGGTAATCCTCTCAAAAACTAGACATAAAATTGAAACATTTGATACTGAAGAAGACATCACTATTTGGAGAATTGAGATTAGATCCATGCTTGTTCAGTAAGGCATAGTTGATTCCATATTATAATCTATGAAACCTATTTTAACAATTTCGAGAATGGGATAAAAAACTACTATTTATGATGACATATCTCCTTATGTTCATGTTAAATCACAAAATTCAATTCTTTTTCCATTAGGTGATATGTACCTTAGGGAATGTTATTATGAAACTATTATTTCTAGTATATGGATAATGTTATAAGAGTTCTACTTGATATCTTCTGTAGTTGGTAGGAATTTAAAAAACACTGACTAATTACATTTAAATTGTAAGAGGTCATTTCAATTATATATTATTTGGAATAATTAAATATGGTTTTTTTAGATATATAGAAAACAAATGTAACATTTAATAATGATTATCAATAAATTATATTTTTAATTTATATAGGTAATTCATACATAACATTATATGAATAATGATGAATGTATGAGACAACTTATTTCCTAAAGATATTATGTCCACCCTCATATCAAAAGTTATACATTCTATAATTAGAGTAAAAGGTGATTAGATATTATTTTTTACAAATGGTAGACCACATTCTATTGGTAAATGGAAATAGTTTAGTAATAATTAAGGTAATAACATAAAATAACCAAAGCCATTGTAAAATTATTGGGACCGAAAAATCATTTACTTATACTCTGGAAACCCAAGAAAACTAATATCAATTGTAAGAATATTACTAAAGAACATCAAGAAAAATATAATTATAATTATTCCACTATAGTGGATTTTGTTAATGACATAGAAAATGTGTTTAATGAGTCCAACCATTCCCTAAACCCTATGTGGGTATTTAACTCAGTCTAATGATTCCACATGTTTCCTTTTATTGGTTCACTCCAAAAATTTCTGGAATGAGGTGTGTTGTTATGTTATAATATTAGGTTTAAGGTATAGGGAATATGTTATGTCCTAATAGAACTAGATGAAAACTCCATCATCTCATTTCATGATATTATGTGGGTTCCCTAACCCCATGGGAACTTGATTTCCTTAGGAATTAAATACCAAATGGGGTACACCATTAGGTATGAATCACGTTTCTTAAAGTTCTCTGAATTATATAGAAATATCATAAAGATTTATCTCATAAATGAGATTTATGTTTTCAATGGAACCATTTAAATATAGTTGGCTAGTGTGTAAACCACTAATACGGATATTACTCTGTTATGGCATAGATTATTGGTTCATATAATCTCCAAGGTTCTAGAGTAACTATTAAAATAAGGTCTCTTGGATTATATGATACTAATAAATCATCCCTTTTATAATGTTTGTGTAATTGGTAAGGATAGGAGAGTCGTCTTTAAAAGGAAAACCATCAAAGTTGCGTACCACTTAGAATACATAAATTTGACTTATGGGGACCACCTAGGTATACCTCCCATTTTAGAGGTTCTTATTTTTTTACATTTATAGTTGAATTCTAAAGAAATGTTTTTATTTATATATTGAATAATAATTCTGATTTTTTTCATACCTTTAAAACATGGAAAATTCATGTTGAAAATCAGGTTGGGAAAAATATTAAAATAATAGGACTACTAATGTCCAAGAGTAACTTTCTACTAATTTATCTAGTTTATTGAATCTGAGGGTATTAAGATACATTGATCTATTAAGAAACCACCCCTAGAAGAATGATATGGTTGAAATAATGAATATAACTCTTATATAAAGAGTTTAATTTAATCATGCATACTCAAGTCTCCATAAATCCTTCTAGGTAGATGCTTTCATCATAGTAGTTTACCTTATAAATTTATTACATTCTTTTGCAAATCACATTGATAACCAAGAATAACTAAAAAATGGAAAAAACTCCCTCTTATAATTACGTTAAATGTCTCAAATTCATTACTTATGTGAATATATAAATAGATAAGATCGAAATTATTTCCCTTAAATGTAACTTTTTTGGGAATCCTAGGGGTGTTGATTGTATCAAACATTGGGTTGATAAACTTGGTTACCAAAAGTGCATCATTATTAGAGATATGATGTTACATGAGTCTTTTTCTCCCAAATATTAAACTATTACACCTAATAGAGATCATTCAGACCTTGGTAAGGCTTTTTAAATTGATCATTAAACTATGTTTGATGGTACTCTCCATCCTCCTCAACAAAATCCTTAGCCTATGACCCAACACAATTAATTCTCTAGTTATTACTTAGAATCAGAATTTGAACCTCTTATCAATGATATAGACTATCCTTTAACAAAAAATTAAATTATGATGGTTCAAATACCACATTCTTAGTTTCATCAATATGATATTGAATCATTTTCCTTCCTTGTTTTCTATGATATTTTTGGCGATGATCCCTAAACCTATAAGTATTCCCTTAATGAAAAATACTCAATATAGTTGGTTGTTTCCATGGATGATGAAATTCATTACTTAAGATAAAATAACAATATATCTATCTTTTATAATCCAACCAACTCAAATTCAATTGGAAATAAGAGGACTTATAAAGGAAATAAGATAATAATACTAAAAAAATAATTTAAAATAAAGAATAGTCTCTTTGGGATTCCTTTAATGTAAAGGTGCATAATATTCCAAACCTTTTCCCCAGTTGTTAAGAACTCTTCTAGAAGGTTGTTTCTTTCTTTTCTACTTATCATGATCTTCATACTAAATAATGTGATGTTAAAACTTACATAAAACAATTTCATTTAAATGAGAAACATTACATGAATCCTCATAATTACTACTCAAAATTGTACAAATATAACCACGTCTCCCACATGAATAAATAATTATTTGGGATAAAAATAATTTCAATGCAATGATATAAAATATTTAATTCTTTTATGATTGATAACCATTTTACCTGTACCTAATATGATGCATGTGTATATTTTCAGTCAATTAAAAATACCATACTTAATTAACTATTATATGCTGATGATGAGCTTATAATTTACAATGATATAAAGCTCATTAATACTAAAATTCTCATTTACACGGCATGATGGAAATTAATGACATAGGTATAACTAAAAAAATCATGGTGTATAAATAATTAGGGATAGGCCAAATAATCTTCAATAATTTCACAACATGTTTAAATTATGAAAATTCTAAAAATTTGCATATTTTAATCTCGTAAACCTATGTGGATGACTTTTGTACAACACATTAAATACACATTAACCTAAAAACCCACCGATATTAATGATATTCTGTTTATGTCGAAAATTTCATATCCAAATAAATTTATAAGCATCTTGTGTTAGTATGATCTGCACTATGCCTAATATTTTCTTTATAGTATACACCCTTAGTAGATTTACGGACACTCTTGGGAATCCACATTGGCAGGCACTAAAATGGATGTTTGAGTATCTTTATTATAGTTCTAATTTTTTGTTATTTAATGGTATGATTGTGGACACTACTGAATTAATAATTGGTTGTGTAGATGCTGAATATGAAGGAAACATTAACACTAAAAAGTCATTTATCAAGTATATTTTCTTTTCTTGTGAAGAAAGTAATTCCTAGAAATGACATATGTAGTCAATGGTTTCACATTCAACCACAAAATTAGAATTTATAGCCCAACCATAGGCAGTTACAGAGTCCTTATGGATCAATGGTTTGTCTAGAAAACACAAACTATTATTTTTTTGTTAATATATATTGTGATAATAAATCCAAATTATATTTATCTACGAATTTACAATTTCTGGGTAAATCAAGTACAAACACATTATTCTACATTATAATAGATATAATATGAAATATTTAATTTTTTGTTTCAATAGTTTACACATAGATGATCACCTAGGTGATAGTTTGACCTGTAACACCCCAAGATTTCATAGTGTGTTATTTCTTCAAAATAATTCAATAACATGCACTACACGCAACACCGAGTTCAATCACACCATGAATTACAAAAAAAATCCATTCAAAAGAGGTTATGAATAGTATTATCTAAATTTTAAACTTTATATAATCCTTATAATTTTAGAATCCATATTATGAGTTTCTTAGATATAATGCAAGAACAAATTCATTTTCAGTATTGCACTTTTATCAACTTTTAATAGTGAACCCTTTTTAAATACAATATTTTAAACTTTTTGACTAAATGGGGACATCAAAAATTTAAAATGAAACATCCCAAGCTTCCACGGTACGCTTTCTTTGAATAATACAGTAGCGTGTGTTGTACGCAACCTTGAGTTTTAACACACACCACAACCAATCAAACTAGCCATTATGAATAGTAATACCTAATTTTCAAAATTAAATATATTTTATATTTTAAAATGGACTTCATTTCTGGATTCGGAATATCGAATTTAGCCTAAGGTGATATTTTGGTACTTTTCGGATAACTTTCATATTTTGATAATAGTGAAAATTACTAAATTTTAATTAAAAACAACTTTTTTAATCAAAATAATTAATAGTGATAAATTATGAATTTGAGTGCTTTTAAAGTATATTTAGAATATATTTTTACCATTTAATATAATTTTGGTCATTGGACATAATTTTACAATTAAACCGAACATAAACAAGTGTCAATCTTTTGATAGTTATTATCTCTTAAAAACACGCTTTTTGTTATGACAGTGGGAATTAATTTTAAATTAATTTCTGCCACTTCTGTGTTTTGAATTTAGAAAAATTGATTCCATATTTGGAATCAGGATGTCCAAATTGTGTAAATAGGTAACTTTTATTTTTAGACATTTTGAATAATTACTGTGGTAAATATTTTATTTACCATGGTTAAGGGTAAATCTGGTAAATAAGGGTTAAAAAATAATATTATAATAATACTAAATTACCCTAAAACGTGTCCTAGCCTTATTGGTTGATACATATTCGACCATAGGCATCTTTGGGTCGATTTGGGGACCCCATGGTGCCACTTGTAGGTGATAGGGACACTTTATTTTAATTAAGTTAAAATGAATACAAAAATGACACAAGCATATATCTTTTAGAAAAACAATTATTACATAGGGTTATATATGTTGTATTTTAGATTATAAATATTAATTAGAAAGATAAAATTATTTCCTACATAATTATATTTTATTTATAATTTTTAGACATTAAATAATTTACTTTATTTATGACACAATGATGATGCCGTAATTACTAAAATAGTGAAAAATTAAATTAATTGATATTATAAATACCCAAATAAATATAATATGAAACTTTTAATGAATTAAACTAATTTTCTAGGATAATATGATATATTAGGATTGATTTAATTTACTTTTTTTGAAATAATAAATCTGTTATGAGTTTCAAAAAATCAACTATTGAATAGTGTCAAAATTGAGATAAAAGAGTTCTTAAAAAAAATATTATATTATTAATTGATATTAAATTCCTAAAAATTTAAGGTTAGGCCAAGAGACTTATATAATGATAGGTTCATTATTAATGGACCACTTGGGGGTCTCTTGGATGTATATAGTAAGTTTATTAACCATATTATAAAAAAATACAAAGAGACATTGTAAAAGTGAAACTAATTAACTTCGGGTTAATACTTAAAGATAAGGTTAATATAAGTACCCAAACCTGTCTAAATTCTATTGGTTGAGTTTTTTTCGACCCATCCCCACCTTAAACTTTGAATAGTAAACTTTGGAGCAATTGGAAACCCAATATGAATTTATTATAAACTAATATCTCTAGCTTTTCCAAAGGTGCCCCTCACCCCTCTTATAAAAGGGCACTCCTCCTTCTCATTTCTTAACACCTTCAAATCCTTTTGGTTCGGCCAAAATCTGCCTACATACTCTCCCAACTTCCAGAAATACAACCTAGAGGCCTTAGTTTGATCAGAAAGCCAACCTAAGGATCCCTTTAGATCAAATCAAAAGGAAGAACCCGAAGAAGAGGTAATGATTTCACCACCCTTTTCCAAGTCCATTTCTTCTTCCACTTCTTCTTCCTTTGTTGTTACCATTATAAAATAATAACTCCAGTATCATATATATTCTGTGATGTTATTATAAAAATGGTACAACCATATTCAGTATTCTATCCACCCTTTTAATAACATGTCACCATACTTGCGTACGTACGGCTTACCGTCTCCACGTCGTGGTGTAATTGTTATTCAATATATTATTATTTGGATGGGTATAATAATGATATGTAACTAATGTAAATAATAAATATAACATGTTAATGAATCTTTATATTTGATATACCAACCATTTATATATTATTTTAATATCAAAATAATGATATTGTCGCTCGTGCGTACGTACGGACTACCGTCTCCACGAACGCGATGAGATTCATTCTCCATCGTATCCATTCAAGTATAATTATCATTTGATGATTCAAAATATGATTTTTAAGGACTTTATATCATTCTGGATATGAATAATATACAACCTATCCTTTACAAACATGTCTTATGTAACAAAACATATAAAAGAAAACAAGTAAGTTAACACCTGAAACAACGATAATACTAAGATATTATTATCAAATCAATATTAAAAGATCATATATGATATCATATGATTCTTGTATAATTTAATAACAATTATTTCACCATTATACAGGAGGATAACCTACCCCAACCAAGGAAAAGTACAAGGTAAGGGGTTTTCATCTCACTCCTTATTACCGTGAGATTCATGCCATATTGACACCATCACCTTTTGTGTGGTGTATGTACTGCCCATAATTATATTCTTTCTGTAATACACTATAATTTATGTGTATTTACATACTCATTGTATTATACCTCTTTCATGGGTTGTATGTTTCATAAGTTACCAAATTGGTAAGGGTTATTTCACAATCTCTTCATTATCCGAGGTTGTTTATATGTAATAATCTACTGGGATCTCTTTATCATCCACATCCATGTTTCTTCAAAATGTATTTCAAAACATTTTTATTATTTATAAGAATATGGGTTAAAGTCATTTATACCCTTGTTTGACTTTTTATAAGAGGAATCTTTCCGTTGTTTTCAAAACAAGGTCCTTTTTAACCTTTTCGACAGAATTAAGGTAAGAATGTTTTTTTAACTTATACGGCGAGTGCGGTTATTTTCTACCATTATAAAATCATCAATGTTTTCCTTAAAAGCTTATAAGAATATTTTCAAGAAAATGTTTTATTTTATATGGATCTTAAATGATTTCAAAAATAGAAAGAGATATTTCTCCAAAAAGTGTTTTGATTTCATCTATGTCAACATCCTTTGATGGATTTTACGGTTATTTGAAGTTGATTTATTATGATACAAAACTTCTATATTGTATTTAAGGTTTTGTGATATGTTTGACTATGGATGTGATATTTTTATACCATTCATAGTTTATGGTGAAATTATTGACATTTCGTATGCTATTTTTAATACGAATGTTTATGTTATGTTTAAACCTTTTCATATGGGAATGCATTGGACTTAATATGTGACGGGTGGAGCCCGCTATAGCTCCTCGATGCATCGGTAGGTCTAATGAGACAAACTAGTGTTTGGAACAAGGCCTTGGCAAAATCTTATTTGTAGTCTTGGAACGAGGCCTTGGCTATGTGGTTATGATAGCCTGGCATTATGCATTCCATCATTATGAAAGTGGTTATCGATTTTTCTTGTGATTATTCGATTAGTATAATATCCATGTGAACAAGTAAATGGAATTATTTCATTTTACTTTTTCCATACTATGTTGAAGATCAAGTTTAAAAGGCTTTTGTTTTAGTTATACATATTCTTAAATGTTTATTCTTATTTATAAAAGTTTCTGGTATATTGTTATCCTTACTGGGCATTTGAGATCACCCCTTTTCTATGTTTTATTTTTCCCAGTATGTGAAGAAGTAAGTTATGAATGACCTGCAGGGATATTATGAGGGGATAATAGTGTGGACTATGGAGACATTATGTTGTCGTAGTAGTTTTTCACTTTATGATGTAATGTAAAACTTATGAATATATCTAGTGTTTCTAAGGCTACTAAACCAATCGGTCTTTCAAGATTTGATCTTTCTTGTGATCATGCCAATGTTATGTAATAATGCACCGACTCTGGGTAACTAGGGTCGGGGCGTTACAGTTGGTATCAGAGGAAGTTTAATATAAACCTTGGAAACTAGATTTAGATAAACTCTGATTAGAGCACGTAGACCTAAGATGAACTTTGAGGATTAGTATAGAAGAACTTCCTAGAATTTTGGTATTGTAGAGATTTTGTGAGATTTCCGAGCAATACATCCATGTCTGGATACGAGCAGGTAGAGGCGGCTCTGGCACAGATGTACCTAGGGGTAAAACCCGAAAACACCGCTTTGAGCTAGACTCGAACGGGAACTGGTGCACGGCAACGGGCCTTGCTGCACTCTTTGTTACGACACTCCTGGGGGATATGCTTAGGATAATTCTCATTTTCTTTACAAACCATTATGATGGTTTTATGAGTATATACATCTTCAAAGGAGACATTTTTATGATTATGGATTATATCCATAAATAGTTCAGTTTATGTTAAGTGTTTTATAAGTATGGGATTATGTATTTTGATTCATAAACTGATCTAGTGTATGCCATTGTTTAGAAATGGCGCCCAGTAGAAGGAATGAGAACTCCAGAAATGCACATGATCTAATGAGAAGGAAGGATCATATCTTTCATGGTCTTAAGCTAGAATTTATAAGAGAAATAGTCTCCCATGTATTATCATCATATGAAGAAATAATATCATGTGTTGATAAAATAAGTAAAGAGTTTACTGAGTCCTATGGCTTTGAAGGGAAGCAAGAGAAGAAAAGGATGGAAGAGAGAAAGATGGATAAAGGGAAGAGGGAAAAGAAGAATTTTCCCATATGTGGTAACTATGGAAAGAAACACTATGGAACTTTCCTGAAAGGAATGGGAGTTTGTTATAAGTGTGAAGGAAAAGGGCACAAAGTACGTGACTACAAGGGTAAGAAAATGGTTTTAAATGTACAATGCTTCATTTGCAAGGAGTTTGGACACTACGCAAACCTATGTCCCAGTCATCAGACTATGCCGCAAATGATGTTATTGGATAATAATCAAGTTATGATACTACCACAGATGAAGAGGAATGATTAGAGTTCTTATGTTGATTATGTCATTTGAGTGTTGTATCAATAATGTACTTGTTATAATAATTATGGAGTATATAAGGATTGTACTGCAGTACTATTTCATTAAGGACTTGAGATTGTGTGGAACAAAGAAAAGTGACTCAATAGAAGGTTAATTTTTTGGAAAATATATGTTTGAGAGAAAGATAAACCATAATATGGTTCTGATACCGAGGTAGTGATTTTAGAATAATACATGATTGATTTGGATAAATTATATTGGATATTCTTGACTACCTTGAAGCTGATTAATGATTTGTCTATTCCATCATTTTTGGGGTTTAAAACATTTTTGGATTGATGAAGTATATCCAGCATTCTATATGGAATACGGGAGCATGAATGTATTCAATAAGGAATATGGTAATACATGATGAAGGTATTCATATGCTATTACGGGGTAAAAAGGATCTATATTATGTTTACCTTCCTTATAAATGTTGGACTATGAGTTTGGACAGATGTATTTTGGATAGTTCTAGTTTGGATTATTTTTTATTGCCATAAAAAGACAACCCGGAGGTCGGGCGGCAACCCGTCGCGTTCGGCAAGGCTGCGAGACTTGAACCCGCAACCGAAGGGCGACAAGGGTGTATCACCTACCACTGGCCCACGAGATGTCCTGGATTAAATAATGTAGTTTTTATTAAAAGATCTTGTAGATGAATTATAAATTCATTTATTTTGGATCCCTATACGAATAGTGTAAATAGAATTGTTTTACATTCTATTATCTTTTAGAGTGAAAGATGAGTTTGTGGTAGAAATTTATTAATGGATAAAACTCTAATTATAAAGTAAGTATATCTCCTTATGATCTTAGCCAATCTCATAAATAAATTCCTCAACATTAAGAAAAGCAACTTAGAACAAAAATGTTTTCCTAGATGGTACCTTAAATCATCACTAATTTATGGCTTTGGGATTGTTGGCATTTTCATAGCCATGTTCTCTACCACTCTCCATCAGATAATTGATGGTTAGATTTTTCTTCCATATCCATATTTTCCTACATGGAACCCTAGTATGTGTTATTTTCGGTAATCTTCATACTTTCGACTCTTTATTTTAAATAGAGGCTTCATTAATTCATTTTTTCGATGTGGGATTTCAACTAAGATATTTTGAAACGTCCAAAATGGGTTATCCTAATACCCTATGTTTTGTTGAGCCGATGGTATTTCAAATCATCATAGATTGATGAATTTAAGGACCTCAATTTTATACTTGTTTGTGATTGATGACCTCAATCACTACCTATAAATATTTACGTTTTTCCTCCAATTATATGTCTCTAATTGCCACCAATGTTCTCCTAATCGAGATCATAATTTGGTGGTGACCCTTTCATTTCTCTTTTCCTCATATTAAGACTAAATTTTAGTAACCCAATTTCCGATGTGGGTTTTCCCACAAATATATTTTCTATTTTCAACCTTTTATTTTCGAAGAACAGTTTCAAATTGCGAGGACGCAATTTATTGAAGGAGGGGAGAATGTAACACCCCAAGATTTCATAGTGTGTTATTTCTTCAAAATAATTCAATAACTTGCACTACACGCAACACCGAGTTCAATCACACCATGGATTACAAAAAAAAAATCCATTCAAAAGAGGTTATGAATAGTATTATCTAAATTTTTAACTTTATATAATCCTTATAATTTTAGAATCCATATTATGAGTTTCTTAGATATAATGCAAGAACAAATTCATTTTCAGTATTGCACTTTTATCATCTTTTAATAGTGAACCCTTTTTAAATACAATATTTTAAACTTTTTGACTAAATGGGGACATCAAAAATTTAAAATGAAACATCCCAAGCTTCCACGGTACGCTTTCTTTGAATAATACAGTATCGTGTGTTGTACGCAACCTTGAGTTTAACACACACCACAACCAATCAAACTAGCCGTTATGAATAGTAATACCTACTTTTCGAAATTATATTTATTTTATATTTTAAAATTGACTTAATTTATGGATTAGGAATATCGAATTTAGCCTAAGGTGAAATTTTGGTACTTTTCGGATAACTTTCATATTTTGATGAATAGTGAAAATTACTAAATTTTAATTAAAAACAACTTTTTTAATCAAAATAACTAATAGTGATAATTTATTAATTTGAGTGGTTTTAAAGTATATTTATAATATATTTTTACCATTTAATATAATGTTAGTCATTGGACATAATTTTACAATTTAACCGAACATAAATAAGTGTCAATCCTTTGATAGTTATTATCTCTTAAAAACAAGCTTTTTGTTTTGACAGTGGGAATTAAAATTAAATTAATTTCTGCCACTTCTGTGTTTTGAATTTAAGAAAAATGGATTCCATATTTGGAATCAGGATGTCCAAATTGTGTAAATAGGTAACTTTTATTTTTAGACATTTTGAATAATTACTGTGGTAAATATTTTATTTACCATGGTTAAGGTAAATCTGGTAAATAAGGGTTAAACAATAATATTATAATAATAAAAAATTGCCCTAAAACGTGTCCTAGCCTTATTGGTTGATACATTTTCGAACATAGGCATCTTTTGGTCGATTTGGGGACCCCATGGTGCCACTTGTAGGTGATAGGGACACTTTATTTTAATTAAGTTAAAATGAATACAGAAATGACACAAGCATATATCTTTAAGAAAAACAATTATTACATAGGTGTATATATGTTGTATTTTAGATTATAAATATTAATTATAAAGATAGAAATATTTCCTACATAATGCTATTTTATTTATAATTTTTAGACATTAAATAATTTCTTTTATTTATGACACAATGATGATGCAGTAATTACAAAAATAGTGAAAAATTAAATTAATTGATATTATAAAAACGCAAATAAATATAATATGAAACTTTTAATGAATTAAACTAATTTTCTAGTATAATATGATATATTATGATTGATTTAATTTACTTTGTTCGAAGTAATCAATCTGTTATGAGTTTCAAAAAATCAATTATTGAATAGAGTCAAAATTGACATAAAAGAGTTCTTAAAACAAATATTATATTATTAATTGATATTAAATTCCTAAAAATCTATGTTTCGGCCAAGAGACTTATATCATGATAGGTTCATCATTAATGGACCACTTTGGGGTCGCTTGGATGTATATAGTATGTTTATTAACCATATTATATAAAAATACAAAGAGACATTGTAAAAGTGAAACTAATTAACAGAGAGTTAATACTTAAAGATAAGGTTAATATAAGTTCCCAAAACTGTCTAAATTCTATTGGTTGAGTTGTTTTCGACCCATCCCCACCTTAACCTTCGAATATTCAACTTTGGAGATATTGGAAACTGAATATGAATTTATTATAAACTAATATCTCTAGCTTTTCCAAAGGTGCCCTCACCCCTCTTATAAAAGGGCTCTCATCCTTCTCATTTCTTCACACCTTCAAAGCCTTTTGGTTCGGCCAAACTCTGCCCAAATACTCTCCCAACTTCCCTCACTACAACCTAGAGGCTGTAGTTTGATCAGAAAGCCAACCTATGGAGCCCTTTTGATCAAATCAAAAGGAAGAACCCGAAGAAGAGGTAATGATTTCACCACCCTTTTCCATGTTCATTTCTTCTTCCACTTCTTCTTCCTTTGTTGTTACCATTATAAAATAATAACTCCAGTATCATATATAGACTATGATGTTATTATAAAAATGGTACAACTATATTCAGTATTCTATCCACCCTTTGAATAACATGTCACCATACGTGCGTACGTACGGCTTACCGTCTCCACGTCATGGTGTAATTGTTATTCAATATATTATTATTTGGATGGGTATAATAATGATATGTAACTCATGTAAATAATAAATATAACATGTTAATTATTCTTTATATTTGATATACCATCCATTTATATTTTATTTTAATATCAAAAGAATGATATTGTCGCTCGTGCGTACGTACGGACTACCGTCTCCACGAACGCAATGAGATTTGTTCTCCATCGTATCCATTCAAGTATAATTATCATTTGATGATTTAAAAAATGATGTTTAAGGACTTGATATCATTCTGGATATGAATAATATACAACCTATCCTTTAAAAACATGTCTTACGTAACAAAACATATAAAAGAAAACAAGTAAGTTAACACCCGAAACAACGATAATACTAAGATATTATTATCAAATCAATATTAAAAGATCATATATGATATCATATGATTCTTGTATAATTTAATAAAAATTATTTCACAATTATACAGGAGTTAATCCTACCCCAACCAAGGAAAAGTACAAGGTAAGGGGTTTTCATCTCACTCCTTATTCCCGTGATATTCATGCCATATTGCCACCATCACCTTTTGTGTGGTGTATGTACTGCCCATAATTATATTCTTTGTGTAATACACTCTAATTTATGTGTATTTACATATTCATTGTATGATACCTCTTTCATGATTTGTATGTTTCATAAGTTACCAAATTGGTAAGGGTTATTTCACAATCTCTTCATTATCCGAGGTTGTTTATATGTAATAATCTACTGGGATCTCTTTATCATCCACATCCATGTTTCTTCAAAATGTATTTCAAAACATTTTTATTATTTACAAGAATATGGGTTAAATTCATCTATACCCTTGTTTGACTTTTTATAAGAGGAATCTTTCCGTCATTTTCAAAACAAGGTCCTTTTTAACCTTTTCGACAGAATTAAGGTAAGAATGTTTTTTTAACTTATACGGCGAGTGCGGTTATTTTCTGCCGTTATAAAATCTTCAATGTTTTCCTTACATGATTATAAGAATATTTTCAAGAAAATGTTTTATTTTATATGGCTCTTAAATGATTTCAAAAATAGAAAGAGATATTTCTCCAAAAAGTGTTTTGATTTCATCTATGTCAACATCCTTTGATGGATTTTACGTTTATTTGAAGTTGATTTATTATGATACAAAACTTCTATATTGTATTGAAGGTTTTGTGATATGTTTGACTGTGGATGTGGTATTTTTATACCATTCATAGTTTATGGAGAAATTATTGACATTTCGTATGCTATTTTTAATACGAATGTTTATGTTATGTTTAAACCTTTTCATATGGGAATGCATTGGACTTAATATGTGATGGGTGGAGCCCGATATAGCTCCTCGATGCATCGGTAGGTCTCATGAGACAAACTAGTGTCTTGGCACAAGACCTTGGCAAAATCTTATTTGTAGTCTTGGCACGAGGCCTTGTCTATGTGGTTATGATAGTCTGGCATTATGCATTCCATCATTATGAAAGTGGTTATCGATTTTGCATGTAATTATTCGATTAGTAGAATATCCATGTGAACAAGTAAATGGCATTATTTCATTTTACTTTTTCCATACTATGTTGAAGTTCAAGTTTAAAAGGCTTTTGTTTTAGTTATACATAGCCTTAAATGTTTATTTTTATTTATGAAAGTTTCCGGTATATTGTTATCCTTACTGGGCATTTGAGCTCACCCCTTTTCTATGTTTTATTTTTCCCAGGATGTGAAGAAGTAAGTTATGAATGACCTGCAGGGATATTATGAGTGGATAATAGTGTGGACCGTGGAGACATTATGTTGTCTTAGTAGTTTTTCACTTTATGATGTAATGTAAAACTTATGAATATATATAGTGTTTCTAAGGCTACTAAACCAATCGGTCTTTCGAGATTTTATCTTTCTTGTGATCATGAAAATGTTATGTAATAATGCATCAACTCTGGGTAACTAGGGTCGGGGAGTTACATGACTAAAGTTGAGGTACTGTATAAATTCCAATATTTATTAGATGGGATGAATTTGGTAACTATTTTATAAACTTTGGTGAATAAAAATTATCATTTTTAATTCCAAATGGTAGAGATTTGAGAAATTAGGCTTTTATTTTTTTCACTTTGAAATATGACTTGTTTGAAATCATCAATTTCATTTTGGAATACACAAACATGAAAAATTATGGTATTTATATTATTGTTAACAAATTTATTTTGTAATTGGGTTATGTGGTTAGGTTTTTCATTTCAATATGGTCCTTTGAATTGGTTCATTTTATTGGCATACATGTGTGTTATTATGGCCCACATCATTGCTCATACACTGATGCACTATAATGAATAACTATTAATTTACCAATATCTAACTATAAATGAAGTACTTAATAAAAATAAATTAAATATTTATTAATCTGTGATGAACAAATGAGTAGGGAAAAATAATCATCGGATTCAATAATGTTGATGAATTTATTAACAAATAATTAATTACTGATTAATCAATGATTAATGAATGATTAAATAATGATTAACAAATAATTAATCAATGATTAACTATTTAATGGATAATAATTAAATATAATGTAATTATGAAATATCTATTAATTCTATATTTATTAATGAGTGATTAATTATTTATTAAGGGATAAGTAATTTATGATTAAAAATGATTAATGAAGGATTATTTAATGATTAGGTATTGATTATTGAATGATTAATGAGTGATAAAATTATAAACATAAATTGATTAAGTAATGACTAATAAATGATTGATTAACATAGGATTAATAAATGATGAAGTAATGAATACCCAATAAATTATTAAAAATTATATATTAATTAACTTTAAAGTAACTAATTAATTAATTATTTACTAGTTATTAACTAATAATTTATATTATTATAATTAATTAATAACTAATAATTAAGAAATTGTAAATTAGTGACTAATTAATGATTAAGGAATAATTAAAATAAGACTAACTAATGCTTAATGAATGACTAAGTAGAGATTAATTATGGATTATGAAGTTAACAAGAAAATATTACAGAATTATTAAGTAATGATTTAAAATTATTAATAAAAAATTAAGGATTTGTTATTCAATGATTTGGGAAACATCAACATAGAAATAAATAACTAAAAAGTAATTATTAAACAATAATTAGTTAATGATTAACTATTAGTTAACAATAAATTAACTACTTTATAACTATTAATTAATGAATACATCATGAATTATTAATGATTGAATAACGATTCATTAGTGAATGATTAATTAATTGTTTAATTATGAATAAATAATTCATAACAAAGTATTAAGTATTTATTATCATTGGATTAATTAATGATGAATTATTATTTAACATTAAACTAACCACTTAATGACTATTAATTAATGAATAGATATCTAATGACTAAGTAATTATTTAATAAGGATTAACTTTGTATTAACCAATGATTATTTAATGATTATATTTAAATGAGTATATAAATATCTAATTATCAGAGAGGGTTTACTTCATTATAAAAAGGCTTAACCACACACCGGCTTTGTGAAACCCAAGGCTTATAAGATTCATACCATGTTTCACAACTTGTTAGACACTCCCATGGGATATGCATTAGGTGATTCACATCCCCTTTTTTAACTATGGAACATACAACTAGGAGGACAAAAAAATTACTACAAAACAATAGTTTCATAATTTTGGATATAATAAATCTATCTAAATTTCATTAAATTATTTATTTTGTACATATATAAGTACTGAAATTCCATTCTGGATATTAAATGTGGATGTTTCTCTATAACAGAGGTACCTAGGGGTAATAAACCCCAGAAAGAGTGTATTGGGATTTGACTCAAGTGTGATGTATTACATGACAATGGGATTTTATGCACATCTAGTTTGACACTCTTAGGGGATATTCTCTAGATGATTCACATTCTCTTTATAAACTACTGATCATAAATTTAGGAAGATTAAAATTTATACAATACAACACTAGTGTTATCTTTGAGGATACATGAAGAAATTATAAAATTCTTTTAAATTAAATTTTGTGTTATTATCTGAACAATGAAATCCATGTATGGATACTATACATGGATGTGACTTTGGAAAATATGTTTTTGTAAAAGTGGGTGCAGTAAAACTATGTAAATAGTAATTTTGATTACCATATCAAGAATACAGATAGATATACATGATGTATTCTTACAATTATACTGTAGAATTTTTTTCATCCACTATTGAAATGGTAATGTCTATAGATTAATGTTCGTATCAAATAGTTATAGCATATACCACACCATAATGAGAACCTTTAGACACTATTCAATTAATCTTAAACATACTTATTATTGTCTGTATACATTATACATATTTAATATAATTGATGTTTCACTATCAGGTGTTGTGGCCTCATAATCATTGAGACTTCAACTTAAGAAATTTTCACTTAACGATCTATTATTGTGATATAAGAAGGATAAACCTGACATTAGGAAAACCACATGTTTCAAGTGTCCTTGGTTGTTTTTATGTATAGACATGTGTACTTTTATCCTTATTTTATGGGAACATCCGATGTAGCATGGCGACGGGGTAACTCTTTGTTTAATAAATTCAACGTCATAATGACTCAAAAATGGCAAGTTGGACTGATTAATACCACAACGTATTTTTGATTCCAGACACATTTACCATTTTATTGGGATAATCAAATATTGATCGTTGGTGGATGATTGAGAGAAAAATTTGCGGAAAATCTGTGGCACTTTGGAGAAAACTCTCAGTGACAAACAACGATTTATTGATGTGGAAAATCACTACAACAACGAAGTTGAAGGATCTCGATGACGATGGCAGTGTGACAACATCGTTAGAGATCGATCCCTTCATGGGGTATTGGTTTTTTATTTATAATCTTTTCCCTATTTTTGATTTTAAATGACGAATGGAGATCAACAACGTACAAGTTGATCCGTGGATTCTTACGTTCTTGTGGGAGTTTTTTATTGGAATGATTCGAGGAATTGATCCATTTTGAATTGTTGTTTTTTGATTCTTCTCCATTTAATCATACTAACGGGAGCGGATCAACAACGTGAAGAATGATGGTAGAGGTTCGTTCCTCGATTTTTTCATTGGATTTCTTCCCCTTTTCTTTTCTCTGTGTGTTCTTCGTGTTCTTCGTTGGGCGACGATCAACAGATCATTGCCCATCCATTTTGAGATGCAACGATCCCAAATTGAGGATTCAACACCACAATGATCTAATAGAGGTGCAACGATGATGGCAGACAACGAATCAGACCAGATCGGGAAGGGTCATTCTTCGAGCGTTCTTCACGCGGGTGGATCGTTTCACATTTTTAGAGCCATTCAAAGGTCCTAAAATAACGGAATCAGCTTCATGGTGGAAGGGAGACCAAAACATGGGAGTTTCATGGCGATCAGACAACCATATCGACGAACGAGACATCACGGGAGGTGCACTGGCGGGGAGCGTCAATTTTGGAAATTTCCAGAATACACGGCCTGTATATCCGAAGAACACGACGAGTAGTACTAGAAGTGGCGGATAGGGTTTCAGGGGTCAGTGAATAACAACACGGCGTGTGTCCCTGGTCGCACGGCGTGTTGGACTTCCCCCAAAGCTCGGCATGTATTTTGGAAGGTACACGACACGGGATGGACTACATGGCCTCAGAAAACGTGGCGTGTACTCATTATGCAGCTTTGCAGAGGCAGGTAATTGGGACTTAGCATGTATCCAGGGGATGCATGGACATAGGTTGAAGTACTTAGCATGTACTCCATCACATGGCCAGGAGAGGCTAGTAACGTAGGTCATCCTGTGAACTGATTACACGGGTTGGAGTACACGAGTTGATGTCCCTATATAGGCACATGGAAAGTGTACACTGAGCCAACCCCAATCACTTGGAAACGGCGTGTACACCGTACTATAGGCCATGTACTCACTTTTCTACACGACCAGCCTTACAACATAGGCCGTTGTACACAGGCAATACACGAGGTTATACAACACGGCATGTAACTTTTCTATACGTCGTGTACTATTTGGAAAATGTCATGGTCCTCTTGTTCACCTTATCATGTAAATCTTTTGTTTGGGTTGGTGCCCCTTATTATCATTACCTTGAAGGTATGGCATCGTTTCCTTCTTCAGAAGTATGATCCCTTTAGCAGGACATTCTGTGATAGAGTCAGCATCCCTTTGAGAGTCCCAGAGGGAGATCCTCTATCCACTCTTGACCCTAGGTAGAGTTAGGCATCGACATGACCAACTCTACCGGGCATTGATCCTCTACCTATTTGGTGAATCACCTTTCTCATAAATCTGGATGAGTCGCGGTATCCTCCATGGCCCTGGTAGTGATCCTCATCTATGTATCGTGATATTTCCCACTAAAGAGTGTGTCTCCTGTAATTAGTGCTTCTATCTATCATGATCTTCCCACTCAAGATTGTGTCTCCCATAATGAGTGTATCTACCTCTCGTGACATTTCCCGATGAACAGTACTTCTCGGATGGACGTCATCTGATCTACCAGACTCGTGGAGTGTGTTCTCTCGGAATGAGATGTTTTTGGAAATCTTCGAACTGAATCCCTAGCGGGGGTATGCAGTTGTTTGACTTGTCTCTAGACTACGGGTCTTGGTTTGGAGTATATCTAGATTTTTATCTCATATTATAAGTGTAGTATACATATATTCTGTAGAGACGACTATGCATTTCCTTTGTGAACATGCTTTGTGTTTTTCAAGGTCCTATACTGAGTAGTGTTATACTCACCCCTACATGGACTTTTCCCGCATGTGTTGTGTCTTGTACAAATGATCAGCCTTTTGACAGATTCAGGGGTCGACCAGGAAAGGACTGATCTTTCAGAGTTCCCTTCAGGACGAGGCGTTCCTTTGTCTATGAGCAGTAGTCCCAGTACCTCGTCGAGTTTATAGGTTGGACTTTGCAGTTTTTAGAATCTTGTTTTTGGTGGGCTTGTATTCTGGCCCAGTTTACATTCAGTACTTTACCTTCCATTGTACTCTGATGGTTGGGTTTAGTTGTATGCATGAATTTTGTTCCTTGAAGTTTTTTACATTTCGGCATTTTTGATCTTAGATATGTCTGTGTGTGTACAGGTTCTTAGGAAATGCCTCTCATGTAGTAATATGCCTACTCTGTGCTAGGCACCAGCCCCTAGCTTATTGGAGGCGGGCTTGGGGAGTCACGACGCGTGCCCCACTGTGATGGGTCATGACATTGGAAGACGTTACAAACCTATATTATCCATGCATGGTCATTTCATGGACTATTATGGGTCTGTGCCAGTTTAGTGCGACCCATAGTGGGATAGAACGGGGTTGTGGAGGCTCGAGTTACCAAAATTTAATTTGAAAATTTATTTTAATTTTTGTTGAATTAAATTAATTAAAATATTATTTTATGTTTATAAATTAATAATAATTTTATTTTTGTGGTTATTTTTAAATGAAATTAATAAGTTAATTTTATTTTTGATACTAAAATTAAATAAATCGTGGGAAGAATTAAATTAAATTATTGAAATTTTAATAATGTATTTAAATTAATTAAATAACCTTGTACATTAATTTATTTCAATTTAATTGTTATCCTTTCTTATTCTACATGAGGGTTTTCCTTGACCAATGGATCTACCGATCTGTGTTTATTTTATTCAATTCATTATTTAATGGTGTGTGGTGATTATTATTTACTAAGATGTTTTGTGCAACTACATTTCTTTTTGGTTAATTTAAATAGGGGCATCAACCTCCAATTTTATCAGATGTACATTACACCCCCTACTTCCCCTCACCCATATGAGAGTAAACTTGTACTTTTGATGCTGACGTCGTGTGTTATATACAACGTCGTGATGTGGCGGTATGCCATGACAAGGACTGTGTAAGACTTAGAAAATCTCAAGTTGATTTGAAATCCAGATGAGCTATAGACATGATAGACTGGGACGAGCTGCATCGAGATTCATTCTATGACCTAGGTGTGATACCCCTGGGTCACGAATGCTCATATATATTTAAATGGATCAACCAATATTATATGCACAATACCAGTTAGATAGTTAATTTCATTAATGATGTTATTTATTACTTTATTCATTTTATAATAGTGGGAAAATACATAAAATAATAAACCTTAAATTTCATAATGAAGCGTTGAATGACATCCTATTAATTTTTATTTGAGACACAAACAAAATAATATGAGAAATATTAATAGAAAATTATTACTTTCGTTAAGAAAAAATATTAAAATTCCTGATTAAATATGAAGTCTCGACCTATTTCCGTCATTTGAATTTGAACAAAACTTGGTTTTTGGGGTGCGCTATCAGCCATAATTGAGGGTTTCTCTTACTTAGGGGTAGTTTATATAATAATAGTTGGTCAATTAAACTATATTGGTAGTAAGTATTAGACATAACTAATTTTATATCACTTTAGAAGAATGTGTTGATAGAATCAATTTTATTATTTTAGAATCTGAGGATTCACACTAAAGATCATGGACCCTTGAGTTAATCTAGTTGGCCAGTCAAAAGTCCTCCATGAAATATTCATATAGTGGCTTATCCAAATCATGTAAATGATGAGGGAGGCCCATGGATCCATGCCACTTAAATACTCAAGAATTATATTATTCCAATTCTAGTACATAAAGTTCTTTGAATTCAACAAAATAGTGTGGGGCATGTAATTATATAATTAATCAATAATTCCTAATTTGGTAATCAAGATAAAGAGTAAAATATCTTGGTTTTTATTATTTTAGTAAATGGAATGAAATATGAAAATTTTAGAATGACAAATATTGGGCATAATAAATGTCCAGAAAATCACAAATTTCTAATTTTATTACTAGAACAAGAACACAAAAATAAAATATATGAAATTCATGATTCTAGAGTCCCCAATATTTTCTAGGCCACCACCGGAAGCATGGTTGATAAAATTGATTACAGGAGACTCATGTATCGATAAAATTATGGTTATGTACTTATTCTATCATCAAATGTATGGTGTATGTTGTGGTCATCAACATCATGTCACGAATGATATAACATCAGTCTCATCTTTGAGATGTTTACAAGGAGAATGTTAAGTATGATATGAATTTTATGGTTACACTGACTATGTGTATATTGTAAGATAGAACATGATATTTCAAAGCCACCCATTCTTATATAATTTTAACCTACTCACTCTAGTTTAATTTTAGGTTACAAAATTAATAGTATGGATTAAAATCATCATTACCATTTGGGTAAGATTCTTCACATAAATAACGAACACAAATAATGTTTAAGATTTAGTTTTTATGTATATGATGTTATAAGGCATAGTGAAAATGCCAATGACAAGTATAATGCCAAAGGAATATTCTCAATATCCTTTAATGAAATGAGTTTAGTTATTAAACATGTGGTTATTTTCATCATATATTGTGAAATAAATCAATGGATGTTTAATCACAATGAATTAAAATGATTAAGAAGGTACCAGCTTATACTTCAATGAATATTTATCATTTATAATTAATTTTTTTTATTTAATATATTTGGTACTAAATAAAATATGTATATTATGTATGTCCTTAAAAATATAGTAACCAAGTGAGTAATATAAAAATTTCAAGTAGTATGGTGTATTCTCAAAGCAGTCAATAAAGGGTCATTCCAATATTAGTGGTGACGAACACATAACTTTTAATTTTTTAATTAATGATTTTATTATAACATTTATTGGGTTTAACCAAAAAAATTATCTCTTTTGTCTTTTTGACATGAGGATAAATTATCCCATGTTCTGGTAGGATTGTTTTTATGGTGTATTGTACTCAACTAATAGTTCAGTGATTCTTACAACATAATAAATTCTAGATGAAGATAAAATGTTATCCTTACACACCCTGTTGTGGAAAGATATTTTTTTTAATATAAAACTAAAAGCTGGCATCAAGGATATACCTAATTTTGGGAACAACATCGACATTATCAATGTGCTTGGTTTGGAAAAACAAACAAATTGAAATAATTGTAATCCATAAATAATTTGGAATTATTTATGTATGGGAGTGTGAACTATTCCAAGGGTAATCTAGTGGTAAATATACTTTATAATATTTCTTAATGTAATTCATAAATGTGAGAGTGAACTATATTAATTGTCAGAAGATATAAGATGCTTTGGACCATCATACAAAACTCCTAGATCAAAATAATGTAGTGTGGATTAATTCTTAATCATACATTACATTATCCACATCAGGTCTATGATGTCAATAAGGGGGATTGATGATGATTCATACAGGTAAACATTAGAAAAAAAAATTTATCATAGAGAATTTCTGAAACACAAATATTATACATCAAATTCATGATGTCAGTAGTATCAATGTTGCAACTTGATGAAACATTGATTATATTTCACGAAAATCTTGTTAAATAATGGATATATCCTATAAATACATTCCAAATATAATGAATAGTGGATATTATATGGGTCATAGTACGATGAAAATCTGTTTTGTTGTAAAGACACGTGTATTGATGCAAAGAGATTTCTAGGATATAAACAAACTTTTATTGAGCTAATGAAAAAATGAATATAATGTAATTATCCAAAAATATTCATATGATATTATAGAAATATCTAAGATAGAAAAGAGATAGTCAATGTTAATAACTACATTTCTAAAAAATGATACATGTCTCTACCTGAGATAGTGGGAACAAGACTGGGTTTGGTTTAGTCAATGATAAAAAATGAACAAATAGTTGGCATATGAATACGTTCCACAAGTGTATGTGGAAAATGAATGTTCTAGAGACACATATTATGTAGGAATGTTAAAACCATAGTGGTGGGTTTATATTCATCGTGGTCGATGATAAGTTTTTCATAGTCAATAATAAATCCTAGAGGTAAGAAATGTATGGTAATCGGTTAATATTGGCATAGTTAATTAATATTCAATAATAGACCCTACACATCAACGTGAAAATGGGATTAAATTATTTAATAATGTGTCAGATATTCTATGGAGATGATAAAAGAATGATATAAGTGATGTAAAAATAAGGATCTATTAGTAATACATTGTTGGTACCCCTAAAACCATTAAAATTGTTACTTATCATTAATAATTTCTAAAATCATTAAATTTTCCATTCCATTTCAAGAAAAAAAATTATCGAATGTCTCTATAAAATGCAACCAGAAAAGGGTGGTTACATAATAGGATGCCAATAAGTGATTCAAGTATTTTAAATCCAGACTAGGATTAATGTAAGAAATAAGATCTTCGAGTATTAATTTGGAATGAATCATTTACATGTGTCTACCAAGGGATAGTGCGAGGTCCATTTTTCTACAATTGAAATATGTTCTGTAACATATGGAAAAAACCTATTGGTATTATAGTTATTTATGTCTAGGATGAAAGTAATTTTCCAGTATTTGGCTAAATGTTACAACCTAATTTCAAGGTAACAATATCTACCAAGGTATATCTAACGGTTTCATTGACATAGTCAATCATATATATACTAACACCGTATTTAAAATTATAAGCTGCAATAATTCACTAGAATAATTAGTTCCAATGTCACATAACATAAATCTCTCTTTGTTGAAATGAAATGGAGTCGGAGGAGAGTATGTGGTGATTTGAGTTCCATACACTTGAATAGTAGATCAATCATTAATGACATGATTTTTATAAGATATTATATTTCCATGATATAATTTATTGAATGAAAATATCACATATATCTAGAAGAACATTATGTGAGGTAGTCACAAATATCTGATTGTACATAAGAAAGTTAAAAGGATATGTACCTAGGATATGGAGAATAAGGGATGGTAATTTTGTGGGGACACAATTTAGTCTTCCTTAGATCAACATGATCTAATATTTAATGCATGCTATGGTAATAAGTGAGGCATTATTTTATATTCTTTTTGTATCCATACCTACAAATAATGACTACGTTTTAGCTTATATTCCAACTAAGAAATAGTTATTTTACAGAAATTTGTTTTCCAGATCCTTGAATTTCTCCTAGTAGTTAATGAATTTTCATGATGATATTTATTTTTATAGTACTATCCAAGATTTCATATTATGACTATGAACAAAAATTAATATAATTAAGGTTGATATCTCATGATTTGTTTTACTTAAGGAGATGAGGTCACATACATCTGAATATACAAGCAGCAGAATCCTGGCAGGCCCGGCAGATAAATCGTTTACTCAACAGGATCATGATCCTTATCATGTGACAACTAACAAGGTTCGTTAGCAAGATAGCATTAGCAAAAGTGGGAGTGTTGTTATAGTGGGTTCCCTTGACCCAACTAACCATTAAATTTGATTACCATATTGTGTATGCAGTTATATTTACATGATGTATTCTTACCATAATAGTGTATAATGTTTTACATAGACTATTGAAATGGTAATTTCCATAGATTAATTTTCATATCAAAAGGATATACAAGATTCTGTGCTATATTTAGAACATTCAGATACTATGACATTAATAACAAACCAATGTCATGTGGTCCAGTTACACCATACTTACTAGAAATATTTTATTTTTGAATATTAGGGTTTGGGGGATAGTATGTATTGAGACTTCATGTCATGAAATTCGTACATGTGGATCTATAGTAGTGAGATCATGGGGACAGACCCAACAAAAGTAGCACCACATGTTTCAAGATTCATTGGTTTTTCCTATCTATAGAAATTTGTATTGGTCTCCTGAAATGAGATCATTCCTAGTGTGTACCATTTTATCACAGACGTTGATGAAAGGAAAAAACCATGTTAATGAACTCATAGCGAGGTAGCTTTGGTTGGGTGTGTCATCAGTGGTATGGCATCGCAAGAATGTTCTATAAAGGAGTTGTCGCTTTCTGGGTTGAGAAAGTAATATATCTATTTCTTGATTGATCAGGATGGTAGTACCTTTATAAGTGTTAATACAAAGAATTCAAGGGTAAATCTGTCAAGTTAGATATAAATCAATAAATCATGAGTAAGAAAATGAAAGAAGTGTGGGTCCTTATTTATGAGATATTTTTAGGCAATGTGATTATATTATATACACTATGGGAAATATATATTTTTTGTGATGGGAATAGACGCCCCATCTCAAAAACTTATGGGTGGATTGGCATGGTTAGCACGCCAAACAACATGAATGGGTATTTGTGACGGGTATGCACCACTCGTCACAAATGTCGGGAGAATGTAAGACCTAGTTGTGATGGGGGGGTCCCGCGTCGCAAATAACCGGCGGCGGTAAAAACCTATTTGCGATGAGATGTTGTCTTGTCGCAAATAGTGTAAAGGCATATTACTTTTTGTGACATGCCACGTTGCAAGTAACCATTTAACCACAAACAGTAATTAGTGTGGCCAAAGGTATTTGTGACGGGAATCCCATCCCAAATAGTCCCATGACAACTAATCTAACCTATATATACCCCCATCAGTTTTTTCTTCCCTCCTTTTAAATTTCTTCTTTCACTGCTTCTCTAAAGTCTAATTTTTGAGTGAAAATATTTGAGAGTCAGTTTTTTTATGAAGAAGTTGTGAAGCCGTCTACAATTATAAGAGATCAAGTTTAAATGTATTTATGTTTTATTTAATTTAGTATTTATTTCATTTTTTTATATTAATTTTAATTATTGTTGATTAGTTGTAATTAAGTTAGATTTAAATTGTTCTTTCATCCGTAATAATTAGTAATAATTTGTAATAAATAGTAAAAATTAATAATAAAAAGTAATAATTAGTAATAAATAGAAATAATTAGTAATAAATATTAATAAATATTAATAATTAGTAATAATTAGTTTTAAGTTGTAATAAATAGTAATAATTAGTGATAATTAGTAATAAATATTAATAAATAGTAATAACTAGTAATAAACACTATTAATTAGTAATAATAATTAGTAATAAATAGTAATAATTTGGAATAATTAGTATTAATTAGGAAAAAATACAAATAAATATGAACAATTATAAATAAATATGAATAAATACGAATAAATACGAATAAATTCGAATAAATTTGAATAAATTTGAGTAAATACGAATAATTATGAATAACTAACAATAAATAGCAATAAATAGAAATAAATAGATATAAATAGCAATAAATAGCAATATATATCAATAAATAGCAATAAATAAAATTAAATAGAAATAAATAGAAATAATTAGAAATAAATAGCAATAAATATAAATAATTAGCAACAATTAGAAATAATTAAAAATAATTAGCAATAATTAAGAATTATTAGTAATAATTAGTAATAATTAGTAATAACTAGAAATACTTAGTAATAATTAGTAATGATTAGTTATAATTAATAATAATTAGTAATATTTAGCCACAAATAGAAATTAACAGAAATAATTAACAAAAAATAGCAATAATTAGCAATAATTGGCAATAATTAGCAATAATTAGAAATAATTGATAATAATTAGTAAAAATTAAGAATAATTTGAAATAATTAAGAATAAATATAAATAATTAGAAATAAATAGCAATAAATAGAAATAAAAAGCAATAAATATGAATAATTAGCAATAAATAGGAATAAATAGTAATAAATAAAAATAAATAGAAATAAATAGCAATAATTAGCAATACTTAGCAACGATTATCAATAAATAGCAATAATTAGAAATAAATTGCAATAATTAGCAATAAATAGAAATAAATAGAAATATATAGCAATAAATAGAATCAAATAGCAATAAATATCAATAAATAGCAATAAATAGCAATAAATAGTAATAAATAGTGATAATTAGTAATAATTAGTAATAATAAGGAATAAATAGTAATAATTAGTAATAATTAGTAACAAATAGTAATAATTAGCAATAATTTGTAATAATTAGTAATAATTAGAAATAAATAGTAATAATTAGTAATAATTAGTAATAAAAAGTAATAAATAGTGATAAATAGTAATAAATTGTAACAAATTAGTAATAATTTTTAATAAGTAACAATAATTATCAATAATTGGCAATAATTAGCAATAATAAGCAATAATTAGCAATAATTAGCAGTAGTTTCCAATAAATACTAATAAATATAAATACTTAGCAAAAATTTGATAAAATTACCAATAAATAGAAATAAATAGCAATAAATAGCTATAATTAGAAATAATTAGCAATAAATAGAAATAAATATCAATAAATAGCAATAATTAGAAATAATTAGCAATAAATAGTAATAATTGTCATTAATTAGCAATAATTAGAAATAATTAGCAATAATTTTCAATATTTAGAATTAATTAGAAATAATTAGTAATAAATCGAAATAATTAAGAATAATTAGCTATAATTCGGAATAATCAGTAATAATTAGTAACAATTTGCAATAAATATCAATAATTAGAAATAATTAGCAACATTTAGTACTAATTATGACTAATTAGCACTGATTGGGACTAATTAGAGCTAATTAGGACTAATTAGCACTATATAAAACTAATTAGGACTTATTAGCACTGATTATGACTTATTAGCACTAATTAGAACTAATTAGCACTAATAAGGACCAATTAATACAAAATTTTAGTAAATAGGAGTAAATATCAGTAAATAGGACTAAATAGCAGTAATTAGGACTTAATAGCAGTAATTGAGACTAAATAGCATTAATTATGACTAAATACAATTAATTAGGAATAAATAGAATTAATTAGAAATAATTAAGACTAAATATCATTAATTAAGAATAAATAGAATTAATTCGAAATAATTAGAATTAATTAGCAATAATTAAAATTAATTAGAAATAATTAGGATTAATTAAGATTAAATAGAAATAATTAGGATTAATTAGGATTAATTAGAAATAATTAGTAATAATTATGATTTATTAGTAGTAATTGAGAATAATTTGGAATACTTTGGACTAAATATGAATAAATAGAAATAATTTGGAATAATTAAGAATAATTAAAAATAATTTGGAATAGTTTGGAATGATTATGAATAATTAAGAATAATTAGGAATAAAATCAATTGTAATAAATTGTAATAACTAGTAATAACTTGGAACAATTTCCCGTGGATTGGCGGCACCCCTTTTTCTCAATGACACTTTTCCATTCAACTCTAACCGACTCTAAACATTATGAAAAGTATGATTTTGCGCATGCATATGAAATCTTGTATGCACGATTTTGAATATGCCTTTATAGAACAATATTTTTTAAAATGTTTTCATATGATTATAGTTGCAAGAAGATGATTTATCGATGAAAAGGGGGCTATTTTGTCTGACCGCTCATTTACTTGCATCTTTCTCACACTGAAATCACAATGAAGAATCTCCTCATAGGTACTCTTATACATTCTCGTTTGCACGAGAATGAATATACGTACCTCCGAGCAGATTCTGCATTGTGATTTGAGTGTGATAAATTTTCATGTAAATGAGCCGTCAGACAAAAAAGTGTCCATCAATCCACTAGAAATTGTGTCATCCGTAATTAAAGGTAATTATTTAGAAGTGGTTGTAATTATTTATCTTATTTTTTCGGATAGTGTTTTTTTTAATATCAAATTATTAAAAATCAGTAATGATTTTATATTTTGTAGAAAAATATGGAGCTAAGAAGTCGATAGAATTCATTATTAGATGATCGTAATTGGATAAATCGATGCAGAAATCCAAATGGTTCTGATTTATATCATGTCTATATTGAGGGTGTTGAATCTTTCTTATCATTTTCATCATCAAAACAATAATTTGTTTTCGAAGCCAAAATTATGTGTCCTTGTAAAAATATGTGCTCTGAGAACATTTGACACATTTGACAAGGTTGGAGGACATCTCTTGTGGTTTGGTTTTCTACCCGATTCTGTTTTTTGGTATCAACTCGATCAACACAGTTCCAGAGAAGATACTAATAACATGATTCTAGATCCATCACGGTTTCAAAATTTTGTACATGATGTTGTAGGTCCATCTATTAAACAAACTAAAACTTAGTATGATATTGAATTAACTCTTGAGTTGGAACCATTCAAATTTTAGGAGTTGTTAATGTCTGCTGAGGATGCATTATATCCGAGTTTCCGGATAATAAAATTAGAAATGGTGGAAAAATTTAATGCTATTAAATCAAATAATGCAATGTCAATAAATTATTTGGATCAGATATTTTCTTCTGTTAAAACACAGTTACCTGAATAAAATTTATTGGCTACAAATTACTATGAGAGCAAGAGTTTGATTCATAATCTGGGTCTTAGTTATTGGATGATTCATGCATGTGAAAATGATTGAATCTTATATTCTGTTGAAAATGTGTCATTGGATAGTTTTCTCACATGTTCAAAATCGAGGTATAATGAATCTCAACCGAGGAATTCTGGATTGATTCCTATAAAACAGATGAGATATTTCCCCCTTACACCCAGGTTGCAGCGTTTATTTATGTCTCAGAACATAGCGTCAATGATGTCATGACACAAAACCAGTATTTCAACAGATAAAATAATGAATCATCTATCAGATAGTGGTTCATGGAAAAATTTTGACCGACTGCATCTTTCTTTTTCTTTAGAACCCCTAAACATTCAATTGTATCTTTCTACTGATATTTTCTGTCCGTTTGGTTCTTACGGTAGTCAGTATTCATGGTGGCTTGTCTTTATAACTCTGTAAAATTTACCTACAAGGACATTGATGAAGGTGCCCTATATATTTTTTACCTGATTAATCCCAGGATATCCAAAAAAGAATATTTATGTTTATTTGAAACCATTTATTGATGAGTTAAATTTAATCTGGGGTAATGGTGTTAGTACATAGGATGTTGCTGAGAAACAAAATTTCATATTAAAAGTTGCATTGATGTGGACGATTGGTGACTTCCTAGTATATAAAATGTCATCTGGTTGGAGTACACATTGTCCGAAATCATGTCCTTACTATATGAAAGACAACAAAACCATTATTCTCATCAATGGAAAAAAAACCTTTCAATTTTGACTATCATCGTAGATTTCTTCCAACCGATCATCCTTTTTAGAGGAACAAATCTAATTTTAGAAAAGGAACAATTGGAAGGGATAAAACTCTAAAAATGATCTCAGGTAAAGAGTTAAAATCAGTTGAATTTTCATTACCTCCAATCAAATTTGGTCTAAAAGTAAACCAACAGAAAATTCATGGCTTTGGGGAAGAATATAATTGGATAAAATGTGGCATTATTTGAGATCTTCCATATTGGTCTGATTTGTTGGTCCGCCACATGTTTGATGTCATGCATATTGAGAATAACTGTTTTGATAATTTATTTCATATAGTTTTGGATACACCAGGTAAGACCAACGATAATGTAAAGGCACAATTAGATCTTGCCTAAATTTGCAGATGACCATAACTTGAACTATTTCCAAATGGCAGACCACAGAGGTTAATGAATCCAAAAGAATCTTATACACTATCCAAAGAGATTCGCGTATTATTTTTCTAGTGGATTTTATATTTGAGACTTCTAGATGGCTATGCTTCCAATTTGGGATGATGTGTTAAGAATGGTGATATTACCAGAATAAAATGTCATGATCGTCATGTTATAATAGAAATACTTATGTTGATTGGATTCAGAGGTTTTTTGAATTCTTTGATTTGGGATTTGATAACATACATATCATATTTTGATTGTGAAATTTGTGTGACAACAACAGAGTCTGATGCACTAAGTAAACTGCAAGAAGATGTTGTTATAATTATATGTAAACTAGAAAAAATCTTCCCGCCGCCTCTCATTGACTCAATGGTATATCTTATATTACATTTTCCACAATAAGCTAAATGTTGAGGTCTAGTAACGTTTCGATGGATGTACACATTTGAGAGATGCATACAGAAATTAAATAAAAAAGTACATAACAATGCATCTGTTGAAGGCTCAATTACTGAAGCTTATTTAAAGAGAAAATTGTTTTTTTTCTCTCATTAGTTTGAATCTGAATATCCCTCAAAACACAACCACATTGGATGGAACTAGGAGAATATTGATGATGAAATGGACAATCAATTATCAGTTTTTAATCAGCCAGATCTTGGCTTCGGTGGAGTTCATTAATGATGGCATTAAAATGATGAACATCATAGATCTCATACATCTGTTCTGCTCAGCTATGAAGTAATTACATCATTTTCACTGTGAGTTCTTTTATCACTTATTTTATAATTTATGTTACAATAGGTAAACTTATTTTATTTGTAGGTTATATTATAATCATATTAAGAAATAGCTTCCACAAATTACAATATTATTTCTTGAATAACGTCCAAAATAAAATTTCTCAACGATTTCAAAAATTGGTACCATAAATTACTAGTGGTTTAACATATCAAGTAAGTTTTTTTATTTATTATATTGATAATTGTTTTACAAATTTTTAGTTGTCTCAACATATTGATAAAATTGATAACTGATTGTTTATATTGAGTAACCTGTAACACCCCAGGTAAATAAAGAATATTACATTTTCATATTTATTAATATTTTGGAATAAAATATTAATATTAATTTAAAGGATATTCTATGTTCGTTGGCATACCCAATACGCAACAACGTGTTTCTTTGAAATCATACGTTGAACATTAATAATATTATTATTTTAAATGGTAGTTGACACCTAGATATTGTATTGGATGGAATGAATAAAAAGAACTAAAATATGATTATAGATGTTTGTTAAATGTATTTACTTTTATCCAATACCATTTAGAGGCTTAAAAAGTAAATGAATCTGATTTTAAGCATAATTTACATTAAAAGGCCGATTTGCTGCCTTTTGATGGAGGACCCAATTTAAATCTATTTTTGGTCACTTTTATATGTTCATTTTGACAAAAAAAATTATTCTTTAGATTCATATCATAAAAATTTTCTTTGGGTACATTTTTTGTATTTTTTTGATAAAATTCATTTTTAATGAATAGTGAAAAATATTGTATTTTATTTCAAAAGTGCTTTTTAATCTAATTTATTTATAGGGATAGATTATATTTTTAATAGGTTTTAAAGTCCAATTGAAATATATTTTTACCATTTATTCCAATGGTGGACATTGGAATTAATTTCACTTTGAAATTGTACATAAAGAAGTGTCAATCTTTTAATAGATATGGTTTCTTAAAAACACGCTATTTGTTTTGATAGCGGGAATTTATTATAAAAATAATTAATGAATCTATTATTTTTTGAATTTGGTAAAATGAAAATCTTTTTTTAATTTGGAATATCAAATATAGATTACAGTGAATTTTTTGTATTTTTCTAAAAAACGTCAATTTTTGATGAATTGTGAATCCACTAAGTGGTAGGTAAAAAACTGATTTTTCATTTAAATGAAATTTTAGCACCTCTGTGATTTGAATTTCTAAAATCCAACATTAATGGTTTTCATTAATATGTAAAATGTGTTTTAATGGGATTAAAATAATTTTTTGGTGAATAGTAACATTTAAGTTTTATTCATCGCGATTAAAGGTAATTAGTGTAATTTAAGGTAAATATAATAATATAATGATATGAAATTACCTTTACACTTGTTCTGCATTTATTGGATAAGTCATGGAAGACCCAAAAAATCCATGGGTCAACTTGAGGACCCCATGGAGCCACTTGGGTAAGAAAATTACATTTATAACTTTTTATTTTAAGTAAAAATAAAAGTGTAACAAACATGTATTGTTTTACTAAAACATTTTTTACATGGGGTTATACAAGTAATATTCTCCAATATAAATATTCATTTGAAATCTAAAATGATTTCCTATATCATGATATTTTTTTTTTAATTTTTAGACATTAAATAAATAAATTTATTTATGACACCATGATGATGCATTGATTACCTCATTAATGAATGATATAAATAAAATGAGAAGATAAGGTAAAATCTAAGGATTCAACTAGTCAAAAACCTATTGGATGGGTGGATTTATAACCCTTATCACCTTATCCTAGAAATATATAATATTGGGACCTTTAATATCGGAAAATCATTTTGTAATAACGTAACTTTTCAAGACATTCCAAGGGTGCCCCTCCTCCCTCTTATAAAAGGCCCCCACCTCTACCCCCTTACCCACACATCTCAATCCTTTGGCTTGACCAAAATCTGCAAATTTTATCTCTCCACATCCCTCTCTTCATCCTATAATCCTTACCTTAGGCATAAAGCAGTTCAAGAAACCCTTTTTGTTCAAACCAAAGGGAGTTGCCCGATTTAAATGTAATGTCTTCTCTTATGTTTTTTGTTTTATTTTGCTTCTCCAAACCCCTAAACTATTTTTATTCATTTTTTTGTAACAATACCAGTATCTAAAATATACTAGGATGTATTTATTAGGTGAATTCGAGATACACTTACAAAAACCTCCATCTAATGGTTAAAGAACATACTGTTTCCGTGGATGGAGAATTACTGCCTCACGAAACAATGATTGTTCTATTTTCTCCTACCACCTCTCATGGTGGCCATTATGATGGAACTATATTTATTTATGATATATATTATATTTATTTCATCTCTATGCTTCTTTATTTTACATTTAAAACATACCTTTATGCTTTTCATGTTGTGTAAATGCGATAATTTCATTTGAGGAAGTGTGGACTACCGCCCTCTCAAGTGATGTGACTCGTTCATGAAATACATGGAATGTATAAAGAATGAAATTAATGAACATATGTGATGTATATAACATAAAAATTATATTGTAATTAATATATATATATATATATATATATATATCATTTAGTTTTAATTCTATTAATGTGACAAAGAAATGAAAGTAGCGTTCATGCGTACGTACGACCTACCGTCTCCATGAAAGGGGCATTTCATTTTCTAATCTCCGAATGTTATGTAATAGTATAAAATTAATATATAATGGATATATATTTTATTTAAATAATTAATAATATTCTGGAGATGGGGTAATTATTACTACATGGGATATTCTTTTCAAACAAGTTCATTTTTTGACTCATGTCCCGAACATCGACAAAAACGTCTGATATAAACTCACATTATTAACTAATTATTATAACATTATAATATGTAGATTTAATTGAATAATAAACTTTAAAGGATATCCTTAAGACATTATTAATTGACCATAGTTTATTATTCGGGAATACAAAGAAATGAACAAGAAATGTCGAACTTGAGGTAAGGGATCCTACCTATCTCTTTTAATTCCATGAGATTTATGAAACATTTGCCACTATTTCCTTTGAGTGGTGTATATACTGCCCATTATTCTGCACTTTGTGAAATATAATTTCTTTTATGGGTATTTACATCAATGTTGTATGGTCCTTCTTTCATGGGGTGAACGATTCGAAAGTTACACAAATCGGTAAGGGAACCATTCACCCACCTCTTTTTTAAAGACTTCTTTTGTTATGACTTTTAATTTACATATTATTATGTTGGGATATGTTCTTATATATCCTTATTGATGTAAATTTTATGTCCAAGTGATGAGATACCATTTTCTCTCTCATCAACTCATTTTCTCAATTGTAGTGTGACGTCGTTAGGCTGTCAAATTTTTGTAAGGGAACTTGTTAACCCTATTTCAATTTGTTGGGTTAAACCTCTACTTCTTGATTATGTCGTGCTATGAATATGTGTGGCTGACATTTGATTATTTTACATTGAGTATCCACTTATATTTTGTGTATTTATATTTTTCAGACATAACTATGTCACTTCATTATCCTTGCTCTAATGGCGTGATCCTTGATTGGGATTACATCTCAATTTCTTCTCATTGAGAAATTTCTTAATAATTTTCACTTTTATTCTTTTATAATGTGTATATACAGCCCCTTTGACATTACATATAAATATTATGTCTATACTAAAGTCATTTAAATGTTTTGAATATGGTCTACATTCTTTTGGCTTATAATTTAAATGTTCAAAATGGAAAAGGACACTTTTATTAATACATTGTTTTAAATGGTTTTAAGGATTTATTCTTTTAAACATTTATCATCCATTTCCATTTTTTTAAAATGGTTTTAAGGTTTTATTTATAAGGACATGAATGTTTTAAAACCCTTTCAAAAGTTTCGACGTGGTATGGGACACATTGATTTTAAAATATCTTTTTAATTTCTTGTTTTAATATTATCAAAGTATAAAGTGAGTTTTCTCTCACAAAGTTTTAGTGATTTTATTAGATGTTTTTTATGAAAATATCATGATGTGATCTCTTTTGATTGAAATGTGTAAATTTTAATTTTTTTTATGCATGTTTTATGTGTTATGATTATGTTATGGTTCTTGGGAAATGTTTGTGAAATCCGGTGGTTCTGTGATAAACTAAGGGCAGGTGTGCCCGATATAGCTCTCCAATATATTGGGTAAACTGAAGGAGTTAAACGCTAATCTTTACCCAAATATATTTAGGGAATATACAGTGGTGGGTATTCCAAATGTAACCATGAGGGTTACTCCCTACGTAAGAATGATCTGAATTCCTCAAGTCACCTTTATGACTTATGATTTCTATGAATTATTCATAAATCTTATGATTTCATGAGGTATGTTAAATTGATTTTGTTTTATGAGTAAAGAATGATTTCATTGATTTTTATGTATACATGGACTAATGTTTTCTTCCAGTATTTTTTTATCCCTTACTGAGCTTTTTATGATCATCCCATTTTTTTGAAATGTTTTCCACGTGACTTAAAGATGAATAGTGTCAAGGATGGGATCAAGGAAAGACATGCTATCTAAAACTTGATACTAGACATGTTTCTTTTTATGAGTTTTTGTTTTATGAAAAAAAAATGGAAACTGGGTAGAAGTGTCTACTTTGTAATCTTTTGAGATGTAATAGTTATGTCCTAATTCTCTAAAACTCTAAACCTGAAAAGATCCTCAATGTGAATTATTCATTTAATTCAATATTATGTAATGTTTTAAGGTTGGTTCCTTATAGTTGGTATCAATGGTCAGTTAAGATAACTTTAAGGGTAAGTGTATTCATTATGAATAAGTTAAAAGTTGTGTATAACCACAATGGTTAGTATATTATATGTAGTCATTGTTATTTTTTGAAAGATGTTATGAGTTTGAGATAACTTGGATAAGTATATCTTAGTGTTTATCTTCCACATTAGTACATGATGATTTTTATGATATACTCACACTTGCCTTTTTGAGTTTAGTAAATGGATGGAACTAGTAGGCACCAAAATAACAGTGGATGTGAAGAAAACTGTGACGATTTTCTGAAAGAACAACTGAATGATATGGGAGCTGAAATGAGAACTCTTGTGGTTTTTCTCAACCAAATATCATGAGTCATGGTTGACCACTTGAAACATGGTGAGTTCTCTGATGCATAATGTACGAGATGACCAACTCGATATGGATTTTAAGGTAATAATTATAATGTTAACCATTAGGGTTTATATGATCCTTACATTTGAGGTAATTATAGGTTACTATATGATGGAAAATGAAAGACATGAGGTAAAATTGAGGATAAATTATGTTATGATTATTTTTGAAGATTATTTTTTCTCTTTTTGAGGAATGTTATAAAATTATATAGTTTTGAAAAAAAGACAACACACAGACCGCGTGCTAACCCATCGCGTTGGACAAAGCTACGGAAATCACACCCACAACCAAAGTGCGACTGGTATTTATCGCCTACCACTGGACTACGTGAAGTCCCTGGTAAGTTTGACAAATTAAATTTAGTTAGATGATTTTATGAATCAAGAATAAGTTGATTTTGGGTTATCTAGGAAATTATTGATCTATCATAGAGGATATATGATTAGGTTAATTTCTCTTCAATAAGAGACTTTAAGAGAAAATGATGTTAATTGGAGATAAATGTTAATATTAACCTTTGAAGACTATGTGATTAAATCCTACAATGATTTGGGTTTCAATCTTAGTTTGGATTATATTGATGAATTTTATGGACAATTGTTTATTGAATGATCTTTGTTGAACTTTGGGTTTTGTTGGAAATTTTTTGGAGATTAAGAATATATTTTCTTCTTATAAAGGATTATCATTTTTGGGTATTATCTGATCTTGTACTAAAAATTATTTTTGGTTTTGGTTTTGGTATAAAGACATGGTAAATATATAGTTCTCTTTTGTGGATTAGGTTATTCTCTAGAAGTTTATTATAGCGCTCTTAATGTGAACAAGTCATCCTAAATACTTGTCTTTTGAAGAAAATATGAGTTTTTGTAAGAAATATAGTAAGAGATGAAAGTCTACACGACAAGTAATAATTTTACCTTATGATTTAGTTAAGATTATAAATAAATTCCTCAATGAAAAGTACATTAAAACAAAAAAAAATTCTGTTAATTTTTCCTACTGGGGAATCAAATACCGTTTAACCCATCACCAGTTCGTGATTATCTGGTGGATAACTTTCTCATAAACATGTTTTCTATCACTCTCCATCAGAACATGACCCATTGTTTTTTCTTCCATATCCATGTTTTCTTACATGTAATACTAGTACGGGTTAACTTGTGTGACCTTTTTACTTCCCTTTATTTCTTTTAAAGTGACAGTTTAATTGACTCTTTTTCTGATTTGGGGCATTCAATGAAGTTTCCGAGCCCAATATGTTTTTTAAAAATTGCGGGGATGCAATTCCAAAAAGGGAATATGGATGTAACATCCCAGGTAAATAAAGAATATTAAATTTTCATATTTATTAATATTTTTGAATAAAATATTCATATTAATTTAAAAGATATTTTACATTCGATGGAGTACCCAATACGCAACAACACGTTTCTTTGAAATCTTACGTTGCACACTATTAATATAATTATTTTAAATGGTAGTTGACAACTAGACGTTGTATTGGAGGGAATGAATACAACTAACTAAAATATGATTACAGATGTTTTTTAAATGTATTTACTTTTATACAATAAAAGTTAGGGGCTTATAATGTAAATTAATCTGATTTTAAGCATAATTTACATTAAAAAGGCCGATTTACCACCTTTTGATGGAGAACCCTATTTAAATCCTTTTTTGTCACTTTTATATGTTAATTCTGAAAAAATAAAATTCATCTTTATATTTGTATCATCAAAATTTACTTTGGGTAGATTTTTGGTATTTTTCTGATAAAATTCATTTTTAATGAATAGTGAAAATAATGTATTTTATTTCAAAAAGTGCTTTTTAATATAATTTATTTATAAGGTTATATTATTTTTTAATTGGTTTTAAAGTTTAATTAAAATATATTTTTACCATTTAATCCAATGGTGGTCATTGAAATTAATTTCACTTTGAAATTTTACATAAACACGTGTCAATCTTTTAATAGATATTGTTTCTTAAAAACACGCTCTTTGTTTTGATAGTGGGAATTGATTATAAAAATAATTAATTCAACTTTTATGTTTTGAATTTGGTAAAATGGGCATCATTTTTTAATTTGGAATATCAAATATAGCTTAGGGTGAGTTTTTGGTATTTTTCTGAATAACATCAATTTTTTTTTGAATAGTGAAACCACTAAGTGGTAGTTAAAAAGTAGATTTTTCGTTTAAATGAAATTTTAGCACCTCTGTGATTTGAATTTAAAAAATCTGACATACATGGTTTTCATTAGGATGTAAAATGTGGTGCAATGGGATTAGAATAATTTTTGGGTGAATAGTTACTTTTATGTTTTATTAATCGCGATTAAAGGTAATTAGTGTAATTTAAGGTAAATGTAATGATATAATGATATGAATTTACCTTTACACTTTTCCTACACATATTTGATAAGTCATGTCCGACCAACACAATCCATGGGTAAACTTGGGGACCTCATGGAGCCACTTGGTTAAGAAAATGACATTAATAACTTTTTATTTTAAATAAAAATAAAAGTGTCACAAACTTGTATTGTTTTACTAAAACAATTTTTACATGGGGTTATACAAGTAATATTTTTTACTATAAATATTCATTAGAAATATAAAATGATTTCTTATATCATGATATATTTGTTTTAATTTTTAGAAATTAATTATATAAATTTATTTATAACACTCTGATGATGCAGTGATTACCTCATTAATGAACGATTTAAATAAAATGAGAAGATAAGTAAAATATAAGACGTACACTTGTCAAAAACCTATTTTATGGGTGTATTTAGAACCCTTATCACCTTATCCTAGAAATATATAATTTTGGGACCTTTAATATCTGAAAATCATTTTATAATAAAGTAACTTTTCAAGACATTCCAAGAGTGCCCCTCCTCCCTCTTATAAAAGGCCCCCACCTCTACCCCCTTACCCACACCTCTAAAGCCTTTGGTAAGACGAAACTATACTCATATTATCTCTACACATACCTCTATTAATCTTAGAAGCCTTACCCCAAGTTAGAAATATCTTCAAAAAACCCTATTGGTTCAATCCAAAGTGAGTTACCCGATTTAAAGGTAATGTCTTCTCTTATGTTCTTTTTTTTATTCTCCAACCCCCTAATATCTTTTTATTACTTTATTTTGTACCAAAACCAGTATCTTAAATATACTAGGATGTTTTTATGAGATTTATTCGAGCTACACTTACACACACCTCCGTCTAATGGTTAATGAACATACTGTTTCCCTGGATGGTGAATTAGTGCCTCATGAAATAATGATTGTTCTATCTTCTCCTACCACCTCTCATGGTGGCCATTATGATGCCACTATATTTATTTATGATATGTATTATATTTATTTCCACTCTATTCTTCTTTATTTTACATTTAATACATATCTTTAAGCTTTGGATGTTGTGAAAATGCGATAATTTCATTTGAGGAAGTGTGGACTACCGCCCCCTCAAGTGATGTGACTTGTTCATGCAATACATGGAATGTATAAAGAATGAAATTAATGACCTTATGTGAATTATATAACATATATATTATACGGGAATTATAATATATATATATATATATCTCATTTAGTTTTAATTCAATTAACGTGACAATGAAATTAAAGTAGCGTTCATGCGTACGTACGACCTACCGTCTCCATGAACGGTGCATTTCGTTTTCTTATCTCTGAATGTTCTGGAATATTATAAAATGAATATATACTGGATATATATCATATATAAATAATTAATACTATTCTGGAGATGGGTTAATTATAACTACATGGGAAATTCTTTTCAAACATGTTCATTTTTTACTCATGTACTGAACTTCGACAAAAAAGTCTGATATGAACTCACATTATTAACTAATTATTATGACATTATAATATGTGACATGAATTGAATAATAAAATTTAATGGAGGTCCTTAATAAATTATTAATTGACCCAATTTTATTAGTTAGGAATATAATGAAATGAACAATACATGTCGAAGTTGAGGTAAGGGATCCTACTTATCTCTTCATTTTTAAGTACTCTCTTTTATATCGTTTCATTTAAGCTCCGCTTTATTATGTTGGGGGATGTTCTTTTATATTCCTGTTATTGTAATTTCTATGTTAATATGATTCGGGACCCTATTTGATTTCATCAATCCATTTTTGGATGTTTTAAGTGGCATTGTTAGGCTACAGAGTTTTCGTAATAGATTTTTCATCTCACTTTTATTCCCATGAGATTTATGCAACATCTTCCAATATTTCCTTTGAGTGTTGTATGTGCTACCCATTATTCTGATCTTTGTGTAATATAATTTCTTTTATTGGTATTTACATCAATGTTGTACTATCCTTCTTTCATGGGGTGAATGATTCGAATGTTACCCAAATCGGCAAGGGAACCTTTCACCCACCTCCGTTTAAAAGACTTATTTTGCTATGCCATTTAATTTACATCTTATTATGTCGGTATATGTTATTCTATATCCTTATTTATGTAAATTTAATGTCCAAGTGATTAGATACCATTTATCTCTCATCAACTCATTTTCTGAATTTTAAAGTGACGTCGTGAGGCTGTCGAATTTTTGTAAGGGAACTTCTTAAGCCAATTTCAATTCATTGGGTTAAACCTCTACTTCATAATTATGTCATGCTATGAATATGTGTGGATGACATCTGATTATTTTACACTAATTATCCACTTATATTTGGTGTATTTATATTTTTCACACATAATTATGTCATTTCTTTATCCTTGCTCTAATGGCATGATCCTTGATTGGGATTACATCTCAATTTATTCTCATTGAGACATTTCATAATGATATGGACTTTTATTCTTTTAGAAAGTGTATATGCAGCCCCTTTGACATTCCATATCCATATTAAGTCTATACTAAAGTCATTAAATGTTTTGAAAATGGTCTAATTTCTTATGTCTTATAATTTAAATGTTCAAAATGGAAAAGGGCTCTTTTATTAAAACATTGTTTTAAATGGTTTTAAAGATTTATTCTGTCAAACATTTATCATCTATGTCCATGTTTTAAAAATGATTTTAAGGATTTATTTATAGGGACATGAATGTTTTCAAACCCTTTCAAAAGTTTCGAAGTGGTATGAGACACTTTGATTCTAAAATCTCTTTTAAATGTCTTGTTTTAATATTTTCAAAGTATAAATGGATTTTTCCCTCATAGAGTTTTAATGATTTTATTTGATGTTTTTATTTATGATAATATCATGATGTGATCTCTTGTGATTGAAATGTGGAAATTTTATGTTTCTTTTATGCATGTTTTATTTGTTATGATTATGTTATGGATCTTGGGAAATGTTTATGAAATCGGGTGGTTCCATGATAAACTAAGGGCACGTGAGCCCGATATAGCTCTCCAATGAATTGGCTAACGTGAAGGAATTAAACGCTAAGGCTTCCCCAAAGAGATTTAGGGAATATATTGTGGTGGGTATTCCAAACTTAACAATGAGGGTTACTCCCTACGTAAGAATGTTATGAATACCTCAAGTCACCTTTATGTCTTATGATTTTTATGAGTTATTCCTAAATCACATAATTTCATGAGGTATGTTAATGTTATTTTGTTTTATGTGTAAAGAATTATTTCATTGATTTTTATGTAAAGACGGACTAATATTTGCTTCTCGTATTTTTATATCCCTTACTGAGCTTCTTATGCTCATCCTAAGTTTTTGAAATGTTTTCTACATGACTTAATGATGAATAGGGTCAAGGATGGGATCAATGAAAGACATGCTATATAAAACATGGAACTATACATGTTTCTTTTTATGAGTTTTTGTTTTATGAAAAAAATGGTAACTGAGTAGAAGTGTCTACTTTGTGATCTTTTTAGATGTAATAGTTATGTCCTAATTCTCTAAAACTATAAACCTGAAAAGATCCTCAATGTGAATTATTCATTTAATTCAATATTATGTAATTTTTTAAGGCTGGGTCCTTATAGTTGGTATCAATGGTCAGTTTAGATAACTTTAGAGGTTAGGGTATACATTATGCAAAAGTGACAAGTTGTGTATAACCACAATGGTTAGTATATTATATGGAGTCATATTTATTTTTTGAAAGTTGTTATGAGTTTGAGATAACTTGGATAAGTATATCATAGTGTTTATATTCCTCATTAGTACATGATGATTTTTCTGATATACTCACACTAACCATTTTGGTTTTAGTAAATGGCTGGATCTAGCAAGCACCAAAATAATAGTGGATGTGAAGCAAACTGTGACGGTTTTCTGAAAGAACAATTGAATGATATGAGAGTTGCAATGAAAATTCTTCTAGTTTTTCTAAACCAAATATCAGGATTAATGATTAACCACTTGAAACTTGGTGAGTTCTCTGATGCATCATGTATTAGAGAACCAACTTGATATGGAAGTTAAGGTAATAATTATAATGGTAACCATTAGGATTTATATGATCCTTACTTATGAGGTAATTATGGGTTACTATATGATTGAAAATGAAATACATGAGGTATAATTGAGGTTAAATTATGTTATGGTTATTTTTGAAGATTTTTTTTCTATTTTTGAGGAATTTTATAAAATTATATTGTTTTGGAAAAAAGACAACACGCAGACCGTGTGACAACCCGTTGCGTCGGACGAAGATGTGGGAATCACACCCACAACCAAAGTGCGACTGGTATTTATCGCCTACCACTGAATTACGTGAAGTCCCTGGTTAGTATGAAAATTTCCATTTAGTTAGATGATGTTATGAATCAAGAATAAGTTCATTTTTGGTTATCTAAGAAATTATCGACCTATCATAGAGGATATATGATTAGGGTAATTACTTTTAAATATGACACTTTAAGAGCAATTGGTGTTAATTGGAGAGAAATGTTAATATTTACCTTGGAAGACTATGTGATTAAATCCTTAAAAAATTTGGGTTTCAATCTTAGTTTGAATTAAATTGATGAATTTTATGGACAATTTTTTATCGAATGTTCTTTGTTGATCTTTGGGTTTTGATGGACAAATTTTAGAGATTAAGAATATATTTTCTTTCTATAAAGGATTACCCTTTTGGGTATTATCTAATCGTGTACTGACAATTTTTTTTTGGTTTTTTTGGTCTAAATACATGGTAAATATATAGTTTTATTTTTTGTATTAGGTGATTCTCTATAAGTTGATTATAGCACTCTTAATGTGAACAAGTCATCCTAAATACTCGTCTTTTGAAGAAAATATGAGTTTGTGTAAGAAATTTAGTAAGATGTGAAAGTCTACACGACAAGTAAGTATATTTCCTTATGATTTAGATAAGCTCATAAATAAATTCCTCAATGAAAATTAAATTAAAACAAAAATGTTGTCTTTTAATTTTTCCTACTGGAGAATCAAATACCGTTTAACCCATCAAAAGTTAGTGATTTTCTGGTGGTTAACTTTCTCTTAACATGTTTTCTATCACTCTCCATCATAACATTAACCTTTATTATTTCTTCCATATCCATGTTTTCCTACATGGAATCCTAGTACGGGTTAACTTGGGTGACCTTTTTTACTTCCCTATCTTTCTTTTAAAGTCACAGTTTAAATGACTTTTTTTCTGATGTGGGGCTTTCAATGAAGTTTCTGAGCCCATTTTTTTTAATCATTTATAGGATGCAATTCCCAAAAGGGGAGAAGGATGTAACATCCATGGTAAATAAAGAATATTAAATTTTCATAATTATTAATATTTTTGAAAAAAATATTAATATTACTTTAAAGGATATTTGAAGTTCGATGGCGTACCCAATACGCAACAACGAGTTTCTTTGAAATCTTACGTTGCACACTAATAATATAATTATTTTAAATGGTAGTTGACACCTAGACATTATATTAGAGGGAATGAATACAAATAACTAAAATATTATTACAGATTTTTTTTAAATGTATTTAATTTTATACAATAAATTTTAAGGGCTTAAAATGTAAATGAATCTGATTTTAAGCATAATTTACATTAAAAGGACGATTTACCACCTTTTGATGGCGAACCCTATTTAAATATAGTTTTGGTAACTTTTATATGTTCATTTGGACAAAATGAAATTAATCATTATATTCGTATCATCAAAATTTACTCTGGGTAGATTATTGGTATTTTTCTGATAAATTTCATTTTTTAAATGAACAGTGAAAAATAAGGTATTTTATTTCAAAAGTGCTTTTCAATATAATTTATTTATAAGGATATATTATCTTTTTAAATGGTTTTAAATTTTAATTAAAATATATTTTTACCATTTAATCCAATGGTGGTCATTGGAATTAATTTCACTTTAAAATTTTACTTAAACAAGTGTCAATCTTTTAATAGTTGTTATTTCTTAAAAACAGTCTCTCTATTTTGACAGTGGGAATTGATTATAAAAACAATTAATGCAACATTTATGTTTTTAATTTGGTAAAATGGACATCATTTATGATTTTGGAATATCAAATATATCTTAGGGTATGTTTTTGGTATTTTTCTGAAAAACATAAATTTTTGATGATTAGTGAAACCACCAAGTAGTAGTTAAAAAAATGATTTTTCGTTTAAATGAAATTTTAGAACCTCTGTGATTTGAATTTAAAAAATAGGACATACATTGTTGTCATTAGGATGTAAACTGTGGTGCAATGGGATTAGGATAAATTTTTTTTGTGAATAGTAACTTTTAAGTTTTATTAATCGTGATTAAAGGTTATTAGTGTAATTTATGGTAAATATAATTATATAATGATATGAATTTACCTTTACACATGTCCTACAGATATTGGATAAGTCATGGCCTATCAAGACAATCCATGGGTCAACTTGGGGACCCCATGGAGCCACATGGATAAGAAAATGACATTACTAACTTTTTATTTAAAGTAAAAATGAAAGAGTCACAAACATGTATTGTTTTACTAAAACAATTTTTACATGGGGTTATACAGGTCATATTTTTTACTAAAAATATTAATTATAAATATAAAATTATTTCCTAAATCATGATATTTTTCTTATAATTTTTAGACATTAATTAAATAAATTTATTTATAACACCATGATGATGTAGTGATTACCTCATTAATGAACGATTTAAATAAAATTAGAAGATAAGGTAAAATTTAAGACTTATACTTGTAAAAAACCTATGGTATGGGTGGATTTAGAACCCTTATCACCTTATCCTAGAAATATATAATTGTGGGACCTTTTATATCTTAAAATCATTTTATAATAAAGTAACTTTTAAAGACTTTCCAAGTGTGCCCCTCCTCCCTCTTATAAAAGGCCCCCAACTCTACCACCTTACCCACTCCTATCAAGCCTTTGGCTTGACCCAACACTAGTCATTTTATCTCTCCACATACCTCTCTTCATCTTAGAAGCCTTACCTTAGGCATGAAAGCTCTTCAAGAAACTCTTTTGGTTCAAACCAAAGTGAGTTACCCGATTTAAATGTAATGTCCTCTCTTATGTTTTTTTGTTTAATTTTTCTTCTCCAACCCCCTAAACTCTTTTTATTCCTTTATTTTGTAACAACACCAGTATCATAAATATACTTTGATGTTTTTATGAGATGGATTCTAGCTACACAGTAAAGACACGTAAAATTCAACGAATTTTTTTTTTCATAATTTTCTTTGAAATTTTACAAGGACGCAGTTTCTGACGGCACCTGATTCCGAGGCCCGGTTTTCCCGGAATCATTTTCCAAAGTTTAGCTTGGGTACGTTCAGTGAACGAATGAGCGGGTTTTTCTAACTTTTGAACTGGTGCTCAGAATCGAATTCTGAGGGCATCGATGGAATCACAGTGCCGATAATTTCTAAGAAACACCTTTTCCGGAGTTGCGTTTGCTCGGGTGTGGTTTGAAAATTTTTGGGGTAAGTAAAGGAATAAAATAAAAATGGTGCGACCAATTTTTTTATTTTACTTAAAGTTGTTTAACCTAACCTAAGTGTTTGGGTGGGACCCACAATATCCTACCCACTAGGTTGGATATTTGTGAGGTGGGTCCCACACGAGCCCCACTGTTTCTTTCACCTTTATCAACCCCCATCCTTTCATTTAGGTAATGCACCCGCAACCCAATTAAGTGGAAGTCAACCCTTGCGTTTTTTCTGTTTATGAAACGCCACAATTAATTTGGCGGTTTAAACTTTGCAATTAATTAACTTAATTAATTGTTTCATTTTTGAATTTCAAAACACATGTCTTGAGAAATAAAATAGGACAACTCTTATTTTATGAAGGGTTGTTGGGTTGTGAGAGGCTTCGGAGAAATTCTCTCAAGTACTTGAAGTTCTTCCTCCTCGATGAATAACGCGAAGAACACCGACCTCCGACGACAGATGATGGTGAGAGACGCCTTCCTCAGAGATCGACGACCCGACGCACATCACCTCGTTATTTCTTTCCACGTCAAAGTAAGGGAGACACCATTCTTCCGCGACGAGACAATCCGCCTTCTTCCGTGGTGATAAATTCTGCGATGTCCATTTCCGCGACGAACCTTCGCTCGACGACGCTTGAGGTAGGGGTTTATTTTAAATTTTTTGTTTGTCATTACTTCCGTCGCTTTCTTCTTTCCAATTGAGATGCATGTTATCGCAATAACGGGAGGAGGTCGGACATCACAAACACGCCCGACCCTACTCCCCCTTGTTGGTTGGTTTTTGTTGCGGCACATGTAAGGCGGCGCGGTGCTAAAGCACCGCTTGGGAAATGTTAAAGGAAGGGAGGAGAAGCGTGGTGCCGTCGCGCCGCGCCGTTGAAAACGAACTAATCTGTGGCGCCGTCGCACCGCGCTGAAGAACCTCGAAGACATCGCGACCGGAGTAAGGACCGGCGGCCGGTTCTGGGCCGCCGGCGGTGGAGTCAGGGGACCGGCCCATGCATGTCCCGTGGCGGCAGCAGCCGCCCTGCCGGAGCAGGCCGGCCGGTCAGGGGGAAAACCGGGGGACTGTAACCCCCAGTTGTCCAGCAGGTGCTAACCCACATGGGGGCCACAGTTTACTTACACGGGGAGTAGCCCCCCCCATTCACTGCTCGGCCGTTACGGCTGAGCCGCCTGGCCGACCAGGCCAGCGCCAGCGGACTGGGCCGCGCTGCCAGGCTGGGCTGCACCCAGGCCGGTCCGAGCCGCGCAGGCCGGGCCGGGTTGCGTCTAAGAGGTCCGGACCTGGGTCTGGTTGACCCTGTTCAGGCCGACCCATAGGGTATCAGGTCGGGTCGGACCGGGCCCAAACCCCATAATACTGGAACCCTCACGGTCTTTTTCCCATAACGTGGGTTGTGGAACTCCAATCGACGCACCGTCAGCTGCGATGCGTTCCTTGGATCGAGGTGGTCGTTTCGGTATACACTAATCAAGGTTTTGGAGGAATCTGGCTTCGACTGGGTTGGTTCGTACACGAAACCAACAAGGACCTCGAAGCGGAAACGCTTATAACATGAGCTCCAGACGTCTGATTGACGTGTCGTTGAATTTTATGGATTACTCTTAGTGTGACAGTCCTTTTGGCTTACTCAGCTCGAGGTTTGGATGCAGTTGGAGTATGGGTCGGGTTGGTTTTGACTTAAAAACCAACAGGGCCCCTGGAACGAAAAAACCAATAACTCTCAGACCGGGCGTCCGATTGACGCGCCGTCTGTGAATTTGAGTTCCTATTGACGATACAGAACATTTGAATACATCAACTCCGGAATATTTGTCAGTTGATTTATCATCCCCTCGGCTCGTTTAGAGGACCCTCTCGAACAAGCTTGTTGTGTGCGGGACCCCTAGAGCTGGCTGCGACTGCAACAACGATGACAATTGTACAGAAATCCTTCGTGGATTCAACGACGACGACTACAGAACTCAGTGATCCGACGTGGATTAGGGCGACCAATCTTGTGTGGGTTAGATCCTCTGTGGGTCAGCGCTCAACGGTCCTGTGTGGGCCAACGCCTACAGATCATGTGTGGGTCTGATCCTGTGTGGGTCATTGTGGGGGTTAGTACATAACGATCCTTTGTGGGTAATTGCAGGGGTTAGTACATTTCGATCCTTTGTCGGTCATTGCGGGGGTTAGTACCTATCGATCATTTGTGGGTCATTGCAGGGGTTAGTACTGATCGATCCTTTTTGCGTCATTGCGGGGGGTTAGTACCTATCTATCCTTTGTGGGTTATTGCGGGGGTTAGTCCCTATCGATCCTGTGTGGGTCCGACTTCTTAGATGAATCAGTGGCTACATCTGATCATATCTATCGTCATATGAAGAAGTGCACCTGTGTGAGCCGAATCATGACTTGATTTCCTATGTGGACTGTGTTGTGTTATCCTGTGTGGATGTGATCGAACATGGGGCTCAGATGTTGGAGTCGAACTAGAATTGATGACTCAGGTATATGTATGAGCATATACCTAAGATGTGTTGGATGTTACTTCATGATTGTATCTTTCCTTTGTGGATTATGCTTTGTGGATTCTGGGAGACCGTCGAGGGTCTCGAGGTCCCTAATGGGTAGATTATACTCACCCCTTCATGGGCTATTCCTGCACTACGTTGTGTTGGTTGCAGACGATAAACATCGCTGATCGTGGTTGAGGCTTGCAGAGCAGGTCAGTACCTGGAGGTGGACCCCTGGGCGGGACGTACTCGGAGCGGACGGCTGGACCTGAGGAGCTGTGGAGGATATTTATACCCACCCTTCAGGTGGGACTTCCTGTGGATGGCTCGAGGCTGCGGCTTTACTTTTCAGTTGATGTACTCCCTTTTTCAGTTGTACTTTACTTTGATTTTGGGTTTGTATTCTGGCCCACTTACTTTTCCGCACTTACAATTGTACCCAGTTTTTTACTTAGTATTTACTTCTGCTTTATTTCTCTATGGTGTTTGTTTACTTTACAATGGCAATGCCTTCCTTTTTTACCAGGAATTACGCCAAGGTACTAGTTGCCAGCCCCTGGCCTATGGACGGCAGGCTTGGGGTAGTCACGACATGGGCCCCGAGGACGGGTCGTGACAAATTGGTATCATAGGTGTTCGGTTCAACCGCAGAACACTGGACTCTGATCTTTATTCTATGTGAAGCAATAGTGTTAAGGGTTTTGAGTGTGGTTATCAGTCTAGGGAGTGCAGTGTTGGTGCGGTGGCCGACGTATCCGTACACCAGGACCCTGACTTCTGATTTCTGACTTAATGCACGAAAACATTGATTGTATCTGTGTTTCAAGTTTTCTTTGTGATTACTTTGTGTCAGCTCACCAGGTATACTTTTTGAACATGGCACACCTATTTCTTTTCAGGATGTCCCCACGACGGCAACCATCTAGGGTTACGAGCGTTGTGCGTGACTGCAGCCCACTGACCGACGAGGCCTCGGTACAGGGCCCTTTGATAGTAGAGGCACCAGTGGTACCTCTACCCGCCGAGCCACTGATGCTTCTAGCCCCATCCGGTGACGATGCACATCGGCTTAGTGCACTGCATGAGTTTCAGAATCATTGACTGCCCAGGTTCTGCGGGGAGATGAACCCTCAGGCAGCCGAGGATTGGCTGGAGGTAGTTGTATGAGTTTTCAGGTTAGCGAGAACACCAGCTGACCTCATGGTGATCCTCGCAGTGAGCCTCCTGCACGCGGCTGCATGATGATGGTGGATCTTGATACTCCAGGTGCACGACGAGGAATCTCTCCTCTGGACGGACTTTGAGAGCCTCTTCTGCTAGGAGTTCGTCCCAGCCACCCTCCTTGCGGTGTGCATCCAATAGCTTCTACACCTGCAGAAGAGCACCTTGATGGTCGCCCAGTACTCGGTGAGATTTACAGATCTATCGGGCTATTCGATGGACATGGTACGAGACCCATTCTTCCGGGCCCGGACATTTGAGTAGGGATTGAGGCATGAGATCAAGGCATCGCTGATCTCCCTTAGCATTCCGAAATAAGCAGGGGTACTGCAGTGAGACCTTCTCATCCAGAGCTTCCTTGTTGTGCCTATATTAGCAGCGAGACCTACCGATGGGAAGCACGTAGAAGAGTCATCTGCAGCAGGCAGTGCACGGATGACTCATGGGTCCCAACAGACCAGACCCTCAGGCGGATGACCTCAGGACACTGGCTAAATGGTGTGGGGAACACAACGCGAAGATAGTCTTTCGAGAGGTAGAGAGTGCTACGCATGTGGCGGGCAGGGCCACATGGCTCGTGACTGCCCAACCCGTCGTGTCGAGGAGCAGCAGATGGTTGAGGGACCACCCAGGCAGAGGAAGAGGGTCGACCGTGGCCGTCCGCATGGAACAGGTGGACGAGGCAGAGGAGCTGGCTGAGCAGCAGGTGGTGGCCGACGCTTTCAGGCTCTACCACCACCACCCCCAGGAGGTCCACCCCGACCACAAGAAGCTGGCGGGCAGAGACAGGCACACCTCCAGGCAGCGGAGGCCTACGACCACAGCGCACTAGAGATGATTCGAGGTACTATCTATATCTATTATACCCTTTCTTTAGTTCTTATAGAAACAGTAGAGAGTCATTATTTCATAGCCTCTGCCCTTGTTCGGAGCTCGGAGATTCCAACAGAGCCGTTGGCTCGATCATTACAGCTAGAGACTCCTATGAGAGCAGACTCGACGATTGCGCACTGGTGCCGGTAGTGTGAGCTTACTCTAGGAGGCGAGAGCTTCGGCTGGGATCTTCTTTTAGTGGCGTCGAGTCCTTACGACGTCATCTTGGACATGGATTCGTTATCTACAATCCATGCTCAGATTGACTGTATTAGGCGCAAGGTGCGGTGTGTACGCACCGACGGGAGCAGGTTCACCTTCACCGGCGAGAAGGGATACTTCGCAGCATAGGATGGACTCTCGTAAAGGAGAGGACATCCAATCACTCATCAATTGGCTAGCCTCATCGTAGGAGCAGTTGACGTGCGGAGTCCTGGTTTTTCTTGCAGTGGTGGATCAGTATGCGGACGTTTTCCCCCTGTGTGGATGTGATCGAACATGGGGCTCAGATGTTGGAGTCGAACTAGAATTGATGACTCAGGTATATGTATGGGCATATACCTAAGATGTGTTGGATGTTACTTCATGATTGTATCTTTCCTTTGTGGATTATGCTTTGTGGATTCTGGGAGACCGTCGAGGGTCTCAAGGTCCCTAATGGGTAGATTATACTCACCCCTTCATGGGCTATTCCTGCACTACGTTGTGTTGGTTGCAGACGATAAACATCGCTGATCGTGGTTGAGGCTTGCAGAGCAGGTCAGTACCTGGAGGTGGACCCCTGGGCGGGACGTACTCGGAGCGGACGGCTGGACCTGAGGAGCTGTGGAGGATATTTATACCCACCCTTCAGGTGGGACTTCCTGTGGATGGCTCGAGGCTGCGGCTTTACTTTTCAGTTGATGTACTCCCTTTTTCAGTTGTACTTTACTTTGAGTTTGGGTTTGTATTCTGGCCCACTTACTTTTCCGCACTTACAATTGTACCCAGTTTTTTACTTAGTATTTACTTCTTCTTTATTTCTCTATGGTGTTTGTTTACTTTACAATGGCAATGCCTTCCTTTTTTACCAGGAATTACGCCAAGGTACTAGTTGCCAGCCCCTGGCCTATGGACGGCAGGCTTGGGGTAGTCACGACATGGGCCCCGAGGATGGGTCGTGACAAATTGGTATCATAAGTGTTCGGTTCAACCGCAGAACACTGGACTCTGATCTTTATTCTATGTGAAGCAATAGTGTTAAGGGTATTGAGTGTGGTTATCAGTCCAGGGAGTGCAGTGTTGGTGCGGTGGCCGACGTATCCGTACACCAGGACCCTGACTTCTGATTTCTGACTTAATGCACGAAAACATTGATTGTATCTGTGTTTCAAGTTTTCTTTTTGATTACTTTGTGTCAGCTCACCAGGTATACTTTTTGAACATGGCACACCTATTTGTTTTTAGGATGTCCCCACGACAGCAACCATCTAGGGTTACGAGCGTTGTGCGTGACTGCAGCCCACCGACCGACGAGGCCTCGGTACAGGGCCCTTTGATAGTAGAGGCACCAGCGGTACCTCTACCCGCCGAGCCACTGATGCTTCTAGCCCCATCCAGTGACAATGCACATCGGCTTAGTGCACTGCATGAGTTTCAGAATCATTGACTGCCCAGTTTCTGCGGGGAGACGAACCCTCAGGCAGCCGAGGATTGGCTGGAGGTAGTTGTATGAGTTTTCAGGTTAGTGAGAACACCAGCTGACCTCATGGTGATCCTCGCAGTGAGCCTCCTGCACGCGGCAGCATGATGATGGTGGATCTTGATACTCCAGGTGCACGACGAGGAATCTCTCCTCTGGACCGACTTTGAGAGCCTCTTCTGCTCGGAGTTCGTCCCAGCCACCCTCCTTGCGGTGTGCATCCAATAGCTTCTACACCTGCGGAAGAGCAGCTTGATGGTCGCCCAGTACTCGGTGAGATTTACAGATCTATCGGGCTATTCGATGGACATGGTACGGGACCCATTCTTCCGGGCCCGGACATTTGAGTAGGGATTGAGGCATGAGATCAAGGCATCGCTGATCTCCCTTAGCATTCCGAAATAAGCAGGGGTACTGCAGTGAGACCTTCTCATCCAGAGCTTCCTTGTTGTGCCTATATTAGCAGCGAGACCTACCGATGGGAAGCACGTAGAAGAGTCATCTGCAGCAGGCAGTGCACGGATGACTCATGGGTCCCGACAGACCAGACCCTCAGGCGGATGACCTCAGGAAACTGGCTAAATGGTGTGGGGAACACAACGCGAAGATAGTCTTTCGAGAGGTAGAGAGTGCTACGCATGTGGAGGGCAGGGCCACATGGCTCGTGACTTCCCAACCCGTCGTGTCGAGGAGCAGCAGATGGTTGAGGGACCACCCAGGCAGAGGAAGAGGGTCGACCATGGCCGTCCGCATGGAACAGGCGGACGAGGCAGAGGAGCTGGCTGAGCAGTAGGTGGTGGGCGACGCTTTCAGGCTCTACCACCACCACCCCCAGGAGGTCCACCCCGACCACAAGGAGCTGGCGGGCAGAGACAGGCACACCTCCAGGTAGCGGAGGCCTACGACCACAGCGCACTAGAGATGATTCGAGGTACTATCTATATCTATTCTACCCTTTCTTTATTTCTTATAGAAACAGGAGAGATTCATTATTTCATAGCCTCTGCCCTTGTTCGGAGCTCGGAGATTCCAACAGAGCAGTTGGCTCGATCTTTACGGCTAGAGACTCCTATGAGAGCAGACTCGACGATTGCGCACTGGTGCCGGTAGTGTGAGCTTACTCTAGGAGGCGAGATATTCGGCTGGGATCTTCTTTTAGTGGCGTCGAGTCCTTACGACGTCATCTTGGAAATGGATTCGTTATCTACAATCCATGCTCAGATTGACTGTATTAGGCGCAAGGTGCGGTGTGTACGCACCGACGGGAGCAGGTTCACCTTCACCGGCGAGAAGGGATCCTTCGCAGCATAGGATGGACTCTCGTAGAGGAGAGGACATCCCATCACTCATCAATTGGCTAGCCTCATCGTAGGAGCAGTTGACGTGCGGAGTCCTGGTTTTCTTGCAGTGGTGGATCAGTATGCGGACGTTTTCCCCGACGACGTTCCATGACTACCTCCTCGCAAAGAGGTAGACTTTTATATTGATCTGTACCTCAGGACAGCCCTGATATCCACTCCAGCATATCGGATGGCCCCCGCTAAGCTACGAGAGCAATGGGTACAGTTGAAGGACTTGTAGGGAAAGGGATTCATCCGACCCAGTGTTTCACCCTGGGCTTCCCCGGTATTGTTCGCCAAGAAAGCAGACGGGAGCTTGCGAATTTGTGTCGAATATCGTCGACTGAACCAGGTGACAGTGAGGAACAAGTATGCGCTACCGAGGATTGATGACCTCTTCGATCAGCTCAAGGGAGCACGTGGTTCTCGAAGATAGACCTTAGGTCAGTCTATCATCAGCTCAGAGTTCAGGACGAGGATGTGCAGAAGACGACCTTCAGATGTCGGTATGGCCACTATGAGTTCTTGGTTATGCCATTCGGCATAACCAATGATCTATATGTGTTCATGGGACTCATGAACAGGATCTTTCAGCCATACCTCGATCGATTTTTCGTGGTCTTCATCGATGACATTTTGATATACTCGACGACTGAGGAGGAGCACGCCTACCACTTGCAGGTTGTGCTGGACAAACTTCGAGAGCACCAGCTTTATGGAATGCTCTCGAAGTGTCAGTTCATGTTACGTGATGTTTAATTCTTGGGATACGTCATCTCTGAGGTGGGAGTTGCGGTTGATCCTGCGAAGATCGAGGCAGTGCTAGCTTGGGAGACACCTAGGAGCGTGACGGAGGTGTAGAGTTTCTTAGGACTAGCTGGATACTATCGGAAATTTGTGTCAGACTTCTCCAGAGTTGCGGCACCACTCTCAGCTTTGAAGAATAAGGGGAAACCCTTTGTGTGGTTAGACAGATTTTAGTAGATCTTCCAAGAGCTGAGACTGATATTGAACAGCGTGCCTATTTTGAGGCTACCAGAGGAGGGAGTATGGTACGTAGTCTACTGTGACGCATAAGGGACTGGACTCGGATGTGTCCTAATGCAGAATCGGGCAGTGATCGCCTATGGATCATGTCAGTTGAGGCCGCATGAGCAGAACTATGCTACCCATGACCTGGAGTTAGCAGTCGTGGTCTTCGCTTTAAAGATGTGGCGACCCTATCTGATGGGAGAGAGCTTTACAGTCTATTCTGACCAACAGAGTCTCAGGTACATATTCTCGTAGAAGGACCTAAACCTGAGATAGCGGCGATGGCTCGAGTTCCTCCAGGACTATGACTTTGAGATAGTCTATACTCTTGGAAAGGGGAACGTAGTAGCCGATGCTCTTAGCAGGAGGACGAGCATTCAGCTACTTGGGGAGGCGACAGAGCAGCTAGCCTCTTTGCAGATATCCTTTGTGGATAGAGATGGAGCAGCCTTTTTTCAGTCACTCATAGTCACTCCTCCACTACTGCAGCAAGTTAGAGAGGCACAACGTGGGGACCTCGACTATGAGATGCTGCGTGTGCAGATATCCTCAGGACAGGCACCTGATGGTTTCTCTTTATGAGGATAGAATGACGTCCTTTTTCAGAGGATGTACCTTGGTACCAGTTGCTTTACGGGAGGAGGTGCTGAGAGAGTTTCACAATTCCCCTTTGGTGGTACATCCTGGAGTGGAAAAGATGTACCAGAATCTTAGACGACAACACGGGTGGCCGGGCATGAAGAAGGTTGTGGCTGAGTTCGTTTCTCGATGCCTCACCTGCCAGCAGGTGAAGGCAGAGCACCAGGTACCAGCAGGCTTGGTGCAGCCTTTGGAGGCCCCAGAGTTGATGTGGGATGGCATATATATGGAATTCGTGACTGGACTTCCACGCACTTCCAGAGGTCACGACTCCATTTGGGTGATTGTCGACCGACTCACCAAGTTGGCTCACTTCATACCCATCAGATTTCAGGGCTCAGTGGAGAGCTTGGGACGTCTCTACGTTTAGGAGATTGTACGACTTCATGGTGATCCATATTCTATCGTTTCTGATCGAGATGATCGCTTTACTTCCCAACTTTGGAAGGGGTTGCAGGAGGCGTTCGCGTCGTAGCTACGTCTGGGCACCGCCTTTCACCCTCAGACGGATGGTCAGATATAAATTACCATTCAGACTCTCAAGGAAATTCTCTGCGCAAGTGTTCTCGACTTTGGTCGCAGCTGGGAGGACCACCTACCCTTGGTGGAGTTCGTGTACAACAACAACTACCACTCCACCATCGGGATGGCACCATATGAGGCATTGTACGGCCGACCTTGCAGATCACCGTTGTGCTGGACAGAACCTAGGGAGTCAGCACTTGTGGGACCAGAGATGGTCCAGGCCACGATGGAGAAGGTCCACGTCATCCAGGAGTGGATGAGGACAACTCAAAGCCGGCAGAAGTCTTATGCTGACAGGAGGTGGACACCACTAGAGTTCGAGGATGGTGACCACGTCTTATTGTAGGTCTCACCTCGACAGGGATTACAGAGATTTGGCCAAGGAGGCAAGTTGTTTCCATGCTACATCGGACCATTCCATGTGCTTAGTAGGATTGGCGTGGTGTCTTATCGCCTGGCTCTACCACCTTAGTTTCACCAGGTGCACGACGTCTTTCATGTGTCTTAGATGAGGAGATACGTGCATGACCCGACACATATCATTGACCATGGGGACCTGGACATTGATAATGGGTTAACTTTTACGGAGGTCTCGGCGGAGATTGAGGATTGATAGGAGCGGGTCCTATGTGGACGGTCGATTCCTCTAGTGCACATCTGATGGCAGCACAATACCCTCCAGGAGAGCACTTGGGAGTGAGATGCTCAAGTGCGTGCTCAGTACCCACATTTGTTTCCCTAGTTTTTTATGTATCATTACAGGGACATAATTCCCTGAGGTGGGAGTGATGTAAAGTCCCTTAAAATTCAAGGAATTTTTTTTCTTAATTTTTTTGAATTTTAAAAGGACGTAGTTTCTGACGGCACCTGATTCCGAAACCCGGTGTGCCCGGAAACATTTTCCGAAGTTTAGCTCGGGTACATTCAGTGAACGAACGAGTGGGTTTTTCTAACTTTTGAACCGGTGCTCAGAATCGAATTCCGAGGGCACCGATGGAATCACAGCGCCGGGAATTGCTTAAAATCACCTTTTCCAGAGTTGCGTTTTCTCGGGTGTGGTTTTAAAATTTTTGGGGTAAGTAAAGGAATAAAATAAAAATGGTGCGACCAATTTTTTATTTTACTTAAATTTGTTTAACCTAACCTATGTGTTTGGGTGGGACCCACAATATCCTACCCCCTAGGTAGGATATTTGTGAGGTGGGGCCGACACGATCCCCACCGTTTCTTTCACCTTTTCAACCCCCCTCCTTTAATTAAGGTAATGCACCCACAACCCTATTAAGTGGAAGTCAACCCTTGCATTTTACTGTTTATGAAACGGCACAATTAATTTGGCGGTATAAATGTTGCAATTAATTCACTTAATTAATTTTTTCATTTTTGAATTTCAAAACGCATGGCTTGAGAAATAAAATAAGACAACTGTAATTTTATGAAGGGTTGTTGGGTTGTGAGTGTCTTGGGAGAAATTCGCTCAAGTTCTTGATGTTCTTCCTCCGCGATGAAGAATGTGAAGAACACTGACCTCCGACGATGGATGACGGTGAGAGATGCATTTCTCGGAGATCGATGACCCGACTTGAATCACCTAGTTCTTTCTTTCCGCATCAATGGATGGGAGACACCGTTCCTCCGTGATGGGACGATCCGCCTTCTTCCTCGGCGATCAATTCCACGACGTCCCTTTCTGCGACAAACCCTCACTCCACGACGCTTGAGGTAGGGGTTTATTTTAAATTGTTTGATTGTGATTACTTCCGTCACTTTCTTCTTTCCAATTGAGCCGCCTGTTATCGCAATAACGGGAGGAGGTCAGACCGCACAAACATGACCGACCCTCCTCCCCCTTGTTGGTTGATTTTTGTTGCGGCACGTGTATGGCGGCGCGGTGCTGAATCACCATGCGGGAAATGATAAAGGAAAGGAAGAGAAGTGTGGCGCCGTCGCACCACGCTGGACGGATCAAGGCCGCAGCGGAGCAAGGACCGGTGGCCGATTCCGGGCCGCTAGCGTCGGAGCAGGGGGACCGGCCCATGCCGGTCCCGTGGCGGCAGCAGCCGCCCGGCTGGAGCGGGCCGGCCGGTCAGGGGGGAAACCGGGGGGTCGTAACACCCGGTTGGCCAGCAGGTGAGGCTCCCCACATGGGGGCCGTGGTTTCCTTACGCGGGGGGGGGGGGGGGCAGCACGCCCCCCCTTCATCGCTCGACCATTACGGCCGAGACGCCTGGCTGACCTGGCCAGCGCCGGGCCGGGCCGCGCCCAGTCGGGGCCGGGCCACGCAGGACGGGCCAGGCCGCACCCAAGCGGGCTGGACCCGGACCTGGGTCAGGTAGACCCGGTTCGGGCTGACCCATAGGGTATCGGGCCGGGTCGGACCGGGCCCAAACCCCCTAATACCGAACCCCTCACGGTCTTTTGCCCATAACATGGGCTACAGACTTCCGATCGATGCACCGTCAGCTGCGATGCGATCCTTGGATCGAGACTGTCATTTCAGTATACTACACTCTAGGTTTTGGAGGACTTTCGGTTCGTCCAGGGTTGTTCGTACATGAAACCAACCAGGCCCTCGGAGCGGAAACACTTATAACATGAGCTTCAGACGTCTGATTGATGTGTCGTCAACATTGATGGATTCCTCTTAGTGTGACAGACATTTTGGCTTACACTGCTCGAGGTTTGGATGCACTTGGAGTATGGTCGGGTTGGTTTTGACTTAAAAACCAACCAGGCCCCTTGAACGAAAAAGCCAATAACTCTCAGACCGGACGTCCAATTGACGCGCTGTCTATGACATTGAGTTCCTATTGACGATACCGAACTTTTTAATACATCAACTCTGGACTATGTGTCAGTTGATGTATCATCCCCTCAGCTCGTGGAGTGGACCCTCCCGAATGAGCTTGCAATGTGCGGGAACCCTAGAGCTGGCTGCGACTGCGACGACGATGACGACTATACAAAAATCCTTCGTGGATTCGACGGCGATGACTACAACACTCAGTGATCCTATTTGGATCAGTGCTACCGATCTTGTGTGGGTCAGATCCTGTGTGGGTCAGCGCTCAGCGGTCCTGTGTGGGTCAGCGCTCAGCGGTCCTGTGTGGTACAACGCCTACAGATCATGTGTGGGTCATTGTAGGGGTTAGTACCTAACGATCCTTTGTGGGACATTGCGGGGGTTGAAACCTGTCGTTCCTTTGTGGGTCATTTCGGGGGTTAGTGCCTATCGATCCTTTGTGGGTCATTGCGGGGTTAGTACCTATCGATCCTTTGTGGGTCATTGCGGGGGGTGAGTACCTATCGTTCCTATGTGGGTCATTGCGTGGGTTAGTACCTATCGATCTTGTGTGGGTCCGATGGCTTAGATGAATCAGTGGCTACATTTTCTCATCACTATCGTCACATGAATAAGTATACCTGTGTGATATAAATCTTGACTTGCTTTCCAATGTGGATTGTGTTGTGCTATTCTGTGTGGATGTGATCGAACTTGGGGCTCGGATGTTAGAGCCGAACTGGAATTGATGACTTAGGTATATGTATGGGCATATACCTAATAAGTCTCGGATGTTACTTCGTGATTGTATCTTTCCTTTGTGGATTATCCTTTGTGGAATCTGGGAGACCTTCGGGGGTCTCTGGGTCCCTACTGAGTAGCTTATACTCACCCCTGCACGGGATATTCCCACACTACGTTGAGTTGGTTGCAGACAACAGACAGTGCTGATTGTGGTTGAGGCTTGCGGAGTAGGTCAGTACCTGGAGGTGGACCACTGGGCAGGACGTACTCGGAGCGGACGGCTGGACCCGAGGATCTGTGGAGGCTATCTGTACCCACCCTTCATGTGGGACTTCCAGTGGATAGCTCGAGGCTGCGGCTTTACTTTTCAGTTTCTGTACTCCCTTTTTCAGTTGTACATTACTTTCAGTTTGGGTTTGTATTCTGGCCCACTTACTTTTCCACGCTTACTATTGTACCCAGTTTTTTACTTAGTATTTACTTCTTCTTGCTTGCTCTGTGGTGTTTTTTACTGTACAAAGGAAATGCCTTCCCTTTTTACCAATAATTACGCCCTGGTGCTAGTCGCCAGCCCCTGGTCTATACAATACGGGCATGGGGTTGTCACGGAACGGGCCCTGAGGATATGTCATGACATACACTTACACACACCTCCGTCTAATGGTTAATGAACATACTGTTTCTGTGGATGGAGAATTACTGACCCACGAAACGATGATTGTTCTATCTTCTCCTACCACCCCTCATGGTGGCCATTATGATGGAATTATATTTATTTATGATATATATTATATTTATTTCCAATCTATTCTTTTCTATTTTACATTTATAACATATCTTTATGCTTTGTATGTTGTGCAAATGTGATAATTTCATTTGAGGAAGTGTGGACTACCACCCCCTCAAGTGATGTGACTCGTTAATGCAATACATGTATGTTATAAAGAATGAAACTCATGAACTTATGTGAATTATATAACATATATATTATACTGGAATTATAATATATATATATATATTTATATCTCGTTTTTTTTAATTCCGTTAATGTGGAAATGAAATGAAAGTAGCGTTCATGCGAACGTACGGCCTACCGTCTCCATGAACAGTGCATTTCGTTTTCTTATCTCCAAATGTTATGGAATATTATAAAATGAATATATATAGGATATATATGATATTTAAATAATTAATACTATTATGGGGATGGGGTAATTATAACTACATGGGCAATTCTTTTCAAACAAGTTCATTTTTGACTCATGTACCGAACATCGACAAAAACGTCTGATATGAACTCACATTATTAACTAATTATTATAACATTATAAAATGTTACATGAATCGAATAATAAACATTAAAGGAGTTACTTAAGAAATTATTAATTGAACAGAGTATATTAATCAAGAATATAATGAAATGAACAAGACAAGTCGAACTTGAGGTATGGGATCCTACCTATCTCTTTCTTTTTAAGTACTCTCTTTTATGTCGTTTCTTTTAAACTCCTATTTCTTATGTTGGATGATGTTGTTTTTTATTTATATTACTGTAATTTCTATGTTTATATGATTAGAGACACTATTTGAGTTCATCAATCCATTTTTTGGATGTTTTAAGTGGCGTTGTTAGGCTGCCGAGTTTTCGTGAGGGATTTTTCATCTAATTTTTATTCCCCTAAGATTTATGAAACATTTTCCACTATTTCCTTTGAGTGGTGTATGTACTGCCCATTATTGTACTCTTTATGTAATATAATTTCTTTAATGAGTATTTACATCAACTTTGTACTGCCTTTCTTTGATGGGGTGAATGATTCGAATGTTACCCAAATTGGTAACTGAACCTTTCACCCACCTATTTTTAAAAGACTTTTTTTTGTTATTCCTTTTAATTTACATCTTATTATGTTAGTATATGTTCTTATATATCCTTATTGATGTAAATTTAATGTCCAAGTGATGAGATACCATTTTTTATCTCATCAACTCATTTTCTGAATTTTAAAGTGACATCGTTAGGCTGTCGAAGTTTTGTAAGGGAACTCCTTAACCCAATTTCAATTCATTGGGTTAAACCTCTACTTCGTGATTATGTCATGATTTGAATATGTGTGGATGACATATGATTATTTTACACTGATTATCCACTTATATTTGGTGTATTTATATTTTTCACACATAATTATGTCATTTCTTTATCCTTGCTCTAATGGCATGATCCTTAATTGGGATTACATCTCAATTTCTTCTCATTAAGACATTTCTTAATGATATGAATTATTATTCTTTTATAAAGTGTATATGGAGCCCTTTGACATTCCATATCTATATTACGTCTATTCTAATGTAATTTAAATATTTTGAAAATGGTCTACATTCTTGTGGCTTATAATTTAAATGATCAAAATGGAAAAGGTCTCTTTTATTAAAACATTGTTTTAAATGGTTTTATAGATTTATTCTTTCAAACATTTATAATCCATGTTCATGTTTTAAAATTGGTTTTAAGTATTTATTTATAGGGACATGAATGTTTTCAAACCCTTTCAAAAGTTTCGAAGTGGTATGAGACACTTTGATTCTAAAATCTCTTTTAAATGTCTTCTTTTAATATTTTCAAAGTATAAAGGGATTTTTCTCTCATAGAGTTATAATGATTTTATTAGATGTTTTTATTTATGATAATATCATGATGTGATCTCTTGTGATTGAAATGTGGAAAATTTATGTTTTTTATGCGTGTTTTATGTGTTATGATTATGTTATGGTTCTTAGGAAATGTTTATGAAATCGGGTGGTTCCGTGATTAAATAAGGGCGGCTGAGCCCGATATAGCTCTCCAATGCATTTTGTAATGTGAAGGAGTTAAAAGCTAAGGTTTATCCAAAGATATTCAGGGAATATATTGTGGTGGGTATTCCAAACGTAACCATGATGGTTACTCCCTATGTAAGAATGATATGAATTCCTCAAGTTACCTTTATGTCTTATGATTTCTATGAGTTTTTAATAAATCTTATGATTTCAAAAGGTATGTTAAAGTTCTTATGTTTTATTATTAAATAATGATTTCATATATTTTTATATATACATGGACTAATTTTTTCTTCCCATATTTTTATATCCCTTACTGATATTTTTATGCTCATCCCATGTTTTTGAAATTTTTCCCCCCGGACATAAAGTTGAATAGGGTCGAGTATGGGATCAAGGAAAGACATGATATCTAAAATATGGAACTAGACATGTTTCTTTTTATGAGTTTATGATTTATGATAAAAATTGAAATTGATTAGAAGTGTCTACTTTGAAATATTTTGAGATGTAATAGTTATGTCATAATTCTCTAAAACTATAAACCTGAAAAGATCCTCAATGTGAATTATTCATTTAATTGAATATAATGTATTGTTTTAAGGATGGTTCCTTATATAACCCACCATCCAAAATGGACAAATCGTACAATACATATGTGGTGAATGGTTTTCGATTTCATACACGTGAAAATGGGGATTAAAAAAACAATGAACATCGGTTTTTTCTTGAGAGAATCGTATTATAGAGATACTAAAGTTGACTTTTATGGCATGTTGTATGAAATTATTAAACTGTGTTATCTAGGGAAAAAATAAATAATAATGTTTAAATATCGGTGGTATGATACTGAGAGAGGCTTGTGTGTTCATCCAATTCATGGAATCATTGATGATAAATACAAAAGTCTTCTTTTAATAAATGAACCATTTTTACTGGCTCAACAGGCATATCAAATATATTACACAAAGTACTGTGCTACTTAAAGAGACCTAAGTGGTTGGTGGAACATAATAAAAATGAAATCTAGAGAAAATAAGTTTACCCAAACTAAATGTGGATCTGATGAATTACAAAGAATTGAAATTTTTCAAGAGACTACTCAAAATATATCCTTTTCAAAAAGAGGCATGAATATTGATGATGACACCCCATAATTAAGGGTCGATGGTAACGATGATGTTAATAATGATACTAATGAATTTGAAATGGCATGAGATGATGAAATTGGAACTCATATAAATATTAATGACGCCGATGATGAATATGAAGACATTGACATCGTCATATATGATGATGATGATGAAGGTCAACATTGACACAGTTAAATGTTTGTTATAATCATAACTAATATATATCTATATGTAATAGTTATTTTCAATTGTCTGCTAACAATAATCATTTTGTGTTTCAAATGGAACCTGATCTATTTCATGAGTTGGAGGAGGATGAGCTACCTTTGGATAATGAGGATTTGGGATCATCTAACCCTCATGATACTAGTGGTTTATGGGGTACGTGGATGGGGCGTGGTCTTACACGATTGATGATTCATGACCCTATCCTTGAGTGATGTCCATGTATTGTTTTCCATCCACACAGATGGAGGTATTTTCACATGTGTATTTTATTTAGAATTAACTAATTTATTTATATACTAATTGTTTGATTATTTGTTCTTTTTTTATAGTTTCGTGCATGAAGTTGTTGGACAGCGGGCCGCTATCTTGCGCTATTATTTTTCTCAGCCAAGTGGCACATGGGAACACTTTCCCATTGATATGAATCTTGGAATGTTAAATAATTGGATGGTATGTAAATAAATAATATTTATTTAGAAATTTATTTTATTAATAACTTGATATTTTAAATTATTTATAGGTTTTATGTTATCCCATCGATGATAGAACTTGTGACGCTATCCATGAGGAATGGGAGGAGTATATACATGAGAATTTCCATCAATTTTTGCACAATTTGAGAAGGATAACCATTATGAAAGTAGGATCGGAAATATTTGATTAGTCATGTAGAGACCCCCAACCAGAGTACGTTTTTTCTCACATTTGGGATGGATTGTGTTCACACTGGTTGAGTGGTGGATTTCAAAGGGGATCGTCATTAGGCCGACAGAACTAAGGAAGACAAGAGGTGACACATCAAGCTGGTAGCCTTATATTCAGTACACATAGAGAGCATCTCGTAAGTATCTTTTTAAAATATCTTATATAACATTACATATAAAAAATTTATTTTATATTCATATTGGATGTAGAGAATCCGGATATTATAGAGTATGAGGTTTATCAGAGAAAGTACAGTGATCCAGCAACTTGAGAGATTAGTGGTGATCACCAACATCAGATTGTTGTCAGTATTATTTCGTTTTTAGTATTAAAATTAACTTCATATAATATTTTCAATATTTTAATTTCAAATTGAAATTTAAGGAGTCATATAAGGAGGGTACCTCTAAAACACGAGTTGAGAGTAAGTCCGGGACGATTGATCATACTAGTTCCCACCATTTCGATGAGGCTATATAGAAGTAGGCAACCTAGTATGCCTTCGATAAGGGCAGAGTAATTGGCATCAGCTCACATTTAACTCCTAGGACTTATTATGGTACTTCTATGATGTTGGCATCCCTCTCGAGTGGAACTCGTGGAGAGGAATCATCTTATTTATCATAGTATCAGGAGCAGTTGCGATCTCAATCTAAGCTTATAGAGAGTTTGTAGAAGCAGTAGGAAGAGATGTGTCAGCAGCAGAAGCAGCATGGGGAGGACAAGCATGGATGGCTGCAACAGTAGAAGCAGTAGAAGGAGAAGGACATATGTCTATGGAAGCAGCAACAACATGATCAGATGGAGTACATGTGCTATCTGACTCATATATTAGGGATAAAGTTTCCTCCACCATCTCCTCCAGCACCTCCAGCTCCACCAACTCAATCAGAAGACTATTCCCCCAATGATTTTTTTCTTCTGATAAAAACATTTGAATTTAATATTTTTTTATATGAACTATTTATATTTTTTTTCTTTTATATTGGTGAAAATATTTCATTATTTCATTTTTAATATTTTTATATTTTGATATTTATTATTAGTATTATCTTTTTTAATGTATTTTTATTTTACTAATAATAATAAAAATAATAATATTTTATGATTTTTTTACTTTTTTTCTGAATATTCATAATTGTAATATTTTAATATTTTTTTTATTTTATTAATATCAATATTATTATTTTATTAATCATAAATTTATTATCATTTAATATTTTATTAAGTATTTGAAAATATTGATAATTTTAAATTTTTTATTTTAATAATATTAATATTATTTTTTCATTACTCAAAATTATATTATTTTTTATTATTTTATTCAGTATTTGAGATGGGACCTTTTGCGATGGGGGCCCATCACAAATAGATTATATATATATTTTTTGTAATTTTTGCGACAAGATGCTTCCCCGTCGCAAATACTTTTTGCGACGGGCCCGTCGCGAAAGGTTCTTGTATATATAATGTATTTAATCAGACACTTATTTGCATCAGGGTTGCTTCTCGTTGCAAGTAGTATATTTTGGGATGATCCCGTCGCAAAAAATACCAGTTGCGACGCCGTTTAATGCAATGGGCTATTTCCAATGGGACCCCATTGTAAAAGAGTTGTTGCAATTAGATCTCATTGCAAATAGCATCTGAAATTCAAGTAGTGATAGTATATGTTCATATGTTGGTTGTCATTTCTATGATTATCCTTATATTTTTAGGGGCCTTGATGGGTTTCTAGGCTCCTCTCTCAGTTAGTGGATTCTATTCACTACTATCGGGAGAAAGGCTTAGAGGGTCATACAGAATAGTTTAATCAAGAACCCACCCTATTCTAGTGAATTGGTTTCTAGGACATGGTGGGTCTCACCATGTGGTGAGATTGTTGTCCATCATATTTATCACCAATATATAAATAAATTTATGTTATGCAACTAATAAAAATTAGGATTGAATTAATTTATTAAATGTATTTACATGTAATATTTATACGAGTAATATATTAATTGAAGTAATGTTAATTTACTATTCCAGGTTCATTAAACAGTTTATGGAATTGAGAGTCGATTTAATGACTCAGGATTATCATGTAATATGTTTTATATATATTACAAGTAAGTAATAAAATAATAAATTATATATATGATTTAATTTAGTTATTCATAATTACTTATTTAGTTTACATTTAATAAATGGGTGTTGGGAACCCAATCTAGGTATCTGATCATCCACTATAAATATTTGGGAGAGGAACTTGCAAAAATACTATTAATTGTGGGATTTACAGTGCCTATCTATCCTCCTTGTTTTCCATGAGAGAAATGATCTCGATCTAGGTGATTAGATCGTGATCTCCATCATGCATCAAAGGTACGTCGATGTAGGGATCGTTGGTATTTCAAATGTATCATCAGATTTTCGTGCTCGCAACCAGAATTTAATTATCAAGACTTTAGTGGATTTTGGGAGCATGTGTGGATGATATAGAGGGGTCCTAATTTTCATCCTTAAATTACCAATCATTAGTGATTTGTTGATGTTTAATGTGGTTTCATATCGAAAAGGAATGTTTTTTATTTTTGTTTTTTTACTTTGTTTAATTTATGTAATATCATAGGAACACACCACGGCTCAAGTCACCAATTAAAACATGTCTCAACATCCTGGTGATGAAAATTTTTAATATCCCTACCCCAACAACTTTTTTCTACCACCTTGGTACCAACAGATGTTCCTAGAGATAATTACCCAAAAAATGGCATATTGGGATTTGAATCGATCGTCACATTGTGCACCATAACGTTCCATTCTCTATATATAGTTGGACACTCCCATGATATATTATTTTGAGGATTCAAAATATCTGTGTAAACTACTGAACATAAATTTTGGAATATTAAAATTTATATTATGAATCATTATTTTCATCATTGTGGGTACAATAAACCATTTTAATTTTTTTTGAAAAGTAATGATTGTGTGGTCACCTATACATGATTATTCCTCATGTTAAATATTATTTGCATTGCCATATACTTGATCAGGAATAATTTTTCATGTTGAAGATTAGGTTCCATTGGGTTAGCTACTACAATGAGTCTATTAAATACAAGAAATATGCTTATTATATAATAAAACCATAAAAAATGGTTAGGAAATATGATTGTGTAACCCTAAGATAAATTTATGAATAAATCCATGTTCATATAATAATTGGAAATAATAAAGATATATTGTCTATTAGTTATATGAATTTTCATTTCTAGGATAGGATATGGCACCTAGTTTGTTCAGTACCTGCTGATGGGGAATGGGTCTAAGAAACAACATTAATTTCCCAATGGTAGGATAATTCCATGACAAAGTTATATGTTGATATTTCTAGATTCCAATAGCAATGTCCAATTATAAAATTATATAAGAATACATGAGTCACAGAATATTGTCAATCAAACAAAATTACACAATTCCTTATCATGAATAAGGGGACAACCAAACTGATCTCTCAAATATGAAGATTCGTTTTTTTATGATTAGGAAGTGTTTAGTTATGGAATAGACTGAAAAAATAGTGACGACGTGGAAGAATTTTAAAAAGATGGGGAAGAATTTTGTACAAATTTAGTAATTGTACATCTGCCTTGAGGGATAATAAATCTTCCACCACTCATCGCATCATGGTCAGATGAAATGGCACATTTTCTAGAGGTTGATTGGAATATTGTCACTCCATCAACTATGTATATTCATATTATAGATTATTGTTTTTCTGAACATGACATATAATTTTATGTTGGAATATATTTTTCATGAAAATATTCCATGAAAAAAACATACGAAAGAGATTTCATATTGAGAGAATCTATAGATATATAGTTGAAGTTTCATGCTATACATGATAGATCATATGGTGTAAAAAATACACGGATGATTGTATATTATACATAAGGGAGATGCATTACATTACATTTAGGGGTTAGATAATTTCTATGATTGAGGAATATAATACATTCAAGATTCCAAACATTATAAATAATTATACTTCCCTGGATACTTAATTGTTCTCAACCCTTATTTTCATGATGATTCGGACCAAGCATGATGTCCCTAGACCTCCTTCATGATAGGATACAAAAAAATTTTGGTTACAATATTTCATATGGAAAGGTATGGAATGAAAAAAATCAAGCAATGTTAATGGTGTATGGTGATTGGGATGACTCATATCAGGTGTTTCCATAGTTTTTAACCATAATAATATAAAAATACATGTCATATTCAACCTTGATACAAATGAAAACTTGTCTAATGATAACTGAATTGATCCATCTGATATCGAATTTCATCTATTATTCATAGAATTCATTCCGTGTATAGTAACATTTTTTTAAAAACTATATATAAAAATTGAAAGAATGTTTTTATATGTAATGTAAATGAGCATATTATTGATTTCAGAAACCTAATATTTGAATCGTTTCACTCTACCTATTATATTTTAAATTACTGAGAAGGAAAATTTTGAATCGTGGAGATGGTTTTTTTCATGTATGGAAGACCATTTTACCCTTATTCTGAGTGTGCGTATGATATTAATCAACATTGGGAAAGAAATGAGAAAAGTATTGTTCATTGTTTTTCATAGAAATCCATAGATTCACATCATTGACACTATATCAAACACATTACAATCAATGAGTAAATGTATTTTCACGATGAACCAATAACGAAGGCTACCATGGAGAATGCTATACAATATATTTCATATATTTTCTACGTTAATTTAATGATAAAATTTATTTATGTGACAGATGAGAACTTTTTTGTAGAATATGATTTGGATTAGTAATGGATTGAGAAAGTATTGGAAGGAATCCTTAGGGATGATCTAGGAGGTTATGATTACATTATGCATATTCCAAACGGGAAATGGACATTGGCATATGGAAAGGGGAATTAGTATGGAATCATGAGAAAAAAATTTAGGATTGCATCAATGTCCTCTTTGGGGGCTTCCTATGTTACCTAAAACTAGCATAGATTAGAAGACCTTTTATCATTGTGTAAAGTATGTAATCTATAGTTGAAAATTTACTGGTGACAGATTTAGTAGGGGAAGTGATATAGACCACGCATTCAAATAGAGATTTATAAGAAAATTGAATAATCTTTTGATTACAAATTTTGGATTATATACTGATAAAATATTTTATTTTTAGTGAACTAGTGTTAGGACCACATCATATATAGAAGTGGTTATTTGTTGGTGGTGTTACTAGATGTGAGGTCCTATTAGTGTTGAAACTTCTAGGAATTTTTATTTTCAACTACACTCACCATTGCAACATATGCCCCTATTAGAACCACTTGGGAACTGGATATCAGCCCCGTATACCATCCCTACATCCATGATAACTGCTATAGTGACCCATGGATTCCTATTTTGGATATTTTACATTTGAAAATAATTAAAGACCAACCAACAATGATACATGAAAACAATGAGGTATGAGCATGAGGGAGACTAAAGTATAGCATGGTTTGGAATGAGATGGAATATCATCAAGAACATGGTAAATGATTTTGGTGCATCATATGTCATCGGGACTGTCAGAAGATGAAAAATTCCATAATATTTCATGATCAACCTACCACTCATTAATCATGGTGTACTACCTCCAATGTGAACATTTCTTATCATTTACACTATTTCACTATTAACTCATTTTATATTATAATTTTGTGACTATTTTCAGTAGTTTTACTAAAAAAATTGAATAGTTCATAAATTATGAAAGCCATTACATAAATCACAAAAAACAAAATAAACAAGACAGTGAGTTACACCATTAAAATAATAAAAATATTCATAGACTCATAATCCCATATACGGAGAAGTATTAAATGTTAAGAGATCACCATCATGTAATGATATAAAAGAGTAATAAATGAACTATCCTGGATGTATATTTTATATACCAAGGATCAAAATCTTGTGAAAATAATAATAAACACTTGAAGTAATCATATTCTTTGAAAACCATAGTAAAATGCCCTTTTATAGTAGTAAGAAAAATTCATAAAAGAAAAGGAATCAGCATGTCATATCATCCATTATACCAATCATAAAATTCTTCAGACCATAGAATTATATTGACATTAAACACTTAATGTATATTTCAAATTTATATATATAGATGGAGGATACTACTATATTCACTACGAATTATAGGCATGTTTCATCTGAGGTGCTAGTGGGCCATGAGGTTCGTAAATTTATAGTGAATAAAGAACACTGTTATCATCACATTCCACCTATAGCTACCATTATACCAATCCAAAACTGTGATAGATTCAAAGGTTTCATAGTATGAGATTATTTATTCATTTTTCATATCCTCATTACCTCCATGACTATGATATGAAGACCTAAGACTCTAACTATCCACTTACTGTGGGATAGATGACCATAACCCTTTAGGATGTATATTTTCATCTTGGCCATTCTATCTAGGGTGATATAGTTATAGGACCTACTATTGGGGTCTAGAATGCTATTTTTTGTCATTTTCTAGGCCTTGTAATTATGGGGGACGAAGATTCTATATATTCAGGGTCAAAATCTTTGAGATTTCTCAAAATTTACTTTTCAATGTTACCCACTGATGTTGATGAGAAGACTATCATGTTTCACATCATCACGTATATCTTAAATCTCATTTAAGGGAAATTGTGACATAATTAATCTAGTATTCTTGTAGAAAATATGTATCTTGGGATTCTATTTTATTTTGATTAGAAATGGTGATAAAACTGGGGATTTTATTTCGTGAAATACTGATACAAGGAATTATGCAAGGCTTGCTGATCATGTAAAAGTGATCCAAGGGGATTTTTGAATGCATTGTTAGGACATGTCATATTGGTTATGTTTTAATGTTTTATTTATAGTATAGGACAGATGCTAGGTCTTCTCTCAAAGAGTGTTGATAGGTTTAGAGTATTTGTTTTCAATGAAAATTACTAAAAAGGGGTGTGATTTCCAAAAAATATTTTATGGAAGAAACTTATCTTAATGAGTTCAATAGTTGATAAATAAAGGTAGTGTTTTGAGATTTATGAGAGAATGAGGTCATTTTAGGTTCACTACACATCTTCGAGAGTTCATTTTTAGTAAATTTTATATGGTTTTGTTTAAATATTTGGTTGAGGGTTATCAAGATCTTTATTCCCCTCTTACCCCTTGAAAGGATGAAAAAAGACGAAACCCTTGACACAACGATCATGTTTCCAAGGGTTGGTCCTCAATAATAGAATAATGGATACAAAAGAAAACTGAAATGTCATATATGTGAGAGAGATAAATGATTCTTATGTTGTCCAATCATAACATCCCAAGACTCCAACTTGAAATCTCAACCCAATCGATGTTGAAATAAAAATAGATTGACTTAATTATATTTAAATTAATACAATCAAGGGAGAAGAATGTTAAGATAAGAACTATGTGAAAACCTAATCTCACAAATTACACAAAACCTAATGAATAACTACTGCTGGAACTCCCTCCCAAGTGTGTGTAGCTCCCTCGAAATGATCACAACTATTTAGCCCATTATCGAGAGGAGGAGGCTCGGGAAAAACTTTACCTTCATCCTTGATCCCCCTATGAGGATATAGGCCTCTAGAACTTCTTGTATGAGGATAAGACTCCATTGGGTCTTTAAAATACCAGATCTTTTCCTCCTAGCATAGCTTGTAATAAAGGATACTGAGGTTTCATTTTATAGGAAACGTGGAAGGTGGGTTTGGGATCAAATATTTCATAAAACCAAGTAGAACATGCTTTTTGACCTTTAGAAACCATTATCATGAAATTGAGAAAATTAAAATGTTGTATACCCACCACCAGAATATCTTCAATAGATGTTGGGATTCATTTTGACTTCTAAAACCCGAGATATGGACAGATCAGAACACACCAATTTTGACTTCGTGCAGATTCAATGTGTTGGACAGATTAGTCCAGATGGGCCAACAGATGAACAAATTAGTCTTCTGTTTCTTAATATGAAATGTATCTCATGGAATTTATGATCATACCAAAACATATCAGCCCATTTGGATTCAGATTTTAGTTTAAGTGTGTGGTTTATCCCACTAATGTGCTTGGATCCTCCGCACTTTGGCCAATATTTCTTCAACTTCATCATGGGCCCGACAAATAACCTCCACCTTCTATGAAATTATCAAAATATGTAATATTTACATTTTTAATAATGATAAATTTTAAACATTTTAATTAAAAAATAAGTGTAATTTGATATAATATTTGGAATTTAAGGTGCAAAATCTATTTAAAACAGTGGTGTAAGGGTGAAAATGAAAGAGTGAATCATGATGAAATCAATGTGACATCCTTATTCAGATTCATTCATTAGATCATATCTTGCCCCTTACCCCTATTACTGATTGTATGGAGGTTTATATAGATGTACTCAATTATGGTCCACATGGATGTTGATATGGTTACTTATCTTTATATTTTTATGATAATAATATGATTTCTTGTATTTATTTTCTTATTATTTATGACATTCTATATTATAAGTTATAGGTGGAGTCAGGTAAACTAGTTTTTCAGGAATATGAGGCACAAAATGGGATCATATAAATTTATCTTTGATAATTTACTTCACACTAGTGTAATTATATAAAATCATATATTGACTAATAAATCTCATAATATTATCTTTTTTAGAACCTAGTAAAAAAATATTTTAATAATTTTTACATGAAATTTTAGTTTTCATGGATGTCTTACTTATATATATTAGAAAAAATTCCATATAATATATTGATGGGATTCATGATTTCATTGTTGTAGTGCCTATGATTCATATTATTGAGTGGCACCAGCCTTATAAAGTCATGCACCATTTTTAATAGTTTACCACAATCCATTTCCACCCAGATTGTCTGCAGTGCTTCATTACATAACTCTAATGGGAATACAGGATGTTGACTGATGATGAGAACATGAACTGTATATCGACCTCTAGGATACACATATATCATTTCATATCGAGGGAATGTGTATGATGTGATTCTATATATCACAAAAGTTGGAGTATAATCCATGGTATAGACTGAAGCCTATATTATATCTTAACCCTCATGTAATAGGGAGTAATGATATAAAAGTGAACAAATTTACATTATTTATTTTGTTGTTGATTATTTTAAATCAATCTTAATCACATTACAACATACTCAACTTCAGTATCTTATCCACATGTCTGATCATGGGGAGGGTGTAGTTTGTTTCTAGGCATCAATTCATGATGTAGCAGAGGGGATGATATAAGCATATCATGTTCTACATAATAATATCTTCGATCATCATACTTGGGGAGATGATGTTCATACCCAAAGAGATGTGTTCATTTCTCAGTGACATCCTATAGTAGTGGATAATGTTGAGGAGTCACATTGAGAATGTTGTTGACAATGAAGTGGTGTATGTGAGGCCTTACCAGTTTCATCATAAGAGGAAACACCTCTAGCAGTTGAGACTCAGCTTATTCCAGAAGTGCACCAGTTGTTATGGGATCTATTTATCATGTCATAATATCCATAGTTTTTTCTTGGTGTTGCTGATTTGAGCTCATATTAGGTTATATTTCCAATTCCCCTGCCTTTCTTTCTGGATACAACATTAACCTTATGTTTCTCCATAAATTTGATGTAAGGCCTATCTTCTTACGTAGTGGGGGAAGGATTAGGTGCACATCACAACATCTATATGACCCTTCTTCAAATTGAGTCACAGGTAGGGAATTAGGCATTCTATGTTCCAGTGCTTGAGCAAGCCTCCTCCCCACTATATTATACAACACCCTATCATAGTGGTCAATGATTTAGATATCAGTATCCCATACACACACTATTTTTTGGAATCAGACCTCATTATAGACTAGTTATTTTAGTCGTCAATTTATATATTTTTTATCAACGTAAATATGATGAAACAGTAATCTATTCTATCATCTATATTAATTTCTATCTTTTATATTTATCAAATTAATTTATCCATTCTACTTATTTTTATACATTTAGAATATGTTTATACTTATTATTTATATTTTTCCAATAGTTTAAATTTTATTAGATTCAATGTCAATAACAATAATCATCCGAAACCTTTTTAAATTTCATGTACTTAACATTAAAAAATTATAATGAAAAATATATAGAAAAGTATTTTCAAAATTTGAAACATAGCTTAAACAGATATAAGTTTGTTGAAAATAATAATTTCATAAATATAATAATCTTTAATTATTTACATGAACAAAAAATTCAACAAAATAGAAATATTTTCACATTTTAAAATTATAAGCACATAAATTGATGTAAAACTAAAATCTAAATTTAATTCAGATTTTTGACTAAAAATATAAACAATAATTGAAAATAAAAGTAATGTCAAAATAATTTATAAATACAATTGTAATGTTTTCAAAAAAATATATTATTCCATTAAAAAAATTTCATTAAAATTTTTTATCAAATGATTATTATTTTCAATTATTTTTAACATTTTCACTAAGTGTGTTGATATTCATTTGGATTATATTTAAACTTTATTATTTCTATACATTAAAAGTTATATAACTGATACATTATTTTGTTTCATATAGGTAGAATTGAAAGCATACAAATTATATAGTTTAAATATAATCTAAATGATACAAACTAACACAACATATAATTTATAATTGAAAATAAAAAATAATAAAAAATATAATAAATAAAAACAAATTTACATGTCACAATAAAAATTTATTAAAAATATAGTATTTAAACTTGAAAATATTTATGGGAATAATTATTATTATGTTCTACATTATTAATTACATTATTAAGTAGTATTATGAATTATGTTTTATAATTAACTATTAGTAATTAAATTATTAATAAATATTAATTAAATTATTAAAAATTTACAATAATTAAAATAATAAATGTTAATAATGATGTAAATAATAGAATTACTAATGAAACTAACAAATTTGACAAAAATTTAATTTTCAAATAAATCATAATTAAATTAGGATTATAAAAAATTTATTTGTTAATAATAATGGTATTATTGAGAAATTATTTATATATATATGTACATAGACAAAATATTCAAATATATATATTTTAAATATACAACCATATATAATATTAATAATTTAAATTAATTATTATTATTTTCTTGGATAAATGAGTTATCTCAATTAACCCAATTCTCCAAATTCTATGGAAAAGGCTAAAAGGGCCTTCATTACTTTTTACCAAGTAAAAATGGAAGAGGCGTGAAGGGATTTCATGTCATTATAGATGAATTTTTTAAAACAAATCCTATTTTACATAGGATTATTTTAATAATATTTTTTTCACGAAACATATATAAAAACCTCCCAAATGCTTCCTCGATGGTGTTGATGTCCCCCATCAAGGCACCTTGGGTGGCCAAATAATATCATGGTTGTTCATGTTTCCCAAACTCAGTCATATTGGAATAAAAATTGTCTCCCATCATAAATGCATGTTTTTAATTACAATGATATTGTGTAACTATTATTACAAAAAAAAATCACCAACTCATGAATTCCATGATGTTAATAAAATAATAACACAATTCATTCTGTGAACTCAAGGGATCAAATTCAAGTATGTCACATATAAATGTGAATACACTTACTCCAATACATGAGATATATTTATTAATGGTGAGATAGTTTCCTCAATAGAGACCAAATAACAAGAATAAAATCTATATTCTTACTCAAATTGAGGTGACCCAATTAAAATTTTATTGGCATTATTAGACCCAATTTATAGTAGCTTAGGGAATAAAAGAGTCAAAGAGTTGCTTCATGTTTTGATGGTCAATCACAAACCACTTCTAAAAACTATTCAGTCCCAACCAACAACTGGAGGAAGAAATATATAGTAGCTAGTCATCCTTATTGTCCAGCCACTAATAAGGAAATTATATATCATTGTCAATATACAGTTACAATTAACGATGAATTTTCCATCATAATTATTTATATTTACTAATTAATGTATATGTTTTAGATTTGTAAAATGTGATAAATGTGATAAATCATTGTGTATTGGTGGTGTTGTTGTTGTGAATATAGTTCCAATATAGATTGATGAATTTTTAATTTTCATTTGTTATTTAAAACATTCCAACTCAGTCATTTTGAAAAATATTATTTTTTCGATTCTGAATTATTTGAAACAATGTACCAAAATTGGCCATCTAGGATGTGTAGAGACTATCCCCTTGCAGCGAAGGATCCCTAAAAAAGGGGCATCATAGGGTAAATGGGATTGAATTTTTATTTATATCATGTTTATTTATTCAATATCTAACTTTTTTAGTTCCATTCTCTAATATAATGTTATTTCCCTAGTATACACTTTTTTTATAAACAAAAATCCAGAAACCTTAGACAGTTTTATAAATCTTGTACCTAATTGAATATGCAGCATATCTTGTTGATGATGATTGTTTAATTGGGTAATATAATTAAAGTTTTCCTGAAAAAATAAATATCAATTCCTTAAGATAATTATTAATTCAATATGGTTTGAAACAAAAATATTTGATAGTGATAATGATTGTAATTTATTTTGATTTAAAATGAGTTCTTTTCTTATACATTAAGGGTTAATTGACTCTTTTAATTTCTAAATAAAACCAATTGTTACCCTATTAGATGCTATGAAAACACTAATATTTACCAATATAAATATACTAATATTATTTTTATGGAACAAAGTTCTTTACTATTTTCTATAGGACAGAAGGTTCATAGATAAGATTCCATTGAGAATACTAGTTCAAGAATATGGATTCTGTGAGTGAAATTCTATAGGACAGCTTCACTTATTGGTATAATTTACACGAAACATAATATGTTTACTTTTAATATGAAATATGATATTTCAGTCAATTCCAACAAAGATGAATTCAACAAACTCCTGCTTGATTGAGCCAATATATGGTCAACTATTAATGAAGAGAACTAATATGGGATCCTTTAAATTTATTTAGATAAAGCCTATAAAATCATGTGCTGACTATGTTGCATGGATGAGACTCTATAACCCTAAGTGGGGTTAAATATTCCATAGTCTATAAGGAATTAAATTCTAAACCTAGAGTTAATGGTGTGGTTGTCATTCTGTTCATAATAGGTAGCCCAGAAACTTGAGTGAAGAAGAAATATTTTTGTAAAGATAAAAGAAACAAATAAACACCATTTATTTAGGTGAATGTATAAGGACATAAAAAATATTTTCTTCCTCTATGGTAAGTTTGGTCCTAGTAAAACCATGTGTAGACAACTAAAAAAATCATGAGACTAACGAACCTAATAATTAGTCTCATTTAGTGGAATATGGTTATGATGTTACTCATGTTTTAAATGTATCTAGGCATGTAGTTACCCATGATATGGTCCTGGATTCTAGAAGCTCATTCTATATGTATCCTTATAGGGATTCATTCCATGATATGGTCGAAGGGGTAGAGGGACATGTTCTTGTAGGATATAATAGGATGTCTCAAGTCATGGGAAGTTGTTCATTTTTAATTGAACTCGATAATCATTTATCATTGCTTTTTCGTATGGTAGGTGGGTTTGTAAGATCCATATAAAAATGATATCCATAGTTATTATAGACTAATAGGTGTTCAATTTAGGTCTGATTCAGGTTTATTAAATATATCCAATGCCCCAAAATTGTCTTCATGGAGTCCCTAGTCAATGAGATGTATTTTTTGAATGGGAAATCCCATTCTAGATAGTTGGGATGTGTTCTTTTAACTAATACCATTAAAAACATTTTTATGTAATATATTATTTTTTCATGTAATTTCATAGGTTTTTGAGGAACATAATAAACAAGGGTTTTTAAAAAAATTACACCTCAGGAGCATACTTTATACAATGATTGTGTAATGGGTAATGCTATGGAAGTCTGTTCCAATATGTGTAATATTTAAGTTAGTTTATCATTAGAGTACATTCACTATAATTTTTTGGGATCACCCAGGACTACCTTCTATGGAAGAAGTTCCAATTTTTTTACCTTTAATGATAGGTTCTCTAGAATGGTTCGATTTACATGCTCAAAAAATATGATATTTTTAGAAGCATTAGAACCTCAAAAATAATTAGGGAATGTTCAGAACAAAAAAAATTAACACCATGAAAATGGATAATAGTCTACAATACCTCTATACTAGTTTCATTCAGTTGTTCCAATCCGAGGTAATTTAAAGACACCCACATTTTAGGGAATCCCCGCAATAGAATGTACATTCTTAATGAATGAATAGAACTATCCTTAATATATTCTGAAGCATTCATTCATTCTCATGTATCCCTAAAATATTCTGGGTAGAGTCTCTCATAATAACATTGTTCCTTATAAATTGGTCCACATCATCTTCTATTATATTTAAATCCGTAAAAGAATTGTAATATGGAAAGCCACCTTTTTATAATAACCTATGAGTCTTCAGGTTCACTACATATACCAATGTCATGATCAATAACTTGAAAATATATTTATTAAGTGCGTTTTTGTGGGGTACCCTGAATGATTCATAGGCTATAAATAGGGGGTTGGTAATCCAAGTAAGCAATGATATATAATTTGTTGGGATGTAGTGTTTCATGAATCTAGATTTCATTATCAAAACATGTCACACAAGACAGAGTTGTTGAATCAATTGATGGTGCTACTATTGCTCAAACATCAAATGATTTTGATATGGTTGTTCAACCTTATCCAGCTAACCATTAACCCATGACAAAAAATGATTTTATCTATAATAGTGATGGAAATCATAATGATTAACCTCTTGAAAAAAATTGATTACCAGTTAAATCGTGAAAGAGTAAGTAGGGTCTCTTGAACTCTTTCCCATCTTTATCAATATAATATGCCTTCATTGTACTTTTATGTAGACCATGATATTTTTTATGTTGATCCTTAATATTATAATAAATCTTTAATTAATAAGGAACCCAATAATTTGGTATCGTCCATAGATGAAGGGATAAAATCCATAAATAAAAAATACACATGATTTATCATTGATAAAACTCCCAAATGCTGGTGTAAATTTTTATGAGGGGAATTATAAATAAAAGTAGGATAAATATACTAAAAAAATAAAATTTAATTTTATATTAGTTAATAAGGTGTTCTTCCAAAAAAGTGATAATTGACTCTATTGAAATCCTTTCACCAGTTGAAAAACAAACTTCTATATTGATACACCAATCATTTTCTAACTACTAGAAGTTTCACATTTAACAATTAAATGTAAATACACCCTTCATTAAAGGTATCCATAATGATAGGTCATATATGAAACCTCATGATGGTTATTCAAAACCTAAAAATGTATTAATTTTTGAACAATCGTTGTATGTTTTAAAACAACCCTTATTGAAATTTTATATGATGTTTGGATATTTTATGATTAATTTATATTTTATTAGGGGTGAATAAAATTCTAGTGTTTATTTAAAGTATATTCAATATTGTATGGTTTACCATTTGATATATTTATATTACATTATAATTACAATCAATAACATGAATCATATCATTCATATTAAAACTAATTGAAAAGGTGTTATTGAATTGAAACATTTGGAGGAAACAATGAAATCCTTTGTGAATAAATTATAAGGTATAGTCCTAATAAAATTTTGTATCATTTCCAACATTCTTATATTCTAATTACTCTTCATATTTAATAATTTTAATATGTAAAGTATATATATTTTCCATTTTACCCCACTTTAAAAACTCTTTAACACAAGCTCCCATAGTTTCTTTTAATATAGTTTAAATGTATAAATTACCATATGAAGAAACAATTAGCAGTATAATGTACTACATGATATGAACCAAACCTGATATTGCCTTTACAATCTACATACATAGAATATTTATGGATATAATATGGAATCCATATTGCAATATCCTAAAATGCATTATTTGGTACATATCCCATAAATCTTCTTTATCTTTGTGTTATGGAAAAAATATTTTTTCAACAAAATTGATTATAATATATGTACATACGGACCAAGAATGTAAAATCAATACTATAATGTAATTTACAGTGTATGTCTGCACAAGTTGTAGAGGTCCTATATCAATGAAATGTAATATAAAATCTATAGTTTTCTTTTCAACCCCACAAGATGAATATACTTTAGTGATTAAGGATTCCACAAAAGCCTTATGGATCAAGGGGTTATCTTATAAATATGTATTTTTTTGAATTATGTACTTATAGTATTTATTGACATGAAATCATCTTTTCATTTTTTCTAAAATCTTGTATTCCGTGGTAAATCCAAACACAATTATTTTATTACAATGGGTTGTAGATGTTATTGAATTTGGAACTATATGTGTCAACAAGATATGTACTAATAATAAATATGATGATAGTTTAATTATATATGTGGTATTATAAAAATTTAAATACTATTTAAATAAGAAAAATTCAGTTCCCATTTAATAACTATATGTGAAATAACATTAACAATTTTAAATGAAAATGTAATAGATTTTTGAAATTTTTTGTTTTCAATTTGAAAATATATGCCTAAAAATAAACCATTTGTATTTTATTTTAATATATGTGTGTGAAAAATGATATTTATTTTTTATTATATTATGGATGAAATTACATTATATTATGGGTATTTTATTTTTCAAGGGGCCATTATATTCTGGTGTGCACCATTGTATTAGGTCATTATTGTTGGCCTTATTATTACACCCTCAACCCTTAGCATTCCTAGTTGAGCCTAGTCAATGATCCAATATTGATGAATTCCTTAGCATCCATTACATTCCCCACCCATTAAATAAGATCCCTCCACCTGTCCATATTTAATCTAGCGAATCATTTCATTTTTAGTTTGGCATGGATATTTTGAACCTATTAGTCAGAGTGGTTTATTTCTAGGTATTCTAGTTATTAGTGGGTTTAATTAACCATATAAATATGCCAATTTTCTATATTCAAACATCTTATTCACATCATCTTGGTTTTGAAAACCCATCGTGGTTCTAGACACCGTATCCTACAGTGTCTTTAATTTTTTTAGATTGATCTCAAACTTGTTTTCATCTGATTAGACATTGGTTGTATTGTTTTTGGTGGAGTCTTAATACCATACTTCATTATGAAGGCATGTATAAGATTTCATTATCCATGATAATTCTACTACATACAAGAAATACATTCCTCCATATAAATATCAAAAGATTTGTTTGGGCATACAAAGGGAATCTCTATGATAATAGGATATTTTGATCCAAGCATATGATATTGTATTTCATTTATTCGTTTTTTACATCTATATTTATTTAAATTCACTATATTTTATAATTCCTAAACTATTTAAATAATTTTTAACATTAAGAATAATTTTTTGGTGGTGTTTATTCTATTCACTTTGGACCAAGATGGACTGACACAGGTTAAATCTACTTCTAATTCATTGATTATTTCATGAATTTTCATTTCGAGCGATTTTTTTTCTATTGAATTACAACTATATAAAACTATGTACTGAAATAATTCCTCTTGGGCATGGGTGGACTATCCCCATATAGACCACCTTCCCAAAATAATGTTTATTCAAATGGTAATTGGGCTAAATTAATTTTATTATATTTCATGAATCAATATTTATTATATTTTAATTTTTATTCCAATATCATCATAATTTTCTATTATCATACTTCCTATATGATTGATATAACAATAAACTCAACCAGTATTGTTATTATAGTACCAAATAGAATATGTTTGGATATTCATTGATGAGGTATTTATTCATGGGGAATTACAGTAAACATTGTCCCCAATAAATCATAATATGATCCATTTGATGAAAATGAATTTTACTAAGGGGTTGGTGCTACCCAAAGATCATACATGAGATATTGTTAGTCCTTCGAAGGAAAATAAGGTAGTAAGAGGGATCAAGCTTCAACACTATTTAGACATGATCAATATCTCTCAAAGTTGATAAGCCTAAAATAATTGGGAGGGTAGAAGATAAAATATTTGTTTGAGAAGAAATATAGTTATATTTATCATCAAGGATGACATTGAAGAATATTTATGAAAATAATTATCACCCAAATTGTGTTTGTCCACTAGTGATGACCCGATGTGGGGGGTTGGTGCTACTGAAGAAAATCATACATATGTTTTTTGGTCCAAAGAAAACCCATAGCTTGAGTTGGTGATTCATGGAGAAAACTTCTGGCAAATATTTTTCCCTCCTCATCCAATTATATAAATTTGGGTATTGAATGTGAACAGATATATGTAAAATTTTTAATCAGTTATTTGGTTTTCATAATAATAATATATGTTACCTTACCCCAAGTTGGCATGTCACATTGATTGAACCACATAAATACTATCAATTTTTACATTGTAGGGGTTGGGATTTCATTCCAAAATAATAGAATATATTCTTGGAATATCCCTTCTATGAGTTGGGGGGGATGGAATAATGTTTATTCTTATCCTATGAAGTGGTGCCACATCATTCAAATTATAACAAGAGTTTATCTATAGAGAACAAAATTATAATATTTTTATACAATGGTGATACTTTCAAATTCTATTTAAAGAAATCAACAATCACTATTAGGGTGGGATAAAAAATTCATCAATTGGTTGAGATGATGAATTAAAATTATTTTGATACTCATTGTTTACCCTAAATCCTTATGACGTATCAATTTTACCTCATCCAAACTCATTGATTTTTTGGAATCAGAAGATGATGTACTGATTGGATGTGGTTTTTTCTAAAATATGACGGTTCTTAATCCACTACATTGGTGTGAACTCATCATAGTAGAGGTAGGGGTCAGAAGGGGAGATATTATTTAATGTGTTATGTTTGGTTTTAAAATTATAATAATATATTAATTTTCTTACAAATGATATTATTTTACTATTATGAAAAGTTTTTTTTTTTGACTTTGTTCTTTCGAGCATCTTGTAAGATGGGACTGTTTGGGATTTTCTCTATTAGGAATATATTTTGGGCCTTCTCTTTAGCTGGGATTTGTGTGTGCTTTGATATTTTGTGTCCTTGAATCGTGGATTAATCTATTATAAATTTTAATTAAACTCTATCTAACGAATATTTTTAAGGAGTTTCTGCTTTCTTATTAATTTTTGATCCCCATCAACAACATCATACACATTTCTAACTTTTTATGTCTCATGACATTGGTGTACTCAGTTGTGACTCATAGATATTAACAATCCTTTGGTCCTCTATTGAAAATATAATTTCACATATATCATGATGTGCATGTTTTCCTATCACTTGATCGCATAAATTGTTATTATTTCTCTTATGTCGTTTCATTTTACTAGTTCTTGCATCATCATCTTCAGCATGTTTAGTTTATGGTTATCATTTCTAATGAGAAGGAATCTTGAGAGGGATGAGCTTCGATGATATTATTAAAAACTCATGCATGACATTGTTCAGGTTATTCCCTTTGGTAGAGGGATCTTGTTATGAGAACTCTATTCAACTCTGGTAGCTTCAAGAAGTCCCACAATATTCATCTCTGTTGATCATCTATATAGAAATATTCTTGGGTTCTTGGTGTAGGCGTAAGTTTGTAAGGTAATCATTGATATGTTTCTTCAGTTTACACTATATCTTTTTTTTCTATTAGTCTAGGTAGGGGATGTGTGCTTGAGTATGTCCATCTTATGGGTGTATGCGTACATATTCGACTCGGTTTCACTATGAATCCTAGAGTGGAAAGGACCTCATGCAGAGATAGATTCAATGTTCTTCATATATCATCTCTGAGATTTTATTTTCTACATGTGTTTGCTTAATGTTTTTATTTTCATAATAATAATTAGGGTAGTGTCATTCCTTTCCTAGATTAGGAACAAACTACTCTAAATAATGTAAACATCATCTTTTATCTTCACATTCTAGCTATTTTATTTTATATTTTCCTCATACTTGATTCTAGCATTCTTATGTCTTTGTTTATTCATATTGTCTTCTGTAATCATCTTCAAACTGATTCATTGATTCTCTTATGTCATCATTAGATATCCATATTGTATATTTTACAATATAAATAAATGTTATCACAACTTGTAATGTATTTGACAAGATTCTCTATTTAGTTAGATGTTAAAAAATTCATTCAAGAAAAAAATCACCATTAGAGGGTTATGATAAGTGTACCTATTTTCCACAATAAATTATAAGATGCTCCCTTAATACATATCAAACCTATAGTTATTGTGTCTTCTAATAGAAAGTGGTCCACCACTTATATTTATATTAACCCTAATATTCTAGATAAAGTCCATTTTATGATTTATTATCCACATGTGATGTAGTCTTATTAGAAGTTGTGCATGAGACTCCTTATTTGGGTACATGGATTATAAATGAACATTTTTACATGTCTGAGTCTTTTATTGGACATTTTTACAAGAAAATGTTCCATTATTATTTCAAATTGAACCTTGGTTCTTATTTTTGTGTCCATCTTGATGATTTTAATAAAAAATTTCTTGAACATTCCAATATCGATGATAAAATAATCAATGAAGAACATGAAATTATTATTTTTTGACATATATCAATGATTAATTTCATTATTTAAAAGATTATGTGATGTATGGTAGTAAATAAATCAATATAAGTGATTATAAATTAGCTATTTTATCTCAATAAATTCAAACACATGCTTTGAAGGATGATTTCAGTGGACGAAAATATGAGCCTCAACTAATGAATGTTTGAGGTCAAATGAAAAATAATATTAATGAAAGGAATGATATGAATATTTTTAAGAAATATTTGGTGTTTAAAGTGTAAAAATACCAGCCATATAAAGAAAGATTATCTTAATTTTAAAACTAAATGCAATATGTACCAATCTTAAGGGGTATAAATTGGGTTTTCCACTATGGATGTTAAATAATTCTTCTTACCAACACTATAGTGAAATTTTGGCATCGATTTTATAGAGTCTCTCTTCTGCGATCCTATGACTGGACGTACTTGTTGTTTATAGGGGAACCATGTTTGAATAGATTAATGTGATATTTATTTTTTAATCTATTTGAGTTTAGGTGTAGATCCTTCCCATGTAGGATTCATGTTTTTTATTTTATGCTTGTCTCTAATGTATTTACTATTGATTTTATTTGAGATTTAACGAGTTATTATTTTCACTATATTTTAACCATGAAGTAATGTTTTTTTCACATTTTTTATATCCTTATAAATATATGAGACCTCCCATAGTGACTCTAGTATTGGTTGTAGCATATCATTATATTTTGGTTTTATAGACTTGTAATTACTAATCATGTTACTTTTTGATTGATGTAGATGGTATTATGGGTTGAACTTGTGCCACTATAGAAACATGATATGTGATGTTAATGGTGGGTGAATACTTTGTAGAATCTGGATTATTTTCTTGTAAAATTATATCAATAATACTGATAGGCTATGGTCAGATTGGTTGTAAGAAACCATTAAAAGTGTTTTAATTTTATTTTGGAAGTGTTGAGAATATATAATTTTTTTTTCTCAAATTAATATAAATTTTTTTTAAAATTTTATTTTAATATTAATTGATTTATTATTATGAAAATGTATTTTTCCATGTCAGCTTAGTTCTATTGGGCCTTCCTTCATGCACAAACATTTGGTTATTTTCTCTATTGGGTCTCTATTTGGGCCTTTTGTGATGTTGGGATCAATGACTAATTTTGGGTGTTGGTGGCCATATTGTGTGTCTAGATCCTTTATAGCTATTGATTAAACTCAATCTTATAGACCTCCTTTTTTGTTTGTGTACTTTCTAATTTTCCAGTGATTCACACCCTATACCACCTACCCATTCCTCACCTAGTGTGTGTCTATTATTTAACGCAGTTGGTTGTGTATGATATGTCATATTGATTAATAACTTCACCCAATGTCATCCACCTATCTTCTATGCATATTGTTCAACTTATCGCATTTCCTCGCCACATTATTTGTTATTCTTTCTCCTACATCCCTCTATTTCAATAGATATACCCTCATCATCTTTGGCCAGAATTGTTTGTGGTTATATATTTATGGGGTGAAGAAATATTGAGAGGGAGGAACTTCAGTATTATTGGTCTGAACTCCTGCATTCCCTTCTTCTAGTTACTCCCTCTAATAGAGATTTTTCTACATGGGAACTCATTTTAACATTGATTCCTTCAAGAAGTCATGAATTTGACAGTAATTCTGATCTTATTCGGTGACCACTTATTTGTTCTTGGTGTTGGGATATGTTTCTAAGGCTATCCTTGTCCTATTTGTTTGGTTATACAATTTTCATATTTTTTCTTATTTTGGTCGGGTTTGTGTTTGCATGCATGAGTCAATACCACATGGAGGTTTAATTTATCATCTTTTAATGTGTTTCATCACTAGTCCTACAGTGGTGAAGACATCATGTATAGTTATCTTTTGTGGTCTGTGTGCGTTGTATCTATGCATTCTCATTATTTTTTTGTATGCTTCTTATTTTTTTCATAATAATAAATTCCATTGTGGTGTCCATACCATGGAGTAGGTCCAAACGGGTTTGAACCATGTAAATTTATGTCTTGATATTTACATGCATCCAGTTTTATTTTTAGTTTCACTCATTCTCACTTCTATATTCTTATTTTCTTCTTGTCTTTCTTTTTCCATCATCAGACTGATTAATCACTTCTCGTTTGTTAACGTAAGACAACCATCTGGGATATATTCCAAAATAATCAAAATTCTATTAATATGAAATATAAGGGTTTGAAGTACCCTCCAATTAATATTTTGATATTCAACACTAACAATAATTAAAATTTATCCATGTAGATGTTCAAAAAGAAGTAATTTTAATATCCTAATGTGGGTGAAAGATGGTTGGATCTTGAAAGGTGAGAGGATCCTTGAGAAATAAGGGAACAATGGCAGGTTTCATAACTCGAGAAGAGCATAAAGAGGTTACTTAGATGGTTAACATTGCATAGGAACATGAATACATTAATATTGAAGCTAGTGACTTGGTGAAAAAATCCCTGGTGGAGAATTCATATATATGACTTAGTAGTGAACACTTCCATATATATTTATATAAATTCATAACTTTTCATGCTAGAAAAACTATAAAATAAATTGAATTAACATCCTTTAAATGATATTTGTACAGTCCATGCATCACAACCACTACACCACTTCATAACGATGGTTTACATATTCAAAATGTGTGATATATTAATAGAATCTCATATCACTACCACAAATCTCCCCATATGAAGTTTCTGATTCAATCAGCGCTAAATGAAAAATGATAATAAGATTACGAAATTTATCATCTCTAGCTAAAAGTGTGGATAATGGTTACGTTTATTAGCACTAAAAAAGAACTAATAATGGTGCACCCTTTATCAGCGGTTCATTTATTGTGCATAAAATTTGACCTTATCAATGACATCCTTAGTGTCGATAAAACCTTTTAATAAAACATATTATTAACATATAAAAAATTATCATATTTTTATTTAGAAAATAATGTTTTTTAAATACATTAATTGAAAATAGACGTTTATCATCAATATAATTATGATATATTAGTATATATTTTTTAATAGTTCTAATATAAATATATATATATATATATATAATTTTCTGAAAAATTATTTATAAAATTATAAATAAATAAATATATTTATTAATTCTTAAATGTTAATAAAGATATATATATTTATATATATATTTATATAAATATAAAATTGTAATAAATATATTTAAATAATAAATATTTTACTTATATTTAAAACTATATATCTTTATATGTTAATAAATATAAATAATTATACAAATATGAATAATTATATAAATATAAATAATTATGTAAATATATATATAAAATTATATAATTATATATAATTATAGAATTATAGAATTATATAGAATCATATAAATTTATATAATTATATAAATATAATAATATTTACATACATGTATTTAATAATATAATTTTTTAAAATTTAAATTATAAATATATATAATATTAAGAATTATATTAAAAATAGTTAAATAAAATAAAACTATTATATTTATTATTTTCTATAATTATTAACTAGTAAATATATATAGCTAAATGAATATAAATAATTAGATTTTTATATTTTTATTTATCTATAATTATTTATTAATATACTTATTTATAATTTTAAATATAAATAAAAATTTTTTCTATATTTTTAAATAAGATTTATATTACTGTATGTTTATATATATATATATACTAAAATAATATATAAATTGGAATTATATAACGTTTAATATAAAATGAAATTTATTTTCATAATTTTATGTATATAAAATTATCAAATTTACATGGAACAGCGTGAAGCAAGGTTTAAAATCCATGATCCTAAAAAAATTAGAATTAGAATGTACACTGATAGAGATATCAGAGGGTGGAAAATTGAGAAAAATGCAACAAAAGGAAACCACATCAGCACAATTATAATTAGAAATAAATTAATAATTATTAAAACAATTATACAATATAAATAATTATATTTTTTATAAATTTGTAAATATAAATATTTTTATATTAATATATATAAATGTACATAATTATATGAATATATTTATAGTTATAAACACAAATTTATAAATATATATATTTATAATTATTATTGTAAATATATATATAGTTAAATAGTATTAAAATTATAATAAATATGTTTATATGATAAATATATTTGTTATATTTATAATTTAATTAATGTATAACATGAATGTTAAGGAATGAGTGTACTCGTTCTAATTTTTTTCAATAAAAATAAAATTACAACTAGTTCAAATTTAGTGGCACACAATGCCACCAATACATGAAGTGGAAAAACCAAACAACCCAAAACATAAACCAGAATATCCCATCTAAAAATAAACACATTTCACGACACAAAAATAATAACCATAATTTTCCAATCATCGATACCCATAGGATACCACGTGCCAGCGTGTAACAAGTCTCTAATCCGCATGAGTTCTAAATGGTGAAAATGATTCCCCTGGACATCCTAAATGACGCTTTTTATCATCTCCAAGACCCCATTTTACAGAATGCTCTGGTCATATGTGGGGATCTTAACATGTAATTTTTTACATGTGGAACCATCCTGCCGGGTTGAACCGATGGGGGGTATTTTAGTCTCAATGTGAAATGGGGGCACATGCGAAATGATAAGAGCACGTCAGGGATTTGGCGCATTTTTTTTCAGTCCAGGTGAGCCATATTGCGGAGTAGGGTGAATTATCAGAGTCGCGACACTCCGATCGAGGTGGAGGTTAGAGGTTGATGTTCATGGTCAAGGTCTGATATTGATCATGAGGTCAATGTCTTAGGGATCAGTGGGTTTTGGGGCTAGGAAAATGGGAGGGGTCGTATCAGGATTTGAAGTTTGTGTTTTGGTTCTTCCTATAATGGATAAAAATTAAGGTGTTTTAGGTTTATTTAAAGTATTTAGTTTTCTCTGAGTTTTGTTGTAAATTTTTCCAGCATTGCTTGCTAAATTTTTTAGTGGTGCATTTACCAGAAGTACTATATTGTTTTGTTTCATCGTGGAACTTCCACTGGTTTTTGGAGTAGAAGTCCCGCTGGTTTTTGAAATGAAACTTCCACTTGATGTCTAGGTTCCTCTCGATGTCCATTGAAAGATCCAATAGCTTTTTCAATGTAATTTTTTCCTCATATCCATGTTTCGTTCAGTGTCCATTGGAAGTTTGAGTGGAGGTTCCAGTGGAACATCCACTCGAACATCCACTCAAACATCAACTAGAACTTTACCTACAACATAAAGTGGAGCTTCCACGTGATCTTTTACTAGAACTCCCACTGGAAATTCCACTAGAACATCCACTATAACTTCCACTCAAACTTCCTCTCGAAATTACACCGTAACATCCTCTAGAACTTCCACTTAAACATCAATTGGAAATTCCAGTGAAACATAAAGTGTAACATCAAATGGAACATCCAATGAACCATCCACTAGATCATTCACTGGAACATTCTATGGAACTTCTTCTAGAAAATCCACTGGAACTTCTAATGGAACATCTAGTAAAACATCCCCTGGAATATCCAATTGAACATCCAGTGGAACCTCCCCTAGAAACTATATTTTATAAATTTTTTATTAAAAATTTCATAAATATAAATTTATATTATATATATATATATTCAAAATTAATTAATATTTAGTTAAATTTATATTCATATAGTTTATACATTTTCAAATGTATTAAATACTTTTAGAAACGTAATGTACTTTTCTTGAACTGATGTTTTTTGTTGTGGGTTGTTGAAATATTGTTGAGGGTGATGTTGATGTTGAAGCTACTTCTACTAAAACTGTTATAGGGATGACGTACAAGTCACTTGATGAAGGAAAATGTTTTTACGTAACATACGAGGGAGTAAATAGATTTAGTTTACACCGATAATACTCTAATTAAAGGATAAAGTATAAATAAATTGTCACATAAAACCTTTATCTATGTAGATAATATGGTCATAGGAAGGTTTGCAAATGTGATAGCATAGTGAAATTTTATTTGGATGAACCACAAACATGTTTCCTTTCTAGAATGGGGGTTAGTTTATTGTCTTCTAGACAATATGAATGTACTATATTTTTTGAAGAGAATAATCATCCCTTTAACAAGCCTGAAAGAATTCATATGATGATGCCCAAATGAAAAATAACAGAAGCAGAAGCAACTGAGTTAGATGTGAATGCTTCTGCAGTTATTAAACCAAAAGATTCATTATCGTTGGTGATAGCTATTGATGGGTGGGGGTGAGATGTTATTGTGTACACACATGTTGATCTTTTTAATTTTTTAAGGACTAAATGGGAATAATATTTGCATCATGGTGATGCATGTTGCATGTTAGAATAATGGGAAAGGCAATGTCAGTACAATCAATCATTTGTTTATAATATCTAGTTTGACATGAATGGGATAATTAGTAATATGTTTTGGGAAAATCCAAAAATGAGAATAGATTATGATTTGTTACATTATGTTTTTTTGACACACCTTTCATCAATGATAAAGATTATATGTCATTAGGTGCTTTTGTGTTGTTAATCATCATCTAGAGATTGTTTTGTTCGGAAGAATTGTAATATGATGAATCTATGACTATGTTTTCTTGGTTGATTCAAAAAAAATTATAGGTTCATCACATGAAGAGGCCTTAAACTATTTTTACTAATCAAGATGCATCAATGGGAAATCCATTTTTTTAGTTTTAATGGGGACTGGACATTCCAATTATTCATGGAATTTGATGCAAAACGGTATTAAGAATTTCTGTAATTTGATGAAATATGGATGAAATTTTCTAATTATATTTATGTTGTTTATGTTTTAATACAATTATGAAAAAAAATTTGATCAGAAGTGGTAATGCCTTAGAATATAATATGTGGATGGGAGATCACAGTGGCTAGATGATGTATTTGTTTGAGAGAAAAGTGGGTGCATTTCTTTTTGAAAAAATCTTTAAAATTGTTTATTCACAAAACTTGATTAAGTGGAATTTTTAATGGATTGATTAATGATTATGTTCATCAGAAGTTATGTGTTGATGATTTTATTAAGTAGTTCGAGCACTTTTTGGGAAAAAAGGTATCATGAAATAAATTCAAAATTTGAGATGCGAGAGAAGATGCCTCATAATATTTACCCCTACCATGAATTTATGTTCTAGGTTTATACTATAAATACATTGATGTTATTTGATTTATTTCAACATGAATATCAATTTATTGGTGCTTGTTTTTTGATATCATGTTTTTAAATTGATGTTCAATTTAATTATGTAATTTGAATGGTTCATTGTGAAGATCAATTCCATGTATCATATGATGCTTCAAATGTAGTTTTTGAATGTTCTTGTCAAAATCATGAGATTGTTGGGTTTTTGTGTTGTCATGCTTTGAAATAATTTCATAAAATTGATGTGATAAAAATTAAAAAATAATCTAATGTGGAGAGATGGACCTGATTGGCTATAAATATTATGATGTTCAAAGGTGCATTTGTTGAGGTACTTTCTAATAGAAAATTAGTTGTTTAAAATTGATACAATGATTTATCACAAATGGGAATGAAGTTAATTGTCATGTCTTGTGAGACAGATGTGGGTTATAACATTGCCTACTTGAATTTTAGTAATTGTTCAAAAGAGATGTCTATCATAAATACATCAGTGGAAAAAGATAATTTTCATACTAGTTTATCAGAACTTTTAATAAATGTTTCTTTTAAAAAGAAATCAAATCGGAAAACGGGAGATAGATTGAAAATATTTTTAGACAATCGATACCAAAAAAGGAAACAATTGAATAAAACAATTAAGCCTACTTCTATGATGATGGAATGATTTTATTTTATTATGAATTTCATTTACAAGAGAAGCTTTTATTATTAATATGTTTTCTGATATTGTTATTATTTTCTTGTATGGAGTCACGGAGCAAGCGAGATGGGACTTTTGTGTTGGATCTAGGAAAAAAGATTCACATGTAATTTTTTATGAGCATTATTTTCTTTAAAAATTTGTAATTCTATACTTTTTCAATTTCCTGAAGACATTTCCGCCAATTTGGAACATCAACATGAGAGGTAGATTACTGGAATAGCATTACAGGAGGGTGGTTAGTGTTGAAAAAATTGTCTGGTTGTATTTTTTTAAATTGTAATGAATGAATTGAAGAATGAATAGACTGTAGTATTTAATAGAATAGTTTCAGTTGTAATGGATTGGAAGTGGGATTGGGATAATTTAAGAAATTTTAAATGTGTTATATGAATTTGTTCAATGAAGAACTGTAAAAATGTGATAAATCTCGGTTCTACAATTCAATATGAATTTGTTCGTTGAGGATGTGGTAGTATTTTACAGTCCATGTTTTGTTATAATGGATTAGGATTTGGATATTTTAATAAATTGTAAACGTGATGTATGAATTTGGTGTGTATTCAACTATGAGGATGAGATAAAACCAAGTTCTATAATTATACATGCATTTTTTCTTTGAGGATGGGATAAATCCAAGTTTGTTATTTTAGATGAAGAATTCCAGAAGGCTGAGTATATGTTATTAGATCTTCGAGCTATGTCTTTCTATATGGAAACTCTCAATATTCAGATTAAATCTAGATGCTGGACAAACATAAAAGTCTTATAAACACTAGATATAATATCCTTAATGTGCAAACATAACTATTCATCCACCTACCATTAGCAATTAGCATCATCAAAACTGATAGAAAAACCAAATAAATCCACATAGATGAAAATGTTTCCCCTCATAAGGATATAATATTCCAACTGCAAATCATGTTTTTACCCTGAAATGCGAACATAAGTATTCATCCACATTCAAAATAAAAAATAAATAACATTGAAATTAATAGCAGCAAATATAAACCATTAAAAGTCCCACCACCAATTTCAATTATTAGGAGTAAATATAAACTAATGACCAACGCCAAATATAATCTATCAAAATTACAAACAACAAATATAAAGAATTGAAATAACCAACTCCAAATATAAATAATTCAATTGTCGACACCACTTTAAAACTACCGCAACTACCAACATAAATTATATCAACAAAACCCCAATTACCAACATCAAATATAAACCATTTAAATAAAAAAACTGAATATAAAACCATTTCAACTACCAACACCACTTTTAATGCACTGCAATTACCAACAGAAATTATAAAAACAAAACCCAAATTACCAGCAGAAAATTGAACCATTGAAATAACCAACACAAAATATAATCTATTGAAAATGTCGACACATCATTTAAACCACTATAATAACATAAAAAATTTAACAACAAAACCCAAATTACCAGCAGAAAATATAAACCATTTAAATAACCAATTACAAATATAAAACCATTTCAAATTCCAACACCACTTTTAAACCCACTGCAATTACCAAAAAAATATAACATCAAAACCCCAAATACCTATAGTAAATATAAACCATTGAAATAACCAAAACCAAATATAAAACCATGGAAACTGCCAACACAAATTTTAAACCCACTGTAATTACAAAAATGAATTATAATTGAAAAACACAAATTACTAGAAGAAAATATAAATCAATGAAATAACCAAATCCAAATATAATGCCATTTCAACTACCAACACAACATTTATACCCACTTAAATTACCTAAAACAATTATAATAGAAAATACCCATTTACTAGAAGAAATTACAAACCATTGTTATAACCAACACGAAATATAGAACCATTGTAACTGCCAACAACACTTTAAAATCCTCTGCAATTACCTACATCAATTATAACAGAAAAAACCAAATTACCAGTATAAAATATAAACCATTTAAACAACCAACACAAAATATAAAACCATTAAAACTGCCATCATATGACAACCCTGATCATTTTTATTACACAATTAAACATAATTTATTACATAAAAATCATTTGATACAATATAGAATATCGAGAGGTTTAGTGTCTTTGAGGATTAGGATAATTACATAACAACTTTAAAGATTAAAATAATATCTTTATTGAAAACTTCTTTTACATGACCACTCCATTCCCTGGTACTTATTATTACATGGGATAACCTGAGGACATACACAAGAATAGGGTGAGCTATAAATCCAAGTAAGGGAATAATCATGGAATAACATGTGAAATACAAGACATGTTAGAAAATAGGCATATCCATAGAGCCCAAGAGTAGCATTAACATAAAGGCATGATAAATCATGATAATCATAACATGGAAATGTGGCAACAACACTTAACATTGAATAAGCATTAGCCAAGGCTCATTGCACATGGAGCATGAGTAAATCCTAATTACACATGAAGCACAAGTAAAACCTCATTGCACAAGAATTAGAATAAGTAAACACCCATTGCAATTGGTGTAACATGATACTATACTTTACCCAATGCATTGGAGTGCTATAAGGGCACACCCTTCTTAAACATTTCATTTCATGCATAAGTGTTCCACATAGATAATATAACATGGATTCATAAATCATCATCATCTATTCGATGATAAAAGAATGTGGAATACATATATGAAACTCTTTAAACAATAACTAAATGTGTATAAAGGTGAATACCCTTGATAGAGAGAAAGGCATGATATTCCCTACACAATGACATTTTCTTGCAAAAACGTTGCAATTTCGGCAGCATAACGACGCGACGTATGAATTCATAAAAAAAATTGGTGAGAGAGAAAGGGATGTATCATCATATGTATATGAAATTGAAAGGAAGGTGGTCATATAGATAAATGTCCGAACAATTGTAATGGAATTTATAGTCATGATACAAATGAATTTCTTGAATGTAAAAGATGAGAGAGAATTTTTTTTCGGAATTTCGGAATAGTAACGGGTGTACATGGGAGGAATTTAATGAGAGAGAAAGGGGTCTCCCTTCATTCAAACATAAAGAGGGCTGTATGGGGGAGGTGAAAAACCATACCCCAACTTTTATAATTAAAATTTAAATGTCATAACAATTTAATGATTATTGGAAAAAAATGATAAAGGAAGAAAAACCCTTACTTAGACGTGTGCTTCCAAAGGCTTTAGAGAGGCTTGAGAAGGGCTTCATGGGAGCTTGGGGCACCTTGGTAGGATTATAGAGAGAGGATGGCAGAGTTTGGATGAAACCAAAAGTCTTTGAGTGGGGAGGAAGTGGTAGATTGGGTGGGTTTATATAGGAAAGGTGAGGGAATACATTATTATTTAGGTTTGGGACACCTCACATTAAACTAATCCAAACCACAAACCATACCCTAGTTTTTTGCTTTGGTTTTTGGGAAATTGATTTGGAAAACAATATTTCAAAATGCCAAAGTCCAAAATTTTTAAAATAATGGGGTTTCTTATGTGGAGGTGAGTCACACTCCCACGGAAACCAATTTAAAAAGACAAAATGTTTAATAATTCTTGAAGGGTCCACTAGAGCTTTGTAAAATAAATCAAACAAACCCAAAATCACATTATTTTAATGTTACAACATATATTGGCCGAAAATAATGTTTATTGTATTTTTTTAAATCACTATTCGGTCAATATGATATCTTAAAACATATTATATATTTAAACGGTATTTAATTTTTACCCAAAAAATTTAACTGTCTCAGAAAATTATGAAAAATTTACCGTTGGATAATTTCGACATCCTGAATCCTGAAATAATATTCATTTTATTTAAATAATTTTTTAAATATGTGAATTTTCAATTTTAAAATATGAACTGATAGTTATCTAAAATTTATGAGTTTTGATGAAAATTGCTTTCAACCCATATTAAAAATTACAATTATGTTCATAAAATTATACAATCATTTATATTTAATAAAAATTAATTTAGTTGTAATAATAATAGATTAATAAATTATTATTTAATTAAAAAATCCAGTAATTCATCAAAATAGATTTCTTAGTTGAACATTAACTAAAACTATTATTTGTTCTTTAAAAACTTTTTACAAGGTAACAATAATATACTCATTATTATATACAAAAATAAGGTACATAACCATAGTAATAGGGTCATGTTACATAACCCCTTATAACACCTACATAATACCGAAGTGTATGGTGTGTGATGGTGACAGACTCTTGAAGTGGCTTGGATAACATGACCCAGGTGGTAATATCTATCTAATTCCATTTCTCTCATTGGTGGTCCTGCTCAAGATTAACATATTGAAGCTCAGCTTGGGCTTGCTCAAGAGAAAAGCCTAATGACGCCCCCTCCTTTCCGAGCTCTGGAATAATGGGTTTTGTATGGTGCATGTCTACTGGATGAGGCCATCACTTCCTTTTTCTGAGTATATGGGATTTTTTAATGCCCTATATTTACAATAATTAGGTGAACACTATTCAATGGCTATATTAGCAACGGTCACAACTCTTAACTTAAGACCAATGAAATTCACATTTAATATAAACATTTTACATAAAGGGGCATTTAATTAGATCAAGAGGGATTTCCATTAATGAATATTTGGGTCATTATAATCTTCCCCACATAAAAAATTTCGCCCTCAAAATTTTCATTCCCATACTAAAATAGATGTGGGTAACTATGCTTCATCATTTACTCTTATTCCCACATTGCTTCTTCAAACTTGTGGTTTTTCCACAACACCTTGATGTGGGGTATTATCTTATTTCGTAGAACTATTTCTCTGCAATCTATGATCTTCACTAGTTTCTCCTCATAAGAAAGGTCATCCTCTAACTGCACCACCTCTGAAGAGAGTACATGTGAAGGGTCCGGTATGTACTTCCTTAAGAGATATACATGAAATAAATCATGTACCATGGACATGGTAGGTGTAAGTGCAAGTCGATTGGCCACAACCCCAACACGATAACGAATCTCTATGGGGATGATGTACCTTGGACTTAACATCCCTTTCATTTCAAACCTCATGACCATATTCCACGGAGATATGCGTGGAAATACCATGTCTCCCACATTTAACTCAAGGTCTCATCAATGGTTATCTGCATAACTCTTCTATCGACTATGGGCTACCTTGATATGCTGATGAATGGTATTCTCCTTCTCCACCATTTCATTGACCATTTCTGGTCCATGAAACTTACTCTCACTGACCTCATCCCAACACACTAGTGTTCTACACCTTTCCCATAAAGGTCTTCATATGGTGCCATTTGGATGCTCGAATGGAAACTGTTATTATAAGAGAACTCAAACAGATGAAGATGTTGATCTCATCCTCCTTTAAAGTCCATTAATCATGCTCTCAACATGTCCTCAAGTGTTTGGAAATTCTTCTTGGATTGACCATAAGTTTGAGGTTGATAGGCCATAATGAATTTCACTTCAGTATTCAGATCATGTTGAAGACTCTTCCAAAACATAGAGGTGAATCTTGGATCACGATCGGACATAGTAGATAGTGGTACTCCATGAAGCGTTACCAATTCTCTGATATATATCCATTCCATTTGATCCAATGATAAATCCTATCAAATAGAAATGAAGTGTGCAACCTTTGTAAGATGATCCACAATAACCCATATTACATTGTTTCCATTGGATGTATTCAGAAGTCCGGTGAAAAGGTCCATGGTGATGTTCTCCCATTTCCATTATGGTATGGGAAATGGTTGCAACACCCCCTTAGACTTTTTCCTCTCAACCTTAACTTCTGAACACACCAGTCACATTGATGTATATTTAGTGACCTTCTTCTTCATATTATCCCACCAAAAATGATCTCGGAGATCTTGATACATTATTTTGTTTCATGTGTCAATAGTGAAATTTGAACAATAAGCATTATCCAAAAGTTCCTTCTTCAGCTCCAGACTTGATGCAACACATAGTCTTTTCCCAAATCTCAAAATTCCTTCTTCATTAACATTTAACTCCGAGGATTTCCCTTTTCCGATAGCTTCCAATTTTTCTTGAATTTCCGCATCATCTTTTTGAGAATCTTTTATCCTTTCCAAAAGTGATGGTTGAGAAATCATTTTTGAATGGATTGATGATGTTCCCTTATTTATGATTCCTATGTCTGTCATCATCAAATCTAAGAAGATTGGATTCGTCTCAATTCTCATTAATGGTAGAATTGATTGGTCCTTTCTACTTAGGGTATCTGCCACCTTGTTCACTTTCTCAGGATGGTAATGCATTGAGTTGTAATATTCTTTGATCAGCTCTAACTATATTTTTTGGCACATGTTCAACACATTCTATGTGAATATATACTTGAGGTTTTTGTGGTCCGTATATATTTCAGAATCCTCCCCAAGGAGATAATGCCCCTAAAATTTTAATGCGAAGATAACTGCCACCAACTCGAGGTCATGTGTTGGATACGTATGTTCATGAACATTCAATTTCCTTGAATTATAGGCAGTGACATTGTCATTTTTCATCAACACACATCCCAGGCCCTTCTTTGAAGCATTATTGAATACCATAAAATGTTCTCTGCTTGGGGGTAAAGTGAGCATAGGGGTAGTGATAAGCCTCTTTTTCAACTCCTTTATGCTTGTTTTTCATTCAGCACTCCAAGAAAACATTACTCCATTCTGAGTTATCTTGGTAATAGGGTTGGAAAATCATGAGAAATTTCTCACAAATCGTCGATAATTTCCAGCTAACCCCAAGAAGCTACGAATACCCGTTACTGATGTTGGAATCATCCACCCATCAATTGCATTTGTTTTAAATGGATCTAAAAATATTCCATTGTTTGTGATGATATGGTCCATGAATGAGACCTCCTTCAACTATAACTCACACATTGTGTACTTTGTATAGATTTTCTCCTTCCATAAAGTCTCTAGTACAATACTCAAATGCTCCTCATGATCCTCCTTGGTTTTAGAGTATATTTGAATATCATCTATAAAAACTACAACATATTTGCTAATCTAATCTCTAAATTCTATATTCATCAATTACATGAAGATTTATGGAGAATTACTGAGTCTGAAAGGCATTATTAGGAATTCATAGTCCCTGTATCTTGTACGAAAAGCCATTTTGGGGATATCTTTCTGCTTCACCCTTACTTGATAATATCCCGACAGAAAATCCACCTTGCAGAAGTATTGTGCTCCACACATATGATCAAACAAGTCATTAATTTATGGGACAGGATACTTGTTCTTTATCGTGATTTTTTTAAGCTCACGATAATCAATGCAAACGCACATTGACCCATATTTCTTCTTGACAAAGAAGACTGGTGCACCCCATGGAGAAGCACTTGGGCGTATAAACCCTTTATCCAGATTCCCCTTTAGTGGTTTCTTTAGATCCTCAAGATATAAAAAATCCATTCTATACGTTTTCTTGGATATTGGAAATTCCCCAGGTATAAGATCAATTGAAAATTCAACATCTCTTCTAGGAGGAAGACCGGCCAATTCCTCGAGAAACACTTCAGCGAATTCCCTCAAATTATGCATGTCTTCTAGGATGGTTTCCTCCATATACCGAATCATTCGATCCAGATACGTGTGCTCATAGGGAATTATTATCCACACTTGAGATGATGAAGCTAAAAAATATTCATCTTCCTCCTTGCACTTGTAAAGAATCAGGAGTCAATTCTCCATATCGAGAGTGATTTCCCGCTCACGATAATTTTTGTTGGTCCTATATATGGAAAGTTAATACATGACAAGAATTGCATAAAATTACACCATATGGAGAATGGTGAGGTTCAAAAGGAAGTTTAATCCATAGATTATGACTAGGAAAGAGTTATATTCATGGGATGCAATGATTTCCCCATTTTCATCACTCAATGACATCTTCACATCCATGATTTGTGGTGGTGCTGGGATTGTTTTACTAAACACTCGAGATATAAAATAATTTGTAGAACCTGAATCAAATAATACGTTCTCTATTCTTATATGAATAACTAGCGTACTTATATCCACTTCATGGTCGGGGTCCACTTTGGTAGTAGTGATGGAAAAATTTCACCCTTGATGCCTTAGAGGTTGTTGGTTGCCGCTGAAAACCCTTAGCTTGGGGAACTGATTTACAAGATGCCCTATTTCTTTGTAGTTGTAGAAATAAACCGAGCATTGAGGTTTGAACGGAGTGTTCCTCTCCTCTATCATAGCCACATGTCTTTCTTGTCGATAGTTAACAACTAGTTTCCCTTCTCTTCCTCACCAAAAGTATTTCTTCATCCCCTTCAGGCAATTTCCTGGGTGCTTCTTTTTGCACCTTTTCCAAGTGGGGTGTTGAATCTTCATAGCACCATTGGATTTACCCATCAGACCACTAGAATTTAATTCTACCTAATTCTTGGTATCCCCATGATACCCCTGATATTCTCTGATCTCCATTTCATCCTTGAGAGAACATCAGACAATTTCCCCATAGCTGTCGAAGTCACGGATCACCAACGCTTCCCAGAGGCTAGGTTTCATCCCACCAAAGAAGAGGTCAAACTTTCAATCGAGGTTAATGAAAAATCTGAAAGCATATCACGCATTACTTGTGAAGTTTTACTCGTACGCTCCAATAGATTCATCATATTTTTCATTAAGGGAAAGGAATTCCTTTTCCATCTTAAGCCAGAGGATGAACAGAAAATATTTATCGAAAAACAACATCTGGAAATCCTTCCATTCCAATGCCTCGATCTCCTCCTAAAGCTTCGTATTTTTGATCAAAATCCACCATTGATCAGCTTGACCATCCATATGATAAGCAGTCAAGAGAAACATCTATTGTTCAGAACATTGAACGATGGAGAATATCTTTTCAATGGAGTTGATCCATTGATAAGCGATTGATGGACTGAATGATCCATTAAAATTAGGAGGTCATTGTCTCATGAAGATCTTCACAGTGAATTGTTCTTTATTATGCGGGGTTGGATGTTCCTATTTACCAATGTTTATATTCAAATCTTGAGTTAGCTGAGAGTTAAGTGGAACAAAGTTTGTGATTCCCGCTCCCATTGGGTTGGGCATCTCATCAGTACAATCGTCACATTGATCTTCACATTGATTGTTAGCTCGAGTCCTCCTATTACCGACCATTATCTTGAATAAAAGGAATTTTAGGTGTAACACATAATGTGAAATACAAAGAAAAATTATGATGAATTATAAATAAATATTATTTCTTTAACTTATGAATCTATAGGATTCTATTTATGTAATCCATGATCAAATTTCTAACATATATTCTCAGGGGATTTTTTTTGATTCCATTAATAAGAGTTCTTAATAATCTTGTGAATTTACCAAATCATATCCCTCGGGAGTGTCGTAACCAAAATTTCAGCAAGGCCCATTGTCATGTACTAGGATACCTCAAGAAAAGCCGAAATCTCCTTGTCAAGGTTTTCACCACTAGGTACATCTGTGCCAGAGCTGCCTCTACCTACTCATATCCATTCAAGGATTTATTTTCTTGATAAAAAATTTACTCAATTCTCACCAAAACTTAGGCATGATTTTATTATACATATTCTTGTAGCTAAGGATTTACCAGGGTTTTCTAATCCAAATCCCTAAAATAACTATACATATCCTCTAATACCGACTATGACAACCCTGATCTTTATTGTTAGACAATTAAAAATAATTTATTAGATAAAATTCATTTAATAAAACAGAGAATAACGAGAGGTATAGTGTATTTGGGGCTTAGGATCATTACATAACAACATAAAAAATGAAAAACAACATCTTTATTTAAAACTTCATTTACATGACCACTACATTCCCTTATACTTAGTACTGCATGGGATAACCTGAGGACATGCCTATGAAAAGGTTGAGCTATAATGCCCAGTAAGGGAATAATCATGGAATAACATGATAAATAAAATACATGTTATAAAATAGGCATATCAATAGAGAAAAATAATAGCATAAACAAAAAGTCATGGTAAAGCAATATAATCATAACAAGGAAATGTGGCAACAACACTAAACATGGAAGTAGCATGAGCCAAAGCTCATTGCACATAGAGCAAGAGTAAATCTTAATTGCACATGAAGCACAACTAAAACCACATTTCACTTGAATTAGAATGAGTAAAACCCCATTTAACATGATGTATCATGATACTATAGTTTACACAACGCATTGGAGCGCTATAAGGGGGCACCCTTCTTGAACATTTCATTTCATGCATAAGTGTGCCACATAAATCATATAACATGGATTCATAAAAAGTCATCATTTCTTCCATGATAAATGAATGTGGAATACATACATGAAGAATTTTAAACAATAAGTAAATGTACAAAATGGTGAATGACATTGATAGATAAATGGGCATGGTATTCACTACACAATGACATTGGCTTGGGAAATTGTTGCAATTTCAGCAGCGTAACATCGTGAGGTAAGAATTCATAAAATAATGGTTGATAAGAGGGAAAGAAGTCTATAATAATATGTACATGAAAAGGATAGTAATGGGGTTATATGTATACATGTCTCAACAATTTTAATGGAATTTAGAGTCATTATACAAAAGAATTTATGGAATGTAAAAGAGGATGGAGAAATTTCTTTCGGAATTTTGCATAGTAACCGGTGTACATGGGAGGAATTTAATGAGAGGGAAAAGGGTATACCATCATTAAAAATACAGAGGTAATTATGGTGGAGGTGCAAAACCATACCCCAAGAATTATAGTTTAAATTAAATATGCATAACAATTTAATGAATATTAGACAAAAAAGGGAAAGGAAGAAAAACCCTTACTTGGAAGTGTGCTTCCAAATGCTTGAGAGAGGATTGAGAGAGGATTCATGGGAGATAGGGTCACCTTGGGAGGATTTTGAAGAGAGAGGGCCGAGGCTGGATGAAATCCAAAGGCTTAGAGTGAGGAGAGAGTTGGAGCATGGGTGGGTTTATATAGGAAAGGTGAGGGAATTATTTATTATTTAGGTTTGGGACACCTCACATTAAACTAATCCAAACCACAAACCAGACCATGGTTTTTACCCATGGATTTTGGAAAAAGTAAGTGGAAAATAATTTTTTATAAGGCTAAAGTTCGAACATCTTAAAATAATTGGGTTGCTTATGTGGTGGTGAGTCACACTCCCAAGGGAAATAACTTAAAATAATGAAATGTTTAATAAGCCTTGAAGGGTCCACTAATGCTTTGTAAAATAAATCAAACAAACACAAAAATCACATTATTTTAATGTTAAAATATATATTGGCCAAACATAATTTTTATAGTATTTTATTACATCACTATTGGGTCATTATGATGTCATAAAACATATTATATATTTAAACGGTATTTTATTTTTACCCAAAAATTTGATTGTCTCAGAAAAATATAAAATATTCATCGTTCGAAAATTTAGATGTCATGATTCCAAAAATAATATTCATTTATCAAAATAATTATCTAAATAAGATAATTTTCACTTTTAAAAAAACCAACATTTATCGAAAATTCATTGGTTTTGACGAAAATGGATTTCAAACCATAATAAAAATTACAATCGCATTCATTAAATTATAAGATCATTTATATTTAATAAAAATTAATTTAATAATATTGATAATATTTTATTAAAATATTATTTAATTCAAAAAAAATTATTTCATGAAAATAGATTTCTTGGTTGAACATTAACAAAAAAAACTATTTGTGCTTTAAAATCTATTTACAGGGTAACAATAATATGTTAATTATTATATACAAAAATAATATACATAACTATAGTACTAGGGTTTTGTTAAATAACCCCTTATAACACCTGTATAAGACCGGAGAGTATGGTGTGCGATGGTGAATGACTCTTGGGGTTTCTCGGATAACGTTTCTCAGGTGGTAATCTCTCTCAACATCCATTTCTCTGGTCAGCGGTCCTACTCGAGCATAAAATATTGAAGCTTGGTTTTGAATGGTCACGAGTGAAGACCAAGGACTCCACCTCCTTTCTGAGCTCTAACAAATGGGCTTCATATGGGGCTTGTATATTAGATGAGGCCATTACTTCCTTTGTCTGAGTAAATTGGATTTGTTAAATCCCTATATTTATACTAATCTGGTGATCACTGTTTAACGACTAAATTAGCAACAGTCACAATTCTTAACATAATAACAAAAAAGATTACATTTTATCTAAATATTTTACATAAAGTGGAATTTAATTAGATCAAGAGGGATTTCAATTAATTAATGTTTGGTTCGTTACACAACACCACTTTTAAACCCACCAAAATTACCAAAAGAAATTATAATTGAAAAACCCCAATTACAAGTGGAAAATATAAACCATTTATCTAACCAACACCACGTATAAAACAATTACAACTTCCAACACAACTTTTAAACCACAGAAATTAACAAAAACAATTATAATTTAAAATCCACAGTTACCAATAGAAAATATTAACCATTGAAATAACCAACACTAAATATAAAACCATTGTAATTGTAGAATCAAAACTAAATAATGAAATATTCTTAAGAATAAAAACAAACCGTAATTAAAGTTGGAAGTAAAATAGTTTAAAAACTGAAGAACAATCAAATATATGGTCTAGTAATAGCTATTAAAGTGAGTTGTATAAATGTTTGAAACCTTGAAAACCATTTCAATTGTATTCTTATATTAGATCTATCGTACCTAACTTTTTAGCATGTTATCTTCATTACAACCATATTATTTCTACAAGAATACAACTGCTTCTATATGAGGTTTTGTTACATCTGTATGCAGGGTCTATAAGGAATGATTGTGCCATATATAGGTGCAATTCATAATATTTTTCTTACGATAGGTTATTGTTATACCCTTGATCCATTTAGAGCTTCTCAATGAAATAACAAACTATTATCCCATATCCTAATGGTGCATCCCACTTTTGAGGTCTATCTTCCCATAAAAATGGATGAACTTGAGAATTCATATACAAGTATTAGGGTTTCCATTGTTTAATTACCTATTCAATAAATGTTTTTTTCAAGTGTCATATAAATTGTATTCAGTGATTTGGTGTATATGAAAATGAATTTGATGTCGAAGAGGGTAAAATTTACCATTTTAAAGCATCTTTCTTTAAATAATCAATTGTAGTAGCACCCATGTGAGGATGCATGGAGTTAAAGTAGCTATGATTGTTTTTTTTCAATATCAAACACAAGAAACATCCAATGCTGATTGTCTGTATTGATGGGGATGAAGAATTTTACATTCAACTGCATTACTTTTTTTATGGGATTCTCTTTGAAAAAATCATTCAAATTATTTTTCCCCAGATATAATGCTCTGAAAAAATTAATACAGTGACATAAAAAATTAATTAATATATTTAATACATTAATAAAATATATAATGTAAAACTCACCAATGCTACAATTGTAATCATAAATGATTTATCATCGAAAAGTCTGGATGTTTTCCCTATTTCACAATTTTTTTTAATAAAATGAGTACATGAATCTATTACATAATTTAATAAAATAAATAATGGAGTATGTGAGACTTATTGAATATTACATTATAGTAATATTGGTTAAATTAATTTCACCTTACTATTTTTCATTATTTTCATGAAAAATGGAAAATTTCATCTAATCCAACTAAATACAAGCCGTTCTCAGCTTCCCATACATATTTTATACATTATAATAATAATAACATATATGAAAACAAATAAAATTTGAGGGAATTGAATTGAAATCCTCGAAATTAAGGTAAGACATACCAACCTGGTTCCATCTAGAAAATCATTATTTGCTGCTCATATTTTTGTTGAAGGTGTCTACTCTGCCAGACCCATTTAGGTATTCAAGGAAGACCGGTAACATCTTTTTTTGGTTTTATTTTATTTGAAACAATGCCTTCCTCATTGGGTTTTTCCAGTTGACTTTTTCATTCTAATTATTTTCATGATGTTCTTCTTCTTCTTGTGAAACAAGTTTAATACTGAAAAGGGGAATCCAACATATTTTTCTTCCTAGCTCTGGACTTCACATTTCTAATCCTTTATCTTGTTTTGTGACTCTCCATTTCTATCTATAAAATTTGGATACATTGATGTAGAGGTGTGGTTTTTTCAGAATCTTCTTGCAGTTGATCTAGAGGAACCTTAATCCCAGTTTACTTGGAACCTAGTTGCTGGTTTTCCTTCTATTTTTCTGCTTCAGGGTGGGTGGAGGGGGGGGGGGGGTTCTGGAGGATCCTGCTACCTTCCGGCTTCAATTGTACCCTCTATCCGAGTTTCCTCATTGATAAAATTAATCTTTTCGGTAATACCTTATAATGTGATTTGATATATGCTAGCATTCTCACTTACTAACAACTTCAGTATTTTAATTTTTCAGCCTATATTTTAACAATTACCTCCATTTTATGTAGTTTTCATTTAGGGCTGAATTTTCATTTGTATTAACTTTTATTCTATCATCCTCTAGTTCCCCCTTTTCCTATTGTCTAACAGAAGCTTCCATAATCGTTGGTGGCTCCTCAATTTTTTCTCATTATTTAATCGTTGATGGATCTTCCTATATTTTTTCTTTTTTTATATGTAATATATTTTTTGACATATTCATGGTTTGTAAAACCATTAAATTGTTAATATTAAGTGGTATACTTACCTCTATAGTTGAAACATAATGATTCTTCAGTTTCATTAAATCAATATCAAAATCTAAGAGGCTCCACTTTGTAAATGGTGGATTGGATTCTCATTCATTCCCATTCACAATTCAACTTTGTTAACAATACCAATTCAATAATAACAATAAGAATATAATGATTATCTTATACATTATATTAAAAATTAATATCAATCCTTACTAATAAATCAATAATTGCCGTCATAATCATTGTGCGGTTTGTGTGAAATAATTTAATTGATCTCATAAATTGTTTGTGGATCGCACAAGACCACCATAGTGTTCTCATGTATCCTCTAGTATTCCCATAATTAATAAAACCCCACCTTAGGTAAGAACCTATAGTAAGAGAAAAAAAGTTGCACATGTGTATAAATATAAAAGTGTTATTGGGTCAAGATGATTGGGCTCTTCATCTCCCTTTATTACATCCAAATGGGTTTAGTTTTTTGCATTATATGTCAACAACTTAACACCAGTTTGAAATCTCCTTACATATAATGATTCCTTTGTTGGTCTGAACAAGTAGGATATTTCCATTTCTATTTGACCTTTGGTTATTGTAATGATCCCTTGGATATTAGCATTAGAGAAATGTATTTACCATCCACTAAATCAGAAAATAGTTGTTGATGGATTTTATCTATCCAAAAGATACATAATATAAATATCATATTTCATTCAATCTGAAGATATTATTGTATTGGATATGAATGCTTCAAACATATTACAAAAAATGGAGTACTTATCAAACCATTTGTCAGACCATCTTTTATTTGACCTTTTATTTCCAATAAAATTAATTTTATGCATGGTCAAATTTGTACTAAAATGCACACCTAAAAATAGAAATTATGGAATTATTGAGGTCATCAACAAAATTAAAGCATAGATGGAAGAAAAATCCTACATTTGATTTATACATCAATGGATATTCCACTGGAACTTTCAGTTGGTCTTCCATTGGATGACCCATTGGAATTTCCACTAGAACATTTTGTATAATTCCCACTAAATGTCTTAATTGAAGTTCCACTTGAAGTCTCGGTGGAACATCCAGTGGAAGTTACACTAGTTCCACTATAACATCAAGTGGAACTTTGAGTTAAACTTCATGTGGATCTTCCAGTGGAACATCCAGGGGAAAATTAAAATAATCACTCATTGCAATTGTGACATATATTTATTATTAAAATGATTAATTTTAGAATTTGAAAAAGTATAAGCATTTTAGTATTTATGTACTCTTGGGAGTTCCACTGGGAGTTCTACTGGAAGTTCTAGTGGAAGATCCAAATGAATATTTATAAAACTAATATTATTATTAAATATAATTAAAAGAAATAGTCATTAAAATGGTGACACATATTAATTATAAAAATGATAGAATTTTTCATTTGGAAAAGTATAATCATTTTCATATTGAATTAATTTTCCAAAACATCAATGGAAGTTCTAGTGGGATTTCTAGTGGGAGTTCTAGTGGGAGTTCCAATGGGTGTTCTAGTGGATGTTCCAGTGGAAGTTCCACTGGAACTGCCACTAGAACATCCACACTAAAACAAAAAATTGTATTTATAAATCTAATATTATTGGTAAATATATTTAAATTAAATACCCATTCTAATTGTTACTCATATTTATTATAAAATTGATTGAATTTGTCATTTGGAAAAGTATATGAATTTTCATATTGAATTAATTTTCCAAAACCCCAATGGATGTTCCACTGGAAGTTCCAATGGTACTGCCACTGGAACTTCCACACTGCTAATAAAATATATATTTATAAAACTACAATTATTGCTAAATATAATTAAAATAAATACTCATTACGATTGTGGAATAGATTTATTATAAAAATGATTGAATCTATCCTTTCGAAAATTATAATCATTTTTTATATTGAATTAATTTTCCAAAACCCCAATGGATGTTCTAGTGGGAGTTCTACTGGGAGTTCAAGTGGATGTTCTAGTGGAACTACCACTAGAACACCCCCAAGACCACTAAAATGTATATTTATAAAACTGGTATTATTTTTAACCACAATTAAAAGAAATACCCATTGAAATTTTTACACATATTTATTATAAAGATGATTGAATTTATCATTTGGAAAAGTATAGGCATTTTCATATTGAATTACTTTTCCAAAACTCCAATGGATGTTTCACTGGGAGTTACACTAGATGTTATAGTGGAACTGCCACTGAAGCATTCACACTACCACTAAAATGTATATTTATTAATCTGATATTATTGTTAAATATAATTAAAAGAAATACTGATTACAAGTATGACATATATTTATTATAAAAATCATTGAATTTATAATTTGAAAAAGTATAATCATTTTCAGGCTGAATTAATTTTCCAAAACCCCAATAGATGTTCCATTGGGAGTTCCAGTGGTAGTTCCATAGTGAGTTCCAGTAGAAGTTCTAGAGGGAGTTCCACAGGGAGTTCTAGTGGGAGTTCCACTAGGATTTCCACTACAATAGTCACACAAAAAATGATTTATTTTATCATTTCAAATTGTATAAACTATTGTAAATTGAATTAATCTTCCACATAGTAGAAGTTTCAATTAATGCACCACTGAAACTTCTGGTGGAAGTGTCAGTGCATGTTTAAGTGGAACCTATAGTGGAAACCTCTAGGGGGGAGATCCATTGGAACCTCTAGTGAGGAACAACATACTAACATAAATAGAATTTTTAATTAATTAACAGACAGAGAACATTTATAGAAAACTACTCCGAACAAAAATGTTCTAAATAATAATTCATAACAATGGAAATAAAATACAAATTTTGGGGGACATATTTCAGAAAATAAACTATGTTACACCATCTTCATCAGACATTACTACTATTTGGTAAAAAACAGACTACCGAACACTGAGACAAAACCCCACCAGAGTCAAGTAGTTTTCAGAGAAAAAACCCACTCATTTGAATTGGATGAAACTAGTAGAAAATGCGATAATTCATTTCAGTGGAGTCATCCCATCTATCATACTCATTGGATTCCCAAATGTTTCTCCTGTAGTTTCTTGATTCATTATTGTCGTCATTATTCTGGATTACAGGGTGGGATTTTAGGGTTTCGTCGTAGTTACCGTAGAAAAAGGAGAAGTTGACCTGTCTCACAAAACAAGAGGGAAAATACATCTACAATTTTGAATTGATGGAATGCAGTGACTAACTGATCTGATGGTTGGATACATAATATGGCATCTGTTCTCATCCGAAGCTTGTACTGGATATTCCAGTTAAAATTTTAATCGAATTTGATTATTATCCCCTAAAAATACCAACAAATTCCAGGCTATATCTATTGATTTCACTTCCTATGGTTTCCCCCATAAAATCACGATGAACCCCTCTTCCCATGGTTTGTCACTAGTAATAAAATTTCCCCCTTCACCGCCATCAACAACGAAAATAATGGTTAGAGCCATCATGGAGTGTTCATCTACCCCAATAGCTAGAGGTCCTATAAGGTCCCAACACCACGATCATAGATCTCCATAGAAGATGCTCGAGGTTTCCCCCAAAACACTACGACACAATGAAGCTAGTCCAACCGGCATCATTCTGTGAACTTATCACTAGTATGTCTCCGAAAAAACTGATATAACTCCATCTTCCCCAATCACTCAATAGTAAATTTCCATCAATGAAAAACTAGGTGGAACTCATAGGACATCACAGGCATGTTCTGGCATGTTTTGATGTGTTCCCCTGATAATTATTCCACCAATTCCAAACTCACCGGAACCAAATCTCGGTCCACCCACATCCCTATGATTCCCCACAATAGGAAATCCATAGATCAAAAGCACTGTATGGGTCTTCATAAACACTAGATCCTCGTCGATTTCAATTGTCTAAACTCTGCAGATTCTACTCTTGGGACCCCATTTCCATAATTGTTCAACAATATCTAGGGGTTCCAATAACACTCCACCCACTGGCTCAACTCCACCAGCCCCACCACCATCATCCACTAGAACACTTCCCAGGAAATTGCATCACATTGAAGGAATACCAACCTGAAAACCTTAATTCCATCCCAACCAGAATGAATAAGTCTAGATCTGATTAGATATGGGAATGAATCCTCCCCATAATCTATTGTCCCTAGATTTTTCTCTATCATGGTCTAATAAGATAATTCGTTAGTCAAAAGTCCTTCCTCGTCCCTCATATTTAAATCATACCACAAAATATTAGCCCACACGGGAGGATATAAGCAGGAAAACATCTCATTGTACCAAATTACATCAATAGATGATCCAATATCCCTGCCCTTTCTAAAGCTATCTCCCCAAATGTAAAGAGAGGGAATCTCTCCCCAAGTGAGAGACCCCATATCATTCATATTATATAAATTGGAATATATTTATTTATAAAATATTATAAATATATATTTTTATAAATAAATTTATAATATATAAAAATATTTATAATTATATTAATTTATAATTATATATATACATATATTTAAAAAATTATAATAAATATATTTTTATATTAAATATATTTATTATATTTATAAATATATATATAAATATAAATATATTATTATAATTTGATATTTATTAATATTTTTTATTGTTGATAATGATATATCATTATTATTAGTTGAAAATCACTGATAAAACTACTCTTTATCAGCGAAATAATTTTAGAGCTGATAAATAAGCATTTCATCAGCTAGTTTTTAGCATCATAAAAAGACGTTTTATCAGAGCTTTATATTTTTACACTGATAAAAGTAATATTTATCAGTGATTCTCTAAAATCATTGATAAAATCATTACATGTTCTTATAAGGAAAACACTAATAGAGTGTCTTCGCCGCTTATTACTTCGAGATATTATTTATCATAAGTGTTTATATCACTCTTGAAAAACTCTACTATCGTCTCTAGACTATTTTGATGAATAAATATTTTCCAAAATATGGTAAGTTCGTACTTATTTTTTTAGCGCGTTTGGTCACACTCATTTTTTCAATTTCATATCACCGAACACTTCTGTTTCAAGTCTTTACGTATTCTAAATGAACCAAAACCTTTGGCCAAAACAACCATCTATATCATAGAGTATCATCAATTTAGACACCAACTTCCTTTCCCATTACTTAAACTCCTTCACAACAACCTAACACTCACCTACACACAACTAATACCAAAAACCACCTACTTATAAACACTATCCACATCTCCCTTTTTTCTATGGATTTTGACTGGGCCTCTAATGTTTCTCTTAGATATTGTGTATGGAATTAATATGTGGTTTTTGTGCAGAATGTTATTTGGATGTTGTTGGTCACATTCATTGCATGGTAGTTCTAGTTGCATAGCCAGGTGTGGCTATTTCTTGAGTGTCAATGATGCTTAGTGTTCTCTTTTGTCATTTGGTGATTCAGAGGGTGATTTTCTACATTGTAAAATCTCCAACTATGACATACAATGATTTACATATTGAAAAGAATACATGGATCACTATTTATTAATTTACGTGTCACTAATTTTTTATTATTATATATATATTAATTTATTTTAATAATGAATATTCAATAATATATTACATTTATCATAAATATTCCCATATATAGTTTTTATAAAATCCTATTTTCTGTATACTTTATAGAATTTATTTTCTGATAATAATTGTTTTTAAAAAAATTATAGTTGTTTTTTTTAAAATAACATTGAATAGGGAGGGATAATTATGTGGAATCTATGAGAGGTTCTATCCTAGGTTCTTCATGGAGGAAAGGTAGATGAATTTATGGGATATTTGTAGGATATATTATTTGATCCATGTGTGGTGTTTGTTGGACCCATAAAAAAGGTTCAAGTTTTAGTGATATATGTTGATTGAACTACTATCTAGTAGCACCTGATCCTGTTGGATTCAGGACTCGTGAAAATTGGAATACTGAGTTGATGAAGAATAATGTATTTTTGAGAAATAATTTGGATTCCAATGAAAATAAATCTTATAATTTTAGGTTTTTAACTGAATGTCATGATGATAGCCAATAACTCTAATAGAATATTACCAAGAATGATGCCATGGAGACTTTCATGAAAAAACCTAAATTCTTCTAGAATCAGCTATAATATTTCATTCACTTAATCAAGGGGTGGATGAATCCACTGATCAAGAGTAACTCTTGTAATGTGGATGTTTTGATGAATTAGTTTCAAATAATTAGGTGTTTTAATGAATCGATATTCATATCTATTATTAAGGGTTGTTGTCAAGTCATTTTTCCTTCTCTATATCTCAAAAAAATGACTTATAATTCAGGTTTTATTTCCCTTAATCTAGGAAATATTATACTGTATCAATCAGAACCATGGTTTTATCAAACCATGGTTCGATGTTCAACCACTCAACCATGGATCTAGATCTGGGGGTATAATTTTCTTTTTGGAACCCTTAGATTTCCTGGGATATCAATTATTCCATGCGAATACTTATTGAATTAAATAAAGAAATTTATATTTTAAAGTACGGGAATTATGAAAAAGTTTTTATGGAGGTTGACCTTTCTTCCCTATTAATTGAAATTGTTTTCCTATTTGATGATGAAATCATGTTTGAGATCACTATTGCTATTGTATTTTTGCATGTTTTTTGTTTTAAATTTTATTCTATTCCATATCTTATAGAGTCATGCCTCAAGGGTGTGATATGGTCTAATTTCAAAAGGATTGGTCATATGGTTGAAAATTGTATATTTAAATTCCTAGTGGTTGATCCTAATTCCTATGTTGTAAATATAGTAAATAAGTTGGATATGAGAATTTCATATAATTGTTTTCTAATGGAATGTTTTTTATTTAGAAATTTGAATGTGGGGGTCATCTAAAAATGATCACCCTTTTGAAATAATGTCCTTGTATTCTAGAAAGAAATGTGGATCTAGAGGTCAAGCGCATGATGTTGTGAAATCTTTTACCAGGATGGATAATTATGGTCATGTTTATTTTTACAGCTTAGGTACGGATGTGAATAAATTGAAATGGGGATACTTGATTGATGAATGTGATGATATTTATAATGGAGTCCCTATGGTTCCTCTTGAGGAACAATATCATGCTCTTGGAAAAATTAATTCGGGATATGTTTTTCCTCATCCCGAATAGAGCATAATTCATGTGGATAGGGATTCATTGAAAAATATACATTCTATATATGTGTATTTGGGTTAATATAAGGATCCGGCTAAACCAAAGGATAGGGAAGAATCCCATGATGTTCACAGCGACAATACTACGTAATATGAGAATGTTGGTGATGTAGCATGTGGAGAAGCGTTGTCTGAAAATGATTTCTAGTAAACTCAAAGGGTATGAAATCTAGTGGATAGAGACCTGTTGATGAATTTACTACCTGAAAATGTAAATGAGGGTGATCGTAGGTCTGTAATTGAATTATATGGGGGTAAAGAAGCTAATGTATGTCACAATGATGAATCCATGCTACTTAATTTAGGTAATGTAGCCTATTCTAGTTGATATTCTTCAAATATGGATGAAAATCAGAAGTACTATCCATGGTCCTTGTAACACCCCGAGATTTTATGAAAAATATTCTATTTAATTTCATTAATGTCTTGTGTTATATGATACACCAAACGGAGCTTTCACAACACACATCTCTGAACTGGCTTGAATTACATGCAATCGCGACCATCCACAATAGCGTGTGTTGTACGCAACACCAAGTTTCGCTAAACAACGATATGCTATTAAAATATTATTAAAACTAGCCATTATGAATAGTAATAACCACTTTTTGAAATTTTGTAAATTCTATTTTTCAAAATGGAATTCATTTTTGGTTTCGTAATATCTAAATTACCTTAGGGTTAAATTTTGGTGATTTTCGGATAACTTTCATATTTTGATGAATAGTGAAAATTACTAAATTTTAATTAAAAACAACTTTTTTAATAGAAATAATTAATAGTGATAAATTATTAATTTTAGTGGTTTTAAAGTATATTTAGAATATATTTTTACAATTTAATACAATGTTGGTCATTAGATGTAATTTCACATTTAAACCAGTTATAAACTAGTGTCAATCTTTTGATAGTTATTATCTCTTAAAAACACGCTATTTGTTTTGACGACGAGAATTAATTTTTAAATTAGTTAATGCAACTGATATGTTTTGAATTTTCTAAAATAGACATCATTTTTGAGTTCATAATATCAAATATAGCTCAGGCCTAATTTTTGGTATTTTTCTGAAAACATTCAATTTTCGATGAATAGTGAAACAACTAAGTGGTAGTTAAAAAAACTGAATTGTTCATAAAACATAATTTTACCGCTTCTGTGAGTGGAATTTTGAAAATCCGAGAGACACGGTTAATATCAAGGACTAAAATGTGGTTCAATGAGATGAAAAGAATTTTTGGTGAATAGTAACTTGTTAATTTTTTTTACCAAGGTTAAAAGTAAATAGGGTAATTAAGGGTAAAGAAGATATTATTATTACCCTAAAACATGTCCTAATTCTATTGGATAAGTGTAATTCGACCAAAAAAAACTTAGGAATAAAATATGACCATTTAGGCACACTTGGATTTGATTAGGACATTTATTATTAATTTATTTAAAAAAGGGTTAAAAGAGTTTAAATCAAAGTTTATTTACTAAAACATTTTTAATATGGGGTTATACATAAGATAAATTCGACTATAAATATTCATTAAAAAGGTAAAAATATTTCCTACATAATGGTATTTTATTTGTAATTTTTAGACATTAAATAATTTAATTTATTTATGACACAACGATGATGCAGTAATTATATTACTAATGAAATATTGACATAATTGATGTTATAAATACCAAAATAAATATAATTTGAGACTTTTTTTGAATTAAACTAATTTTCTAGGTTACTATGATATATTATTGTTGATTTAATCAACTTGGTTCGAACATATAATTCTGTTATGACTTTCAAAAAAATCATATATCAAATAGTGTCAAAATTGACACAAACTAGTTTTTTAAATCAAATATTATATTATTAATTGTTCTTTTATTCCTAAAAATCTAAGGATCGTCCAAATGACTTAGATAAGGATATATATATTAATAATAAACAATTTGGGGTTCTTTTGGCATGTTATAGTAAGTGTATTAACCATATGGTGTAAGAAAACAAAAAGACACGGTAAAAGTTAAATTATTTAACTTAGAGTTAAATCTAATTGATAAGGTTAAAATAATAACCTAAACGTTTCTAAAGCCTATTGGTTGATAGGATATAGACCCATCCCCACTTAATCTTCGAAATAATACCCTTTGGAACCATTATAAACCGATTTTGACTTTAATATAAAATAATATTTTGAGATATTCCTAAGGTGCCCCTCTCCTCCCTTATAAAAGGACACCTCCTCCCCCTCCTCCTCACACCAATTTGAGCCTTCAAGATCGGCCAACCCCTGCCAAACTCTCTTCTACACTACCCTAGAAACATCCTAGAGGTTCTTGTCTTCCTAAAAGACCAATTTTAGTGCCCTAAGAGGAGGTCTCAAAGAGGCGCTTCAAAGAAGAGGTAATATCCATTACCGATCTTTTCAATTTCTTTCTTCTTCAACTTCTTCTTCTTTAGGTGTTTCATGAAAAAGTAATGAAATCAGTATTACTTACATACTGATATGTTATTATAAATATGAAACAACCCTAATTCACCTTCTATCCATCCTATGGAAAAATGAAATCACCGCGCGTGCGTACGTATGGACTACCGTCTCCACGACGCGATGAGATTCATTCTCAATGATTAACCATTCATGAATGATTATAAAGTATATATAATAACTAAAAACGAAATATATGACATAATAATGATACTGTATTTATGTAAATTTATATGTATGTCATCTACTTAATTCCATTCACTTCAATAAGAAAACGAAAATAGCGTTCATGCGTACATACGGACTACCGTCTCCATGAACGGTGTATTTCATTCCATTTATCGATATTATATATATATATATATATATATTCTGAATATATATTATATATAAATAATTTTTTACATTCTGGATATAAGTAATCATGATCCATGTAATCATATTAATAATTACAAGTTAAAAACACGAACGACAAATGAGACGATTTTACCCAAAACGCTACTTTAACATGAATTTACAAAATAACGGGTAATTTAAAGTCATAAGTGGACCATATATGATATAATAACAATGAATATGATTCTGTAATAAGTCAATAACATGATTTAAATCATTATACAGGAGTTTCGGACACTTACGAAGCATATCGGACCTAAGGTAAGGGAAATATCATAATCTCATTTTTATCCGAGATTGTTTATACTTTGGTATATACTGGGGTGTATTTTATTATCCATATCAATGTTTCCTAAATATGTAATATTATTTCCATTCACCTAAAATTGTTTAAATCCTATTTTACCCTTCGGTGAGTTTTTAGTAAAAGATATGAAAGGAATCTTTTGTCATTTTTCGTACGAGGTACTTTTTTGACTTTTCCGACAAAAGTATGAGAAGAATGTTTTTTATGGCATGAATGGATTTTTAAAACATTATTTCCAAGAATCTTCCTTTACATGTTTTCAAGTTTATTTTTAATCAAATTATTTTAGTTTAAAATTGTATGACATGTTAAGAAAGGAAAAGTGTTTTTGAAGTAGAAAGGATATTTTTCTCAAAAATGGAGTTCAAGTGTTTTATCAAAATTATTTTCCTTCTAGAATAATATAGGGTTCTGTTTCAATCCCTATTATTACATGGATTTGATTATGTTGTGATGGAAATATTTTTATGAATTATTTTATCTTATATGAATTGTTTTATGATGTCATGTTTTTTAAGAATCCCATTTTTACTACATGGGTTATGCAATGATGTATGATTTATGATTTTGTGGAACACATAAGAATAGTATCATTATGAGATGGGTAGGACCTATATCTCCTTCCAATTCATTGGTTAAAGATTTTATATCTCATGAGATAGACATGGCTGGAATGGTAGGTTATACCGGTTTAGTGAAACAGGACTGAAATGAGGGTGACTCGGTTCAGAAAGGGACTTTGTCCACTAAGATAGTCCTGGGAATGAGTCTTGACTAACAAGAACTGATTTTATATGATTATGTGTGTATGCCACAAAGTTTCATGTTTTATGTTATGATTATTGTGATTACATTTCACTGCCATGATTTATCCCATGTTATGAAATTATGATCTCTTTTGCAGGATAAGATTTCCAAAAGTTATGTGCTTATGTATATGATATGATTGATATTTCTTTTGTTTACCCTTACTGAGCATTTGAGCTCACCCTTTTATGTTTTCTTTTCCCTAGGATATAAAGAAAGGTTTAGGTATAAAAAAAGAAGATCTTTATGGGAGATGTTGAAGATCTTTCACCAGGAATTAGAAGATTATATTCCGAGTTCCCAAAGACATTAAACTATTACGATCCTTGTGTGTGTGTTTTTGTAATGTACTAAGTATTCCGCAAAAGTAATGTAATGTCCATGTACGTCAGGCTTCAGGTCTCTACAGTTGGTATCAGAGGAAAGGTTTTGTCAACCTTTGGAAACTAGGATGCGAGAACTTTAGTGAGATCCCTAGAGATATTTCTAAGGTATGTCTAGGGATGTCTCTAAGGTTAAGTATATGTATAGTTTATAGTACTAGAATTACGCTAATGATCATATAATTAAACCTAAGATGTTAGATATTGAAGGTACTCCCCCTTTATTATGTTGTTTTCCCCTAGCATGATTTTTTCCTCTCACACTATTCTTTTTGGGTTTTAGAAAATTGCTAGAAACAAGATGATTCACGATAATGGAGAATATGATGGACAATGGAATGATATTCTTCATAATGAAATGGGATTTGGAAGTCCAAACATCATTATTATGCCGAATCAGCAATCTCATAATATGATCAATAAAGTAAAATTTGGTAAGTTTCCTAACTCGTCTAATAAGAGAAAGATGGAGTTTCATGATGATCATAGAGGAAAGAAAGATCAATTTCCCCTATGTAAATCATGTGGGAAGATGCATAAAGGAGAATGTTTCAAAGGAACTGGAAGATGCTTTGGGTGTGGAAAAGAATGACACAAAGAAAGTAAGTGAAAAGGAAAAGGTTCAGTTAACACCATGGATGAGGATAATGGTATTGCTACGACATCAACAATGGTTAAATGATTTAAATGTGGAATGTACGGGCATTATGCAAACCAATGCCCTAAGGGAATGTCTCATGAAGAGAATCGGTATGGTCGTATGGGTAGTATTTTTGTTGATGATGATGAAGAGACTACAAATGATATGTGAGATGAAAGAATTGTTGAAGCTCGTTCAATGGTTTAAGAAGGTAGTGGAATGATTACATGTTTATCAAGTGTAATGTTTTACTATAGAATAAAAATACATCTAAGGATTGTTACACTATTGCCTTTCCTTAAGTTTTGAAAGTTTATAATGAATGGTATGAGTAACAATGAAAGTTTATTCAAATATTTTTTGTTTGGAAAGTGGATGATATGCGTATAATGAAGGGAAAGCGAGAAAATGAAATATTTGACAGTATTCATGAGCTCATGATTGATAAAAGGATTAAGTGATATCATGGTATGAGTATATAGAATTTTGAGGATTTTGGTATGTGGAAGGTGTTAACTTCTAACTGCATTCATGTTTTCACCAAGGATCAATGGGTATTCAAGAGAATACATGATTAAGGCCTTTGAATGTTTGGAATGTGACCAACAAGACATATCTTATGATATATGGGGATCAACGATGGTATTAAATCTCTGGTAATCATTTTCACTATATTATGAGAGTGGACTGTAGTATTATGGATAAGCTTAATGATTGGAATGGATTATGTTGGACATAAGTTAGTATTGTTTAAGGATAGAATTTTTTTTCGATATTATTGATGGGATATTATAGTAGTATAGTTTTAGAAAAAGGACAACCTGCAGGACGGGCGACAACCCATCGCTTCGAATAAGGCTGTGGGAATCGAACCCACAACCGAAATGCGACTGGCCTTTATCGCCTACCACTGGCCTACAGGAAGTCCATGTTTAGTAGAAACTAGTTTTATTTTATTAAGCGGTATGATATATGAAGTATAAGTTCATTTTTGGAACCATATACGATTAATCTAACCATAAGATGAACTTATAACTTTTCAAACCTTTTGTTTGAGACAGATGGAATGAACCATCATTCTGTCATATGATCTACTAACACTTCACGGATCACAAATTCAACTTCATTTATTTAAGAGATGAAGTAGAAATTGTTCAAGGCACGAACAACAGTGAGATTGTACCAAAATAAAGTAAGTATTTATACTAATTCAAATTCTTCAACTTTAGGGAAACGATCTTGAAAACCAAAAATGTTGTCCTAGTGCTCTTATATCTGATTAATCAGATGGTACCTTAGATCGTCACAAATTTATTGATTTGTGATTGTTGGCATTTCCATAGCCATGTTCTCTACCACTCTCCATCAGAACATGGTGGTTATATTTTTCTTCCATATCCATATTTTCACCTATGTGGAAACCCAGTGATTAGTTTATTTGGGTAATCGTTACATTTCATACTTTAGTTTTTAAAGCCATGTTTTGGTATTCCTTTTTACGATGTGGGTTTCTATCAAAGAAAATTTCGAATAGTAAACCATTTATAACCCCGACGAATTTCGAGGGCGAAATTCATTTTATGGGGGGTAGAATGTAACACCCCGAGATTTTAAGAAAAATATTCTTTTTAATTTCATTAATGTCTTGTGTTATGCGCTACACCAAAAGGATATTTCACAACAAAAATCTCTTACCTGGCTTTAATTACACGCAATCGCGACCTTCCACGATAGCGTGTGTTGTACGCAACACCAAGTTTCGCTAAACAACGATATGCTATTAAAATATTATTAAAACTAGCCGTTATGAATAGTAATAACCACTTTTTGAAATTTTTTAAATTCTATTTTTCAAGATGGAATTCATTTTTGGATTCGTAATATCAAAATTAGATTAGGGTGAAATTTTGGGGATTTTCGGATAACTTTCATATTTTGATGAATAGTGAAAATTACTAAATTTTAATTAAAAACAACTTTTTTAATAGAAATAATTAATAGTGATAAATTATTAATTTGAGTGGTTTTAAAGTATATTTAGAATATATTTTTACAATTTAATAGAATGTTGGTCATTGGATGTAATTTCACATTTAAACCAGTTATAAACTAGTGTCAATCTTTTGATAGTTATTATCTCTTAAAAACACGCTATTTGTTTTGACGACGAGAATTAATTTTTAAATTAGTTAATGAAACTGATATGTTTTGAATTTAGTAAAATATACCTCATTTTTGAGTTCATAATATCAAATATAGCTTAGGCCTAATTTTTGGTATTTTTTTGAAAACTTTCAATTTGCGATGAATAGTGAAACCACTAAGCGGTAGTTAAAAAAACTGAATTGTTAATAAAACATAATTTTACAACATCTGTGAGTGGAATTTCAAAAATCCGAGAGACACGATTAATATCAAGGACTAAAATGTTGTTCAATGAGATGAAAATATTTTTTGGTGAATAATAACTTTTTACTTTTTTTTACCGTGGTTAAAAGTAAATAGGGTAATTAAGGGTATAGATGATATTATTATTTCCCTAACACATGTCCTAATTCTATTGGATAAGTGTAATTCGACCAAAAAAAAACTTAGGAATAAAATATGACCATTTAGGCCCACTTGGATTAGATTAGGACATTTATTATTAATTTATTTAAAGAAGGGTTAAAAGAGTTAAAATCAAAGTTTATTTACTAAAACATTTTTAATATGGGGTTATACATAAGATAAATTCTACTATAAATATTCATTAAAAATATAAAAATATTTCCTACATAATGGTAGTTTATTTGTAATTTTTAGACATTAAATAATTCAATTTATTTATGACACAACGATGATGCAATAATTATCTTATTAATGAAATATTGACATAATTGATGTTATAAATAACCAAATAAATATAATTTATACTTTTTATGAATTCCAATAATTTTCAAGGTTACTATGATATATTAGTGTTGATTAAAGAAACTTGGTTCGAACATATAATTATGTTATGACTTTCACAAAAATCATATATCAAACAGTGTCAAAATTGACACAAAATAGTTTTTTAAATAAAATATTATATTATTAATTGTTATTTTATTCCTAAAAATCTAAGGTTCGGCCACATGACTTAGATAAGGATATATATATTAATAATAAACAATTTGGGGTTCGTTTGGAATGTTATAGTAAGTGTATTAACCATATAGTGTAAGAAAACAAAAAGACACGGTAAAAGTTAAATTATTTAACTTAGAGTTAAATCAAATTGATAAGGTTAAAATAATAACCTAAACTTGTCTAAATCCTATTGGTTGATATTATTTCGACCCATCCCCACTTTAGCTTCGAAATAAGACACTTTGGAACCATTATAAACCGATTTTGACTTTAATATAAAATAATATTTTGAGATATTCCTAAGGTGCCCCTCTCCTCCCTTATAAAAGGACACCTCCTCCCCCTCCTACTCACACCAATTTTAGCCTTCATGCTCGGAAAAACCCTGCCAAAATCTCTTCTCCACTTCCCTAGAAACATCCTAGAGGTTCTGGTCTTCCTCAAAGACCAATTTTAGTGCCCTAAGAGGAGGTCTCAAAGAGGCGCTTCAAAGAAGAGGTAATATCCATTACCGATCTTTTCAATTTCTTTCTTCTTCAACTTCTTCTTCTTTAGTTGTTTCATGAAAAAGTAATAACATCAGAATTACTTACATAATGATATGTTATTATAAATATTAAACAACCCCAATTCACCTTCTATCCATGCTACGGAAAAATGAAATCATCGCGCGTGCGTACGTACGGACTACCGTATCCACGACGCGATGAGATTCATTCTCAATGGTTAACCATTCATGAATTATTATAAAGTATATATAATAAGTACTAATGAAATCTATGACATAATAATGATACTGTATTTATGTAAATTTATATGTATGTCATCTACTAAATTCCATTCACTTCAATATGGAAACGAAAACAGTGTTCATGCGTACGTACAGACTACCGTCTCCATGAACGGTGTATTTCATTCCATTTATCGATATTATATATATATATATATATATATATATTCTGAATATATATTATATATAAATCATGTTTTACATTCAGGATATAAGTAATCATGATCCAAGTAATCATATTAATAATTACAAGTTAAAAACACGAACGGCAAATGAGACGATTTTACCCAAAACGCTACTTTAACATGAATTTACAAAAGAACGGGTAATATAAAGTCATAAGTGGACCATATATGATATAATAACAATGAATATGATTCTGTAACAAGTCAATAACATGATTTAAATCATTATACAGGAGGTTCGGACACTTACGAAGCATATCAGACCTAAGGTAAGAGAAATATCACAATCTCATTTTTATCCGAGATTGTTTATACTTTGGTATTTACTGGGGTGTATTTTATTATCCATATACATGTTTCCTCAATATGTAATATTATTTCCATTCACCTAAAATTGTTTAAATCCTATTTTACCCTTCGGTGAGTTTTTAGTAAAAGATATGAAAGGAATCTTTTGTCGTTTTTCGTACGAGGTACTTTTTTGACTATTCCGACAAAAGTATGAGAAGAATGTTTTTTATGGCATGAATGGATTTTTAAAACATTATTTCCAAGAAGCTTCCTTTACATGTTTTCATGTTTATTTTTAATCAACTTATTTTAGTTTAAAATTGTATGACATGTTAAGAAAGGAAAAGTGTTTTTGAAGTAGAAAGGATATTTTCCTCAAGAATGGAGTTCAAGTGTTTTATCAAAATTATTTTCCATCTAAGATAATATAGGGTTATGTTTCTATCCCTATTATTACATGGATTTGATTATGTTGTAATGGAAATATTTTTATGAAATATTTTATCTTATATGAATTGTTTTATGATGTCATGTTTTTTAAGAATCCCATTTTTACTACATGGGTTATGCAATGATATATGATTTATGATTTTGTGGAACACATAAGAATGGTATCATTATGAGATGGGTGGGACCTATATCTCTCTCTAATGCATTGGGTAAAGATTTTATATCTCATGAGATAGACATGGCTGGAATGGTAGGTTATACCTGTTCAGTGAAACATGACTGAAATGAGGGTGACTCGGTTCAGAAAGGGACTTTTTCCACTAAGATAGTCTTGGAAATGAGTCTTGACTAAAAAGAAATGATTCTCTATGATTATGTGTGTATGGCACAAAGTTTCATATTTTATGTTATTATTATTGTGATAACATTTCACTGCCATGATTTATCCCATGTTATAAAATTATGATCTCTTTTGCAGGATAAGATTTCCAAAAGTTATGTTCTTATGTATATGATGTGATTGATATTTCTTTTGTTTACCCTTACTGGGCATTTGAGCTCACCCTTTTATGTTTTCTTTTCCCCAGGATATAAAGAAAGGTTTAGGTATAAAAAAAGAAGATCTTTATGGGATATGTTGAAGATCTTTCACCAGAAATTAGAAGATTATATTCCGAGTTTCCAATGACACTAAACTATTACGATCCTTGTGTGTGTGTTTTTGTAATGTACTAAGTATTCCGCAAAAGTAATGTAATGTCCATGTACGTCAGGCTTCGGGTCTCTACAGTCCTCTCCTCCAATAGGTAATGGGAAAGGTAATTTCATTACTCTTCTTGGGTAAATTAGCAATGTGGAAAGTGATCAAATATACCATGATGTCTAGGAGATCTTTTGTGTGAAAAATAAAATTCCACCTCATTCTAATAAATTACACAGTATTGGTACTATTACAACCCATGTGAAGGTGCATATGGATGATGTCTTTGAGATGTTTAGGTATATTATAATTGATATATTGGAAGGTGAAGTTGTTTTATAGGATCCTATGAAGGAACATGTATGTGGTTCAGGTCATCTATCTATTCAAGAGGAAGCTGACTATGAAGTGGAGGTGAGGTAGTAGGTGGAAATCTGTTTTGATGGATATCATGTTATGGATTGGGATCCTTCAACTGAGTTTCTAGGGGAACTAAAAATCATTAATGATCGGGGTGAACCTTGTGTAACTCCTAAGTTGTGGAGAGGGCTTCGTACTTGAGCCTATGAAATATGCTAGTTCTATTTGTTTCATGTGCATTTTTCATTGAGGAAGAGGTATGAGATAATATTCCATCTCTATATGGTGTGTGTGTGTGTGTGTGTTCATGCTTCTTCTTCCATCCATTTTTTTTCTATTTTATGGTTTCATAATAATTATATTTGGAGCCATGGGTGTATCCCATGGTTGGAAGCATCATCACAATTTAAATAACATTTATAAATAAATTCAAAAATAAAATCATTCAATATATACACATTTTTATATTTCTAGACTTCTGTAAATGTTATTTAAATATGAATGAAATTATTGAGTGTGAGTTTACCAAAAATGATGAATCATTAAAATAATTTTTATTTTTTGTAATTATTTTCACAAACACTTGGTAAAATATTTTTCTATAATAAGGACATGCTTATTGAAAAAATAAAATGTTTTCCATTATTGATTATTTATTCTTTGAGGAAAAAAAGAAAAAATCAAGTTGTAATTTTTAAAAATTTATATTCATTATCAATTTTTCCTTAAAATCATTTCTATTAGCCTCTTAATACAAATTTTACTATTGAGACTAATTTTTTAATTTAAATAGTAAATATTTTTTACATTTTTTGATCATTTTTAAAACTATATTAAATTTATATATGTTTTTTAAATTGAAACAAGTGAGTTTCATGAGTACAATTATTTTTTTAGTGGGGAGAACTTTTTTTTGTTATAATAATGGAAAAACACTTATTCCTTTAAAAACTGTAGAAATGATGAAAACAATTGTGGTGATGACCAAGACTCTAAGATCATTTTTTAATCTTCTTACCTCAGGAACATACCACGTATAGTAAATATTTAAAAATAATCAAAACCAAACACACACATCAAACATTAACAATATTATAAAATATTATTCCATGAAACCGTGCCACTTGAATAATGTTGATACTCTATTTATAGAGATGTCTATCAAGATACAAAACTCAAGAAAAATATGTAATAAAAAATTTAAACTAAAGTGAAATTATATATGACAGAAATATTAAAATATATTGATCTTAGATAGATATGTACCATCATTAGTTATAAATTCAAAAACATTATTTCAAACTGAATCGTGAAATATCTCATTACAATAATTTTTTACAAAAACTCGAAACTTGTGATGTTATAGTTCCTTCCATTATGATGATACTAACAAATAAAAAACCCTAATGTATATGATTCCAAAATGGATGTAAAATAAATTCTTACAATAGTTATATGTATTTCGTTGTCATCCAAGCCATGATAAAAGACATCAAAATTGGATTAAAATTCTTATCTAAAAATGATTTTTGGATAATATCATATAGAAAATGATGTATGTACTAGACTATATGGATAACAATGTAAGAGAAACACCATATAAAATAAGACATAATATCATCAAAGATAGTGTAATATAACATTATAGACAACAGATAAGGAGAGAATATGACTGAAAAATGGGAATCCGAAAAAAACAACATTATAGGTATGGATTGATGGAGATATCTAAGGTTTCTAGGATTTTATAGCATGTAGAAAGAATAATGAATTTTCTTCTACGTTAAAATTGTCATAAATTTATTAATAAAAATAGATAACGTGAATCAAGATTCATGATATATTGAAAATTAAAAGTTCCAAATAATATGAATGTGATAGGATATAACTATTAAAAAAACAGTCATAGATATGTCATTATTAGAATAATTTATACACCCTAATGGATTGGTTACAAAAACTCCTTATGAATTTCAACATAAAGCTTAATATTTAATTTAACCATTAATAATCCCACTATATTGTAATCTTTATTAGTGTTATAGTTAATCTTCCCTCCCAAACACCAAAACATAAAACATTTGATTAGCTGACCACTATATGGTATCTATATTTATATATTCAAACATGTTTATGGAAAAAACGCTTTTATATATATTTATATGATTATATTAACTTTCATATACCTCTTAGATACACATAATCTCTGCTCCTAAATAATGTAGATTGATAATTACAGCATGGAAATGGCATCTCACAAGCTCTATCCAACTCATTGGTTATCCATCATCTACCCAGTCCCATAACCTTGGAATCACATGATATTTTGAACTATTGAATTTTAGCCTTGAGACCAAAATACTTTTCATTCTCATGGGGTAATTGAATGATTTATTTGAATGTTGAAACTGTAGTGGATGTCTCAACATTAGTTCATGTAAGACCATCCAGCTTAACCTTCTCATGGATGTACAAATCACGGTGATAAATGTGCGGATCATGATGTCGCTGCTACTTTTTAATCATCAAATATATAAATAATTAATGTTTTTTTGGTGAATTTCCAAATCCCTCTATTGGGGTGGTTGTGGGTTCCGAGAAGGCCTCCTACAAGGCTGTTCCGTGTGGCTCTCCATCGTCGGTGGCCGTTTGCAGCCCTACCTCCATGCATCCGGTGGTCTTTCCTCACTTGGATCCTATCCAGGTGGAATGTTGGCCCCCCAGGCAGGTGGACGGGTTTCCGTTGGTGGATGTCTCTGCGCATGAGCTCCGTGAAGCTGCTTCTCTTCTTGACCTCTCTTTGGTGGCCCGCTTCGGTTGCAACAAGCCCTCGATGAACTTCTTCTGGGGTGTGGTGAACTCTTGGGGTCTTTCTTGTCCGTCGGCGGTCTCTGAGCTATCCAAAGTGGCCTTCATCATCCATTTTGGTTCCAGACTCAACATTGTGAGGGCTTGGTCTAGTGATAGAAGAAGTTGTGGCGCCTGGCACTTCTCCCTTTCGCGCTGGTCCTGGGACTATCATTTTCGCCGCAAGTCCTCCTCGGATGCGGTTTGGATCTTCTTCCCAGGCCTTCCGCTTCCTTTCTGAAATCCCCCCCATCCTGCAGTCTCTAGGGAACTCCTTTGGTTCCTTTATCTGCATGGACGATATGACTCAGTCCCTCTTGTCTACGGGCAACCCCCGCATCTGTGTTGAACTCGACCTGGCCAAAAAACTGCCTTCCATGGTTATTTTACAGGCTAGCGACGATTTTTCATGGAGACAAAAGGTCAGATTTCACCACCCCTGGAAGTTTTTTTTCCCTTTTTGGGCTGCATGGCCAGTGGGATTCGGCTTGTATGAGGAGGAAGGACACTTCTAGCTCGTCCTGACAAGCTCTTCAAGCGAGTCCGGGTCAGGCGTCTCTCGGTCGAGGGCATGTGGGTCCCTGATTCGGCCAGTTACATTTTCAAATTTGAATTCATCTAGGAGGGACGATGCGCCAGAAGAGGTTTGCATGGGGGTGCGGTCTCCAGTGTTGGACCAGTTGTCGGTCCCTCCTGAGCCTCGCGACCTGATTACCTGGTCGCCCTGTCCTGTTTCCGAGATCTCCCCTCGACAGGATCGAAGAGCAGTGTTCAAGCATGACTTTCTCCTAGATCTTCTGGGGAGTCCTCCCATGTATATCACCCCTTCTCCCCCTTCTTTTTTGCATCTCAACCCAGCTTACCCCAGAGTTCCTCCAAAAGTCTCTTGTGAGTAGCCTCACTCTGGATGTGGAGGGGTTGGCCAAGAATAACCTCCCCTCGTATGGCCTAGAGAAAGAGCTGGTGCTCTCTTGTTGCTCCCTACAGCGTCTCCTGCTACCTTCCTCTTCTAAGGGAGATGCAGGTTCGTTTTCTGATGTTGTTGCTAAAGGTAAAGGTAAATCCCCCATGGAGGAGGATTTTTACTCTTTCAAAAAGGTGGTTCTTACTCCCAAATCAGTGCCCCTCGAGGCAGTGTTCTCAGGTCCTGTTATCCGCTCCAAATCCAAAGATTATGGCCATTTTGCGCCTACTCTACTATCTTTGTCCTCCCCTTCTAGAGCCCGAAAGGGCCTACCTTGATGCTACCCATCTTCATCTGGAATTCACAGGGCTTAGGGGCTCAAGCCAAACGTTATTTCCTGGCCCCTGAGGCCAGGAATTTTCATGCTCAAGTTGTGGTGATCCTGGAACCCAAACATGTACTTTGTAAAGGCGCTACTCTTACCAGGAAAATGGGTTTCCCCAACTTCTTCCATGGCAGTGCTGAGAACTCCCACATCTGGATTGGCTGGAAGAGCCACATTTCTGTTGAGATTTTGAGTCTCTCTTCTCAATGCATCAATGTTAAGATCTCCACAGCAAGTCACAATTTGGTTTTCTCCTTCTTTTATGCAGCCAATGAGGTTCTCAAGAGGAGGGAACTTTGGCATTTTCTGGGAAACATGCAAACGGGGCCTCTCCCTTGGTTCGTGGGAGGTGACTTCAATGCTATTGCAGACGTCTCTGAGAAAATGTGGGGGTTGGCTATAATTTTGGTGGCATGGTTGATTTTAATGATTTCATGAGGACCATTGGGCTTTTGGACATTGGATTCTCTGGACCCAAGTTCACCTGGTGCAACCACCGCAAGGGCGCAGATCACATTTGGTGCCAGTTGGACCGTTGCCTCTCCAACCTTCTTGGGTTGGACACTTTTCCAAAGACGTCAGTCACTCATCTTCAGCGGCTGTTATCTGATCATAACCTGCTCCTCATCAACATCAAGAGGGAGGAGGCTGTGAATTCCCTATTCTCCTACTCGATGACTTGGAATAGGGACGACTCTTTTATAAATGTTATCAGGATGTCCTGGTCTAAATATGATGATGCCAGATCGTGGGGTGGCCTGGTGAACTGCCACAGGCGTCTCAAAATGGACTTGCAAAGCTGGGTGAGAACCAGACCTGATGTTGCCCAGGGTATCAACAGCCTCAGGTTGGAAGTCGACAGGTTGGAGAAATCTCTTCAGAACTGTTGGGATGATAATTTGTTCGTTGCTCTGTGTGACAAAAAGAATAACTTGTCCGAGAGGCTTCTTTCTCTAGAGAGAGATTTCCAACAGAGGTCATGGGTTAGATGGCTTAAGGAAGGGGATAGAAATAGTTCTTTTTTCCATGCTTGCATTAAAGATAGGAAATGCTCAAGGATGAACCTGAGAATGGAGAACGGGGGCTACACTTCGGAAGTGAAAACTGCAGGGAAGATCGCTCTGGACTATTTCGAAAACAACCTTGCAGGGGAGTCTATTTCTTCCTTCATGAGGGGGAATCAAGACTCCGAGGACTTCTTCAACCATATCCCCTCAACTGTTAATCAGGTGGACAACTGTTCTTTTTCCTCCATCCCCTCGGTCGAGGAGATCTGGGTGGCTATCAGAATCATGCCCCAGGACAGCGCGCCTGGTCCCGATGGCTTCCCGGCCAGCTTATTCAGCCTCACATTGGAGATTTTTGGCCAGCATGTTGTGGAGTCGATCCAGGACATCTTTCTTGGTGGCCCACTCATCAGGGGCATTTCATCCTCCAGACTGGTCCTCATTCCGAAGATCAAAAATCCCACCCTTGTGATCCAGTACAGGCCAATATGTCTCTGCAAAGTTTCCTATAAAATTCTATCCTCTGTCCTCGTCAGAAGGCTCGACAAAGTTATTCCTCACCTGGTATCAATGGAGCAGCACAGTTTCATCAAGGGAAGGAGCATTCAAGGGGCAGTGGGCATCGCTAATGAACTGGTGCAAGACATTAACAGAAAATCGGTTGGATACAATGTCATCTTCCATGTCGACATGAACAAGGCTTATGATATGTTGGAATGGAGTTTCATCATCTGGGTCATGAGGGAATTTGGGTTCAGTGAGGTTTTTTGCGATATCTTCTTCAGATGCTATTCATCACCGTGGCCTTCCATTGCCTTGATGGGAAAAACTTTTGGCTTCTTCATTGCGGATGATATTCTAATCATTATCAATGGTAGGAAAAGGTAGTTTAAGGCTATCATGGACACATTAACCCCCTACAGTAGATAGATTGGACAGAGTGTCAACCCTACTAAAAGCCATTTCTTCACTTCAGACAAATACCCAGCCTTAAGGAACAAGGATATTCAAAAGATCCTTGGTTGTTGTAGGATGTCGTTTCCCATTTCTTATCTCGGGTTACTGATCTCCTGTGGCCACGTCAAGAATTTTCACTTCTCTGCGACCCTTGATCGCATTCTGGGAAGAATCTACAACTAGAAGAATAAGCTTCTGTCCTTCAGTGGACGGATTATGCTGATCAACACCGTCCTCACGTCCATTCCCATGCACGTCTTCTCGATGATCCACCCTCCAAAGGGTAATGTGGAGAGAATGGAAATTATCATTAATTCTTTTCTGTGGGACACCAAGGAGGAGGGAAGGTTTCACTAGGCCTTCTGGAAGCATCTGGCCAGACCAGTAGAGGCAAGAGGAGTGGGTCTCTCTGATATCCAGGGTACTCTTCAAAGCCTTCAGGATCGACTCACTTGGGAAGATATCATCAGGGATTTGTTGTGGGTGGTGTTTTTCAAAGCACGGTACTCGGGGCTTGAAACACGGGGCCTCTATAGGTCCATGAGGCTGGAAAGGTGCATGTTCTACCTTATTGACACATTGTCAGGTCATACGAGATGGATCATCGGTGCTGGGAAGATCAGTTTTGGGGACACCAATTAGTCTGGGGAACCCTTGGGATACCCTGACTGCCCTTCTCTGGATATCAACTTTAGTAGTGCATGTGAGGATTTCGACTTGATCAATACCTCTTTGAATTCAAATCATATGTCTGTGTTCTAAAATATTGTAAAGAGTGAGGAACCCGATAGGTGTTGCTTCTCGGCTACTAGCTCAAGTTGGTTCACCTCGCAAGGCTTCAGGAGTATCGTTCAGCCAGGTATCACCTCCAACGCATGGGCTCTATCACTCTGGTGCAATGAAATTCCGATTAGAATGGATTTTTACTATGGAGAATCAGGAACAGGGTGCTACCTACGGAGGACAACATCCAACGTTGAGGCATTACTTTGGCCTCTTGATGTTCCTGTTGCACTAATCACATGTGCGAGTCGGCGAAACACCTCTTCTTTCAAAGTCATTGGGAGCTTCACCTCTAGTCACTGTTCACGCATAATCCATGCAGAAATGATGGAGAGTTTTCTCTCTAGGAATATGTGGAGTGCTGGTTTTCTATCTCGGGACCTTTTGGGTAGGAGCGGACGGTTAGAATGATCATCCTTGTGGCCTTGTGTTGGGTGCTTTGGGAGGCTCGAAATCAGGCTCGGAGGGGAGAAGATCGTTCGCTACTGTTCCTCCAGGCTAGCCTCAAATCTCTCATCTTCGAGCTTTCTTCCCATATCAAAGGTGGTTCAACGTCAACTGCAATCAACAATCTGCTCAATCGCCCCTGTTTTCTGAGAAAGGGTACTGGTCATTGGGTTAAATGGCGCCCACCGATTATGGGAATCAAACTCAACATTGATGGTTCATGCATGGGGGGAATCATGAGAGGGGGAGGGGTCCTGTGAGACTCATTAGGCTCAGTCTTCATCGCCTTTAGTGCCTTTTATGGGCCAGGAAATTCTCTGAGTGCAGAGGTCCATGCACTGGCCTCGGGTCTGTCGGTGTATAGAAGGAACAAGTTGACAGCGTCCGAAATCGAGACGGACTCAGAAACCCTTGCGAAGATCATGAACGAGACTAGTGGGGTTCCTTGGGAGCTCACTTACATCATCAGAATAAGAAAGATCAGAACCTCACATGGGAAGATTATTCATCACAGTTGGAGGGAGGCTAAATTTGCGGCGGACTCCCTTGCTCGCTTGGGTAGGCAGGATGTGCCTCTGATCATTTATGACTCTCTTTCTTCCCTCCCTCAAGAATGTGCCTCTTTAGTGCTAGGGGATTCCCTTGGACTCCACCATTTCTGACCCCCTTGAGTGGTGTTGTCTCTCTTTCCCTTTCCTTTTTGAATAAAAAATATACTAAGAAGAGGTACTTATGGTCATTGTGGATGAATTCATAGGATAGAAAGCACCACCCAGGGTGTGATTCTATTAGTAAATTCAATTACCTATTTCCATATAAGCATGATAAAATTATTTGAAATAGTCAGCCATTGGGTTCCCCATTTTTTAAACTCCAAATTTGTTTATGTATTTAAATTGTTAAATATTAATATTACAAAATTAAAAAGGATGGATTTGAATCTAAAATGTATGGATGGAATTCATCTGACAAAAGTGTATGACGACGGGGTGAAAGAGTTCATCATGTTTCCAAAATATAATGCATATAACCCTTCTATAATAAGTTTTCTATTTTTAAGCTGTTATCATTCAAGGATAATTAGTCTATATGAGTTTAATGTAAACTTAATCTATCAATAAATAGATATAAGTTATAAATATTGGACTATGCCTAAGGGAAAATTGCATGTAATTAGTGATTGAGATAGCACATAATTTTATGGATCATCTAAAATGATTACAAGTGTAGAAAATGAAGAAGACCATATCTAGGATGTGATTAAAGGTTAGAATGATGATGAAATTCATATTGTGGAAATGAAAATGACAGTTCAAGGCAATATTTGTGCTTTACAAAAAACTATTTGAGAATTTTATGAGTTTTGAAAAAATACCATTGCATGTTGGTTGTACTAAATATAGAACATTGTCATCCATACTAATGAATTATAATTTAAATTCTAGAAGTGGATGGAGTGAAACCAGTTTTATTGAACTACTTTATTTCTTGAATGATATGATAGAAGAAGATAATGATATTCCTAGACAAACGTATGATGTTAAACTAAATCTATATTCAATGGATATGATCTATTAATGAATACATGCTTTTCAAAATTACTATACACTTTTTACAAGGACAAAAAATCACATAAATAATTATAAAAGTGTGTAGATTATCAATACAAGAAAGATAAATTGGGTCTTATGAATGTTTTAGGGTACTTTCTAGTCATTACAATGATTAAAGATGGAAAACATCATCACATGACATACTCTTCTTAGTATAAGAGACTTGATCACGAGTATCCTGAACATGAAAACGAGTTGAGAAACCTTTGTATTACGCTATCTATATTTGTAGTGAAACAATTTGTAATTTCAAAATAGCACTCACAATACATGGATAGTTATTTGGTAAATATTAACATTATATGGTGGATAAGAATTATATGAAAATTCATTATTTTATCTATGCTTATATCAGGAACAAAATAACTCATTAATGATATTCATGTTTATTTGGTCCCACTGACTATATATTTGAAATTGTTGTGTGATTTAGGTGTTGCATTATAATTTCAATTATAAATGGTACTTCATTAGAAATCATTACTTTCAAAAAGTTTCCAACAGTTTTGTTCATGGAACCAGAAACACTTAATGGTTCCCTATCCATGGGGACCTTCTTTCCAGAGGAAGTCCCTAATTAGGGATTTTCACCCATGATGCTTAAGATCCCACATTCGTCAAGAGGATGGGAGGATGGGGTTATTACAACCTTTGAGGTGAATTGTTCTGTAATTCAGGTATCTCTTATAAATTTATGATTTGTACATGAATCCTTGGTTAATTTACCAAGTATGATATGATTTCCCCTTGTAATTTATCAATCAATTATTATTATGTATGTCATTTTGATACATCTGTACATATCCGAGGTTCTTCATCAATGGATATATCTGTAAGTATCTGAGTTTCCCCATAAATGATATCATATTTTATACTACTTATATATGAATTTCTCATAATTAAGATGATGATAGATTTATGTCCAAGCAGTGGGGCACTCTAGAATTTATTTCCATTAAGGTATAAGAATGTTACTATGGATTTTATCAGTATAGAAGGATACAGAAGGTTACTCTGGAGTTTATCTTATTCTAGGGAGAGGGAAGTTGTTTTGATGTTGGTATCAGAGCCAAAGATGGGCTACCAACATGTCCTCAAGAAATGAATCAGAACCCACATAGTCTAGTGATTCTTAATGTAACATTTCATTCCTTTTATGTTCATTTTATAAGGACCGAACTGTAAATTTTAACATCATGTGGTAAGGAAATCAAGGTGGAAGGTTTCTAGTTAGATTTTGGTATGGGATTTATTCCGGATAAAACAAAGGAACATGGATATGATATGAGTATCCAAGTTGAATTATTCCTTTTTGGTAATAAAAAATAGAAAGTACAGGTTTGGTTTTTTTGGTTTGAACCACGGGGTGACTTCCTACATATCCTATTTTGGATGAGAAATAAAGTCCACATTTTTTGGTACATCTCAAAAGGGAGTATGTCCCTTTATGATAAAATGATTGGGTTTACTCCTAAGAAGGATACCCAGTGAGAGGGACCAAGAGTGTCATATTTAATCATGGTGATGTGGGGGTTTCATTTTGGGATTTCTCCTTAGGAGGGTGACTAGATTAGGGAAATTGGGTTTGGGGGTAATTTTTGAGGATAATTCTCCTTGAGATGGAGCCCTAAATTGTCTTAATATTTTCCCTCGTTAGATTACAAATACATGTTATGATTGTTAAATAATTTAGGTCGATCATGTGGTTATGGTGATAATAATAATCTTTTTTCCACATGAGTCATGCTCGGTGTAAGAAACAAGAAGATATGCAATATTAAATTGACCACACACATTTCCTCCTTCACTGGTGGAAGAGGTTATGACTATGGTAGAAGAAATTGTATCCACAGTGGAAAAGTACAGGGCTATGACACGTCCAACAATGTACATTACATTGGACACAGGTCTAATTTATATTAGGATTGATGGTGGTGTAGGTATATTGGGCCAAGACTGCAACCTTATATATGAATGGATAGTGAATTACCTCTGATGTATCCCCCCAAAATTGGTTTTCCATCTTTTGGAACATCTTATTCTTTGCTGAATGGAAAATCTTGTGTGGTCTTTACCCTACCTAGTGGGAACCAGAGGATCATGGTCTCAAAGACAAGAAGTAGAGGATATAGTCTTATCCTCCAAATCGAATACTGGGAATTCCTCAACATTTCCCCTAGGGAAAGGGTCCATGTGACAATAGATATTCAATTATAGAGAAACAATGATAATCCTTACCTCATGGTAGGGAATGTGTGGGAATCCTCTGACAATATATATTGAAAACCTAATGGGAGAAAAACTGATGTTCCATTCCCCATGGTTTTGTAAATCATGTGGTCATGGTTGAGGATTCAACATGGTATCTTTTATAAAAGGGAGGCGGATAATATGAAACACTTCCGTGATTGAATTTGAGGGAGGCCTAATGGATGGCTTGTGTAGTGTGAATTAATGATGTGTACCAAGGAAAACCGTAAAAAATATGCATCAGGAAAGGGGTCTCCATGCAAGTGGAAATGGAAAAAGGTGTATGCTCATTAACTGATGAAAAACCAAGATCACTACAATTTAGGTAGAATTGGATCAACCCTTTAAGTGTCTTTATAGGTATTCCAGGAAGTGGGAGGTGCATGTTCTTGTTTGAGGAATGGAGAGTTCACTATTCATCTACAATTAGGGGTTTGGGCGAATGAGTTGAGATAGTTTTATTTATTTTTAACATTGATTGTAATTTTTTTTCTCACAATACCCCTTTAATTCACTCTCTTTTTGTGTTATGAAAATACAATAGAAGTTTCAGTGAACTTGAGAAAAGAACTAGGGAGATCATACCATCAATCATTCATTGGAGAAATTCATCAATACAAATGAAACCCCCTAGGGTCTGTTTATAATCAAATATGGGACCCGGGAAGAATGTGTCATGTTTGTGCAAGTAGGGAGGCATGTAGGTGATTTTTTACAAATGATGATTGGGGATACCTTTAAAAAAACCACTTTCTATGGATTTTAAAATCCTAGCATTCATCATCTATACTGTTCTGCTTTTTTCCATGAAATTAACATTTGTCACTTTTTCTTCCATTTGATGAAACATTGTGTAAATAGAATCCCCCCCCTAAGGATTGGATCTGAATGAAAATACGGTCTAATCCTTTGAAAAAGTGATAAAAAGTCATATGAGTTGATCATGCTTCCATACATAGATGTCTGCATAGGTATTCCATGCAAGATAAACATAATAATCATAAATAGGCCCTTCACATTGCTAAAAAAGTCATGAGCTTCAGAAATTTGAGCTCTCCCCACCCATGTTTTATGTGTAGATATTTATTTTTCTCACGATTTCTATCGCACAGATATAATACATTTGTGAGAAACATGCATTCACACCAAATGTTGAGAAACATACTTTTATGCCACATTGTCACTTGTGTGACTTAATGAATTTACAGAATTTTCATTACTTTCAAAATAACAATTAAATGAAAAAACTCTTAAAATTGATTTCATGTTTATTTAAAGGTTAAAATGGATCCTATGATAATCAAAACTACTGATGAACTGGATATAAATTGAACTGAGGACATGATGAAGAGCATAGGTCATGATTACTATGATGTGTGTGATAGCACTCTTCCTGATCCGGCAGGTTGTCTAAAGATGTATCACCTTGATTTTCAGAAGAGTAATTATACGCCATGTTATGATTACAATCATTTAAAAGAATTAAACATAATATATCCAAAGAATTATCTTTTAGTCTCTTACTTTCATGATTACAAGAACTTCTCATATGCCAAAATTTCGGTGGTGGGTACGTATATTATTGCTGGGACCATAGCCACAACCTACTTTATACATCATATCCCATGTTTTCTAGATCTGATATCCCAAACACCTAACCTAAATCCTCCCTATTATTCATCCTTTTCTCGATTTTCACAAATAGGTCATTCGAAGGGTGGGATGAAAAGATGGTACTTTAACCAAAGATGGGGTGTAAAACCTGAATGGATGTGGGCATACAGGGTGTTCCAAACATGTGTATATGTCAAACGTGATATGAATGGTATTATAATTTATGAGGCTATATGGTTAGGGTAGACCTTCGTATATAGAAATGATGATTTTGTGCTAGAACTGCTAAGTCGATGGCATCCACAGAGGAATATTTTCCATTTGAAGCATGGAGAATTAGACCTCAGTTTTTAGAAAATTTATAATATCTTCGTAGTTCCAATCCATAGAGATATATATAATTAATTTATTCATTCAATGGAAACATGTAATGACCCCAATTGGATGGAATTTTTAGCCTAAAAAAATTTGAATATATCCCATAATATCATGATGTAAATTCCCCAAACAATATGACATATTCATTTAGATGAATGGATGGAAGTATTCTTGACAAGGGTGGGTAATGTTTCCACCTACAAGTGTCCAATAGTCTATCCCATGGAGAAAATGAGGGATGTAACTATCACTTTATAAACAATGCTTAAAATGAATGTTTTATAGGTGGGTATATAAAGTTAACCCCAATATTCATTCTAGGAAATATATTTTGAGTTTATAACAACATTGTTTTGTGCCTATCTATTTATTTTCTGAGATTCCATTGGCGATGCGCAACCTGTAAAATTTTCCATAGCGGCTAAGATGTCAGAGAGGAAAAAGGTAGGGTTGGCCATCCCTATTTTTGGAAAATATCCACATTATATTATTTCAAATTCATGGAGGGAAGTATTATTTCAGGATAGTACTACCATTATTGGTTTTATAGTGATGTATCATAACTCATTTCCAGACCAATGTTGTGAAGAGTGGGATATAGGTCCTCCGGATATCATTCAGACCACTTTTTCATGTTTCTTCGGGTATTTCTCCCGTATACATGAAACCTCAAAAAATCTGAATTTAATAAAGGATTTATACTTTTATACATACTAGAATCCTTATACTAGGAGGTTGGTTGATGTCATGTTGACCAATATAGAGATATGTTCATATATCCTATGCTATAGGGATGGTGTACTAGAAACAATAATCATTGGGGAAATCATATGTGAAACCTATGATCCATACTGATTTTCATGGAAATTTAAATTCTCATAACAAATTACTATATAACCTCTATTTCATGTTATACTAGATCAACATATGATAGTGGCTCAATAGTTATGGTTGTTGAAATCCATGGAGAAGATGTGGGCTGTGTTTAATCTACCCACAGTTGATGAAGAAATCATAACGACTACCTCGAATGATTAAGTGCACATTGAATCATACTCTGAAGAGGTGTTACACACTATTTTTCCTTAATTTTGAGTAAAGATGTGGAGCATGATGAAATCCTCTCAATTGGAAGTTAATACCCCTCCTTCAGAGGACGAGTCATCGGAGTGGGAGAGCTAGGATAACAAGGAACCCATATCATCAAAACAATCTCATGCATGATATAATCCACCAACCTAAATCATGTGGAATATAACAAAATCACAGTCTAAAGCTACATGAATATGGTATATTCTCCACCACTAAGAAGAGAATCAGGTTCCATTTTCTCATCCACTATATGTGACAATAGAATTTCAGAATCCCATCAAATATTGGATGGCGAGATCATCTTCACAGTAAGTTGGAATGTATTTTGAATATGTACTACTAGAGGTATCTCAAATATGGAATACCATGTATATTGAACTTGAAACTATGTGGGAGTTTATATGTAAGTGTTTACATATTCCTAGGATTGGAGATCTCTAAGCCCCTTCAGATAGTATCTTTTAGGACAATCATTTTAAAGTACAAATTTACAACATGGATATAAATATTCTAATTTAAGAAATTGATAATATAGTACCCAAAACAAATTCGGTGAAGGAAATTATAGAACATGGTGCCACTAATGGGATTACCCATTCTCCTTTGGAGTAATGATGTGATTTTATAAATCCCTAAGACCCATGTTCTCTTCCTTTCATAATAAATTTTTATTTTCCATTAAATTTATCAAAACAAATATTTCTCAAGGTAAATACCACATTATATTATAGCTGGATAATTGAAAATTTAATGAGGCTCTATCCCCGCAGTATAACCCTGGTGGTACTATGATCAAGGTTACTAGATCACCCCTTGAACCGGGAGAAATATTTCCAAGATGATATGCCAAGGATGATGAGATGGAGGGAGACTTCACACCTCTAATATATTTTTTTAAGATGATTATGCTATCCATCCTCTATAGAATATAATGAATTAAGGGGTCTAAAGCGTGAAATCCATAGCTAAATTCATTATTTGCAATGGTGAGTCGTCCAGAGATCATTAATTTCAATATCATCAATTCAATGTTTTTAAAATTATTATAATTGTAGGAAAATATTCTATTTATTATCTCATAGAAGTTACAAATAAACCTTCAATAACTGAGGAAGGAACTTTAAACCATTTGCACATCCCTACCAATAAACTAGATACATTGTCTGAAGAGGCATCAAGGCCAGATAAACCATCATCTGCAATTAGAAATTCTCATATCACTACTACTGGGAGAGAGGATGCATCTAGTATATTAATATTTCTTTATGAGAAGATATATATCAAAAAATGACATCAATTTCTATAATATTTCTTGTTCTTTGTATGGACCAAAAAATCCCATGATGACGAATGTTGACCATGCGGCTGTCACAGGGGGTGTTGTTCGAGGTCTAAAGTCATCATTGTAGGTTTATGAACTAACTGATCCAACTATTCCAATGGGTGAGACTAACATGGGTAATGTTATGTCAATGAACGACATGGTGAATATTGCAATGGATTTCAATGAAATAATGGAATATGTTAATATTCATACTAATTTATAAGAATTTGGGCAATTTATATACCAAAAAGACTTGAGTCTATATTTTCCAACCAATAAATCATTTAATTCTTAATTCTCTAATCATGATTGGCTGTACAATGAAGTTCTATACAATGAAATTGTTATAGTGATGATGTTGGGAGGAGATGCTGAAATCACTCCCAATCCCACAATTGAATGGAAGTCATCTTAGCTGAACCATGAAATATGGATGTTTCTTGAAGTTCATTGTGAGGGTCAATGGAATACTCGGTTATGTATTACCCTCCAAGAGGTGCCAGCTCAAACTAATGAGGCTAGGAATGCTGGGGAAGAATCTTCTCAAGTTGTAGATCTATTGTTAGGTAAGTGTCAGCAACTATAGATATTGTGACACATTGTTTCTATTTCATTGAATATAATAATAATTTTAATTCTTAATTTAGTATTATAAGATTCTATGTCTAGGTATAAAGGAAATGATTATGTATTATATTGGCCAAAATTCTAATCCAAGGCTTCTACTGTTAGGGAGGGAACAAAATGGGGCATTTCATTTTGTGATTTAAATCTTGAGTATATCCCTCATTATGACTGTGATTCTGAATCAGATCTAGAGATGCAGAACTATCTCCATATTTCACATCACAAGGCTTAGTGATGGATATGGGACATAATCTTTGATATTCCTATTGAATACTTTCCCTATCAAATTCAGTGGAATTTATCTTTTTTCAACATGTTCGGATTTGGTGGGTTTAATTACCATGAAATCCATATTGTGGTGAAAGAGACCATTTCTAGGTGAGAGAAAGAGTATAAACATTAGCATGATCTGATAAAAAAACTTCATGCTATCATTGATTAATTTTGAGTAATGTTATCCCAAGCAGAGGCTAGTCATAGAAAACAATTTCCTGCATTCAAACAGATGATAAAGGAGTATTAATTAAAGTATCTATCCCTCAGTAGGAATTTTATACTTCTCAAGCGGAACGTGAAAAAATTAACAGCTCATTAGGATAAGACTAAAAATAAATGAAATAATTCCATTGTGTCTTCCATGGAATACCATCATCAGGATAAAGAGAATGAGGCTGATAAACATACTAAAATCAATAGGTGGCTAATGGGTATCAGGAGGTTGTTAAACAAATGAAAAGTTACATTGATGGGATCTTAGGATATGAAATAGATGGACTCTATTTTCTGTATGTTCTACTGGTTTATTTTCTCATAAATGAAAACAATTTTCTTTCAAATCATCTATTTCTACATCCATGTACCTTTAATCATAATTATGATGCTTATTTCCATAGAATGGTATTTTCATACCGGATAACCATAATTACAATATTAGCGATGGGATGTGCCCTAATTTTTCCCCAAAACCAATGGGCATAGTGAGTTTATTTTAATTGTATATTTGGACGAATGGATACCCTACAATATTTTTGTCTTTTATTTCATCACCATAACATTTTCCTAAGATCAATATAGTGGATACTTAGTGGGTGAGACTTAGAGTTTTATTATATGACACTTTTTGGGTTTCATCCTAACATGTTTTGAAGCTTTTTAACTTTTTATTATTCAATATTTCTTAAACCATATAGAGTGAAGGTCTTCTAAGCTGAGACTCAACTTTTCTCCATTACCTTAAAAGGTTTTAAACATTGTGAGTACTATGAATATTTTATTTGGATGTTTAATGTCATGAATGCCAAACTAATAAGGTTAGTGTTTTTGGTGGAACCATTATGATCATCAATTTTGAGATTACAACCCAAACAAGATTTGATGGATGGGAATGTACCAATATTCATCAGATACATCTAAGGGGAATCTTGAGGGATTATTTTAATGGTTACCAAATATAAAACTTGAAATTTAGGAAAAGATGATGTCTCTCATGAGAAAGAAGTTACCTCCAATTGACAAAACCCTAATGGTGCTATTTTATGCCAGGTCAACTGGGGCACGTACTGCATATTCATGTAAAGAAGATATCCTAAAATTTGATAATCTATTGCTGATGGATAAAGGGGTTTAATATTTGGATGTCTCAAGACCATAGTGGGTGGATTTACCTTTGTAAGGTGTCTTAGAATAAAGGGTATATCTGTGCCAACATAGGTGATGAATGAGAAACCACTCCTATATGAATATGTTTTGTGAAGGAGGGTAGTGTACTATTAAATAACCAATTCATGGGGGGAGAAGGATACTTTCTGATAAAGTGTGATTGTACTATGGTATTTAAAGTCATGTAGCATGGACATTATGCCATGCTGTTTAATGTCACACAACAATGACATTATGTTGTGTGGTTTAATGTCATGTAGCAAGGACATTATGCTGATATGTTTAATGTCATGCAGTAAATACATTATGTTGTTCACTTTAAAGAATGATAAAAGGATATTATTCTAGGCAGTTTTATGTCATACTATTATGAAATTATGCTATGATGATTAAAGTCATATAATAAATAACTCAGGGGATATACATTAAGGTATTTATCTTTGACTGAAGGGCTTAATGATTCTCCAAATCATCATAATTTGACTTGAAACATTCTTTTGTATTCAAGAATGGAAGGTGTGATTTGTACTAAATTATTTGGGAATTACAAGATCTGGAGAGTGATATGGGAAATGGGGATAATTTCATTATGGGAGGTCTCTTCCAAGAACACAGTTAACACTGGTTGAAAAACTCTTTATGGGTGATGTTTTATGAATTTCCATGCAGGGAATGAACTATATAGTCTTTAGTGGCATCCCTACGATGATATTCCATTTATGTGGGTGACCAATGAAAGACTAACTATGGAATGTACTACATATTCAGGTGAATGAGAATCCATGAATTTATGCATTATAAATCTAAAAAGCCAATAAGAGTGTATGAAGATTCATGATTCCCCAAGAATATAGTTTTTTAATGGAGAATATTTCCTAAATACGGAAGGGGTATTCCATGTCAGGATTTCAAAATAGTCATAAGAATTTTCATGCAAAAATGGTCTGACCCAAATGTTGGAATTATGGTTCCTATAGATTTAGATCATATGACTATGACAATAATGATATGGGAACAATGGATGATTTGTGGTCGAATAACCCAAGGTTATTCCAATAATATTTGGACATATGAAGGGTGTAAATTTTAACCATGTAGTGGAGAGTTTTAATTCTAAAGAAAGTATATTAGTCAAATATACAAGGGATGACCTCTTTAAATTATGATTTTCTACATACCATCATTAAATATTAAAGTTACAGAAGAGGATTATCTCATGAATGAATTTACAACTATTTGAAAAAGCTTTTATGGGGGATTTATTATTCAAGGCCAGATGGGGAATGTACTACATAACCAAATAGTATCATCCTTTGAATGATAGGACCATTTTTTTAGAAACTTATGCAAGTGGAACCGGGGCCAATACTTTATAGTCAGACAAATGAGCTCTTATGTATCATACAATATCCCACTAGAAGCTGAGGAATGATTATGAATATATTAAATTATTTCAGACGTATATAATGAGATGTGATAGGGTCACATTCCTATTCATAATGTAAGTGTTCGGACTAATACCAACCATGACTTTGGAGTCCCTCATAAAGATCTTACTCGTATGTGGAAAGGGTACATTTCATGTTTCCATAGTGGGTTCTCTGAGGAGAGGACCCAAAATAAAATCACCATCATAGATTATCAATTTTATGTAGGATATGGGTGAATTTTTATTACCACAGTGATAGGATTAGGATCTAAATCTTATTTTTCACTACATATCTCATTTGGATGAGAAGCATGCCACATTTAATTTTTTAAGGACCATATAGTTAATCATCATGTAGTGAGGATTTGAGTGATTCCAACAAGAAAAAGGAATATTATGGTTTGACCATGGAATAAAACCCAAGTGTTACAAAATATACTACTGGAGAAATAATCAACACACATGCAGTTCTAATAGACAGGGGTTCCTGTGTAACGTGAGAACTCATACTGGATCTCCATGTGTAAATGTGACTCATGCATGGGATAGTATATGCTTTTCAGGTTGTGATGTAGCTGGGCCGATTATTGAAAATATAGATGTCCCTAAAAATATCATTGGGATGAGAATCAAGAAACATGCATTTCATTATAAGGTTCTATGTGAAAGTCTAATATTTATATAGGGAGTAGGGATTATGTATATTGTGAATCAACCAGAGATATGAGATATGGGCATCACTACATATCTCAATATAATGAGAATCATTTCAAACGTAGTTCTTATAATTCCATGCATCTTAACATCAAGATTTATGGATGAGGGTGAATTGACATGATGTAATAAAAAATTACAATTTGGGCCCAAGAGTGAAAATATAAGTGTATATATGCATCTCATGAAATTTATAATCGAACCACAAATAGTTCATGAGAATAACATGTAGTTTATTATCATTATACGAGGAAATAGGTTGTGAATTTTAAGGTATTATATCAATGAATATTGATAACCCTATATCAGAATTGAAAACCATGTTTTTGCATAGAATCTCATTACCATATTCCTATGCTCATGTGTGTTATGCTCGATGTGAGAAAAAGCGAGTGATAAAGGCTTATTTTGTAACACAAAGGCAACACAAGTGAAGGATAGGGGTATGATGATTACATGGTAGCTATGTCGGGGTATAAGACCTGAGATCCACTACGTATCATTATATATCAAGAATCATGAAACATGTAGATCTTGAATCTGGTTCCCCCTATCAATCATATTTTGATGCAGAAAAAAGGATATATTTTTTTTTATTGGAAGATGTTTCTGTATAAAGAATGAATTCTAGCTATCATAATGCATCTCATTGTAATGAGAATCAACTCAAAATTCCATTAAGAGGCCCCCATGATAATATGATTCATGCATGGGGATTAGTATTTGGGGGGGAGGGTTATTTGTGGTTGGCCCTTTGATCATAGATTTTGGAGTCACGGCGTATCTCATTGGGATGAGAATCATGCCACACATAGTTCATTATCAGCCATATAACTTAACGTCATGTGATATGGAAAAATATGAAATGATGTGAAAAGAGGGAAATATTATGGTTGGACCCTGGTAGAGAACCCATAGGTCACTACATATTCTATTAAGGTAAGAATCACTCAAAGCATAGTTCATGATTTTTTCCCCAGACAAATTGAGTCTGGATGTTGGAATGAGGATTTAATATTTTCCAGAGTAATGATTGGGCTCAAGGAACAAGATGGTATGTGAATCAAGCCATATGATTTGGAAGGGTTCTATGTATATGTTTATCTCATACACATGGAATTGGAATATTACTTTTTTATGGTTGGATATGGGCCTAATATTAGAGATGTGATCATCACTACATGTCTCATTGGAATGAGAATCAAGGAATATGTAGTATTGGATTATTTGTGTAGTTTATCATCCTACTATGAGGATGTAGGTCACCTGAAGTGAAGGAAACATTGCATATAGACATGGGAATAAGAACCACATGTTACTACATATCTTTCTAGGGGAAAGAATCAATACACACATTGTTATTGGAAATGGTTACCCCTATTGGTCTAATCCAAACATTTGGTGAAATGGTGTATATGTTTCACAAGGGAGTTTCAATGATGTGAGAAATTCTTATACATGGATGATAGTGAAATTTTAAGTGATGATAATGAATTTAAATTCATGCTACCTTGAGGGATTTATAATGTTAAATGAATGAGACATTAGCTATATAGTTTAATGTTTGGTGGTGAGGAAAAATTGTGTTTTTTAGTTTTAGGTCATGCGACTGTTACCTCATGTCTTCAAGATTAATTTCGTCCAACAATGATGAAGTTGTGAAACATTTCAACATTGTACAACATGGATGTATATGGTTATATGTACATTAACATTCTATAGATAAGACAAACATGGTGTGACTTCACAAATTACTTCTTCCGGAACCTTGCATTGGTTACAGTTGTAGTGATTTCACAAACCATTGAGATTAAGGAATATGCTATATTAAAGTGGACTATATGTATTGAATAAGATCTCTCCCATGTGTTCACAAGTATTGACATATTCTTTCTTAGTATTATTAAGGTCTTGAGGATTAATACCAATTCTCCTTAGAGGAGTAAATGGAGGAAGAATTCCTTATTGAATTCTCATGTTATTCGATTTTGATAGACATTCAGGTGTGGTAATGTATGAAATCTCTTTTCATCCAATAATTCTAATTCATTTAGACATTTTTAAGACATCTCATCTAGTGATAGCTAATCAAATATAGAAACATGATGTGATGGAAAATAAATATCATTGGGAAGTACTTCTTCTATTCCATAAAACAATGAGATCATGGTTTACCTTATGGAAAAAAAGTAGTAGTCCACTTAGATCATAAGGCATGAAATAGTATGTTAAGAAAATAATTATTATCATTATCAACCATTATCTATAGTATGTTTGATAGGGTCTGGTTGAATGTAAATATCTATCCTTTGGCTAGGACATGATAGCGGGATGAATGGATGGATTTGATATTGTTCTCCTGATACATCGTCTCCATCTTAGAAGAATAGAAATTAATGAAACTGTCCACAAATATAGTATTGGGTACACCTAATATATTAATGATATTATCTTCTGAAATGATGATATTGATTTTGGCTCTGACATCTTTGATAGGTATTTTCTCATTTCATTTGGAGAAGAAATAAGCAGTAGATTGGATGTACATGAATTTATTAGCTATAACTAAATGATAAGGTCCCACTACATCCATTAACCATGTAGTAAATAGAGATGAGTATTTAGTAGTAAGTACAAACTCCAGGGGATGATAATTAAGGATTTAATGATCTTTTTTGGGTTGAAACTTCTTTGTGAAGTCTATCCAATAATACACCATTAAACGACAGGATCATACAATCTTTCATATTTGATAAAAAAACCAATACCCAGGTTGGTAGACATCACAAGAATCTATATTTACACCATTTAAGATAGCCAGAGTCTCCCACCATCAATGAAACTAAAGTTTATTCCCTTGATTCATCATTTATAAAGGATATTCATGTAGGTTGGGATATCATAACGAGTAAAATTGACAACACATCACGAGACATTCTCTTTCAGAGTTCTATCTGGAGGAATTACTCCATCATGGAGATATTCCATGATGTGGGTCATCCATCCTATAGTAAGACCATATGGCTCAGGAAATCAAAATATTTCATTGATTTCCTTTGTTCTGATTCGAATAAAAGGTGAAACCATATGATGATGGGAAATGCTGATGATTGTTTTATCTCAGTTTAGATCTTCTAGGCCTGTCGCACCATTCTCCAATTCATCATATTTGACATTTTTTTATCATGAGATGTAATTCAATATTGGATCTGAGGTAAATTCTTCCATTAATCCTCATACATAATCAAAAATGGGTATTAAATCTTCTTTTATAATGAATAAATTCTTTTTTTGTCCATTTTATTACCATGTTTTAATCCCCCTTAACTTCAAACTAATTCATCAGTACATGGAGTGACAACTCCAAGCCTGTAATGAGTTCTTAATGTCTTGCCTTCTTATTGGTACCACCTTCTAATAATAAAGACTATGGGAACAATTCCTTCTTTGGAGAGATAAGTGAAATTCCTAACCCAATTTTTTTTTATATTTGGGTCTTTCATTTTCATCCCCATTGGACTCCTATATGAACTGTTAAATTATGTTTCTCATATTCTAGGGAAATTTTGAATAGAGAAGATTTAATTAACATAATGTTCAGTATTTAAGTATTTCTCTTCTATAGATGGATGCACATCAAAGATGTTTCTCATGGAAAGGATATTCATTTATTTATGAGGCATGAACTATATATCAAACTCATGTAAAATACATTCCCACCATGCCAGACATCCTCTCTATATAAGAATAGTGAAGATAAATTTTAGTGGATTACTATGAGAAATGAAGTGGTCCTCATGATGCTGAAAATAGTGCCAAATATTCTAAAATATAATGATTTAATCCAGTCATCCATTATCAATATTTTAATATTGATTATCAACATCGATCATGGTTCAAGTGATATAGTAAAGTTAGTTTCAATTCCAGGAAGGATTCATTTGCATAAGTTTCCCATTGATCACTCTAAGTATGTCACATTAATAATGAGTGGTTTTCCATAAATATGAGGCATCAACACTAGTTGTCTCAAGAGACGTTTCTTGAAGATATAAAATACCTATTTATAGTCATTTTTCTATTGATATGTAACCCCTTTTATCATCAATTTGGTGTCGGGTAAATATTTCCCTGTGAGATTGGATATTAACCACCAGATGTAGGTTAAGTGTATAGTGAAACAATCTTGTTGTACATGGACATTAAATTACTTTTTTAGAATATGTAATACATGACACAAATAAATGGAAAACGACCATATTATTTTACATCCATTGGAAACATGGAACATAATCTTCTAACTATGTGAAAGATCTTCAAAATCTCCCATAAAGATCTTCCCCTTTTGTTTTCTTACCTAAAACCTTTCTTTATATCCTTGGGAAAATAAAACATAAAACTGGTGAGCTCAAATGCTATGTAAGGGTAAACATTTGGAACATAAAACAAAAAATAAAAATAAGAATTTAAAAACATTAACATAATTTTTAAATATCGAAATCTCAAGTCATGAAATAAATAATGGAATTACCTAAGAAATAGATCATAAAAGAACATTAAACATAATATCATTGGAATAAAACATGTAATTGTGAAAAAAAGAACATAATTTGATTTCCATAGTATCCAATTAATTACAGCGAAGACCATCATAGTTGAAAAATTCCATTATTGAACAGGGTTTACTAGTCGTTCCAACCATGTATTACTGAAACAAATTTACATGTGGTTCCAATCCTGTATTACTAACCAAAATTTAATTTTTATTCCTATAATGTATATATCATGAGATATAAATCATTACCAAATTCATTAGTGGGAGATATAGGTCCCACACATCTCATAATTAAATCATTCTTACATGTTCCAAAAAACATAAATCATTCATCACTGCATAACCTAAGGAATGAAATGAGTTTATTAAACATCATTCCATCATAATCCATATAAAACAAATGGATTTCATTAATAGAATTCCATTATAAACTTAATAAAATCATATTAATAATAGCTATATAAAGAAAACATTATTTAAATAATTCCATATTTTATGGAAAATAATTTTGATAAAACACACAAAATTAATTCTTGATGAAAATATACTTTCTTCAACAAAAACATTATATTTTTTCTTAAAACACAATGAAAATTTTAAATAAAATTGAAAATAACCTTGAAAAATTTTATGAGAAGATTCATGGAAATATGTTAATATGATAGCATAAAAACACATTCATTTGGAATACGTTTAAAAAAACATTCTCCTTGTATTCTTATCAGAAAAGTCAATAAGTACATCGAAAGAAAGATTCCTTTCATGCCATTTAATAAAAATTCATCAATGGGTAAATTTGAAATTAAAAAATTATATATGGTTAGAAATATTATTTTGGAATACTAATTTAGGAAACATGGATTTAGATTATAAATATTCCTCAGTAAATACTTACGAATAATCAATCTCAGATAATAATGAGATTGCAAAATTAACACTTACATTGAGTCCGATTTATTTTACATGAGTATAAAACTCATGTATAGTGGGTTTAAACATATTATAAACTTGTAAAATAACCATAATAATAACTATCAAATTATCTATAATTCACTTATGACTTTATATTACACCTGTTTTATCAATTCCATGTTAAAGCAATGTTTTGGGTAATAATTATTTTATTTAACATACATGTTTTGACATATTATTCTTGATATTATTACATATATGATTATTTAATTACATACATAATATAAATCATGATTTATATAACAAAAATATTCAGTATTAAAATATATATAATAGATGTAAAAATGAAATGGAATAAACCATTTATGGAGACGGTAGGCCATACGTACGCATTAACACTATTTCTGTTTCCATATTGAATTGAATGAAGTAAGTAAATGACATATATTTATAAAAATAAGTCTAGTAGAATTATTATGTAATATATTTCCTGATTATTTTATATATATACTTTATAACCATTCTTGAAAGGTTAATGTGGAGAATTAATCTCACCGTGTTGTGGATACGGTAGGCGGTACGTATGCACGAGCGGCGATATCATTCGGTTATTGGTTACATGGTTTGGAATTGGATGATATATTAATTATTCAGAATAATTATAATGTTATATTAATTATATTAATCCATTATAATCATTATTATAACCATCCAAATTAATTATTGTTGAATAAAAAATTACACCACAGCGTGGAGACGGTAAGCCGTACATACGCACACATAATGATATTTTTATTTGTAGGATGAATAAAACAATGTATATGATTTTCCCATAATTATAATAGCATATCATAATTTATAATATAAATTATTTATTACTAGAGTATCAAAAAAACATAAATTGAGGATTTAGAAGAATAAAATAATTTTAAAAGAGGTGATTACAAAATTACCTCTTTTTCAGGTATCTACTTTTGATTTGCACAGAAGGTCTCACTAGGATGGATTTTTGCCCAATTTGTGGACTCTAAGAAGAAGGTAGGGTTGTTTGGAGATTATTTTTGAAGATTTTAGAAGATCCAAAGGTCTTGAAAGATGTATGTAAGTGGTCATATTTGGTTCCCTTCCATAAGAGGGCAGAGAGGCACTTTAGGAAAGTCATGAAATATTAATTTATTATAAATTGATTTTCGGTTTATAATGGTCCCAAAATTATTTATATTTAATAAAAGATAATTATGGGTATAATTAATCCCAAAAAATAGGTTTTAAACATGATTAGATCACAAAATATTCTTTATCATTTAGCTTTAACCCTTAGTTAAAAACATTAACTCTTTCCACGTCTTCTAGTACTTTTATAATATAAGGTTACTATAGTTCCTATAAAATTTCACGAAAACAAAAAATGGATCATTATTTAAATTTTTAACATTATATAAGTTATTTTTACGAATTTTATATTTTTGTTACTATTATATCATTTAATAAAATAGTATTTGTTTTAAAAACTCATTTATGTCAGTTTTGACACTATTTAGTAATTGATTTTTGATAAATCTATTAAAACATTACATATTATCAAAAACAACATTAAATAATATATAACATGTCATATTAATCCATAAAACTTTTGTATGGAAATATAATATTCAAATTAAATTTATTTTAATATTTATAATACCAGTTATTTTGAATATTTCATAAATAAGGTAGTCACTTCATCATCATTGTTTCATAAATAATTTTAAATATTTAACGTCTAAATATTATAAATAAAATACCATGATTTTTTAAATATTTTTAACAATTAAAAGACTATTTATAGTAAATATAATATGTTTTATAAACCTATATTAAAAAATTTTACTAATAGATACATGTTATGTTATATTTCTCTTTACTTAAAATTAAAATTTCTAAAATGTCATTAACACACCCATGTGGCTCCATGGGTTCTTAAAATCGACCAAAGAATTCTCATTGTTGAATATATATCATAAAATAGGATTGAGGCTTGTTTTAGGGTAGCTTTATATTATTATAATGTTATTTTTCCCTTATTTACTATATTTACCTCATAACCATACTAAATATAAGTAATTACAAAAGTTACTATTCATAATGTCTAAAAAATAAGATGTACTTATTTAAAAATCATGGACCTTATTATTAAAAATGTGGAATCCATTTTTCTAAATTGAAAACATATAATTGACAAAAATAAATATAAAATTATTTCTAGTTGTCAAAATTGGAAAGTACGTTTTTAGGAATTGAAATCTATGAATAGTTTGACATGTGTTTATCTTCAACTTAAATGTGAAATTACTTCTAATGAACAAAATTGTTTTAAATGATTAAACCATAATCCAATTACATATTAAAACAAATTAAAAAAACAATCTATTTATATGTATAAATTAGATGGAAAGAAGTTTTGAATTAAAATACTGTATTTTTACTATTCATTAAAAATTGAATTTTATGAGAAAAAGACCAAAAAATAAAAAAAAGTAAATTATGATGTCTTGATTTTAAATAAGAAGAATAATTTTTCAAATATAATATATAAAAGGGTTAAAAAACATATTAAAAATGGATACTACATCAAAAGGCGGAAAAACTGCATTTTTTTAACACTTCATTTATGAAAAAAAATTAATTTGTTGTTAAATCTTGTCTAGAAAATACATAAGATGTGTTTTAATGTTACATAAAATAAAAAATAAGGTTAATATTATTCATAATAGCTATTTTATATCTCATTAAATAATAATATTTTAATAATATATCATTGTTTAGTGAATCTCTGTATTGCGTACAATGCAAGCTATCAAGGAAGGTCACTCTTGAGTGTAATGATAGACAAGTCAGTGTAGATTTTAGTGAAATATTCCTTTGGTGTTTTTATAACATATTCCCTATTATTTCTTTTATACCTTAAACAAAATCTATACACAGTGTAGTGTGAAATGAATTCTATCAAAATAACATGAAATTGTGTGTCACACAGGACTAATATGTTGTTCCATATAATGCATGATAATACGGTGTTGCGTATAGATTATTCTAATCATGGTGTAGCATAAAACACAAGAAATCAAATTAATTAAAAAGAATTTATCTCATAAAATCACTGGATAATATACCCTCTTTAAAATGAATTTCTCCCTTGAAATTCTTTGAGGTTATAAACAGTTTACTAATTGAATGTTTGTTTCATGGAAACCCACATCGTAATAAAGAATACTAATACTTAATTTTGATAAGTAATGTTAAAAACATAATGTTCACCCAACGTAACTCATCACTAGGTTTCCACATAGGATAAAATCAGTGGAAAGTGAAAACATGATATGGAAGATAAATCTAACAGTCATGTTTTGATGGATAGTGAAAGAGAAAAATGTTTAGAGAAAGTTAATAACTAGAAATCCATAAATTTACAATGATTTATAGGACCATCTAATTCATCAGATAATAAAGTAAAAAAGATAACATTTTATGGATTTCATGATCTTTTCCCTAATGACTAAGAACTTTTCATAAGAACAAATTATTACTTGATTTTGGTACAATATCGTTGTTGTTCATGCCTTAAACAATTTCCACTTCAACTCTAATTTAATGAAATGAAGATGAATTTTTTACTCTTGAAGTGTTATAAGATCATGCGATGGAATGATAGTTCCTTCCATTTTCCTAAAAAAGGATACTACAGGTAATAAAATATTCCTAAGTCCACCTATGGTGTTGTAATACATTAATCTTACAAACATCAACTAGAAAATAACTTATACTATCCATAAATGGATAACATTACAATCCTTCTAGAAACTGAAGACTTTATAAAGAGGTGAACTAAATTGAATTAACATTTATCTCCAATATCTCATAAGTTAGTTCTTGATTGTCACATTCCAAACATATGAATACCTTAATCATGTATTTTATTGAAACATGATAACAACATGAATTTCCATAGAATCATAGTAAAAACATGCATTCTGTCAAAATTAAGCTTTTCCACAAACTAAAAATACAAAAAATTCTATATACTCAAACCATGATGTCGCATTGTCCTTATATAATCCATGAGTTCATTAATACTATCAAACATCTCATTATGTCATCATCCCTTCATTATACGCATATCATGTTCTTTCAAAAAATATTTCTATCACATTCAATGGTTACTAGTACCATATACTTTTATAAAACCACAATATACCAATTTATAGATTATCCAACATTCCATAATACCATAATAGAGATTCCACAACACTATTTTGGAATCCCATAACATAAACACTTAGAAATTCCACCACTTCGTAGTCATACTCAACATTGAAAATAGTGATATCATGCAATTTTCCTCTGTCTTTGGAATTAATAGGTAGCTGATATTGATAATCATCCATAACACTTAGATTAGGGCATTAGTTAGAATAATTCCCAATTTCCTTGCACATGTGACATTGAAGTGTGGGTGGTGCGTTCTATTTAGTCTTTTCTCTATTCGCGTTGTTAGAAAAAAATTTCCCATTACTTCGGGCCTCAAATTATTGTTTTCCTTTTATAAAAACATAAAAAAATTTCTTTTCCCTTTATGATAATTTCCACAATGCCTCTTTCCACACATTAAACCTAAGGAAACCTTCATATTATTTTCACCGTTGTTTTGTGGTTTTCCCTTAAACTCTACCTTTCATTTCGTATCAAAACCATGATATTTGATACATAATACAAACATCAATTTCTACCATGATATCATAACAGACAATATATTTATAGAAACTAAAGTCTTTTATAGCTAATTCCCTTTGAAGACTTGGTTTTAAGCCACTGATTAATCGACCATCATTACTTTCAGATAGGATGATAAAACCAGAAGCATACCTCACATGTCTTGTAAAATTTTCCTCATATGTACCAAAAAATCTATCATCCTTTTACTTAATATCAAGGAACTCATTTTTAATATTTTTCCAAAGAATACAAGGGAATTAATTATTAAAATATATGTTCTTGAACTCATCCCATTCCACTGATTCGATTTTATCTTGTGACCTTGTATTCTTGCTTATAGTCCACCACTTGTCTCCTTCACCTGCTAAATGAGAAAAAACCAAATTGAATTTTTAATGTTCCAAACAATGAATGATTGAAAATATCGTCTTAATGGTACTGGTCCATTTTTCAGCAACAATTGGATCGAAAGACACACAGAAAGAAGGTGGGAATTGCCTCATGAAGTACTCCAAAAAATTTGTTCCCTTTTCTACTCATTTGGATGTCCAGGATGATTCATAACTTGTGTAAGTAATGAAATAAAATTTTCATTCCATCTCCCATACCATTTTGTTGTTCAATAGGACAATAATTTCAGTTCCTAGTGCATTGATCATCAACACGGTTCCTTCAGGTTCCAACCATTATCAAAAACTCCAAAATAATAGTGCGAGAGGAAAAAATCATACTACGAAAACAACATAATCAAGGGGGTACATTCAATCTTTAACATATTAGGTTTAATACTAGATTATTCATGATCATTACAATAATTATAGGATAGTAACCTATTGTTATACCTACCCTCACAGATATCCACAGACACACCTTATAAATATCTCTAGGGATCTCACTATAGTTTTTGCATCCTGGTTTCCAAAGGTTGAGTAAAACATCCCTATAATACCAACATTAGTTACCCAAGATTATAGTACATAAAAATTACATTAGTTTTATGGAATACATAATAAATGACACAAATAGATGCCAAATACTCTATTAATTTAGTGCCTTTGGAAACTTGGAACCAAATATTCTTGGTGAAAGATCCTCCACATCTCCCATAAAGATCTTACCCTTTTGTTTTACGAGCTAAACCCTTTATTTATATCATGGCCATTAGAGAAAATAAAAAGGGTGGGATTAAATTCCTAGTAATAAAAACATTAAGAACATAAAACAAATCACAAACATAATAATGTAAAAACATGATCATAAGGTTTTAATATTGAAATCTTGAGTCATGAAATAAATCTTGGCAGTACATAAGGTATAGATCATAAAGGAACATTACCCATAATATCATTAGCATAAAACATGGAATTGTGGAAAAAAAGAACATAATATAATTTACATATTAGTCAAGGCATTGCTTCCAAGACCATCATAGTGGAAAAATTCCTCTTCTATACCAGGTTTACTTACTGTTCCAGGCATGTATACTGAACCATATTTACTTATTACTGAACCAGATTTACTTTTTGTTCGAGTCATGTCAATATATTGAGATATAAATCATTAAACAATGAATTATTGGGAGATATAGGTCCCACCTATCTCATAATTAAATAATTCTTACATATTCTACAAAAACATAAATTATTCATCTTATCCCTATATAAGGAATAAACTGGGTTTCTTAACCAGCATTCCATCATAATCCATATAAAACAAATGTATTAAAGTTATATAATTACATAAGAAATAAAATAAAATAAAATAAATATTATGGATAGAAACATAACCCTATTTAAATAATTTCATCTCATATGGAAAATAATTTAGATAAAACACTTGAAATTAATTCTTGAGATAAATATCCTTTCTTTTCAAAGATGTTTTCTTTTTATAAAACAGCAGGATATTATAAAAGAAAATAATTGGATTGTAAATAACATTGAAATTTTTTAATATAAAATACATTAAAATAAGTCATTATGATAGAATAAAATCCCATTTATTCCATATACATTTAAAAAAAAATTACATATACTTGACGAAATAGTCAAAAAGCACCTCGAAAGAAAGATTCATTCCATAATTTTTAATAAAAATCCACCAATGGGTAAAATTGAAATTAAAAAATTATATAAGGATTGAAATAATATCCTGGAATAATTTTTTATGAATCATTGAGGAGGATGATAAATATAACCTAATAAATACTTATGAAAACAACTCATGGATAATAATGGGATTGCAAAATTATCAATTACCATGGGTTGGATTTATTCCATATGTGTCCAAGACTCCAATATAGTTTGATTAAAAATATTATTAACTTGTAAAAGTACTATAATAATATCTGTTATATTTTATATGATTCACTTATGACTTTATATTACCTTTTTATTAATCAATTCCATGTTAAAAAAATGTTTTCTGTAATAATCATTTTTTATCGTGTGTGTTTTGAACTGTTATTCTTCATCTTATTACATAGATCTTGATTTACTTACCTACATAGTGTAAATCATGATTTATTTTTCATAACTATTCAGTATATAAATTTATATATATATATATAATAGATGGATAAATGGAATGGAATACACCGTTTATGGAGACGGTAGGTCGTACATACGCATGAATGTTGTTTCTGTTTCCTTACTGAATTTAAAGGAAGTAATTAAATGACATATATATAGATTAATAAATCAAATATAATTATTATGTCATATATTTCACTATAATTTATTATATATACTTTATACTCTTTAATGAATGGTTAACATAGGGAATGAGTCTCATCGTGTCGTGAAGACGGTAGGTCGTACGTACACATGAGCGATGATATCATTCAATTAATTGTTACATGGAATGGAATTGGATGGTATATTAATTATAAATAATACTTATCTTGTTAGATTAGTTATTTTAATCTATAATAGTCATCATTATACACATCTAAATTAAGTATTGTTGAATAAAATATTACACCACAGTGTGGAGATGATAAGTCATACGTATGCACACATGGTGATATTGTTATTCGCAAGATGGATAAAAGGATGTATAAGGTTGTACCATAATTATAATAACATATAAGAATTTATAATATAATTTATTTATTACTTTAGTATTGAAACAACAAATAAATAGGAAGTAGAAGAAGATACGAAATTTGAAAGAGGTGATAAAATAAATACCACGTTTTCTAGTATCTTCTTTTCATTTTCACAAATGGTCTCTTTAGTATGGATTTATTCCCAATGTGTGTCCTTTAAGAGGAAAGAGGGGATGTTTTGAGCTTATTGGAGAATAGTTTTTATTAGTATATGTGGTTTAATGGTTTGATTAAGTGGGTAGAGGTGGTTCCCTCTTATAAGAGGGAGGAGGGTCACTTTAGGAAAGTCTTGAAATATTAATTTATTATAAATTTATTTTCAATTTATATTGGTCCCAAACACTTTTATTTAGAATATATGATGATCATGGGTCTAAATACACCGAAACAATATGTTTTTTACATGTTTAGGTAACAAAATTAACCTTATTATTTAGATTTAACCATTAGTTAAAAAGATTAACTCTTACCATCTCTTCATGTATTTTTATAATATATGGTTACAATAGTTTCTATAAAATTTAAATAAAACAAAAATTGGGTTGTTAATAAAAATTATAACATTATATTTGTTACATGGAAAAATAATATATTTTTATGACTATTATATCATTTAATAAAATAATATTTATTTTAAAAACTCATTTTTGTCAATTTTGAGACTATATAGTAGTTGATTTTTCGTAAAACCATAAAAAGTTTATTCATTCAGAAAAACTAAATTAACTAAATGATAACATGTCATATTGGCCCAGAAATTTTTTTTATGGAATCATAATTTTCTAATTATAATTATCTTAATAATTATAATATTATTTATTTAAATCATTCATTAATAAGGTAATCAAAACATCATCATTGTGTCATAAATAAATTTATATGTCTAATGTCTAAAAAAATAACATGATATTGGAAATCTTTTTATGTTTATAATGACTATTTATTGTGAAATAAATAATTGATATAACCCTATGTTAAAAAAGTTTTACTAAATGAGACATGTTTATGTTATATTTCTCTTTAATTTAAATTAAAAATTTTGTAAGGTCATTATCACACCCCTGTGGCTCCAGGGGGTCTTACAAACGAACCAAGAATGATCAGGGTTGGAAATATATCATCCAATATGATTATTACCTGTTTTAGAGTTGTTTTATATTATTATAATATAATTTTTTTACACTTATTTACCGAATTTACCCTACAAACATGGTATATAAAAATAATTTCCATACATACTACTCATAATGTCCAGAAATAAAAGGTAACTATATAAAACTTTTGGACCTTATGGATCCAAAAATTGAATCCATTTGTCTAAATTCAAAACACAAAATTGGTAGGAATTAATTTAAAATTAATTCTCATTGTTATAATCAGAAAACGAGTTTTTAAGAAGTAAAAACTGTCAAATGATTGACATGTGTTTATATTCAATTTAAATGGGAAATTACATCCAATGTACAAAATTTTATTAAATGATATAAAAAAAAATCCAATTACACTTGATGACCAATTAAAAATATAATCTAAATATATAACTAATGTAGATGAAAAGGCAGTTTTGATTTAAAATTCCTTATTCTTCAATATTCATTAAAATATTAATTTTATCAGAATAATACCAAAAATTCAACCGAAGTAAAATTTTATGACCTGATTCCAAATAAGAATATTATTTTGTCAAATATAATATATAAAAGTGGTAAAAACTATATTTGAAATGGGTGCGTCATCAAAAGCTGGCAAAACTGTATTTTTTTTAAAAATACTTCCTTTATCCAAAAAATTGAATTTATTCATATATCATGTCTATATAATACATAAGATGAATTTTAATTTTATATAAAATTCAAAATGTGGCAAATAAAATTTATAACATCTAATTTATGTACCCTTAAATACGAATATTTTAAAAATATGCACGTTTTTGTGAAACTTGGTGTTACTTACAACACAAGGTATTGAGGAAGGTCTCTCTTGTCTGTAATTCAAGAAAAGTCAATGTTGTATTTAGTGAATTCTTACTTTGGTGTTTTGTGTAACATAATCCACAATTAGTTGTTTTTTACATCTAACCAAATCTATAATCAATGTTGCATGAAATGAATTATATCAAAATAACATGAAATTGTGTGTCACACAATACATGTATAGTGTTGCGTATACTGAAAGATAATACAATTTTTTATTAAACATAAGCTAATCATTTTTTAGAGTACAACACTAGACATCAAAGAAATTAAAAAGAATCTATCTCATTAAATCTTGAGATGTTACAAATTTTCATTGAAGTCCTATAAATTCTTTAATGTTTCGAAGAGGTGACATGTCATGTATATACTTAGTCTTCTCCGAATCAATATAAATTTTGAGATGGTGTAAAACAAAGATAAGAAATTTTCTAGAGGTTACCCCACAATCACATTTCAAGGAGTTCATCTTCATATTATGTTTTAAAATCATGATGAATATAGTCTCTAGATTATCCAGATAATCTGAACATTGTATGGGTTTGATCACTAGATCATCAACATAACATTCAACAGATTTTACAAGAAAGGGTTTGAAGATGTGATACATAACACGTTGGTATGTTGCACCATCATTCTACAATACAATGTGAATTAGAAAATAAAAAACTATTCCTTTGGGTATATAAAGGTAGTGGATTATTAATCTTAAGGGGCCATCAAGATTTGATTATACCCAGAGTATCCATCCATGAATGAGATATCCTCATAGAAAGCTGCTGCATAAATCAATAGTTATTTGATCAGAACTAGGAAGTCATAATTAGGAAGATGGAGGTTGAGATTTTTGAAATCAACAAAAACTCTATTTGGCACATTCATATTTTTAATTGGGTTAATATTTTCTATCCATTTTGGAAATTTATCCTCTCGGATGAAGTTATTTTTGATATGATTGTTATCTTCTGCCTCAATTTTGGAGGCATGATTCAAGAACATTCCTTTTGATGACTATTTGTATCCCTGATATTCATTTCAAAAACCCATTTGATTATGGCCAACTTGGGTTCCATTCTATAATTTCTATATAATTCCATTAAAAACATCTTAGTGTTCCATTAGAAAAGAATTATTCACTTCATTCCCTTTTGGGGTGATGGTCACACTAATCAAAGTGGACTGTGGATTTTTCTCTTTATCCAATTTTATTTCCATGATTTCATCAATAGTGGTGGATATATCATCCAATTTTTTTGGAGGGGTGTCCCTAAGGTATTATTATTATTATTATTACTCATGTATTATTTTCTAAACCTATTCTCATAGGGAAAGTGGTGATGAATGAATTTTTGAGCTAGGGGAGGATGATTATTTTCAAATCCATGATAGGAGGCAAACATATCCAATACGATTATTGATGATGGTTTTTACAGAAACATATAAGGGAAAATATGGATTGAGAATCATAATCACTTTATTTTTCTAGGGCCATTCCACCTTCATCTATTATGGCTGATGAAGCACATATTTTTTGATGATCAGGTGATGGAATGAAGACATTTTCATCCGGTCATTCATTATAGTATGGATAAGTGATGACTTCTTCTATTCCATAAGGTTCAATTTCTACAACTGAAATTATTTAATTAACTAAATGTATTATTCTATTTGGGTCTACCCATTAAATTATATTGATATGAAGAAAATAATCTATATGGAGATGCAGGAATGGGTTAGATGGGATCTTCTCCAGACCATTTGTAGCATAGACTCTGGTAACAACATTTTCCACGGACCTCTTTCCCATTGTGTGATTGAACTCTACTTCAATGTACTGAGACTAACAAGTTTTTAAAGGGGATTTGACAATGTTAAATGTAAAAATTTTACCACTGAATAAATATTTCAGACATTGGTGGTACTGTGAAGGAATAGATGCATGATGATGTACCCAAGGTCTTCCCAACATAATACTGAAAGTTGTGTCCTGCCAAACTACCTTGAATTCTGCATCAGAGACAATGTCTTTTAACTGGGTTCTAAGTGTATCCTCAAAAAGATATTCTTTCTCATTCATGTCATAAAACTATAACGTAATGGTTAACGGAGACACGTTAATTTCAGTGAGACACACTCGATGAAGTGTCAGGATTGGAATGAGACTAACCCATGATCCATTGTCAATGAAGGATCATCGAACATAAATGTCATTAATCTTGTTGGATATGTAAAGGGGAAAAATATATGCAAGAATTATTGAATCCTCATCCAGGTCCATAAAATATTTCACCGCATGGAATTCTTATATATCATTCTCTATACAGAAACCATCTATATTATAAACCTTCATTTCAAACACTTCAGGGATTTACAAATACTCAATAAGTGCTTCTCAGAGATCCTTTGATAGATTCAGAGCATCCAGAATTAATAACATTGCGGGTATATGGAACGGTGGTTTCAAAACATCATTCTTCTAGTCCATAGGTCCGCACATTCCATCATCGTGATGCTCTTTCTTAGGTTCCCTGGGATATGATGTTCCTGATGTTGATAGACCTTCAATTGATGAATGAGATTTAAGTTGTTATTCACTTGGAGTATTTGACCATACAAACCTTAACACACATTCATGATGTATTGGCATATAATTTAACCAATAATAAAAAGTGATTATGTCAGGGATGACCTTGTCATGTGTGGGGGAGCTCCCTAGATCATATTGACCTCATTGGAGGGCTCTTAAAAAGGTTTCTACTTTATTAATGGGTTTTGTAGGGGTGTGTTTTAAGTAATGACTTTCAGTGAAACCATATCTTCCCATGTATCCTTGACCTCAATGACACTATCCTTTAGTTTCCAAATCAATTATAGAGAAATCAGATTCATATTAATAATCATTATTTTAGAATGGGTCCATTAAGTGATTATTTTTAATAGAACCAAAGATCAAATATTCGTCTGATGATGATTTTTACTAACAGGTTGATACGTGTTGTACCTTTTAAAGGGTTAGTGTGCCTTTGAGATGGTGGGAATGAAATCCACTAAGGTCAAGGAATTTTTTTTTCTTGAAACATGCTCATCATATTCTAATTTCTCTTTATCATTTGGGACATGTTTCTTGTTTGAGGATTGGTCTTTAGAGTTTGGGGATTTTGATAAAGATGGTTTTGATATAGTAGGTTCACCAGGTGGCATGATTGGATGTTTCTGTTATGTTCATGGAACGGAATGAGTTAGGCTGATTTTATTTCTGACCATCCAATCATCGAAATTATTCACATTATTACATTTCACTTCCTTCCACATGCCTTCCCCAATGGATCAATAGTGTAAACACATGCTACCTAGGATGGTGATATTTTCAATTTCAATTTCCCTGAGTCCATCATATTTTTAGGTGGTCTATGAATAAAAAACGCTCTTGGTTGTGGTGCCCAGCATTTTATAGAAGGGGAAATAATTTGGCAGATCATCATCACCTTGTTTATTTAGATTCTTCGGTTTTGGAAAATAGACTATGTTGTTTTTTAATGTTGAGATGAAGTAGTCAAGAAAATGTTTATTCTGAAAAGAATATAATTTATTCTTCTAATCATATAATTGTCTTGGCCTCTAATCCTTTAGATAATATTGACAAGGATTATATTGTTTTTGATGTTTTGGAGGTGAATCCTTACATTATGATGAGGGTTTTTGAATTACCATACTAGAATTGTCGGTATGTCCAACCTTTTCATGATGTTATTCATGTTGAAAAAAAATTATTTGAAACTTTCATTAGAAGTTTAGTAAATACACTTGAAAAATAAAGGAATTAAGGCTAGGTTGGGCATGATTGACATGGAAACCCATGAAGAGTTGAAAAAATGAAGGGTGAAAATGGTCTTTTCTTCTTTCAGCTACATACATTTTTTCTAGGTACGAGATATATCATTTATTAAACATCTTGAATGATGTAATGGTTCCTGAGATGTATTCATAGAATATCAAAAATATCATATCAATGAAGGATTTAATGTTAAAGTGTCCAAAAGAACATGATTTTCATGTTTTCATGAATGATCTAATTCATGTTTCTTTAAATTGCATTTTTCCATGAATTTTCACAATATATAAACCTATCTCTATTTCTTTCTCAAATTTATATGCTACTTAGTTATGGACCTAGTTAACTTTACATCAATGGAAAATGAAGTTGACGTTATATTTTCTAATTTATAAATTCTCTTCTTACCTACATTTTTGGATATGATGATTCACATGATGGTTAACATGGTAGGGGAGATTCAACTATATGGACCTATACATTACTTATGAATTTACTCACATTGAATAGTATATGATGATAAAAAGTGGGTATATCAAAAAATGATATCGACTAGAGGTTTTTATTTTCGAGTGATATATTATTGAGGAAGCCATTATAATCTATACCAACTACATGTCTGGTGTGGAAATAATTGTTCTACTGAAATATTGCCACATGGGATGAGTTTTTGGTGATGGTTGATTTGGAATAGATTTTATAACAACCTCTATTATAAACCAGGAGGTTGATCATCTTTAAATTTTTTAGAACATTTCAGTTGTTTCATTGTATGTTGACAAACATAAATAAAATATTAGGAGTTTTAATCCATCAAGGTCCAATGGATGGATATCAAATACACATAATCAATAGTTTATACACTGTTTCGATACCATATTTTTTAAAAACCTAATGGAAATATGGATTCAATTTCAAAATGAATGTGATGGTTATTCATAGGACAATGCTTGAATTTATTATCTTATAATGGTTTTGTAATTAATGGTTACATGTTTTATATAATTTAGCATGATGAAGGTAGTACCAATAAAAATATTGGAGTTACACTTTTGGATGAAGCGATTCATGTATCTAAAACCAATGATTGAAATAAAATTTATTATAATATGCCCTACTTTGGTATCATAAAATATAAATGGTATTTAGATAATAAAACATCCCAAGTCCTGATATTTCAATGAAATGGGTTGATAATAGGAATTTTGTTGAAATTGAAGAATTAAGATTCATGAAAGTGTATTTTATTAAGGAATGGTATAAATATGAATAGATTGTAATGGTACGATAGGTAGTAAAATTATTACTGTTCAAGATCCAACAAACTAAAAATGGTCAATGGTTTTGTTATCAACCATAAAATTTGAAGGGTCGGATGAAAATTCATCTGAGAATAAACCTTTAATTGGAACATTGTTATCATTTTATAGTTATCCTAATGTATATGTGGTCTTATATGTCATAGGAGATCAAAATGAAGTGATTTGTATACTCTATAGAGGGGTCAAGTTCCTTCAACCATTAAAAAAATTTGATTTCAATAATCATGTTATATTGTTTTTTTAATATACATTGTGTTACCTCAGGTACTTATCTATTCAATATTTTATTTACATAATATAATTTAATTATTAAATAAGTTATGAATATAATGAATTCTACACATTTTGATGCTCCTAATCTCAAGGAACAATAGGTTTATGAACCTTCTGGTGCTCCCGATACAGAGTAAAAATAACGTTATTCATATATTGATGCTACCACTCTAGTGGAACATTATATTGATGATGTTGAAGCTGGGAAAATAGTTGACAATGAAAAAAAATTACAAAATAATATAAGATCATCGTAGCATAATATTTGTATCAAATGAATTTATGTTAAACAATAAAGGCATAAAATTCAAAGTGGGATGGATTTCACATACCCCGAATATTAACTCAAACTATTCCATGTTAAGTACATTCATTGGACTCACCACTCGGTAGATCATGCCAATTGATGTAGATTAATGGAACCATATTTTTCAAGCACATAGTACACCAAATTTGGATTATATTTGGGTATCATTATGATATAATTTCATTATTTAACATAAAAATAATGAAACCATGACTTACTCTTCATTATCCCTATCAGATTGTATTTATAATAGATGACTACCGAAGAAAATTTCGATTAAATATTGATGGAAAGGTTCACATATGGAATCAAGAAATTCTAACATTGATTCATATACAAGATGATGAAGTGAAAATAAACCCACACCCACTACATATGTATGCATTCTTGATAATCCATAATGGGTGGAATGGGTTATGTGGTCGTTGTGAGAATAAATATTTGAAGGTACATTGTGTGTTGTAATATGTTTTTTGAAAGAACATGTATTAATCACATTGATTAATAATTTTTAATTTATGCAATTGAAACTGATTGCCGAAAATAAAAAATGGTCAGAAAAAACAACATAGCCCTAAAATAAAGCTTGTGTTGGGTATGCTTCTTTTGAAAAAAAATTGTATTTACTTTAAATATACAATAATTATTTTATATTACATGAAAAAATAATAATTATGTTTCTATATATATATATTTATTGATGAATCTATAACCAAATACACTTCTAACCCATGTCATGTTCTATGGAATGAGCCACGTCTTAATAAACATGGGATAATAATAGAAGAAAAACCATAAAAATTGGGGGGGGGACGAGTGGGTATAGTAAGATGAAATTTTGTTCTTGAAATTTGTTTTACATACCATTGATTAATAAATTTATTATAATATTTATCTGAATTAGACATAGGAATTATCATCAGATGTACCAGATGAACATCTATTATCAGTGGACTTAAACAATCCAAAATAGTATGGCCACAGCTATGTTGTGGATTTTTGGTTTAAAACCTGAACATATTTTTAAGAAAAGTAAAAGAATGGGGGTTAAATATAAACTAAAAATAAGTGATGAAAGAACAATTATCTTCTCCCTAAATAAAAATTCATAATAAGTCTAACTTTAATGAAATTTTTGGTTGGGGGAGCAATGAGAAGAATCAACCCATGAACAAAAAATACATAATGACCCCCACCACACATGCTTTGAGGCGATTCAATCCCCTCAAAGAAATTTCTTAGATGAGGTAGTGAATATTCAAAAACGATCTTATGTTATATTTGAATTATATAGACACTGATACCTTTCCTATACTGATATTCTACATAGTGAAAAAGATTGGGATTTATTTTTATCAAAACCCACCCATATTCCTGTTGTGAGGGATACTATTTAAAATATCAATGAATACACTGTACACAATAAAAAACATCCAATAGTTCATGTGATAATGGGGATTAACATAGCTAATGAACCACAAACAAAGCTATATATTCCACATGATGATGAAAATATTCATACTTCCCTGAAATCTATTAGAATATTCGTATAACAACCACTAGATCTTGTAAAAAACATGTCTAAATATAGGTATTCATTTCATATTTATTTCTCATTATAATCCTTTAACAGTCAATGAAAAACTGACTGAAATGATTAATGTTATTATAGATGGTTAAGGGGAAGGGATGAAATGAAAGGTTGAATTATAATGAACTAAAGGATCATCTGACCAATTGAAAATATCTTCAGAAATCAATGTTACCGCACTCATTGAATATATGAATTTACAAACAATGAAGGTTCTTTCTCATACAATGTTAAAAATTTATAGTAATCACATAGTTGAGTATGAAGAAAAAACGTATGAATAGGTCCTTACAAACTAAATTTATATTGAGAATGTAAATGAAATCCTCAAGTATGAATGGAAATGAGTCTCAGTTGTAACCTTATACATGAGGTGTGTTTTCATGATTTGATTTTCTATTAGTTGATCTACAATGATAATTATGAATAAATACATCTCATATTTTTAAAAAAAATCTATATCAGTACTATATGATGGGAAACCCCTTTGAATATAAATATGGACTCATTATTCCTCACATCACATCTACATACCAAAAAAATGTAATAAAATAAATTGATGAAATAGTTGAAACATTGGATACAACATTTGAAAGAAAAATTATAGATGATAGACTCTTCTTATTACCACCATTGTAGAGGTAAAAATATACAATTTAATCATACCAAATATATTTTAATTGATTTCATTACAAATAAACTTTTAGGGAGACTTATGTACTCATTACGGTACATTTTGAAACGTCGATGATTTATTTCTTAGATTCACTAAATGGATAATCAACTAATCAACCACACATGATAATGGTATTTAATTTTTAATACATCCCATAAAATATTTTATAAATAAAATTCATGTTATATATTTTATATTATGTTTTAATGGGAATTCTGTTATAACAGGGCGGTGTTGAAATATCATGAAAATCAAGGCATGATGATGGTCCATGTGAACAAAACCCTGCTAATATATACATGTAGATAAGTATTACGGTGTATATAATAATATTTCACTATTAATAAAAAAATAAAAACAAATTTCTTAATTTTATAAATATTTTTAGTGCATCTAAAATAAACCAATGGAAAAGATTGTGGTTATGACGTTTTCAAATTTATTGGAGAAATGAAATACCATCAAAAAACTGGCATCCCAAAAGAGGTATTTTCATTGATAATTACTATTTAATTTATAATATTTATCAATCCTATGTGTATTTATATTATTTTATAACTACGATGACTGTAGAAATCCATCGTATTCATAGGGTGAAATTTTTGTTTTTAGAAAAAATTCTGCAGCATACCTGATGTCAGAATGTACATATATATCTTGGGGATGTGACTTATTATTAATTATTTTGTTTATTTTCCCATTATTTTATCTAAATTTTTAGTTATTTTCATTATCATTTTTATCTATTAATTTTTTATAAATTTATTAGAGATCATATAGAAAATACTTCATCAATAATGATGATTCACTGTTTTACTATGACCTTGAATTCAACAATGATGATGCACTCATGATGTGGTTTTTTCTCTCCAATGCAATCAAAATTATAGTTTTTTCACACTACAATATTCCTAGTTGACCTATAATATTTAATTAACATTATTATAAAAATACATGGTGTAATTACCCATACCTCAAACTGATACATGGTGTACCTAGAGACACACAAATTGTGTAGTTTCAGTTTAAAATTGAAATTTTATTAATGTGCAGTTTAATATTTATTTTTATTTCAGTTCATTATAATATTAATAAAAAAATAATTTTTTTCACATATATATGGATTTTTTACTTGAGTTAGATTGGATTATTCGATGTTTTTCATGATAATTAGAGATTTGAATCCAAGGGTGAAAATGAGATAACTGAAAAATTGAAATGGGTCTACAATATAGATAATAATTTTCATATGAAAAGTGTCCATCCATTTTTGGTTAATATTTATCCTATTTGGTTCAATAATGATTATATTTAGAAATAAATAATTAAACATAAATTCATTCATATAATGTCTCATTGTTCACATATGTAAATTATTTGAAGTATAACATTAAAAAATATAATTATTAATTATAATACATAAAAATATAAATTATATTAAAGAATAGATATGAATCATATATTATATATTTATAATTTAGTTGGTGTTATGGTTTCATGGAAACCCACCACATAAATTTAAATCTAATAAGGGATCAATTCTTGACTTTCAATGTTTATGGTGAATTTGATATGTATAGTTTGTATTTGGGGGATGAATGTGTGGAATGGGTAGGTTTCCTTGGGGGATATTTGTGTGACAGGTAATGGAGTCTAACTAATGGGGATGTGATGTGGGTGATGACTACTAGATGCTATGGCCATTATGTGGCTAGAAAATTCATCTTGTGGAATATAAAGATGATGGAAGGATACATGCTCGATACTCATTGGAAAGGACTTTGTTTTGTGATGTTGTGAGGAGTTTTATGACGTCATGAAAAATGAGGGTGACCGTCAAAAATGCCTTAGAGTGAGGACCCTATGGGCGATGAAAACATATGTTATGGAAATTATGGTTGGTGTTATCTTGGTAGAAATAGTGACCTCGGCTTGAAAACCATTGGGGTAGACATTAGATGAGATCAAGGTTGATTTTGTCTTTAACGGTGGGGTGTTAGAACACCGTTGAAGTTGAATGTGGATTGCATGCATTGGCCTTCAGAACCCCTAATGTATAGGCTTATAATATAAAATATAAAGGGTATATTGGAAATTATGGTTGGGCTAGAGATTTAATGAGGGGGGGCTATTGGGAAAAAACATTTGGGGGCCTACTGGTCGATTACACGAGGGCCCACAAGCTATTATTGTGAGAGTATGGATTTAGGTTTCCAAATATGTTACAAATAAGAGGGTAATAAACATATTATACACATTGCGGGTTTTATGTGTTGTGTTATACCATTGTTGTGTCTCTGAGTGAGTTTTTCTATAATTTTACCCCCAAACATTTATCAAATAAATGGGTAATAAACATATTTTATATCATTTAGGGGTTATGGATGTGGTTATACCCTCAGTGTGTGTGTGGGTGTTTGGTTGTAATTTTTAACCCAATATATATATAATTTGTATATATAGAAATAATTTTATTTAATATATATATACATACACATTTATATGTAAAAAAATTAAATATTTGTGTGCATATATATAGTTATGTGTGTGTAAACATATATAAATATACACATTTATGACATTTTATATATGGAAAGAGATTGAGTGGAGATAAAATTCTTAAATATAAAGTATAAATTGATATAATTTTCTTGAAAATAATGACACATAAACTAAAAAGAAAAAACCAATTTAATGGTGGTTTTTTCGTTTCATTTTTGAAAACTGCAGCAAAAATATTTTAGAAAAACAATTCACGTCATTTTTAAAAATCGTCTACTGCGACCCAACCCCTGTATGCATGAAGTCGGTTTCTTTATACCTTTAAATTGTCTTTATATACTAGAAAATAGTGTCATAAAGGATCGAAAAATTTAGTTGTCTTGGTACACCAGATACATACATCAGTTTTTTTATTACAAATGAAAATAATAATTACATTTGTTTTCTTTCTAGATAATAAAATTATTCCATATAGTGTGTACTTTTTTAAATTTCATAGAACACTTCATGTAATCCAGGGGAAGTAAAAATAATATATGTGAGCTCAAATTCTTATTAAGGGTAAGTGCAACATAAGAAACAATTAATCAATAATAATAATAATAATATCATGTAAAATTAATGAACAGACATAAATGTAATAAAAATACTGAGAAAGAAGTCTATTAATAATTTGGAAATGTAATTACTAGAAACACATACCATTAAAAAAGATAAGAAGAAAATCAATATGTCATAGTAATGAGATGGAACACATTCAATTTAACCATTAAAATTTGAATAAAATGCATCCACATATTTGTTCAATGTAAAATCTCTAGGATAAATAATAAATGAATTAAAATGGAAGAAATGCTTAATTATTGGATGTCGATTATCTAGAAGATGAACCACCACCATAAAATCCTTTCACATGATATTTTATGTCTATGGGTGGAAACCCATCTATTCTTCTTGGAAACCGACTCAATGGGTCTATTTTAAACTACCATAATATCATTAGAATATTGATGCATCGTGGGGATTTCAGTAAATAGTCCCTAACCTATGGGGATTAACTTAAATTGTCCCAATATATTTCTTTCATCTACTAATCATTCCACATATACAATAAAAAAATATTATTTATCAAATATATGTATTGAATAAAGGATACAAACTTACAAAATATTTCCACAAATAATCATGTGACATTCAATGATAACACCATTTGAATAAAATAATTACATTTATTTGTTTTCTTAAATTACATAGTTTATTCAAAAATGTTAGTGATTTTATTGTGAAATGAATAGTGGCAGTACATGGAACAATACATTTCATAATAATTTATAGGATAATAAAAGAAGAAATAGTTTTACCCAGAATTACATCTTCATTTTCTCACAATATTGTTCAACTAATTATTATATCTGATGAATTATTCATAAATCTAATTTTTTGTATGGATTCTTGGATATGTGTATTGATATGTACTTTCATGAATATTTATAGAATATCTTATTGTAGTGTCCCAACTAGGTTTATTGAGTGGATTAATAATTGTAGGGAAGAGTGGTTTGAGTTTATTTCTATCTTCCATATTAGATTTCCCATTGATTTTCTTTATATGGAGTTTTTAAAATATTTCATTAGCTTGTTTTTTCAGGGGATGATTTGTTAGGTGCAATGTAATGTTCACTTCCATCTATCCCTTCCAATTTGGATTTGTCACTTCTTCCCATATCCATTACACTCTTTAATGTAATAGATTGAAAACATTCCTTGTAGTTAATAATGGATTGAATTGGTATCCTACCAAAGACATTATTTTTTATGTCATGGATCAAAACCACAATATTTTTATATTATCCCTACAAACCCTTCCTGAATGATCCATGTGTGTTCAGAGTAGTATATTGGGTGGCCTAAGATTGCAAAATCTTTTTCTGTAACTATTTCATTGTGGTATCATTATTCTTCTGTAGTTTTTAGATTTTAATGGAATGAGGGATACCACTTTGTAAGTATCGACGATGAAAGGATGTTTTAAACCCTTATTGAAAATGTTCACTTTTCTATTATTGATTCCCATATCCAAAATACATATTATAAACTTCCCTAAATCCATGGTTATTTTATGGTTTATCTTTGAACTTTCTCTTGTAAATTTCTTCAATTATACTTGTTCCCTAGTCTTGAGGGTATTTTTCAGTGAAGTGTTGTAAGTGTAGAATACCTAAAATATCACTAGATTTTTGTGTGTGATAATGTTTCCCATAAATTATTCACACCTAGCTATCTCAAAATAATAGTTAGTCCATTAAATTTATTTTCATGTAAAGGATGATTATATCTTCTTTACTCATTTACCCATCATTCTAGGGATATTTTATAAAAATGATTAATATTTTGGGGGATCCTATCAATATTCTATATATATTTTGTGGGGACATTTCTATTAATTCTCTTCTTGAGAAACCATCGAGAAAATTGTAGTCATTTTTTATTGGTTCTTAGTATAATATGGGGATAAAGTTATCAAATTATTCAATCTTCTATAATAATCATAATGAGTCTATAACATTATTTCACAATCCCATGGATCTACTTTCATGTCTAATTTCCCCTTGTGTCAGGGAAGTAATTCTAGAGGATATCCTTTCATATACCATAATGTGTGGTAGCTACCCTGAGATTGAGGTTGTATATCCATTCCATGGTAGAACAATCAAGATATAAGGGGATGACCGACCAAATCACATTATTTTATAACATTCTTTTAGTATTATAAATACTAAAGCATTTTTAAATTATATTAAATTCAAGATAGAGTCCTATGATTCTAAGGCATGAAACATCGATATAAGGTGAATCATACAAGTTATTAGTTTGAATTCATAGTGATTATTGGGAATTTAATCTGATTATCTTTATTAAAAAAATTTCATAAATTTATATCAATGTTCCATTCAATTATTATAATTTGTTTCCCATTTTTTCACTCCACAATGTTACTCTAGAAGAAGAATATATTATAGATATGGATATTTGCAATGCAACTTTTTCAAACTCCCTCTTATCTGATTATGTGAATTTTATGGTTTTTAATATTTTCAAAAATAGTTTATTGAACATATAGATTAATACTATTGGGTTTTTATGAATTGTAGCCCAACATTTGTTGAAATCATTATAAAAATTCTGTTATAGAAGAAATATTGGACTCCCCAAAAGGTGCACTAGTTCTGGTGAGCCATTTTCCATTTGTTGCTCGAATATTTTTTGAAACAAATTAAAATGTAATAGTAATGTGACTCATAGTTTTCTTCAAAGAGTAAAATATAATGGGTGTGTTTCTATTTAAATTTTTGGTTTCAATTGATAATGATATTAATTTAATTAAACCAGATTATTTTAAAATTCAATCCTAAATTTATTGGCCAACAATCCTATTATCCCTTTACCTTCATTAAAAAATCATAATTCCATTACTAGTCTCTAATATTCTCTCTCTAATCAAATGAATCCTCACATAGATATCCTTCTCCTATATGATTCAGTTAGATTAGTAAATTAAAATAATCACAATAATCTGAACACTCATTTTGAATAGTGATTGGATATCTCCATTCACCCTCATAGTGGGGATCTACTAATTATCACATGAACTCGAGTGAGCCTAAGAATCATCATCATGTATTACATATCTATAAAAAAGATACATTTAAAGTTTATAGGAATAAGGAAATATCCTTAAACCAAACACATTGAAATATGTTCAAAGGGATCAATATAATAGAAAATAAATATAACAATTATTTCATTTACATGGGTTAGGGTTGTATCAATGGATCTTCCACTAATAGAATAGAGTTCTATCACTAGATAATTAAAAAATATTAATAAAAAGAAAGTGTAATATTGTGTAGGAAATCTATTTTTTTGTACAGAAGCACACTCCTCTCGAAAGAATATTTAATAATTTAATTATGAATATTTGTGTTGTGGAATATTGTATTTCATTATGTTTTCTCTATGCTAACAAAAATATAGTTGTGATTTATCGAAATCACAATTCTTGAATATATATCTATAGCATTTTATCCTCCCATGATAAGGTTTTATACTTCATATATCCATGTGGATTTTTTTTGGATAACTCCAAAGATATATTGACCAGTGGAATGTTGATGTAATACCTATTTGATCTTTAGATTCTATTTATATATAGCATGGATGTTCTTTTATGTAATGGATGTAGACCTAGAAACACTTGTTCATCCCTTAAATAATAATGAATTCACCTTAACTGAATTCATATTAACTAGTTCACCCTTATATAGTTTCATTTCCCCTTTCTACACACTATGTGATAAATTAATATTATTCTCGAAGCTCATTTTATTCTTGTGAGGGTAAAAATTGGAATTCACATGAGCTCGTAATCAACATGTGGTTTGTATTGGTTCCTTCAACAAAAAAGATGAGCATGGGCTCAATTATCTTCAATAATAGGTTCCATGATGATCTATTATAGTATATTATCTTCCCTAAATTTAGTTTTTCTTAGAATTTTTCTAATTTGGGAATGTGGTAAATCATCAAAACATAAAAAAATTCAATTTCATTGGCCACCATTGTTCGTTATTTATGATGATCACCATATGATTGGATTATTTCAATTTACCTTATTAGTGTGTAAGAATTCATCAACTATAAGTCAACACTAGTGGGTGTGGTATCCTTCAGCTATCTTTATTAAAAATAGAATCCTAAAAAACATTTGATAGTGGGAATGACATGGATTCTGGCCTTCACTGTCAAGATTCAACTTACCAATATCTTCTTCGGTGAGAATAGATGGAAAGTTATCCTACTCAATCCACTTTTCATAAATCGTGTGAAAAAAGTACATGACAAAAACACTAAAAATATTAAATAATTTGAGGACAATATTCCATACATTGGGATCATTTTCAAAAACATGTGGTATAACAACATGGATTACTTCTTAGAAAAGTGGTTGTTATCTTTTAGATGTTAGCTTTATGAATATTGTGTGGGGTTCACTAATGTGGGGTTCGACGTAAAAAATTGTTTTTTTTCTAAATAGTTGGATCATAAACCTAATGTTCCACTTAAATTTGGGGATCAACAAACATTAAATATTACCACATAGCATTGTCATGTGGCCACTGTCTGAAAAACAACCCTCAGATCCACCATGCCTGAAAAAAAATTTAGATTAAATAAATTAAATCAAAGAGATCAATGATAATTATATTATCAACATTTTTTGAAATTAATTAATGACATATAGAATCTAAAAATTTATTAAAAATTAATTTTTTTTCATGTTATTTAAATCAATAAAGGCCGATCAATTAAATTATAAACATAATTTTTTTTGAAATTTTCATCTCAAAAATGATATATCATAAAGAATAATAATTCATAAAATAAAAGATTATGCACCTATGTCCATGATGGAGAATAATTATTTCAATGAGATAACAATATACTGTAACATGTGTAAGTTGTTTCCCATTAGTAATATATCATCAACATACACTACTAAGAAAGCGACCACTCTCACACTAATCTATTTTTAAGAAAATGATAAAATTCATTCTTTATGAAAAAATATTTTCTTCTGGATTCATTAATATGAAAATTACATTATTATAATGATTTAATTAACATGTAATTATAAAAATGAATCATTCATACTTTATTTTACTCACATAGAGCCACTAACCTTTCTTGAAGTGTTATATAGACATCTTCCTGAAGGATCCCATCAAGGAAGTATATTTTTAAATCTATATCCCAAATATTATAATAATTACATGTAAATTTTCAAAGATTAAATTTTATGGATTTAAATATAGAATACACTTAAAATATTTCTTCATATTATATACAATGTTGTTTTCAAACACATTTACAAACTAGTCATTCCATGTAGGTACTGAATTTTCCATCAATGTGTGGTTTCTTCTTCTAAAGCCATTTTCACACAATGATATTTCAACAAACGGAGTGTCCACCAAAATATAGACATGTCTTTGTTAAATGAAATAAATTTTAGAATACATATCCTCTTTCAATCTATAATCGTATCAGATCATTACGACTTAATTATAGGAGATAGGCATATTTATATCAAAAAAAATTATATCACCTTCCTAGATGGCTGGAAAACCAAATATTTCAAGCTCCCAAACTACTCTAGTTATCCAATATAGTATTTTCTCTATGAAACATCCTATTATATATGGATTGTAATAAGATATTTATATTAGAACACATAGCTATCTTGATGCTCAACTTCATCAAATTCGATTTGAATCCAACTTTCTCTCATGGAGATGTGATCCCTCGCAAGGTATATAGTTTATATTATCACATAAATTTATTTATATTAGTGTTAATATATATAATATCACATTTCATTATTTGGTTATCATATAAATATACACTTTGTTTCCGGGAGTGAATTTTTGTTTCTTGGTGGAGCCTTAAATAATGAATCAAATTCTAATTCACATATATGTGATAAAAAAGTTTATTTACACAAAATAATTTTTATGAAGTCTTGTTTACATCATTTTTATTTACCATAATTAAAAATTACACAACCATAAATAATATTTACCACCTAAAGGATAATTTATGATTTTTAGGACTCGTCATTGAAATAAAAATGAAGAACAAGGTGTTGTTAGTACTTTCACTAACAGTCTTCCATTCCACCATATTAAGAAGAGTGAGTATTAACAAAATATTGAACTTCTATAAGTAATAAAAGAACTATTGGTTAATATATTCTCCATCATAGTCTTAGTTTATTTTTATAATCTTCTTTCTAAGTAGGTTGAAAGCATAATTATTATATTTTTTGAATTTATAAGATGAATCTAAATTATATCTCATTAAATAAGCATATCTATATATGTTCAAGTATCGATAAATGATGTTATGTATTAGTATGCATCCAATGGGTTGAATGTGAATGGTCTAAACATATTGGTATGAATTTACTCAATATTTTATGTGGCCCCTTCACATTTTCCATGAAATAATCTTGGTTATTCTACCTTATAAATAATACTATCATATTCAAAATGGAATTCTATTCAATGAAGGATAAAATAAATCATTATATAAATTTTTTAAGAACTATTTTCTTACATACCCAATCTAATGATACCATAGTTTAGTGCAATATAATTTTCGTGGACATAATTGATTACTGATAAAAAATGCCTGATTTTCGTGTTCGAGATCATTAAGAAAACTATTTAGCCAATACAAACCATATCATATAAAATTTTTATAAAACCATTATTATTTATTTCTAAATGTTAAATAAAACGGATAAAAATTAAATTTGGATATTTATTTGATGTTTTTGTTTCAATTTTTCACTTAACAACAATCCTTATGAACTAGAATCTACCTCATCAATAATGAGAGATGTAAGTCTCGAATGGAATGCAAAGAAATATATTTTTTTCTACGAAAGGATCCATATAAACATTGTTAATTGTTCATAATCTACATGGTTCAAATATTTGTATACATATTTGAGAACCAAAATCAGTATCTAATACTAAATTTATTTAAATATAATTATTTTATATAAATATAATACCCTTGATGTTCAACTTACTCCTTTCTCCATGGTGTACTTCTTCTTCTATATTCCTTTCTGACTACATAGAAAATAGATAGCCTCGAACTCCATTGATTACACTATTATATTCCTCTTCATTGATGGGTAGTGTGTATGATATTTTGACATTGGTCTACACATAGTGTTCATGGAATTTTCATTCTTGTTACTCCTATAAGAACTAAAGTCCATTCAAGGTTTATGTCCTTATCATATAGGAAAATGTATAAATGACATCATGAAGATAATTAACAATATTTATTATATTAAAATTCATATAAAAGTATGAAAATCATTGTGGTAGTAAGGTGAGTATGGGATCTTTTCATAATTCCTTATGAAAATAGAAACACAAGATATTTAAGAGCTCAGCGTGGAATAATATTTTAAAATAATGAGGATCCATTAATGCATCCATTATATGTTGACATATTAATAGTTCCTTATAGGCCTCATACCTATAAAATATATCTCTGTATCTGGATAAATATCATGTATACAAAATAAATTCCATATATAATAATTTAGTCATTAATATTCTGGATATCACTAGACAAGGATGATAAAATCATGAATTAGACATATAAATAGTAATAAGAAATAACAAATAAGATATTATTATAATATTCATCACCTAGAATGTATTTTAAATAGGATTGGATGACTCCATAATTTAAAAATTCTTTTATTATTGTATTATAATGTGCAAGAGACCCCACATCTTTAAGGGGCACTAATAAGGATAAGTTTTTTTCCAAAAATAAATTTCTGTGATATTATTGTCATTCTTATTTTCTATTTAGTTATAAAAAATATAATATACATTTTTGAAGTAGTTTATAATGATTTTTACAATTTCTGAAATGTAAAAATATTATTATTATATTAGTCTACAACAATTTTATAAAATCCTAATACCCATCACTATTATACTCAAAATCGACCATCATATGTATATTCTTGAGGAAATTTTCTATATTTCCCTTATTATAAACCTAAAATTGTTCTATAATGTTATTAAATAACATTTTCGTAGTATAAATGGACAAATACTGATTAAGAGCCCAGTAAAACATTTATATTACTTCATAATCATAAAATCCTCACTTGAACACCCTCAAAATAGGCGTCCATGTTATACAATGTTAATATTAAGTATTAAACCGATGAAATAACATAGTTATTACAATCTAAAATTCAAATTACAAGTCCTCAATAATTGATTACACCCTTAAATTTTTAGAAACAAACTCTAAACTAATCCATCATTTATAAATAATATAATAGAATTCCTTGCAAAAATAATATTTATTAGAAGGATTTTTTAAAAACTTTTATGGGTAAATTCCACAGTTAATCCCTCTTATTCCATGTTAAAATTATTTTTATTTTATATAATTTATTAACCATGAATTTAAAATGTATTTACACATTATCCTTCAAAATATTTTATATCTCAGGTTATATTATATAATTTACTTAATCTTACCACTTTCACGAATCCCCATTAATAAATAAATATGAAAAAATTACATTATCTTGATATTTTTAATGATCGAATTTTAAAGCAGATGATAATTTATTCTATGACCCTTGAGGGAAACTCCATGAGATAGAAATGGATTTAGTGGAAACATACATCAATTGATCAATGTAACTTCTTGGATGGTTTCATAATAGTTCCAACTTTAACCAATCCACTCACCCCATTGATCATTCATTTATATAAGACTTTTTCTCTAATATAGGTGATGGTAACTGAAAAATCAATTAAAGGGGGTAAAAAAATACATGGACACATAGATCTTATATATAAAAGAAAATTGGGAATAACTACGTGAAAACAAATAAAACTTGATAAAAACATATAAAACAATTAAATAAAATTTTATTAAATGAAACCATCACATTCATTAGTCACTCAAAGATGATGATCTATCAAAAACATAAAAATACCTCACATTCATTTATTATAACATTCAATTATAATCTCTCTCATTATTATGATAATGTTTACTTGAATTAATTAGTAAAAATTTAATTAGTTAACAAATTTTTTATCTTTATTTAATCCAAGTAGTTTAAATAATCCTATGGTTTCCTTACAAGGTGATATTATGTAAATTAAATTTAGACAATTTTATAAAAGTATGAAAAATGAATTGATAGGTGGCATGCTAAGTTCCCTTTTGGTTAGAATAATTTCCGTCCTAAAATTATTACACACCTTGTGCTGGAGAAAACATATCATATACCCCTTTTAATATAATTATATAAAGTATAATTAGTATTGTTTAAATATCTTATCATGTAATAAGTACTATACATGTTATTTTATCATATATTAGGTTTCATGTAATTACATGACATGTAGTTCCTTAGGTATGGCCATATATGTAGAGTGATGATTTTCACCACATGACTTTCCATTAATTAACATGGTTCTTACTCTTGATTATCTCTGTAAATAACATAGCATGTACAACCAATATATATTTTTGGTATATAATAGAATATTTGGAAATAATAATGTATTGAGTTTATTCCACATAACCACTCAAAAATAACAAGGCATGGGGAAAATTACTGTTACTTATTATGTACTATAGCTACAAAAAATTTAGTTTAGTTTTTGACAAATTTATTATCACATTCATCATATTTTAGATCACGTGACATGATAAATCCATTTTTCTTGTGTGACCTATCATAAATTACATGAAGAGTACACATGCTACCTAGTGTATAATCTTTTCTAGACAACCCACACTATACACTTATAGAATAGACATTTATTCTATGTGATTATAGATCTATTATATTGGGTGTTTTTAATATATAAACCATGTAATATCAATTGGACTAATGTAGCACAGTTTAATTCAATTATGTGACTTGTGTGTCAAATAAATATTTAGTATATTATCTACCCACCAACTATTTCATTTGAAAAATTCAAAAATAGAAGTTCCAAATGTTGTGTATATTATATATTGAGATTATAGGAGTTGAATATCATAGTATTTTTTGCTATTTTTGTTTTTGAAATTAAGGTTTTTGAAGTTAAATCAATGTTTAGGTGATTATTATATTTATTATAATGTCATGGGAGATTATTGGTTTTGTTTTTAATTTTTCTTAACAAATACGTGATTATAATTTTTTATTAATATTTCATTATAAATTAGTGGGATCATATGTTAATAATTATATGTTGGAAAAAGTGTTGGGAATGAATTATAGTTTAAATGATGATGCCTTCCCACCCCACTTATAATCTATTATTTTTTATAGTGAAAAATTTGTATCTTGGCCTCGAACCCAAAAATATGGTTCCCCCACCACATTGGGGATGATCGTTATAAAAAAACCAAATAGTCTTTTCTTATTTAATTTAATGTTCTTTATAGGTAAGGGTAACATATTTAGTGTAGAAGGATAAATAGTCTAATAAGTCATAAAGGTAAAATTTTATTAAATGAATTTATAAGAGTACCAATGATTCACCGCCACCTATCCAGGGAATATCATATTTTGGAACAATACAATAAAAATCTTCTCTTTCTACATTCAAATATTTATTATGAATATGACAAAATTAAAATATCTTACCATGTAATTTATTTTAATGAACCATATATAAATGTCGAAGGTCACATCTCTAATGCATTATTAGAAAAAGGATATGATGATTCATTTTCATATTTTTATGAGGTCTTTGAAGAGTTTATCGATTATATATCTACATGTATGTTTATCTATATTAAATATTTTTATTTGGAGGTCACCAGCCATGAGAAAAATTTGATATTATGAAAAATACCTTTTCCCAAAATGAACTAATTTTCCAAAATCTGAAAAAAAAAATTAGAGGTAAAACATATGTGGAATTTAGATATCAAATATAATAATCTAGTAATGTGTATTATCTAATAAAATTAATAATTAAGAAATATGAATCCATTAAAGGTCATGATGATAATTTTAGGTAATTAGTTGAATATAAAAATTCAAGCATTGATTTCAAGGGTTCTTAGTTTAAAATAAACAGAAATATGGAAAATTAGATTGAAATCTTATTTCAAGATACGAAAAAAAAATCATTTATATCATGATTAAAATATTATAAATGATATTAATGATATAATAAGGTTGTTTTTGTATGGGAGAAATATCTTCTATATGAAATTTCTAGATCATGAAGTCAAATTGTAAAATCTAGATGTGGAACATTTTGAGTCTTAAAAGAAAAAATAGAATATTTGATAAGATTAAAATTTATAAGGAAGATATATATACAATAATAAATCTATCATATAAAATAATATCTTGGAAACATCTGATAATAATCCTATTACAGTCTTAAAGAAAATTTATACCATTTTTCCAGAAAACATTATTTCAACTAATGTAGTTTCCAAGAATAGTGTCAATTAAAAAGGAACATATAGAAATATATGGGGTTATGAAAAACATGATAAAACTATGAACATATCTATAGTTGATGTTAAAATGGAGAGGATAATATTTTCTCTAAAGTGTCCCATCAATTGGATAAAACATCCAAAAAAATATGGAATTCATATTATCCAGACAACATTACAAATGAGTAAAAATGATTTTTAATTATTTTTGACATTGTTGGAATATTTTTTAATACTTCTATTGATTATTCAAATAATATATAAAAAATTGTAAAAAATAATCTTATATAAAGGTGACATAAATATATGTTCAGACATAACACATGGAATAATGAGAATAATATATTTATGTTTAATAAATTTCAATGCTTGAATAAATATTATGGATGGTGAAATAAAAATTATAATATTTTATTTTTTATATAAATTTATCATATTCCTAAATCACTAGATGATAGGCAAAAAATTAGAGTTAAATAGAAGTAAATTTTTTACCCTTCGGTTATAAGAAAAATAAAAGTGATGGAAAAAACTCATAAAGAACAAGTTTTATTCTACACCATAGGGAAATAAATGAATCTATTACAGTATAACAGTTCACTTCATGAAATTTTAAAAATAATAAATTAGTTTCAGTACTATTGGATTAATTTATTAAGAATATGAAAAAAATTCATGAAATGAATTAGAGTGCTAGTTTGATCAACGGTAATAAAATAAAACATAGATATAATTTGAAGCTTAGAAAATATACATTAAGAGTCATGAGAATATGTACAGACGGTTGAAAAATGTTAGCACAATTCCAATAGTTGTTTAATCAAGATATGATCCCTATGAGGAGATTCTAAACATGATGCAATAAGAAAAATGAGATTCATGTTCTTTTGTGGATTTTTTAATAAAGGAAATTCATTATAAGAAAATATACGATAAATTAAATATGGCCTTGATTCTTATGAATAATTCATTCAAAAAAATATCTACATTATTAAAGAGTTATGTTAAATACATGGAATAAATTATGGGAGTATCATGGATTAAATGAAACTATCATCATTCTATATCTCTCTAACTAAAAATGTATAACTACCTTATTCTAATACATATTGTGATTGTTATTTCTGGGTAGGTAATGGAAGGTAATTCAAATTTTAAGTGGGTTAACTAATGTAAATGTGTATATTATCAGATATAGATCATAAATTAGATTTATAAATTAATTATTGATAAAATAATTTTGTAATTTTAAGCTTATTTTATTAAAATAACATCTCTAATAAGGTAAAACTAACAATATACCCTATATGGGAGAAATCAAAGAAGAAAAAAGAACCAATTATCCAAAAAAAAATTAGATGTATATAAAATGCAATTTAATCATTAATTTAAACTTATTTTTTTCACATTCATTCATCAATTTTTTGGAATGACTAAAATCTAATGTTACGAGGGAGACTTTTTATTTATTATCAGAATAAGAACCTATGAAATTCATGGGATGAATTTTGTACATAATCCTACTAGTTCTCTTTAATTTTTTTTTTATATTTTGATAAAATAATTTCTTGAATATATGTTGAAAACCATATCAATCTATTCATATAAAAACTTTTTATCCTAAAAAACTATTTAAAAATTCCTATAAAAAATCGTTTCGAGATAGATTTATTTTATTGTTTAATTATATATATATATATATTTCATTTTGAAATTATTTAGTCTTGTTTTCTATACAATGTATTAACATTATTTATGTAGAGTTTAATATTTTAGGTTAAATAAATTTTTGTGAAATTATTCCATACTATTGCAAGTTTTTTTGTGTTTAATATTTTAATGGGAGGGAGAGAAGAAAATAAAAAACACATAATGACATGTATTTTAAATAAATATTTTAACAATAAATACAAAAGGTAAATTTTTGAGCCACGTTGGTTTTGAGTTAAATTTATTGTTAAAATGTTATTATAAATAATAATAATTTCAATATGTTTGGTGAAGAGAATCTAGAATGATTTTTGGAATTCCCAATCTAGTTGAAGAGAATATTTAGTGAAGTAACCAAGTAAGGTGTCTTTTATATTGAGTTTATCTAATTGGGTAATACCGTGAATTTTTTAGTTTTAATTACCAAAATTATTGTGATTATTATGATATTTTAGGATATCTAATAAGGGTTAAAGATGATATGAGGGGCTATCAATTTTATTTCCATGAATACTATTTTTAATTCATTGAATGTTTCCAAATATTATTGAAAAATATGGTGAAGTAATTGAATTATTATAGATCCATTCATTTATCAATTATTTGAAATGAATGAATGTTTCATAGTATATATTAAAATATAAAACATTTATAATAAATATTAGAATAACATATCCAAAGGATAAGGAAGCATTCGCTTAAATGTTCATGTATAAAGTTAATTTAAGTAGAGTTAAGGACATTGAAGAAGTTTATATGTTGATAAGCGTTACATGGAGTAGTTAGTCACTGTATGACTTTGGGGAAGATGAAAAATCTTGTTACATAGATCAATATAATTAATTATCATACACTAATGATTGATTTCACCTGATGATGATGATTTCATGATGGTTAAAGAAGTGATATTGTTGGAGAGGCAGTAAAAGTTACATTGAAATACTCTAAGGAGTATTTATACAATATATAGGCTTTATAATTATTCTATTAATTACTATACATCATTAATGTTATTGCAATGTAATTTTATGGTTATTTTTTGTTATGACTATATTTTTGATAATCTGGATAACATCAATATAGAAATTTTGAAAAAATCATCAATATGTAAGAGTTACTCTGGAATGTTAAAGGATACATAAGAGAAATTTTATTTATAATATTATTTTAAATAAAAATTAATCGAATAACTAAGGAACAGCTAGTTCATTAATAAATTTATAAAATATATAATTACTCTCAATTTCGTAAATAATTTCTGTTATAGTTTTTAAATGAGTATTGAATTGTTTGATGCTACAATGTGTGTACAACACCATAGAACCACATACTCTAGTCATCACATGACCCCAGTTTCATCCTCAAATTCCAGAGGCTAATAACTATAAATAATTTTCTATGGTGTGACCTTGGTGAGACTTTATCCTCATACATGTGTCAAATAATAGAATAATTAACCAACCAAAAATGATCACTGAAATTAGATTACACATAATAACGCTAACAAAATTAACGTGGAATCATACCTAATACCAATTATACATAATTACTGGTTACCCACCATGACATCCTCATATAAAAATAAAAAAATAGACAAAATACAGGAGAATACCACACAAATAACCCCATGTCTTAACATCTAAGTCTATTATACCCAATGAACTACTCTAGCATGACCCACTAAAACAATCTATTCTAACATGAATAATAGAAATATGTTTTAGAGGAGGATTGGAAATCCAATTTGGGGTGTGTAAAATGAATATAATTATGATAATAAAATGATCCCTAATTGACACCATCATATAAATATTTGCAAGACAAATAAATTAAAATTCTCACACAGGCATGTTTGATGTATGGTTCCAACCAGGTTACCACCAATCCCTTTGAAATTAGTAAATATGTTATAACTAAGACACAATGACATATATTCATTCCTCACTGGTGTCAATATGGAATCTAGTAATCTAATACCTCATGTGATCACACCAATAACCAAGTCCCATATGGTATCCCAAGGTGTATGGTAAGGAATCATCCAAACATTGAACTTTCATTTGATGGTATTATTGAAGGGACATACATGAAAATATCAACCCACAACATTATATCTCAGCGTATAGTCCTTCATCTATGCTTCATTTCACATTATGACCTAGACATATCCTTCTAGATGGTCCAATATCCCATCCAAATATTCCTTACTAAATGGTTATCTTATATGAACTAATAATATTCATGTTTTGGTCCCCAATCAAGCATATGAACCAATCCAATCAAGTGAAGGTCCAATACATGAATAATAGTACTCCATTTCTTGATAGTCCCAATAGTTCCATCTCAATCATAGAAAGGTCAGGCCTCTGAATCCCTCTCCCCCACTATTTCCATCACCCATCACAAGTAAAATTACACACATATAACATCATGTGGGGAAAACCCCTCACACAAGCTCATTATCTAACCACCTAAGATCTAGTAATATAGAACTATCCCCTCCACTCGAAACATAAATTTATATCTACACATGGAATTACAATCCTAACCACCTTCTAATATTTCCCTTCAGGAAAGAAACTACTTTCCTCCAAACCTCACTTACTCTCTTCATAAATTCATCCCAGAACGAGCCTTAATAACAATAAAACACTAATAAATCCCCCACTAGTATCCATATTCCAATTATTTGTCAATTACCTTGACCCATATTAGGTTCATGTCTTATATCTCATATCTAATAACTCATAACATCTTCCTACCATGGGGATTTAAAAAATAAACTATTTAATAAGTAAAAAATGTGGTAAAGTGGTCAACTAAGGAATTTTATAGAGTGGAGAGTACAAAAATTGTGTTTGTCACATGAAATAATGGAATGAAGTGTACGTTGTTTATGAATTTTTTTTGATTTTAAAAAGAATAAAAACATAAAATAAAGGATGAACAAAAATTGATGAAGAGAGTGACGGGGTCAGGTTGGGTCACTATTTTCAATTTTATCATGGTAATATAAGTAATTCACCATATTTTCCTATTTAATGGTAAATGAAAGTCTCCTTGATTGACCTTTCAGTCACCCTTGGTTGAAAAAGAAATAAAACCCACTTTCGTGTGAATGAAAATTGGTAAACAATTACTAATACACTAATAAATGTCTCAATTGATAACATTTTGTAATTATAAATATAGAAAAAAATTAAATTATTCATTTAACATGCCAATAATCACCAGACACTCATCACCTAATTGAATTTTCTCGGTCAATAAAAACTACACTAGGCCGGTGGAGTACAAATAACTTCAACCAACTATGAAAACAATGGTTGAAAAGAAAAATAAAAAATAAATTATCAATAAGATAATTTTGTACCAATGAGATTATAAATCATTCAATAGAAAGAGAGTGTCTTAAATAAGAAAAATATAACTCAAAGATTATTATAGGAAAACTCCCCTACCCTTTCACTCCTGATTTTTACCCTAACAAGTGAAGGGTTATAGATTTTAATGGAGTAGTAGATGTCACAATAAAACTAGAAAAATGTAAAATAGAAAATCCAAAACTCTTCATGGTTCACATACTAAAACAAATAAAATATTTTACCTTTTCAACCCCTTTGAGTGGATGCTGATTCACATATTTATAGGGATTAATGGTGGAAAAAATACCCCTCTAGTATCTTTCCACAGATAATGTGAGTTTATTTTTCATAATAAATGTATGATTTTAAGGAATTCATCTTCATTTCAGTTATTCCACACTATCTTGTTCATACATTATCAAAATCAAAGCTCTATTGAATGGTTGTAAAAATTTTATTCATAGATTATTGAATACTATTTTTTATGGTTGAAGTGGCTCCTCAACTTTATAAAATTTATCTAATTTAATGACCCCCTAAATGGGATAATATCTCCAGGAAATTTCATTTTGAAATTAATCTTCGATCCTTCTTTCATGTAATCGTGAAATCACCTAATTTTCTTTTATGTAGCATGATTCATGTCTCAATTACTAATTTAGGGTCCCTTATATTAGCAATAATAATTTATCAACTTGATTTATTTTTTTCGAGCTACTGGATTTTGAATTATCTATAGTCCCAAAATAAAAGGACACATCCCAAGAACTAAAGAATCCTAAAATAGAATTACTGCAAATAGATTAATGATTTAATCCATGCCAATTTATTATATTGAGCCTAGTTGTAACATTTTATTATTTTTGGTTAATATTGTTATAAAAAACTAAAATGTTTTAATATTGATAAAATTAATAAATTGGGAAGGAAAAAATAACTGAATCACATATGAAAATAATGAAATTATTAGCTCTATAAATTCCACCACACATAGAACATGGACTCTAGGACAAGTAAGCCTCAAAATCAAATCAATTTTTTTTTAAAAACATAACCATGAGATACACCTATTCTACACCAAAAATAAATATCACACATTATCAAAATACATTATTTTATGTTCTCTGTTATGATAATTCAATATATATTATCTTTGATTCTCCTCCCATGACCAAAAAATACCTACCACACATGATTTGTCTCTCATCACCCAAATGTAAATTTTCATAAAGTATTTTCTAATCCAAAACCATGAATTTTTCACCATATGATTGATAAATCACTACTTATTAACCATATGTGATTCAAGGACATGCATTTATCATGATAATTTAAATTTATGTTATGTGGATTTTGGTTTGTAATATTTAGATGTGAATAATTATGATGTAGTATAATGATGGCTTAGAACTATATCAACCGAAAATTTTCATAATTTCACTAAAGTGTGGTCTCTTTCCCACTCTCCTTACAATAAATTAGCTTCATCATCATGAAAACACATGAAATTTGAACACCATTAATAATATCAACAAAAAATGTCAATCTTCTCAAAAATAATTTTACTTGAATGCTCCAGATAGTCCCAAATTTCATAACCATTTATAATCTCTATAATGGTATAAATTATTTTATTACCAATTCTGAAGAAGGGATGAAATTTTATAAGAATGAATTACTTAGAAGAAAAATCAGATGTTTAACATTTTATTTTTCACCCAAAGAATCACTAAATTATGTAACACATTAAATTATAGATTCCCCCACACTTAAGTTCATTTAGATCAAGAAGTTTCACATTAAGAGTAGGTAGGAGATGGAATTTTGGCTTATAATTTGGCTAAAAAACTAGTTTTCATGTATTATAAGTGATAAAATAATTAATTTATATGTAATTCTAGGATGAAATGACTCTATTGAAATGTGTGATTCAAAACCAAATAAATTCCTCAATCATTTAAACCACAATGACCACAAACCCTCATGTTTTGATTTGAATAAATTCAATTCAGTTTAAAGAAATAATGGATTAGTTCTCTCAAGAAGTGTGGTAAATGAACATAATTGGACAACAGTGGTTCAGTGTCCTCATGAGAAAGTTATTTCAAAGATGAAGACAGTGAAATGTGTCTTGATATTAAAAAATCAGAGTACTTTTCTTTTAATTCCAAATGATTTGAAATTAAAAGAATATTTTCAGAATTCATTTAAGATGAGTTTAAAGGGATAAATTTATTCCCTTATTTTAATGGGATTAAAACGTATATGATAATAATTTCGACTCACAAGTTTAATAAATAATCATAAATTTAAAAATAGACACAAAAATATTAGAAAAATAATCATTTTTTTGGAAAATAGAAAAAACAAATAGAAAAACAGAAAATTGTCAATCTTAACCTAAAAAGGATCCCCACACACACACATAAATGATGTAATGTCTTAAATGAATTCAAGTGAATTTAAAATGTATTCATATTTGTAATTGAATCATATTAAAAAAGTAACTATAAATGAGTTGTATGATCTATTGGAATTTATTGATAAATAGGTTGGAGAAGTGTGATCTCATTAACTGGCTCTGATGGTATAGTCCCATAAAATTTCATCAGCCTCTATCCATTAGAAATTAATGTCTCCTAATATATATAATTCGTACTATTCATATTACTGGAAGGCTGTACATTAGAAACTATAAATGGGCCTCCCTATTTTTTGTGAAGATTATATAGAATTATCTTGAGTCTTGAGTTGAATAAAAACACTATGTCTACATGATGTAAGTCTTTCAGTTGAGTCAGTATGTCATGATCCACTTTTATCCACTCTTTGTAAACCCTAGATTTTTCAAAATCATCCCTTCTAATTTTCTCCATCTCCTAAAACTAGAATCTTATTTCTTTCCAATGGATTTCAAGAACCAAATTCATTTTCATTACATCCCAATACAACTTATATTCCAATTACACAAATAGGTGAAATATTTTCCCATAAATTAACCTAAATGGACTCATTCTAATTGGGGATCTGTAGGATGCCTTGTAGTCCCATTATATTTCTTCCAATCATTGGCTTCATTCTTTCATATTAATTTTAAGAATATTTCCCAAAATTACATTGATTCCCTTATTGGACACATCAAAATGGCTATTTTTATTTGGATAAATGTGAGTTTATGTTTTTTGATGCAACCAGTAATTCTTTAGAAATTTCAATATTCTTATGTTGAAAATGTGAATCCCCTGATCCTTAATGAGGGATCTGGGTACTCCAAAAATGAAAAATATGTTAGACTTAAAAAATTGTAAACTTTAGCACGAAAGTCTTGGTGGATTTGGATTCCACCTATTTGGAATGATAGTCAATTGAAAGATATATATATGAATTTACAAATGACATTTGGAAAGGGACAATAAAATATATCCCCCATACTTCAAAAATATTTAAATGAATTATGTGTATTTTGAGGAAATTCATTTCCCATTGAAATGTAAATAATAAACTAACCTTTCTCACACAATTTTCATAATTAAAGAGCATCTTAAAAAAAGGGTGTATGAGTAAAATATAGATTATAAAAATAGGAGGAGCTCAATGCCGCTTGGAAAGTTGGAAATATCAATTTACGACCTGGATATTCTAGGATCTTTTAATGGGATCCCAACATTAACCCATTGAAGTAGAAACACTTCGTGGCACTGGTGTGGACCAGAATCGACGGACTTCCATGTGTATATTGGCATCCAAAAAATTGTAATGATCTTGAATCATGGATTGTAACTCCCTTGAAAATTGATCAATGTACAAAATGTGGTGACCTTGGTATGTATGGGAGAGTCCTGATTAATATAGACATGGAAGCAGACACCCCAGAGCATCTATTCTGGGAGATAATTGATCAGAGAATAGAAGTTAATTATGAATTTTATAATCTTCCCAAAATTTGTGAGCATTGAGAAATGGATGGGAATATTGTGAACAACTGTCATGTTTTGTAGAAAATAGTGAAACAGACTCCTCTATTAACATCTTGTAAGGAGGCGTCATAAGAAAAAATAGGCAACATGGTAGATCATGGAAAAAACTTCTTACAGGACCAAGGAAAATGTGGAAGGTCAAACATACATGGAAACACAGGTCTGTCATGGGTAGCGATGGCTAAATAAGAAGAGAAAATGTTGGGTAAAATTTGAGATAATTATCTAGCTATAAGCACACAAAGTTCTCTTCAGAATGTGTAGGATGACGCGACATCAAATCTCTCTTATGATGTTTTCTTAGATATGATCACATTAGAGGATGAATATTATCTACTAGAACATATATCAATGTACATTGATACTCTCTTAATCCCTTTCCCATCTGATCCATAGGTTATGATGAGGCAGGCTGAGCAAACCACTGAATATGAGTAGTAAGGAAATGACGTTACTGCCCAGAATCATGAATCAAGTGATAATGTGGATGGATTACAGTTTTTGAAAATCATAGCCTTTGGACTTAGGAATGAGGGAGAGGTTCAGGTTAAGAATGATCAAGGGGAAAAATCTTAGAGGATGACTTTAAGGGGACTGAGAAGGCCTAAGCACAAGAAGGCAATTATCTAAAATTTGGGATCCATCAAATGGATTCAACGGGTGAGACAATGATGTCATCAAAGAAAATCAAAGAGATTGGAGGAAAAAGGAAATGGGGGCCTCACCCCCAAGATAAATTAATATGAGGATCATTTTTTAAAACTGTCAGGGTCAATCCAATCATGATACTTAATGTTCCATCAGGCTCTTGACAGGTAGGTATAAACATGAAATCATAGGCATTTCTGATCCAAAGATAAACTATCCTAAGGTAAGCATTCTTTTTAGCAGTAAAGGGTACTCAATTCTGGCCCCAACCATGGAAACAAGCTCTGCAAACTTAATATGGAATCTCATCCATTGAAATTTGGGCTACTCGAATATTGTTTTTGAAAACATATAGAAAATCACTTGTATCTTCATTGACTCTAGCAAGAAAATATATTGATAAATGGTATATGATGGAACCAATTTCTATGATATGAGGTTACTATAGAGACACATTAAACAACTCTCCATCTCGATAGTAGATCTATGGATTATTACAGGGGACTTCATAGTCATACTTCATTCATATGAAAATATTGGCCCTGTTACTAATGCCACCTCAATTAGAGATTTCAGGGATTGCATTGGGGTGAAGAGGATGAATGAAATCAACCTCAGAAGGGAAACATTTTACTAGTATAGGAGACACTACAATGGTGTGAGATCCAATAGGATTGGCAGTGCTTTTTTCAATGATGCCTCCCTAATGGTTTTGAAATCAATTGCTTGTGTCACCTTGTCCATGAATAACTCAGATCACCACCCAATTCTGCTATGTTTTCTCAACAGTATAGGGAAACTCCAAATTACTTTCAATTTTAACAATCCATGGGCCACTCTTCAAGAATTATCAACAATAATCCATAAAACATGGGGTCTTGGGACTAGCAATGGGAGTCCTTTGGTCTGTAACTCCAAGATGAAAAATAAAAAAAATAAGGCTGAAAGATTGGAGAAAGACCAACATTAGATCACTAGATGATTAAATAGATGGACCAGAATGCTCTCTACTTGATATTCTAGAAGAAAACATTAGGGATAACTTCTATGGTGACATGACAAAAGAGGTTGAAATATCAAATATGCTTTTGCACTTCATAAGGATCAAAGAAAGTATCAAGAAAAACATATTCAATACCAGGTGGCTTTCATATGGGGATAGAAATAAAAAATAATTCAATACCCTTCAAAGGGTTCGAAGGGAAAATTGGTCCCTTGCTCTTCTCAAAGTTGGAGAATAATTTTTGGAGGAAAGGAAAGAGCTGTCTGACAATATCATCCCTTATTACAAGAATATCTTCAACGGACCCCCCAAGGTCTAAGATGTTAAGATAAAACCTTATCCCAAGATTGATCATAGACGAAGACAACCATGTCCTTACCTCAATGCCAATGGACTTCGAGATAAAAGAGGATATGTTTGGACTAAAAATTGATACTTCCCCGAGAACATATTGGTTCACCAATAATTTTTTTCAAAGCTATTGGGAATTTATTCGAGATGAGGTTAGTCAGCATGTCAAGCATTTTTTCAAGGGTGGAATGTTTCACCATTGTTTCAATGCTCAGTTCATTTCCCTTATACCAAAGATTGAGAATACAAGTGAGATAGGTCAATTCAGGCCAGTTTCCCTGGTCAACACAATACATAAAGTGATTACAATAATCCATTCCAGAAGACATGCTCATTTCATAGAGAAAATTATCGCTTGGAACCAATTTGTATTTGTGATAGGAAGAAATATCCAAGATTGTTTCATCACCACTTCAGAGTGCATAAACATTCTTCAGAATCCCACTCAATGATGGAACATTTCTCTCAATCTAGATATCACGAAGTCCTTTGAAACAGTTGACTAGGGGTTCATTTGAAGTGTTTTACAATGTTTTGGCTTCAGTATAACTTTCTTTCAATTGGTAATGGTGACTATCTATTCAGCATGCATCTCCATCCTAATCAATGGGTCTCCCAGGGGGATACTTCACATGCTCAAGGGGGTTGATATAGGGGGATCTGCTGTCAGAATCTCTATTCATCATTGCAGAAGACTACATAATCATGCTTCTACTGGATATGGTTCATAGGGGTGACCTGAAGAGAAATAGGGCTTCCCATGGAATATTTGCACCCTCCCATCTATTATTTTCTAATGAAACTATCATTTTCATGCAGGGGATAAGAAAAACATTATAAATCTAAGAAGGTCTCTCGAGCATTATGAAAATGTTTTAGGGAAAGCAATCAATTGGGTGAAATCCTTTATTTATTTTGGGAAGAGTATTTCAGCATCTAGAAAATCTAGTCTCATCCTTGAATTTAGTTTTAAGGAGTGGTAATTAAATTTTTTCTACCTGGGAGTTCCATTGTTATGGGGAAAACCTCATACAGTTCACTTCTCAAATGAAATTTATTAGATTCTAAGAGATCATGCTTCCTGGAAGGGGAAGTCTCTATCAATGGTAGGTCACATTTGCCTTGTCAAGCATGTGGTCATCTCAAAACTTATGTACTCGTTAATGGTTTTTCTATGGCCTACTACTATCCCCAGTAAATTGAATACAATGATGAAAACATCCTTTGGAGTGGAAGTATTAATGAAATGAGAATCATCACTGCCCTGTATGAAATTTGTTTCCGGCCTATCAATCTTAGAGGGATATGCAATAAAAATCTAAAGTTCTTCAATAAATCCTTGAAAGAAAAATTCATTTAGAATATATTAAATAGAAAATATTCTAAAATATATTTCCTTAGAAGCATATTAATTGAGAGACTCCTCTTAGGAAATAGATGCTACTTGGAGTCCTAAGCATGGCCTGGAATCAAGCCTATCTTCCAAAAGATCATCACAAATGCTCACTGGATTGTTGTATGCAATCGTCTTTATGATTTTTGTATGAAAATTGGATAGGATTCCCACTCATTAATAGAGTTACAAATGAGGTTAGTAGTATTAATAAAATATAAGCATAAGGGTCAAAGTAAAATGCTTAGATTCAGTTCCGCCTGACAATGTCTCTATTATTACAAACTATGATTTCATAAGTCAAGAAGACCTGTTTCTTTGGGAGGGGTCCTTAAATGGAATCCGTGACTCGAAGAGCTTCTACAAAAATTTTCTACATGGTGATACACTGTGGATTGGTGAATGGAACAAAATTTTGATGACTCCCTCTAGGTACACACTCATTTGGCGGCTGATGTCCCACAAACTGCCGGTGGATGTGAATCTACAATGAGTTGGTATTTATCTATGCACTAAATGTGTCTTATGCAATAAGCACTGTGAGGATGTGAATCACCTTATTATGATCTCAAAAACAACATCTACTCATTGGAAACTTATACTTCAGATAAATGATATTCGGTTGCATCAAACAAATTCAGTATGTAGTTATATTGCCGAAATTCACCGCACAACAATCTCAAAGAAGCTCATGATTCTACAAAGGGTTTCATGTGCTAAACTAATTCACTTCATATGGAGGAGCATGAATTCAACTATCCACAGTAGGCCATTCCTCCATGTTGATCTTCAAATGGGCAGCATACATCCTCTAGTGAATCACACTAATTCTCTACATTCTGAAAAAATGCTATAACTCAGCAGCTGAACATCTTGATCCTAAGAAGGATGTAGGTTCCGGGTAATTTCTGAAATCCCTGGGGCACATTGGAGGTTTTTTTGGAAACCTCATTTTGTTGGTATGATAAAATGAAATACTGATGGGGCCTTTAGAGGCAACTCAGGCCCATCAGGATATGGTGCAATTTTCAAGGGCCAACATGTAGATGTGGTTGAATATATGTATGGAACTTGGGGAATTACCACTACACTGGAAGTAGGGATGATGGCAATTATAATGGCATATGAATTTTCTCATAAAATGGCATGGAGGTGAATATGGCTGGAGTGTGACTCATCCACTCTTATGCAAGTGGTAATAAAAGGACAGATACACTTAGCTTGGAAGCTAACTACAAAGTGGGTTATATTCTTGGAAATATATTCCAAAATGAACTACATCATTACTCACACCTTCATAGTATCCAAATATATTGCTGATGGTCTGGCCAATGAAGGGGTCAATACTGGTTGATGTCTCTATTCAACTGCTCTCTCTGGCTATATGTTACTCCTTTTATTCGGTGATAAATGTAAAATCCCCTCTTTTTGACTTCTGTAATCTTTCTTTGACATAATTCAAGGGCCCTAGGGCCCACTTTTCTCAAAAAAAACCTGATCATTTAAAATCTTCTAATGAAATGAATCATCCAAAATGTAATATCTTGATTCAAACATTAGTTTTTCAAATTGGTATGAATTTAATTGAAAATTGGACCTAATATGCTGTCAGATAATTATCCATGTAATTATACTAAGTCATGTATCCTTCAATCATGTATAACTTCTCTCCTGGATTGTGATCATTCTATGGATATTTTTCTAGAAACTTCATCTCCAATAGTGTAGGGAAGTATTCTTAAGTGATCAGCCACTTGGTTATCACCTATCATTTTTTCTTTGATTTTCATGTTGAAAATCTATAGTAGTATCATCCATCTCACCAGTCTTGGTTTATCTTTGGTCTTCTTCATCAAGTAACTAAGAGATGCATGATTGTAAGACATAGTGACATGAGGTTGAAGAAGATATTATCTGAAACATTATATGGAATATAAAAATAGTAATAACATTTGTTCTACGGTGGTGTAATCCAATTGATCCACATATGTGGTTTTGAGGTATAATAAATGAATTATGGACTGTGATCAATTTATTAGGAAAGGAATGATATGGATTTTTGATTAAATGAATCACAAATTATATCTAATGTTTCTTTTCATTTGGGTGGCTGTATCACCTATGGTGTAACAATTTATTCTTTAACTAAAAACACGTTTCCATACATGATCCAAGAGAATGAAGAGTATATTATTTCAATATTAATCAAGATAAAGGGAGATAGATATTAATGAGATATTTGATAAACCACCTTTATAGTCATTCATGTCAAAAAATTGATCTAACATGTTTCACAAATATTGGATTAGGAAATGAATTTATCACTTCAATTTTTGATTTTCCACATCAATGATTTTTTTTAAATTACACAGACAAGGAAAAATCCTCTCTCAACCATGAAATGAATCTATTAAAAATTTAAAACAATATTCCTTCAAATTTAGGGTTTTAAAACTTTTTCTATATTTTCAAACAATTTTCAAATGAATTTCCAGAAACTATGAAATAATTCAAGAAATCCCCAAGAAATATTTAATATGATTATAATAAACAAGCATGCACCTCTCAAATGTACCTAGATTAATACATAATTAAAATGAAATCAATTTATATGAAAAATATCAAAAGGGGCAAGTAAATTTATTCTTATATTGATCCTCGAGAGAAATAGTTACTTGGAAACAACATAAAATGAATCCAAACAGAACTAATGAGCTCCCACTCCCTCTCTCTCTAAAATTTGTTCAATTTAAGGGATGGGAAAATGAACTTTGTGACTAACGTGTTTCAACATCCAAAAATCCACGCGCACTCCCCAACTATTCTGAATCCTCAATGGGATTATTTCATTCTTTTCATTATTTATAGTGGTTGGGCTAGTATTTTTGTAACTACATTAATGTGGAAACCCATTTTGAATCATAAATGGGATATACGATCCACGCATCAAAGAGATTCTCAATATACATTATCAAAACTTACATCATAGTGGGATTGAACCTCCATTGGGGTTGTCTAAACTGTTTAGAATCTCCCTCATGAAGAATTATATATGATCATATTTCTAGTTTTATTCTCATTATATTACCTATTATCTACCATATTTCTTACAAATTATCTCTCAAAATCTAAAAAAAAATCTTCTATTTCAGATAGATTATTTCCAATTTTCACTAGTAATTTTGATCCCTCTATAAAGTACACATATTTTTAATTAGTTGGGAGTGGTTTAAATTCTAAATCAAGGGGATTCTCAAGGGGTGATATTAATTTTAGGATCCCAACTTCCAACGGATTCACCACCTACACAAAAAATGATATCAGTTTGAACACCAGTTAAATAATCATCATAGAATTCAGATTTAACATCTTCTTCCCACATGAGATTATAATATATTTTTTTTTGGGTATCCACATGTTCATAGATATATTAAATTGAAAAATTATCTCATTATGGTAAGAATGAATTACACATACCAGATTTTTTAATTGATTCAATACCAAATTCAATGGAAAGTGAAAAGAGTAAATGATTATCTGTCAGGTTCCTCATGGATTCAAAAATACTGAAGTGGATATTGATATTCCCAAACACCATGGTGAGTGTCCCTATATAAAAATATACAATGAATTTGTCCTCAATTAAAAATTTATCCCAAAAATGATGTTTCTGTGCTATGGTCACCTTTCTTTTTCCATATTCATCGTATAGTATCATGTTCCGAAAAAGTGATCATTCGAATTTGGAAATGACATCCTACAAAGCTTGTGCTGGGTAAACTGTGGATTGTTTTTCAAGATAGACCACCACTAAGGTGAGATTCAAGTATCCTATCTACAGATAAGTATGTTTTATATGAGGAAATACATTAATTTAAAAACATTTATCACACAAATCATTAGTGAAATTTAATGATCTAATAGTGCATTGAATGGAAACCATCCCAAGAGATTGAAATTTTGATGGAAAATGTGCAGTGATAAGGTATGATATATTACATCCCTTATTGATCATCTAATTCCATTTACGTCTCTAATTCTTGGTAAAATTATTATACAAAAATTTATCAAACCTTGGAACATTTTTGAGTGATTCAATAATAGTGTTTTAACTTCCAATTTTTTGAAGGTGTCTTGAATTTTGTTTTGAAAACATATTATTGAGATATATATGATTCTATCATACTAAATGGAAATATTGGGGGAAATTATTTCTTTTCCCATTGTTACCTTTTAAATGGAGTTTATTTTTTCTTTCTCTTTTGCCTATTCTTTTTACCTCCAATTCCTTTTTTCCCCGTACACCTCCACATAATTTTCATAATTCCAAAAATTATTCTCCCAATGCATATGTGGTCTTTTTTATGTTAAAGGGTGGATGTAAGTTGGAGTTCCTTTACACGTAATATTGTTACCATACTGGTTTTCTCATTTGGAATTGTCCCCATTTGAGTTGTTATATTTCCTTAGTTTCTAGATAGGATTTCCATAAGAAATCTCATTCTGTTTTCCATCTTATCGAACTTATCCTATAGAAAATCATCATTTGATTGTAGATATTGTATTGAGGGTAGTGTTTTTGTGGATGGTCTCTCACATGGTCTTTAGAATGTGGTTTGATGATGGTAAGAGGGTTGAACATACTATTTATTTGTTCATACTATGGTTGGTTTGGGAATTATTACTGGAATGGGGATGGTTCTACATTTGGTTTTACTAAGAGGGACTAGCATGATTCTATTGATCACCAAATATATAATAGACTTGGTTTGGCTCTATTCGTCCATGATTTTGATAGAAATATCATAGGTGAAAGTCTATTGTGCAAGTTTTAGCTCCTTATATATTTGTACACTTGTCAATGAAATGACCAGGTGATGAGAATGAACCACATAACATAGCTAGTTATTTTTGTTGACTCACTTATTTTAGGACCATCTATCTAACCATTTTTTTTATTATTCAATAATTGTTTCTAATAATGTTGATGGAAGATATTTTATTAACTCATGAATACCACTTTTGAGAGTGTATCTTGTTTTAGACTATTGCGAGTTTCAAGAAATCTTCTCAATCAAGCCCTTGGCCTCTTCTTGTAACTTTACAATCAACACACTACTATATTTTTTATATATATGGTTTCTATCATTATATAGTAATATTTGATAAATGAATACTTGAATTTGATTCTCCTCAATTTATTGATGTGGGAAACTGTCACATATATTCTTATGTTATTCCCAGTACTCATAAAGGATTTATAAAGATGACCATATAATGACATAGAGTTCTATTATGATGGATCTGATTATAGAGGTAGGGAAGAATATATGTATGAATCATCTCATTTATTCATTTAAATGATTCAGATATCATGGTTTTAGGCCATTAATCCATTATTTTATATCTCTTACCAATGATAATAGGAATACATTCCACTATACCTAATCCATATTTGCACCTATGTGTCTGAAAGTAGATAGGACATATCTGGACTCTTTAATATGAATCTTTGTGACTTCTCCTACCAATCCATAAAAATTTGGAATCAATGGTATCATGTTATGTTTCATCCCAAAATTCTTTTGTAGCTATGTCATGGCATGTTAATTGTTTTTATTAATTAATTATTGTGAATTCAGGTCATTAAAGGTTTCGTTTTTGTTTCTATCCATGCTGATACCATCACTGTGAACACATGATATTTCACCTGAGTCTGTAAGAGAATTTTCCAAAATTTTAGATTAAAAATTTAGGCTTCTATTTATATCCAATATTTTTCTTTCAATTTCAAGATCTTTTGGTAAGGGTCACTGATTTTTCTTTTACTCGTGCACTTTTGAAGAGAGAATTAAAATATTTTTGGAACTAACTCCATATAATTAATTTTATGATTTGACACATTACTATCAAGGTTTGTGACAAAAGCCATTATTTCCTATGTAAAAAATTTTATAATGTGGTTAAACATGGTTTTATTCACAATCAACTTCACAACAATCATGTTTGTAACTTGAAATTAGGGAAACAAGTGGATGTTGTTTTTTAAGTTGTATGATTATAAAAATAGAGAAATAAAAAAAATCATTGAACAGAGGTTGTTGAAGAGATTGTTGGGGTCAGGGTAGGATAGCCATTTAAAATTTCATCATCATTATAAAAATAATTCCTCCTCTATACCTATTTAAGAATTAATGAATGGCTTCTCCGTTGAGTTTTCAATCACCATTGGTTGAAGGGACAAGTGTAAACCACTCCAATCCACATGAAAATTAGTAAACCATTCTCAATAAAATAAAAAAAAGTCTCAATTGGTAATTATTTATCCTTATAAATCTAAAAATAGTTCACTTATTTCACACACATTCCAATGATTTCTGGACACACACCAAAAAACACAATCTTCTCAATCGAGAAAAACATCTCTAGGTGGAGATAGTTTGAAAAACATAAAGCAACACTATAAAAAATGAATGATAAAAAACCAATATTATCATCATAAAAATTTAAATTGAAAGCACTAAAAATATAATTTATTAAATTGAAAAAGTGGGTTCTAAATTTAATCACAATACTCTTACCTTACATAAGAAAAACTATCCCTTTCCTTATAACTTAAGAGTTTACCCCTCTATGTGATGGGTAATATAGGTGAATGGAAAACAAGTGACAATTATTAAACAAATAAAATAAAAAATAGGAAATCAATAGTTCATCAAGGTTCCAATACTACATAACAATCAATCATTCACCATATTAAACATTTTTTAAAGGAAGTGGTTGCACATATCAATAGGGTTGTGTGGTGGAAGAATTTTCATCCAGTTTCTAGGTACATAATGTTTGAGTTTATTTTGTCTAGTAAATTCCCAATGATCAGGAAGTTGTCCCCATAAAATATTTTCATCTCTATCATAGAAATTATCCCTAAAAGTATCATCTTCATTGGAAATATCTGAAAAATGAATTTTAAATTTAATAAAGATTTTTTTTGTCTTAACATGTTCCTTAACTAATTCCACTTTGTCAAATTAAAAATCTACCTTATTGACAGGATATCTCTATCAAATTTATTTTTCAAATTTATTTTCAAGTCATCCTTCATTTCCATCTAGAATCACCTTATTTGGAGGTATGCAACATTAGTTATGTCACAATTATTGTGGTGGTATCCATTGTATCATCCAACACATTTTTTCAACAAGAATGGTTTCTCTAGGCCATTTTATTATGAACTAGATATGGAATCAAAATAATGATTTTTATCCCATTGAAAAATTATTCCTAAAAAATAAATCCTCCAATTGGATAAATATGTTAAATTTTATACTCGAAACAAAGATGTTACATAGAACTATAGAAATTACAAAATTATGCAATTTTCACATTTTAGTACATGATTTCCCAAAAATACCAAAATGATACAATTATGCTAAAAAGTATAAACAGTTACGTATTAAATCACTAAAACACATCAGAAATATAATGAAAATATTATCTCAATAAAACGTCTTCCCATCTCTAAGAGGAAAACCTTTTTTCATCTTTTTCATAGTCTATAAAGACTTCTCTTGCTCTAAGAGATCATTAAGACTCACAGATATCCTATAGTGGGAGTTCCTCATTAATCAAAATACATATAGATATATATCATGTTACAACCCTTCTGGAACCATAATACCCACCCAGTAGCCATGAGAAACCCATCAAAGCTACCCCTACATCATCTTATAATCCAAGGCCTCCCATAATTCCTTCACCAACCAAATCATCTTTGCCACCTTTTGGGGAGTACACATCATGAGATACAAATAGAAATACATCTAAATACGACTAATAACATCTATAGGAGACCTAATTCCATCCAATCAAATCATATATATAACTCATGGCCCCACTTCACAGTACCAAATCCCATGAAACATGCCTAAAGAATGAAATCGTAAATAAACAAAAATTTGGTCTTGCATTATAAGGGACACATACTTAAAACCAAGACATTTCCCATTTTTATTCCCTTATATACCTAAAAAAATTGTGTCTATGCTACCGAGCACATATCCAAATCAAATATATAACAAAATATTATAATAAAAAATTATAATTGATTATTCATAATTAAAAAATATATGCATAATGACATAAAAAACCACACACTTAAACTACAGGAGAACAATAACGACTATGTGAAATTATCTTTTTTGGATACCCCCTTTCAATTTCATGGAAAATTCAATTCATCTTTGGTTTATTCCACCATTCTCAAGTAGAATTAAAACTGAAATCCTAACAATTTCATTAAAAATTCATGGAAATAGAACGGTAGCTGAGACTAAAGACAAAAATATAATAATGTAGTTGGAATAAATATATGAATACTATCGATACCATCCCCAACCATGGGGTATCTACAGGGCATGATCCATGATTCTAAATAAATGAATCCTCATCTGAAAGGTAAAAACTCTGAAATTCAATAGTTATTAGAAACTCCCAATAATAATTTTCATCTACCCCAATAATCCATGATTAACATCCAATCAGTAGTACTAAAATACCATCCTTAGAAAAATACAACCAAATCACCATATTCTTCTACATAATTTTGAACATGCAATCAATGTGATACACCAACCATGAAGGCATATCTTTTACCATGATTTGATCAAACTACTCACCACTAGTCTCAACACCATGATAGGGCTCCCTAGAACCCATCTCTATGGAACATCAGAGAACCAGTAAAAAAATTCATCTTGTGAATTATGATGCTCCATATCATATGGCTCTACTAACAATGGATTATAATATCTTATGGTTCCTCTCGAAATGTGAATCATTTAACAGAAACACACTTTTAGTGGTCCGCCGACTCGCCAAACACATTTCAAAGTACCATCCTAATGTGGATTACATCCTAAATAATTTTATTCTATAAAAAGAATCAGTTTAGCCTCATATGACTACAAATCCCAAAAATGATTCTCCACACCCATCAGTGTGCTACTACATTGCTCAATCAGGATTACTTAATGCACGAATCTATTATGAGATTAGTCGAATTGGGACCCCAATACTCAACCCCAAATCATAATGTTACTCATTGGTATTATAATAAACAAACACAGACCAATCGATGTGATCCAACCTGGGGAACGAATGCAATTCCCATCATACTTACTTTCAGATAACTCCAATTCCATCCCAAGACCGATACCAACATCTAGAATCCATCATACACAACACCCAAAATTAAAATTTAGTATTCATAAAGTAACCTTATCACATATGATATTCTTATTCACGAAAATCAATTTCATGTTAAATCAACATTCTAATCATGATGAATAAGGCACAACATTATAATGGACCATGATTAAAAAATTAAACGTGTTGTAAAAACAATACATCCTAACAACATATCACAGAGAACAACATAAAAAATGAAAATAAATACCATACCCCATGTAACTAGAACATCCCACTACAATGTTGTCCAAGAGACACCTATATGAGGTCCATAAAATGATTCTAAAAATTCCAATACTTCACGTACTCTAACATTTCAAATTAAGAAGAAAAATAAAAATGGGTTGATCACCATGTGATATCATTCACACACACATGTTTTAATACTACATTATGGAATCATCCACACACACACACAAATTCTCTTGAACCACCCTATAATTCAGCCACTAACTCACTCTAATACCAATTTTTAACACGATGATCTATACATCCCCAAAATCAGTTTTTAAAATAAATATAGGCACTCCTACACATATTATTGAGGCATACCCATAGGTTTGAAGGTCTAATATGTGATTTTGGGGAGCCTATACCCCCATAAAAGAGTCAAAAAATTGTTAAAATAACTAAAAAATGATAAATAGAATAAAATGATACATAATTAAAAAATAAAATTTATAAAAAAATGAATATTTAAATAATTATATAGACACATGAGAATACAATACAACTGGTTTCATACATAGTCTTCATTATGATCAAATAAAAAAAATAAACAGAGTATAATAGAGATCCCTACTATAATACGAGGCTCTCAAAATCCATATAAGGAATACCTAATAAGTCTTCTAGCACAATACACTTGAAAACCTATGCTCTAACCTAAAAATCATACTTAAGGTCTCCATGTACAAATGGTTTCCCTTGTAGAGTTTGAGAAATACATTATAGTAGGGTCTCACCAAGTGAACTTGATATAAACAATAATATACATGTATAAATGAGGAACAAATAAATATGATAAAATAATAGCTTTTGATGTTTTGTGCAAACTATACAACCATTAGTATATATGTGGTGAGTTATTATATTCTAACCAGGAAACCATGAAACATAACCATTATTAAATTAGTTCCAAGATGGAACTTTGTTATTTCCTTTAATCCTAAAAAATCATTGGGTGTCGAATGGTAAATTTCAATTCTACACTTGATAAAAATCCCACCAAGTATTCGATTATTGAAAGACCATATGGGTCATAGTGTGATATGTCCTCACCTGAACTAGTCACAACACGACCACATTCAAGTGAGAGGGTCGATATCCCTTCACTTTGTGAAGCCTTGTTCCCATCAATCTTCATAGCGTGAAGTACCTTGCTAAGGGAAAACCTCCTCTACAAATATCTTTCATGGAATAACCATTTTAGAGTTGAAAAATTAATTTCTACTACCTAGAGAATTTATCCACCCTTCTGCCCCAAACCTAATCCATCGTTTACTCAAGAAATTGTAACACTATCCCAAAATCATTCCTTATCAAAAATCAACTGATTGGTAATTTCTAATACTCATATTCCTAATCCAAATTCCAATTCAATAGGAATCCCTAAATTCAATTAAAAAAATTCAAACTCCACTCAGAAGGTAAAGTCCATAAAAATAATTAGTAATTAAATAACTTATGGGGCTTCTATTTTCTATGAAAAAAATAACCAATAAAAAAGGATCCATCTCATTCAAAGCATTATTTATAAGGTTTACTTAAATTACCACCAAACATTGAAGAGTAATTTAGACATATTAAATTATAATTTAATTTTATTGCATTAAAAATTATAATATTACTGAACTATACATATATTTATATATTTTTTAAACCATGGTTTTGAAGGGTATTCAAGAGTCACAATGGTGATATATATGAGTTTACATATTTTCCAGTACTTATGTAAACGTTATTCTAGATGTTGATTGGGAGTATTGGTGGTTTAATTTAAAGATTTATTTTTCAAATAATGAAATAAATGTGATGATGTTGATCTATTATTAAAATATTAACTATCAAAATATAGTTTACTTATCATGATTCAAGTATTTTTTTTTTAGAACTAAAAGTGAAATATTGTGTGTATTTTTTTCATTAAATTACTATTATTTCAATTATAGATATTATTAGGTAAGAATAAAATAACGATACATAATGAAGTGGGATTGTGTCCTTTTTTTAATCATTATACATTTAAATATTATCCATATTAAAATATTAGGATGATATTCTTCATTCAATCCTTTATAAATGTAATCTAGAGTAAAAATAGAGAAGAAAAAAATAACAGTTTTATAGCAGTTCAGGGAACAAATATCCTCTTTTCCTCTACACCAACACTCTCTTAGTGAGTTTAGTGATTTTCACAAAATAGGACCTCTTTTAATAAGATCCACCTAACTGTGTGTAGGTAGTTAAAACCTAATACTAAGGTCTGTTCTTTTACAGAAAACCTTTTAATCCAAAGATTAGTTAGAGAATTTTACACTCTACTAGGAAAGAGTCTGATTAGCCAATACTCTAGGAAATAAAGGTAAATTTATTTGATGAGGATAAAATTAAGATCATAGTTGCAATAAAATTAGGAAGCTAGTGGATATTATTATTTGTATAAATTAGTCTTCAATTCATATGGTCTTAAAATATATCCTAATAGAAAATGAACTTTTAGAAATATAAGAACAAAATAATGTCATATATAACAATAAAACAATAATCAAAATTCATAAGATAAAACATTATATGTCTCCAATGTGTTTATATCTATAATATATGATACACACATTATTATATTTAAAGGAACTACATCTGTGAATGATATAAAAATTAGTATTTAACTAGAGAAACTAGGTACTTTTTAATATATATCCAAAAATATAGTATGATATATTTTTATATTTTAAATTTTAATCATTAAAATTAATTTATAATAAACCATAAAAATAAAAATGATTTAATCTATTGAAAACGTGCATTTAAATAAGAACTCAAGAATAACTAAAAGGGATTAAATAATATCACAATGACTATTATAGAAATCTCAAAAAAATATCTTGTATTTAACCTCCGTTTTTGAATATGTAAAATTTTGTGTTATATTTGAATTTACGGTTGACAACATATGGTTATGTTCAAAATTATGGGTTTTTGGACAATACGTTAGCTTAACAACCCTAGGGTTTCTTTCAAAATTATTATTCTTGATCTATAATTTTACAATAGTGTATAGAATTTGATTCATACATTCCCTCAGAATATATGGTTTGAAAACCATATGTTCTATTTACAAATATATTGTGTAAATAGTTTTTTCAGACTACATAAAAACAGTTTGTCAATACTTTATAAAAAAATTTACTCGTAAAAAAAATATCTGGATAAATTTCTAAATAATTATATTCTTAAAAAGAAGACAGAAAGTAATTTGTCTACAAAAACATATAAGGGTACATCTGTGCATCAAAATCCAAAATATTCAGGAAGTATTATTGAGAAAATTACATGTGAAACAACCCCCCCTTTAGATGATCATGAAACCCAAATATAAAAAAATAGAAAATGTAATAAATGTAAACACAAATAAAGCTGAGTCAAAAATATTTATACAAGAAATTATATTCCTTATTTAAAGGTTTATAAATTTTGAATAATAAGAGAATATTAAAAAAATTTATGTTAACACGTCTAAGGTGGTTTATATTAAATATTAAAAGTCATAAATTTCTCATATTTTCCTTGTTTAATATATCATTTTCATAATAATATTGTGTTTACCCAATTTTATCCCCATTCGTGTCATATCAGAATGAGTGTATCAAAAAGTCATTTAAGACAAAAGTAATGTTGCACAAAATTAATAGTGAATGTTTTTTAATGTCAAGATAAAAATTATTACTATACATTCAATAAAGTTCGATATATAATGAAAAAATAACTAAATAATATTTATTATTTATATAATTTAATAATTTTTTATTATAATAAATATTTTTCTATAAAAGATAAGAATAAGTATTGGTTGAGGGATAGGGTTCTAGTTCAGATGAGGATTTAGATGTGAATAAATCTTGATCATCATGATGAACATCCTTAAGCTCTTCAATCATTCCTTAAAAATTGTAATTAATCATCCCAAACAACTATTTCATGAAATTATTTTAATACTATCCCATTTTTATACATTCATCTAAATTTAAATTTAAAAACTCATGGAATGTATCTATAAACCATATAAACTTGTACATCATCTCACATAACTGATTGAGAATGTTTATAAAACTACGATCAATATATTTTTATTTCTCAACAAGATCATTTTGACTATCCAAAAATATTTACAGGGGAATACTATCACAATAAAGTCTATTAATATGATCATTTATTATACATAGGACAACATTAATAGATTCAAATTTTTTTGACATACAATGAGTTTTTGGATGAATAGAAATATAATCCCTTTATTTAATTGTGACACATCCAATTGATTCAAATGTACTTCCCATGTATTTCATTAATTCTACAAAATCAATCTTTGAAAATTACTCTTATCTTTTTATCCCATGTTATTTAGGAAAATATCTATAAAATTCATCAAAATATCTTTTGGAAATAATTCTTTTTCAATGACTGTGTAGCTGAGCTTGAGCTGATTTCAATTCTTGTTTTGGAACATTTGAACATTTCAAATAATACAATTATTTTATATAAACATTCACATAACATTGCATATTTTTATTAATTACATATATCTTATTATATTTGGAAACCAAATCTCCAATTTTACTTGTAATAGATTAACAATATTACTCTTCTTTATTTCATGATGTTTGTTCTATTTTAACCAATGTTAGGGACTAACATTCAATATTATCACTAACTGATGATGAAAAATGTCCATGAAATTTGGTTTTCACTCAAAATTCACTAACAAGCTTATCTAAGCAATCTTCAATAATTGATACTATATTATTTTCAATTAATTAAATAAAATCATCCACACTGGTGTGAATCTTCTCAAAATCGTTAAAATATTTTCAATCTATTGTTTTTAAGGAGATTCAGGCTCATATTAATATTATCTTGGCCTTTATATAGAAGTATTTTTTACTCCCATAAACACTGATTGTTTAACTTATGAATCATCATCATTTTGTGTCAAAACCATATTATATAATATATTTGTAATCCTTGTAACATGATCATCAATATTTTATTCTCCAGAGGGTTGTTCAAGAGAACGGTGGTTTTCACTTGTGGTAGTTAGGTCACTAACAAGAACCTTGAGTCTCCTTCCTATTTCTATAAAGTTATCATCTATTATTTATTGATGAATTTCTTCACCATGAATCCATATTTATGAAAATTATCCTGATTTATTTACTCCCTCCTATGCATGAGCACGAGATACTTTATCATCATCAAAACTAAAAGGAGTCTACATTCCATTAGAGGTTCTCAAAAAGAAACCATTTTTTAAATGTTACAACACAAATAATATTACAATGATGACATCTAACAACAATATGAATATCAAATATCTTAATATTTTTATACAAATTATGAGAAATAATCCTCCTATATAGATTAAAATAAATTATAGAATCTTTTTTATAGAAATTCTTCATGTACCATTTCATATATCTATTAAAATTCAATTTGATTTCACATTACAAAAAAAACTAATATATATCAGGAAGGAGAATTTTCTCAAATTCGGAAATCCTTTTTACTATTGGAGAATGAATAAATTTAACAATAATCTTTTAGTCAACATCTAGACTTGATAAATTCATTTTTATTACCATAGTGGATCTAAAAAATGAATTAAATAAATGTTTTTATTAACATTATTTTTGTTTCATGATCCAACATACTCAATGTAATAATTTTAGATTTTTAATTTGAGAGATATGGATTTATGAAAAGAAGAATAAATAAATTTTTTTAAAGAAATATTAAATAAATAATATATGAAGACAATGTATAATAAAATTAAATAATACTAAAAAACCAACAAATTATAAATAATCAATATTTTATTTAATATTATATATACCTAACTACCCCTTAGTGAATTCAAAACAAGCAGTGGAAAGTGGTTTATGGACAATATCTTCATGTTGATATTAAGTGTTATGAAATTCCAAAGATAGAATATTTTTTAGAACGCAATAAATTTAAAAAATAAGCATCATATTATATGATTATTCCTTGAGTGAGTTATAGGATTATTCAAAATATTAAATTCACATTTATTATCACTTAAAAAAGGAATATTATGAAATTGATTCCAATGTATAGTAGTGTGTGCTTCATCAATAACAACTGTGCATAGAAATTTCCATTAGAGAAATATTTTTTCAGCTACTTTTGATAAAGCTGATAAATTCCTTTTCTTACTTGATCATGAAATTAAGGACTTCCCGAAAAAGGTATAGTTCCCGAGGTATTATTTCTATCATATTTATAACCTCCAAAATTAGCATCTGAATATGAGATGAAATTTAAATCATATGTTTTTTTGATAATATAAATATTTAAAAAATAGAAACATTCAAATATGTAAAAAAAATTAATATTAGTTACATAGTAATATCTTAGTTTTGAATGAAATATATCAAAAATAGGAAAAAAAATATAACATCTAATCAACTAGTAGTATGCCATACCAATGTTCCAATCAATCCTCTATATAGAATACTATGAAATAGTTTTCTAGATTAATCCAAATCAATCATCAATTTGTAATACGTGGTAGTTGTATATACCATACTATTTTTATTCCAAAATTCTATAATAAATAAATAATAATTTTACCATAATTTAAAAAATAACGGTCATCATTTTGAAATTTTTTGAAACAATGTATGAAATTTAAATTTTCCCATCATACAGATTTCAAATACATATTTCATATGTATTGAAAAATAATTATAAATCATTTTATTAGTCCTAAAAAATATAAAATAATCTATATAAATATGTTCTAATAAAAAAATATTAAAAAATAGATTTTTAAAGAGTGTTGGATCTCCCAAAACAGCATAAAATCCTTTTTACAGTAAAAATGAACTTAATATTTCATACCAATATCTTGGTACTTGTTTAAGGCCATTTTGAGAATTAGTAAATTTGAAAATTAAAATTAGTAGATGTGGATTTCAAAAAACTAGTAGTTGATCAACATATAATTCCTCAAATAAATGTCAATTTTGAATTCTATTTGACATCAATCTTATCAAATTTAAAATTAACATTAAATTACTAAGATACAATGATTTTAATTGATTCTAATCTAGAAATAGGTGAAATGGTTTTATCATAATATATTAATTATATATAATTATATCTGGTAGCTATAAATTGTTTTTTTAATAATAATCCCATTACCATCATTTTATTTATAAAAACCAATGTTGTTCTTATTATAGGATAGTTGAATGGCATTCCAACTAATTCAAAAACATTTTTTACTAAACCTGTTAAGTTATTATTGAATAGATATTTTATATAATTCCTCTTCTAGTGAATTATCTACAATTTTAGGCTCTAATAACGATATAACAACAATGAATTGAATTAAATTTATTATACTACATATAATACTAAACCCACTGTCAATATTTCCAATCAGAGTTTACAATATATAATCCATTAAGGTTCTTTTATGTCTAGGTAAGTAACTTTCAGGTTCAACAGTTTCATGTTCCTCTGGACAAGACCTAGTTTTACCTAATTCATGTTTACTTTCAAAATCACTTATATAAGATTGATGTCTATCATTTTCTAAAGAAATATTTACTTCATTAGTTGTATTATATTTGATAAAAAAGGTTACCTTCCTCAAAAATAACATGAATAGATTCATCATGTATCTTTGAATTTTTATTATACTGTCTATAATATTTGAAGTAGCATAATATACTAGAAATATTCCTTCATGAACCATCATAACAAATTTACCATGATTTTACTTAGTATTAAAGATAAACACCTTGAATATAATCACGTAAAGGAATATGGTCTTATGTATTATTATATTCCATACTTTATAAGGATTATTTTTAATGGATATTATTACTAAAAATATATTCATGATATTGGAAATATGTGTTGACAGCTTCTTCAAAAAAATAGGATGGGTATATTTATTTAACATAGTTACTTCCATTTCATGTATAGTTTTATTTCTTATTTCTACAATTCCTTTTTCTTATATATTCTTAGAGTACATGAGATATTTTTAATATTTATGTATGAGACAAATAAAATAAATTATTTATTCTCAAACTCTCTAAAATGAATAATTATCAATGGAATAAATTTAAAAAAATTTCCATTTCGAACAATTTTTTTAATGCATACAAAAATTGGGAAAACCACACATTAATGATTTCAAAATAAACCAAACTAAATATGAAAAAATATTCATAAAAACAAATATATAAGATATTTTGTCTATTCTTGGAACTCTTTATGGTATAAAAAATCTATTTGACTAAATATAAATTGTTAATAAATGTTTAGAGATAGACGTATATAAGGACCAAAGGGAGGGGAATCCAACAAAAAACTTATGGGGGACTATTGTGATGGAGGTCAAGCCAATCGTCGAGAAGGATATGGATATAACACTTTTGTGAGGATCCAACACATCTCTAAATAATAATCTCTTCATCTACTCTTCCTTCCTTCACCAAGATGTCCACTACATGGTTCCCTTCCCACAAAGTGTGCTTGATATCGATGCCCTACTTGATTTTACTTCTGAATTACCTTACCAGGTATGTAAAATTCCAAGGGGTATCAATCCTACCATGGTGAAAATGGATAGAAACAGATGTATCCAGATCAACATTCTCCACCTTGAGGTTATTGTGTTCACTCAATGATATGAAAGTGTGCATGGATCATATCTCTACACCCCATGATGACCCAATGCCGTAGAAATAACTAATGAAAAAAATGACCGACCCAAATGTATTTATAACTAGTAAACCCATGATTATCTCCCCATCATTAAAGGAGCCAGTGAAATAGATTTTCAGCCACCTACATGGTGGTCTCCACTTCACCCCTCTACCCTGGCTATAGGTATGCGGACCAGCTAATCGATAATTTATTGACGTTAGTGAGAAGAGAGTGTATAAACCATCTCCTTCTCAAATGGGAAGTCCATGTTCTGGCACCAATTCTCACATGAGAACCAGGAGGATGGTGAATGAGGGATACAATCCATCCCTTTCCTTGTTCCAAGCATCCCAGAGATTCTAGAAAATAGACACCACAACTATATCACGAACATTCTACTCTATTTCAGATGAACCATAGTCATTGAACCAACTCGTGACAATCCCCATATACCCCCAAATATTTTTCTCCCAATCACCATGCAGAAAAAGTTGTTTAGTGGTATCTATATGAGGGTTGATACACCATATGAAATGACATACTATACTAGATACAACTTCTAATAACCTTACATATGTTAGTAGGTATCTTTTATTATCTTTTAGTGGGATAGATACGCTAGGGATATGATCACAAGTTATGTTACACAAAATAAAATTAATTATATAATAAATATTTTATTAATATTCCGAATAATTCATATGGGTTATTATAACATATATACATTTTATTTATAAGGAACCAACCCCAACAGACTCCATATTTTAATAGATCCAACTTCTAATAAACATACATATGATAGATATTAGACGATACTAATTAGTGTAATGATATGGGACGTTATCCCAGGGGTATACTACATTCTAGTTCATAGAAACTCTTATTACCGTAACATTTCCCATCTTTGAAAAATCCTATAATATATTAGACTTGCGGAGTATGTTATTTTTCAATAGTTGTGACCTTGACTCTTTCTTCAAGATTCAAAACTACAATATTATCACAACATAATTCGATATGTTATTTATATTAGGGAACCAAATTAAGATCCATGACATCATTTTGTATCCATTAATTGATTATCTATATGATAATTTTCTACATAATTGTATTCAATTTTTAAATTTGTTACCACTAGATACTTTGATCTCTTCCATCTCACAGCTCCACTATTGAGATTGAAAAAAATCCTAAATGAAACATTATATCATTATGATATATTTTAAACAGTAATTAAGATAACCTCTAATGACCAGCTCTTCATCTTCATTATACATTAGGAATACATCCTTAATTATTCATAGATAGTTGAGGATATCCTTAAAAATAGACCAATGATGTTCACCTTGATCTACATGTTATACGCCTACATTTTAAAATTTGTAGACAACAAAATTTCTAGTGTATAAAATCTCATACAATATTTATCCTATTATTTAAGTGTATGTGAGATTACTCATTATCTCATTTTTCTATTGTGTATGATGAAACATTCTCTCAGATTATTTACACCATGTGACACTGAAACCAATTGCCACATAAATTATTGAATACTAAATATTTTTAGTATCTATTAAATGTATATACCATTGAATTCTCCATGTATCCTCTTCATCTATCATGAATGATCACGATCCCAAGAATGTAGGCTACTTCACCCAAGTACTTCATGGAGAAAAGAATGGCAAACTATTCCTTAATATACTACAAGACCAGTATGTCATTTCCAATAAGTAATTTTTCATCAACATATAAAAATATGATATTCATGAAATTCCCACTAAAATTATTATAAAAACATAGTTCACATTAGTTTTCAATGAAGCAAACTTCTTCTAAAGTGTTATCAAACCAAATGTTCCTTGACTTGGACTGGTTCTTTAATCTATAAATTGATCTATTTACGTTATGTATATACATAGAATCACTGGGATTCAATTAATCTTATAGTTATGTCACACAAACAGTATTATGAAGTATCCCATTAAGGATAACGTTTATTAAATCCATATTAAAAATTTTATAGTCATTATAAACTACTATAAAAAATAAAATATTTATATAATTAAACATAGAAGCTCAAGAAAAGGTTTCATCATAGTTAATGCCTTGATGACCTTTAAACCCTTTTGCCACTATATTTTCTTCAGAGCTTCTCAAATTACCTTCAATGTACATAGTTAGATTAAAATCCCATATTCACCCAATAGGATTGACATCAATTGGTGGATTGAAAATAACCCAACCTAGTTTTGATACATTGAATCAGTTTTATAATTCTTGGAATAATTCCATCTTGTAGATTCTGTTTTCTCTACTAGATCTTTATTGGATAATTGTTTATTTTGTTTACTCAATAAGGAGTAGCCATATACAGTGACTAGAAAACCATATATATCTACTTGTTTGACCCCTATCCAGATCTAATGAAATACTTCTATTTCAAGAACTACTTCTTCCATAGGGACCTATGGAATTTTTTCCACTAACAACACATGTGTACCATGAGCATCAACTTCTCCAATGTTAATCATGACCCCACTATCCATCATGATTATTTTATTCCCTTAATAAATATTTCTTGCCTTTTGGTAGTCACTTTATTATATAAGTGGATGTGTAGGTAGTATCCCGTTGTTTTTGTAAGAAACCGTATAATTATAAATATATTTAAATGGGGTTGTAGTTTTTTTTCATATAATTATATGACAAATTACACGAAAACACGTACATGTTTATGCAACATTTTTTTACACCTTAACTCAATGGTAATTACATTTTTCACATTATGTGGTACTTAGTTTAATGTGTATGTAAAATTCTGTAATGCGTATCACCAAAAGGACATCGGACGGTCTGTATGAATCATCTTTGAACTTAACATTACTAGTAATGTATGGTTCCTCTATTAAATGACACAATTATACTATAGTGTGTATGGTTGGTTGATTTGAGATAGTATCCCAAACACCTATAAATAGTCGATAAAACCTTCGTTAGGATATTTAGTGCCTCAAATGAATCAACAGATCTTTATCTTCTTCCCATTTTGATTCTCTATAAGTAGATATATCCATATAAACTCAAGTCATCCTTAAATTTAATAAAGTAAGAATACCCATAAAAATATTCTCCTGGAAATGGTACACTCACATTAGTTTGTACTAACTGTAGAAGCTCAGTGACCATTTTATCCTATCAACCAAATGGTGGTTTGTTCATTTTTCCTTGTTAACAAGCTAGAAATCTTTCAAGCAGTTTTAGATCAAAATAATATAAATAAACATCTTCATATAGCATTATCAAATGGTTTTGATTTATAAGACAAGGATGGATATGCCACAATTGAGTGTTATATGATTTATGAGATCATGATTAATTATAAATTTCTAGTAATTTTTTTTTTAATTTAATACATAAATAAAATTATTTTAATGTTACAGACGATAACATATGTATTGTTTATAAAAGAGAAAAATCATATATCAAAATTTCAATAAAAAACTATCTGTATTTTTGTAGGATACTAAATTTATGTTCTTAGTAAATGATGTATATAATAAAAAGTCATTAAAACGAATATATTTAATTTTTTAAATTAAATTTGATAGTCTATATTAACTAGAGAATCCGTCCTCACACCATTGTTAGACTAAAAATACACCGCTTCTCTAGAAATCCTTCAATATTTACTTATTTCTAATATTTGGATACATAAGTGTGCACCACAAGTTGTCTCTAAAACCCAAAGCATATAAATTGAAAGATTTCACTCAATAATTAATATAACATTAGCTTCCCATTACATTTGGATATAGTTAAAATTGCATTTTCCATGATTACCACATGAAAAACATACAACATTGCATTCTTTTCCCTACATCTGGAACTTCAACTTCTTTTAAAGGTGGTTCTTTAGATTTTTGGAATTTTAATGAGTCTTGGACCCTTCTCTAGTTATTCATTTTCATATTCACTATAAGGACTGTGAGTTTGTCAAAATGAATGTCATTCTCCACTATATGAGGCCCTGTTTGTAGTTAGTCTCTAAGGATTGTTGTAAATAGAGTATTATATAACATATATATATCTATTATCTCATAATATCATGATAAAGTACCCAAATGTGAGACAACATGTTATCCATATCCATGTCCTTAATATTCTTTTAGAAGATCATTGGTAATAGGATATAACAAGAAATATTTAACATATTTGTATTCATTCAAGTGTTTCTCAAAATAAGACAACTCATACTTTCAAGACTCTTGGAAAGGTTCTTTAGGAATATTTTTTTCCAGAAAATATAATTTATTATCATGTTGTACTATAACTCATAATATCCTTTTCCAATCCTTGGAATTTTTTCATATGATAAGGTTCTCTATACTAAGTATGGATAACAATGAAATGATTTAATTCATTTCTATTATAATTTCTATAACTTAGATAAAGTAAATTTTCATACATTATCTAATAAAAGTTGAAAAATTAATACTCTATTCTTTTAATTAATCTCCGACTATTTTATCAAAATAAAATATCCCACATAATTGGATTCGGAATATCACGTTGCTTGTAAATTCTAGTGGAAATGGTTCATATTTACCTCACCCAAACTCTAAAATTGGATTGTCATGAATTTTGTGTTTTTTATGTATGCATTACAAAATATAAATGAAATCACTAATAGTTCCATGATATTTTGGGTGGACTCCAAAACCCTAAAATTATTACATTTTATTTCCTCTTCAATTTCATTTTAATCACACTACGTAATTATTTTGTAGTAAAATCTTTTTTTGAACAAACTTATGTCAACCAAAAAACATCAAGTAATAATTACTTAACAATTGAAATCACCCCATACTTTGATAGTCATGAACATTGATCCATGGACTTGTTTTTACCTAAGTAGTGGAAGGATTTTATAAAATAAAATATATAATGAAGGTATTATATATTTAAGATAAAATGTCACATTTTTTATCTTTATTACATGATTTTTAATATTAAGTGGATTTACAGAAGTGATTAAAAATCACTTAGATAATGTTTACACAAGATCCAGTTTTATTAGTTTTTCCTTCCTGGGTTTTTAATTAATTAATTCTTGTGATCATGATAGATGATCCAAAATTAAATAACCATGAATCATGATAGAAATAATATAAGAAATATTTACGGTATTGGGATTTTACTAATGGTTAAACTATCTAGTTGATGATACTCTAACCATCCACCTAGGGTAAAACAACATGAACAATTTGTGGTGTATGTTTTTTCTTTCCAACTATCCTCTAATGTATTTTTCATAGATTGGTTTCACTTCATCTCCAAACATGAAAAATACTCGACTAGATTAGTATTTCCATCCATTAAATATTATTTTACTCTAATGGGTGTGTGGGGAACCAAAGGATTATTCATAGTGTTTACAAAGAAATCATCAACGGGCTCATAGGTCCTCACATAATGAGAATATGGGTGATGCGTATGCAATAAATATATTTAATAAAAAAAATTAAAGGAAACCAATAACATATAATGGACTTTTCTATGATCATGATCATCCAAATGCATTAAATGAATTACTCATGTATATAAATAACAACCAATTCTAATTTTTATTATTTATGATAACTTATTGTCAAAATAATTAATTATCATTTTTAATTAATAATTTTTTTCCTAAATTATCAAACAATATTTATAGACATTCCCATGTGTTTTAGTTTTAATGACAATAAACATGATTATTTGAAAACAACTAAGTGAAAAATATGTACCTTGGAGGAAACATAGTGACTACCAATTTGAATTACCCCCTATGTATTATATTATTAAACTATTTACTCATGTGATATCTAGTATAGATGACATATCACATAATGTTACAGCATATAATATATAATTAATGAAAACAAGGAACACTTAGTATTTACATAGAGTGTTATGTTTCAACACACATATTGTTTTCACTTTATTACACATTATATAATATATACATATCCAAAAATTACACAGAAATTAATTATAAAATTTATATATAAATAAAATCCACTTCATGGGATGTAAAATCTTCAGAATAACCACACAAAACACATATCTACAAGGTTTAATTAGTATAATAATTTAATTTTTAATTTTTAATAATTTGGTAATATACATGATGTGTAAAGTCCATCTATAGAGAATTTATATTTCTCACCATCAAACCATCTGACACACATAGGGATATGGAAGGTATCCATGCCCAGAATAATAATGGATTGCACAACAGGTATGTGGGAAACATAAAATGTGTTATTTGAGATACATCTTCATCTATAATGTATACCGTGAATGAAAATACACATCCAATATTTGACTAATGGCTTACGCATCATACACAATGGTCACATGTCATGTACTCCAATTAACTGTCTGCCAGGATGGCTAGTCAACCTGTAGCATAATTGAAATATGCACTATGTGTAATAAATGAACATGGCTCTAATTAATTATGATTTAATTCTCAATGGATTTAACAGTAGTTCATTATTTATACTAATTGGATAAAAAATGAGTACTCTTGGGTTATCTAGAGAGAATACTAACCACCTTCATATGAGTTTTTTAATTTATTTCATTTATAAAATTAATTGATTTTATATATAATAAAAGAATGAAGTAGAGGAAGATAATAAATCAAAATTCATATTAAAGAATGAAAAATCTGGAATTGGAAACTAAGAAATTCATAAATTAATCAATAATATTTAAATAATTTTAAATAATTATTCATTCTATCTAATATCATAAGTTGGTTCCCGATGCATCAGAAGCGTCATATGGGGCATGCCAAATTCAACTTTTTTTTTCTACATAATGATAATATGAGATGTATATTGATGATAAATGACATCGTCAATGGAATTCAATCAAGGATTAATTAGATGAGCGAACGTCTAAAACAGACCACATGATCCTTATATATTATTTATAATAAATTTAAACAGTTAAGGAATTACATTAAAATGAACTATATTTTTCTTGATGGAACTGAAAAAATTTATACATCAAGACATCATTGCATTGTAGTAATCAAAATTAAAATCCATCAATAGGATATCTACACCTGTTCCATGAACTATCAAACATCATCGTAGGAATTTGTGGGTGCTAGCTCGGTAGATCCTAACACTTTCATCATTATCCATTGATCACTATATGAATAACATCCAATGGATTGTCTTTGATCACTCAAGACATGTGGTTGGTAGCTGGATGAGGAACACTATCCGATCTTGGTAACTTTATTAGATAAGGGATCTCTTTACGGATTCAAGAGGATTCTCTGGATTTTCTTTCTGTAGAACAAAATGGAATGACTCTATTTGAAAACAATATAACTAGGTTTATATACTACGAAACCCTGAGACATTACAATATTTTCTTTTAAGAATAAATATAATTTTTTTGGAATGATTTATACACAATGTAAAACTTACACTACAAACAACACTCAATTAACTTGTGTTACACTCAAGACCTAGTTTTATTTCCTTTTAATAGAGATCATATTTTAAAAATAAATTTTTAATTTTTTTGAATTGCTTAAAAATAATCTTCATTGTTAAAATTCACAATGATCAAAATTACCTCATCTTATTTTTTTGGGATTTTTCTGAGAGACATTATTTGTTTGATGAATAGAGAAAATTAAAGCAATTTAGTTAAAAATAATCTATTCATTTAAATACTTATTGATGCTAAATTATATTTTACATTTGTTTTAGAGTCACATTAGATCAAATATACATTAAATAAAAAATTATGTTCATTATAATTAAATTTACATTCAATTTGAATATAAAACATTAACAAACATTTGAACGTTTTTTACTATAAAAACCTGTTATTTCTTCTGGTATGCGGGGTTAGTGTTAATCTATATTTCCCCACTATTGTGATTTGAATTTTTAAAATCCCAAATACATGGATTTAATTAGTATTATATTCGTTTTCTAAAAATATAAACTTAATTTTTTGACCAAAATGATTACTGAATGTGATTAGGATTAATTACGTTGATTATGGTATGATAAGGATTAATAAGGGACTAAACCATAATATTAAGGACCAAAATGACTTGGAAACTTATCCAAATTCCATTTCCTTCAAATACATTTACCATTTCCCCACATGATCTAAATATATGGTAATTGGGATATTATTAAAAGAAATTTCACCATAAAAAATACCGAATAAGGAAAAAACAAAAAAAGGAACTCTCATTACCTTTAACATTTATAAAATTTTGAGATATGTACATAACATCATATATATTTTTATACATACCCTTTTATAACATTTATTTACTTAAAATACTTAATAAACACCGATGTAGTGATTATTTAGTTAATAAGTAACTAAACTAAATGATAATGTAAATATTAATAGTGAAGCTAATTGATTGAGTTATTGTTTTTAATTATTTTTTAGAATAATATAACATGTTACACACCTTTAAAAATAATATATATTAATTACAATATACTCATGATATTTTAAAGTTATGACTAAATAAATAATCTAAAAAAATTGGCATTACTTTTATTTTAATGTAACATAATATTATAAAATGATGTAAAATTAATAAGAATAATCTATTCTTCCAAGATACTTTTTAAGTGTTCATATATATTAAATATGGTATATTAATGGAATAATTATTCTTTTATAATTTACATATTGACCCATATTATCCAAATACGTTGTTAACACGGTCTGGGTTAATGTAGCGTTTTAGCGTGTCACATGCGCTTGTTTTAAAATTGATATACAAAAACATGGGAATATTATTTTAAAATTTAGATATAATAATAATAATTCAGTGGATTTATATTTTCTAATAAATAAAACAATAGTTTAGTCTTAATGGTTCAATAAATTGTATTAGAAAACAAGATGATTTAATAAAAACCTAAATGAGAGAACTTGGGAATCATAAATGTTAAGGATCCAAATTATTAAAATGCACATATTTTTGTGTGTGTGTGATTTTTATCAAAAATTATTCTACTTTAATTAAATATTTTTCCATTTGGGAGTAACTTTATGTAATATAGACCACACATTTTTGAATACCATTTAGTATATACAAAAGTGCCACTCCTCATTTTCTATAAAAGGACACCACCTCTCCCTATTCTAAAACCTTTAAACCCACATATTTTACACCAATACCTTACCATATATCCTTCCAAAATACCTCTCCTCATATTAGGATCATGTATTTGGGAATAAATCTTTCCATAAAATCTTTTTCAAATATACCAAAAGAAGTTACTTGATTAAGAGGTAACACCTTATCTCATGCTTTATAATTTCATTTCCATTCTACACTACCTATAATATTATTATTATATGATTACATAAAAAACAACTATCCCCAACATACTACAATGTTTTTATGGTAATATATTATTCTACAGTTACAAAAACCTCCATCTAATGGGTAACGAACATACAGTTTCTGTGTATGGAGAACTGCTACCTCATGAAATAATGATTGTTCAACTTTCCCAAACACATCTATGGGTAGAAATTTTGTAGAAAATAAATTTATATATAATATAAATTTAATTTATGATTGTTTATGATTGTTAATTTTTATTTATAATGTAACTTTATTCTTACATTATTTGTAAATATGATAATTTCATTTGAGGAAGTGTAGACTACCGCCTCCTCAAAGCATTATGACTTATTCATGCCATACATGGAATGTATAAAAGTTAGTTATAAAAAAAATTGAAACATATATAACATAAATAATATTATGGAAATTATAAAATACCTATTTATCATTTATTTTTAATTCTTTTAATTCCACAAATAAATAAATGTAGTTTTCATGCGTACATACGACCCACAGTCTCCTGGAATAGTGCACTTCATTTCTAATATCCAGAAGATATGGAATATTAAAAATACATATTTAATGAATATATATGATATTTTAGTAATGTTTTATATTATTGAGATGATAAAATTATGATATATTTAATGAAAACAACAAATAACAAGTCAAAATATACGTGAGAAAACTAGGAAAATAACACCCAAAAGAGTTAAAATAATGTAAGAGTTTTAACAAATGGGTAATAAAATATTGATATAGGTTAGTATATAATATGATAAAGATGACTTTGGTTCTGGTTTTAGTTATTAATATATCATGGACAACCACACATGAGACTAAATACCACACAAAAAAAATATTTCTATGGTATGGGATTTTCATGTCACTTTTTAAATCTATGTGATTAAGTTCATATTCACTACTTACTTATTTTATGTGCCATACCTAATTCATGTTTTGATATATAATATCATGAATCCTATTATACTCATTATATGTTAAGATTCACTTAATTTCATACATTTCTGGTAGTTTTTATTTAAATGTTTCAATGTGGTATGGTACACTTAGAAATGTATATAGATTATTCCCCTCAAGAATGCTCTTAATCACACTTCCTTTTGTGATTTTAAACCTTACATTGAAAAAAAACATTATTTTAATCATAATTCATTTAAAATTTGATTTCATCTCTAAAATCTCAAACAATGGATATTGGTATTTCCTAAACCATATACCATTATTCGTATGGTGGTTACTTTGAAAATTATTAGAATAATTAGGGAATTATTGAAAAATCTAGAATTATCATTCAATACGGTTATTTTATAAGGAATATTAGTTTATTTAATTATTAAATATGAAAATTTCTTTTGACATGCAATTACAGGTGGAGCCCATACTATATAAAGCTCCTAGATGCATCGATAGGTTCTCATGAGACAATTCAGTTTTCCAAATTAAACGGGTTCCATCCATGTTATAAACCTTATAGAGAAAGGTCTTGATGGTAATTGGTTTTCATGTTCCCAAGACATGACATCAAATAAGAAAGAAATTTTCCTAATTGATCATTAGTTATTTTTTATCCATGAGATTTTGGGTGGAAATATTTTAGGATGTAGTTCATTCTCAGCTCATTGATTTATGGAATGTGTTCAGTTTTGACATTCCACATTATTCATGCCTTATATAGATACTTTTATAAAATTCTTGCTATATTATTAACCTTTAAATATATATTGATTCATAATTACTACCTTTTTAGTTACCCTTACTGTTCATTTGAGCTCACCCTCATTATGTTTGTTTCCCCCCGGTTATGAATAAGAGAACATTGAATAAGCTTTCCAGGATGGATTTTATTTTAGTTTTTCTTGTTTCATTTTTAATTATGTAATCTAAATGTATTATGAGTATTATGTATTAAATCTGGATTTCCATGATTTCAAAAATGAATGGTCCTTCTAAATTATATTCTTTGTAGTGATTCCAATGTAATGTAATAATGTAGCATCTCTAGGCTCTTAGGGTTGGGGTGTAAAATTTTGTATCAAATGGAGGTTTTGCATCAATCTTGGAAACTATATTTAGAAAACTGAGTTTTGAGAGAACAACCTTAAGATATATACTAAGTATAAGTGTATAAGAACATCCAAGAATTTTTTGGAGACACAATTGTGTGGTAATTCCTTGAAATACATCCATGCCTGGATACTATAAGTGGATGTGGTTCTAGCCCATAGGTTCCTAGGATTAACAACCCCAACAAGGTGTTTCTATCTTGACTTGAGGTAACTTGGTACAAAAATATAGGCCTTACTGCGCACCTGGTTCGACACTCCTTGGGAATACACTTAGGATAACTCCCATTCTCCTTACTTATCATTATGAAGTATATAATATTAAATATTCCCCAAAAGTAACCGATTTTTAAGATTTCAAGATATACAATGAATAAATTTCAGTTATGTTCTATACCATGATTATAATTATAGGATGTTCAGAATTTTATGAGCTAATACATCAGATGTAAATTATTAGAAATCAGTTTTAGTAAAAGGAACGAGAACTCTACAAAATCACATGATGCAATAAGTAATAAGGATAGAATCATTTATGGTCTAAAGGAATCATTTCGAAGAGATATAGTCTCCCAAGTACAATCATCATATGAGTAAATAGTAATATGTGTTAAAGAATAATTAGAGAATTATCTGAGTCCTGTTGTTTTAAAGGGAAGAAGAGGATGGCTGATAAAAAGAGAGAATAAGCGATGAAGGGAAAGAAGGACTTTTCACATGCGATAACTTTTGAAAGAATTACTGTTGTAAATGATTTAAGGGAGTGGATGTTTGTTATAATGGTGGATAAAAATCACACCAAGATCAGGATTGAAAGGGTAATAAAATGGTTTCCAATGCTGAATGCTTCCACTATAATGAGAGGAGACACTATTTGAATCAATTTCCCAATACCCAATAGAATATACCCTAGATGATTTTATTAGATAGTGATGAAGCCATGGTACTTACAAAAAAGAAGAGGAATGACTAATATAATTGTTCAATAATTTTTTAATTCAAATATTTTATTTGTAATTTACTGGTCATAAGAATAATGGAATATATGATTATTGTACAACATTACTTATTCATTAAGTATTTGAGACAATATTCTGAATGGATCTAAGAAACTTTATTCAATAGAAAGTTACAATTTCCGAAAAACACAAGATTGAGGGGAAAAACCTTAAATATATTTCTTATAATGTGATAATGATGAAGATATGATCGATTTGGATAAGTATGGACTACCTTGGAACTTATTAATGACTTTTCAACTTGTTTTCTATAATATCATTGATGGAGTTTACAACACTTTGGGAATTAGGGAATGTATCCAATAACATGTGTCTTTCTTAAGGAATAAATTAGAATTTATCTTTATAATAAGGTATTTCATTAATTTGAGTTTTTACCATATTTTAAGAGTATACATGATGATGTTATTCACATGTTTCGAATGTGAAAGTTTAGACAAGATTCATATTGATTAAATACTAATGAAAAGTTCATTTAGAAGTGATTGGATCATAATAATTTGGTAATGTTTACCATTTCTAAAATGATATAATTTGATCATTGGATGATATTTTAGATGGTAATGAATTACATAACTATATGTTGTATGAGACGAAGTAGAAATATTTGAAGGCACAATCAAAGGAAATGATTATATTTATAGAAATATATTTTCACTTATATTTTTATAGAGTGAAATAACTTCTTTAAAAATAAAAAAAATGATCTTGAGACAAAAAATTATGTCTTAGTAACATCATTTCCCATGAATGAAATGGATTATTTTATCATCATCGATTTATGGCCTTCGGATTGGTAACTTTATCCTAACCATGTTCTCTAGCAATCTCTATCAGAACGTGATGGTTGGATTTTTCTTCCATATCGATATTTAAATTTCCCACTTATGTTATCCTACTAGTGAACATAGATATGTGACTATTCTAATTTCATTTCACTTATTTTAATAAAATTTTATTTTGACCCTTTCTACGATCTAGGTCTTTCAAAAATAGTTTATTTTCAATCCACATATTACTAAGTTCATGTTTAAATTATGAGGAAAAAATGTAATTAATGTATGGAGAATGTGACACCCCAATAAATCACAGTATTTTCCGTTTAGAATTAATATAATATTGTTGTGGGAATACATTATACATACTGTTAAACTTACATTACATACGACACTAAATTAACGTGCATTACATGAAAGACTCAATTTTACCTCCTTTTAATGGTGTACATATTTAAAAACTAAAATTTGAAGCTATTATGACTATTATTTATAAAGAAACACCATTTTTCAATTTATAAACACAAAATTAGATTATGGTATATTTTTTTATTTTTCTATGAAACATCATTTTTTGATAACTAGTGAAAATTACAATAATTTAGTTAAAATAGCCTTTTTATTTAAATAATTATTAATTATTAATTATATTTTATATTGTTTAAATAAAAATTAGATAAATTATACATTTATTTATTCAATTAATTATATTATAAAAAATTTTAATTTGAAATTAAACAACAAACGTAACAATCTTTTGAACGTTTTTCTACTATAAAAACCTGTTCATTCGCCCCGTCTACAAGATTAGTGTCAATATTATATTTCCATGTTTTGTGATTTTAATTTTAAAAATATGACATACAAGAATGTAATTAGTATGATATTTGTGGTCTAAAAATATGAACTTAAAATTTTGACCAAAATTATTAGTGAATCTGATTAAGATTATTTATGTTGATTATGGTATTATAATGTTAATAAGGGACTAGACATTAATATTAATAACCAAAGTTACTTGTAAATTTACAGAAAATCCATTCGCTACCAATAATTTGACCATTTACCCACTAGGATTTAGATATACGGTAATTGGGATAATATTTAATGAATTTTCCCTATATGAAATGTTAATTAAGGAATAAGAAATTAAAGGAACTTTCTTTACCATTAACATTTATAAAATCTTGAGATATTTAAAAAACATCATATTTTAGTTTATACCTAATCTATTTAATGATAAATATTTTACTATTATAATAATATTTTACAATTAATTTTTAGGGATGTTTTAGTCGGTTAAAATGCTTAATAAGCACCAATGTAATGATTATTCAGTTAATAATTAAATAAATTAATGATACTATAAATATTAAAAGTAATGCTAATTGATTGAATTATTGTCTTTATTTATTTATCTATATTAATATATCATTTTACACACCTATAAACATAATATATTTGAATTCCAATATAATATTGATATTTTAAATTTTACCTTAAATAAATAATCTCAAAAAAATGATATTATTGTTATTTTACAATAAATGAATCTTATAAAATGATTTAAAATTAATACAATTACAACATTCTTCCAATTTACTTTTGATTCTAAATATATATCAAATATATTATATTAATTTAATAATTATTTTTTATAATTAACATATTTACCCATATTATGTAAATACGTTGTTAACACAGTCCCGATTCAAGATTTGTTTTAGCGTGTCACATGCGCTTGTTTTAGAATTAATTTCCAAAACACATGGGAATATTACTTTTTAATTAGATATCATGTTCATAATTTAGTGTATCTATATTTTCTAATAATTGTTACTTCAATTTAGTCTTAATGGTTAAAAATATTAGATTATAAATTAAGATACTTTAATAAAACCCAAAATGGTAAAATTTTGGAATCATTGATGTTAAGGAACCAATTAATTAAACTGAACATAATTTTGGTTGGATGATATTTTTTCACGACCAGGTTTATCATTTAATCAATTTTGTTTCCATTTTTGTGTCTCTCTAGGTAATATAGACTCCAATTATTGAATTCCATTTTTTATTAACAAAAGTGTCACTCCCCCTTCCCTATAAAAGCCCACCACCTCTCCCCATTCCTAACACTGCTAAAACCACATAAGATCAGCAATTAACTAGAAAAATAGTATCCTGAAGTCCCTACCATTGACCTAGAAGCATCCCTTTTGGATGAAATCATCCAAGAAATCCTTTTGGTATAAACCAAAAATGTTACCTGATTAAGAGGTGATGCCTTCTCTCATGCTTTCTAATGTCATTTCCATTCTATATTCCCAATAATATTCGTATTCTATGATCACATAAAAAAATATTCTAAATATACTAGGTTGTTTTTATGATATATTTTTGACCTAATATTACACACACATCGATCTAATTGGTAACAAACGTATTGTTTATGTGTACAGTGAATTACTGTCTCACGAAACGATTATTGTTCAAATTTCCCTACCACATCTCATGGTGGCCATTATGAAGGACACTATATTTATATATAATAGATATTTTATTTATAATGTTTTTATTATTCTTATGTTTTTATTTATTTCATACCGTTGTGCTTCTATCAAGGGTAAATATGATAATTTTGTTTAAGATGTGTGGACTATCGCCCCCTGAAAGCGATACGACTCGTTCGTTCTATACATGAAATGTATAAAGGTTGGATAAAATAAACCTATGAATCATATATAACATAAATATGATACTTAAAATGATAAAATACTTTTGTATTATTTAGTTTAAATTATTTTGATTCTATAATGAAATAAATGTATCATTCATGCGTATGTTCGTTCTACCGTCTCCATGAATAGTGCACATCATTTCTAATATCCAAATGCAATAGAGTATATATAAATACATATGTACTGAAAATATATGATAATTTAGTCATGTTTACATTATTGAGATGATTAAAAGATGATATATTTAATAATAACAACAAATAACAATTCAAAAATATATTTGAGAAAACTAGGGAAATGACACCCAAAATAGTTAAAATAATGAAAGAGTGTTAAGAAATTGGTAATAAAATAATTTCATAAGATAATATAATATATTATAAACATGGGTTTGGTTTTAGTATTATTTTGTGACATATCATGAACCACTATATAGAAGTCTAAAGACCACACAACAAAAAGAAAGCATATGGTGAGGGATTTTAATCTCACATTTTCAATATGTGAGATTAATGTCATATTCACTACATACTAATTTTTTTCACAATACCTACTGCCAATTTTGATATATTATACAATGGATACCTCTATTCTAATGATATTATATGATTCTTTTATTGACATACCATTCTCATATATATGATTTAAATGTTTCAATGTGGTATGGGACACTTTGGACTGTTTAAAGATTATTCTCCTCAAGAATGTTCTTAATATCGCATCCTTTTTGGATTGATAACATTCCCTTGAAGAAATAACATTATTGTAATCATTTTCATAAAAGATTTAATTTAATATCAATACTTTCATAAAATGGAAATTGTTACTTCCAAAATCATATACAATTATTCATACGGTGGTTACTTTGATAATTATTTAATTAAATGGGGAGTTATTGATAAATCCTTATTTCTCATTCAATGTAGATATTTTATAAGGAATTATAGTTCATTAAATTATTCAATATTAGTAATTATTTGGATGTGAAATGACAGGTGGAGCCTGGATTTTATATAGTTCCTCGATGCATCGATGGGTTCTAATGATAAAAATAAGTTGTCCAAATTAAATGGGTTTATATCCATGTTTTAAACAATCTTGGGAAAGGTATTGATCGTAATAAGTTTTCATGTGCCTGATATAGGAAATCTGAAAAGAAATCAATTTCCCTTCTTTAGTATTATTTAATGGTTATTCATGAGATTTTGTGTCAACATATCTGTGGATTTAGTTCCTTCTCATATTATTGATTTACATCATGTGATTCAATTTCCAACTTGCCTCATTATTTATGAATTATGTAGTTATTTTTATTGAAAGCGTGTAATGTTATTTACCATTCCACGTAGATTGATTCATTAATTTTTCCGTTTTACTTACCCTTAATTGGAATTTGAGGTCACCCTTATTATGTTTCTTTCCCCGAATTATGAATAAGGTAACTTTGAATAAGATTTCATGGATTGATTTTCTTTCAGTTTATTGTGTAGAATGTTTTATTTTATTTTATAAATGTATTTTCGGTATTCTGTATGTAATATGGATTTCCAAGACTACTAAACTGAACAATCCTAGGGTATTTTCTTCATTATAATAATTCCAATGTAATGTAATAATGCATCGGCTCTATACTCCTAGGGTCAGGGAGTTACCTATACTGCTACAGTTTTGAAAGAATAATTTCAAATGTCTCTTTATTCATTTTCCTATTTCCTAAAAAACCCCATGTATAAATTAATTATAATAATTTTATTATTTTTTTACATAAAGAGAATCATTATTTAATTAAAACTTATTTAATGAAAAAATATTCAATATATACTCTTTCTCACTAGGTCCCCCTTTTTACCACATTTTTTATAAGGCATTGGTTAATAATTTTTTATTTAATAAATAAACATCACTACATTATTCTCTAATAAATAAATAATTATTATATTCACTAATTAGAAATAAATATATATTAAATATTCCCCTCATAAAATATTATCATGAATAACCGATGATAGAATATATGTTATAAATAAAAAATGAATAATTATTAAACCACATACATGATTAATATTTATTCAACATGCTAAATAATATTATTTCACTGATGTTTGAGATACAGTTAGTTTGTGACCCTTTAGTACCATTTCTCAATGACATTATATAATGCATCCCAAAGTTTAAGTTTAGCATCCTATAACATTATAAGGAACCTAAATAGAAATAATTAAATTTTGAAATGACATATAACCACATATGAACTCTTTAAGATAAAATATAATACATTTTTTTATATCTATAATAATGTATGTTTCATGCTGGTGCGAACATCCTATGGGCTCATTATTTCTTTATTTTAACTTTTCTATAATTAAACATGCCTACAGAACTCCATGACTGTGTGTTTATTTAGGCTATATCATCTCCATAATACAACCGGATATATCATCTTATGTGTAGGAACAAAATGAAAAAAATACATTCCTGAATTACTCATTAATGAAATATTGCTCGTCATGTACACATTCTACCATACCTCGCAATAGACAAATTCCATCATTTCACTTGTCAATAAATCAAAGTATGGGACTTGTAATACCCATTTTTATTAATATCATGTCTATGGTTAAATACAAATATCTAAAAATTGGAACATACAATGACACATCTAAATATCAATTTCCTATTGGTGGGTATTATTATCGTAATTTCCTACACTAGAAATTACAAATGGTGTACGATATGAGAGGGTGCGTCCATGACTAATGTGTCTCCACGCCTGATTTTGAATATCATTTTTGTCTCCAAAATAATCTCATTAATCTTTAGAAAAGTCATTTTTAATAATAATGGAATTACACTTCTAGTTTATCATCATATAAGAGAACTATTATGACCATTCATTTTGAAAACTACTTTGGGAACATTACTGTAGACAATGATACATAGAAAAAAATCTGGACGTGGTAATGATTTTAATAATCATCAAAATAATGAGTACATGTAATCATTATATAAATAGAATTCTATTATAGGGAACGAAATCTGTTAATTTGGAGTATAGATTCGGTGATATGAGAGTTAATTTCCATAAAATATATAAATTAATGAACATCCTATTAGTTAATTTTTAGGATTCACTCTACATAGAGGAAAGAAACCATTACTAACATGATTTAATAATTAACGAAAAATTATTTCATATATAAGTTAAAAATAGAATAGTTGTTAAATGTTAATGTTTATGAAATATCATCATAGTACTATTAGACAAAAATAATTCCATTGGTAGACGATTAGAGAAAACTATGCATTAGAACTAATTAAATGGATAGCTATTATGTATTAAAACTGATTTATTTTGGTTTACTGGGTAGGTATCAACATTATTTTTTTCTCAAATAAGAGGGTGGATTAATAGAAACATATTATAAAAAAAATTAAATTAATAAGGCGCTTATGATTCATGGAAATAGTGACGAATTTATATGTAAGGGAATCCAAACTAATGAATTCCAAAATATGTGATGACTTTTTAGTTTATAGTAAAACTATTAGATAAATTTATTAGAACAAATGGGTAAGTTAAAAGTTAATATTAATGCCCTTAATTCTAAAAAAACGATGCTTGATGGAGAGTTATCAGAAATATTGATGTTTAATTCCTCACTTAAAATAAAATAAATATTGATTTAGTTAGTCAAAAAACCAATCTAGAAAAAAATTTCTATGGAAAATCGTGAAATATGGAATGTTTAAAATAGGATCCTATGGTAAGGATGATGCAATTATTCTTCAATAAATATTATATTTCATATTAATAATAGGGTGATAAGAATGAAATGGAAAAATAAAATTAAAATAATTTCATTTGGAAGAACCAAATAAATTAGAGAACAATTAAAATCAATATAAAAATATGAACTTGTGATCAACTATTCTATTCATTATAGACACAATATATTTGTGTGTAAATAGTTTATGGTATAAAAAATATTCATGGAAGCTAAAATTCAAATAAATGTTGTTTTAATTGTAAATTATTACTCTATTATTATCCTCAAAGATAATCTTGATACTATTCAAATCATGGATTTCACATGGGAGATCAATTCATGTTAGACATAAATTATAATTAACCAATGAGGAATCCATAATATCCAGTTCTAGTCAACATTATAATAATTTAAAATAATAAGGAAAATTTTATTAAAAGTGATGATATCCCACCATTATGTAACAATTTTCTATTATACAATATATCAATGAAATTTGTATTTGATAATAAATTCCACCCGAAGAATAATTAATGATATCTAAGTGAAAACAAAAACCAATTCAATGATACTCACCACATGGTTATTTTATTTTCACTAAATAGGTATGGTAATATTATTATACTAATGAACTCATATGTAATATTTATAAGCAGTAAATGAATCATTGTAATAATAACCTGAAAACCATGAATGTGAAACAATGTTTTTATTTTTTTGAGTTATCACATTGAAGGAATGAACTATATAAACATAGTACATTAAAAATCAATTTTAAAAATTATGTATGAATATTACTCTATAAAGAATGAATATTTTTGAATTTATTTGGATAAAATAGAAGTATCAAATTTGAAAAATTCTTTTCCATTATTATAAAATGAATTTTATTTATTTATTCAAAACATTTAACCTTATCCCAACTGAGATGGGTATTAACATGATGTAAAGAAATTATAGGATAACATTTAAGAGAGATACACCAGAAAAAACATATTGGTTTTTAAGTTAATGATAAATAAATTTTGGTATTTAAAGTAAAAAAGAAATTATATTTTCTCAAATATTGATGTTTTGAGCATATCCTAAAATTGTTTGGTTAATGTCAATTGAATGATTTTCATCTTATACTATGGAATATATAAAAAAACCTGAAAAAAAACATTATTTAAAAAGGGTGTTAAAAAATAAAACATGATTAAATGAATACCAATGCATTAAGAGATGATATACTAACCTTTCATGTATAATTATTTTCATAAAAAATATTTCCACATATTAATAATCCTTTAATTAAAGAATATAATGATAAATATGAGCATATCTTGAGTTATACCATAATTTCATCAGACAATCTAAACCATAATTTCACTAGGTGTATCAACATGTGTTGTACAATTCTACGAACATCACTCTTTTTGTTCAAGGAGTAAACACAAATGAACCATGATTAATGCATCATTTTTTATGGATTGATTCAATAATTATTAATTATTACCTCATTCAAGAGATTGGTGGAGTAGGTGGATAAATCTTATTATTGATAGAATTCATGACTATTATCTTGGTCTTAAGAGTAATGTGTATTGGGAAAGGTTCAATGTGAACAATAATTCACATAACATCTTTAAAAAAGATATAACATAATTATTGTACATTGGGATAATTATTAATAATTATACAATAGTCCTTCAACTAATTATTTACCATAAATTACCCCTTTATCAAATAATAATAATTTTCTTATCATATTTCATGAAGTGTGCCAAAATTTTGCAAAATTGAATATTATTATTTTTTATATATAAAACAAATTTTATTTAAATTATTTTTAAATATTATAACATTTTCATCAATAGGTTATTAACTCATTCCAACCATTATCCTAAACAATTAATGGACATTTAAATTAAAAATAATTATCTTAATAAATATAAACAATTAATTAAATATAAAAAAATATTTACTAAAAATTAAAATAAATTTATTTATTCCAATGAATATAATATTTAATAACATATAAATAATTATTATATTTATATTCTGAATAATTTGTTATATGTGTTATAAATATTCAATGATGGATGTCTCAATTTTAATGATTCTTGTTTTATATAATACATTTTAATCAATATATCATCATGCTGGTTTCATACATGAGTAATAAACCTATTTACCTTAAATATTTTTTTCCCTAACTGAAATGAGCTAGAAAAAATAGTATAGTTTACAAGGATTTACTATAATAGTTCCATTTTAATTAAAGTTATGAGGTAATCAACATTAATTGACAATAATTGAAAAAATACTTTCAATAATTATTCAACAATATCAAATAACCTATGACCCACCCAACATATCCTATCGCGCAACGAGAAAATGTTTTCATAGTTTTCATTAATACATCTATGTACATGATTCATAAAAAAAATTAATAATAATATCAATTCTACGGAAAATTAAACATGCCCATGAATTGGAATACATAATGACACATAGATAAACAGAATTCCCTTTTGTCTATCATTCCATATAAGAACGACTCTTGGAGATTACCAATTGAAGATATTATGAGAGAAATACTCACCCACTTCAGAGTATTTATTTTTCAAACCGTAAAACACCATTTAGATCTCTTTAGATGATGTTATACTAATAATATGATATATGTTTGAAAATATTATCATCGAATTTCAATGTTCTAATCACATGAGGGGACTATTGTTAAAAATAAATTTTATATATAATCTAAGGAAATTATCACATTAATTTATATAGATGATTAATATGTATGTTTTAATATATTCATAAATACTTTTGTCTCTAAATATTCTTTATAATTAAGAGTGAAAATACAACTAGCTAAATGAAACCAACTCCAACTGAATCCCACATGAACTAGATAAAACTTATAAACTCTTTATAATATATCACATAATAAACACCCTATTTTTTTGATATCATATTTCTATTGGGGGTACCAAATTATTCTACTACAACTATTGGGATTTCTGTTATCGCCTATAGAAATATCTCTAACTGTGATATCACCCATTTTAGAATGTCCCTAAAGAGGTTATATTATAGAGTATATCCCTTTTATAAAATTTCATATAAAATATATATTATATAATACAATATCAATGAGTTTTTCATAATTATGATAAAATTAATTACTATCTGATTATAATTATAAAACATAGAACAAATCATTGTGAAACCACTTATTAATCTATTTTAAATGACACACTATACTCAATAATTATAGAAATGGAATACACTAGCTTTAATAAGAGTCTCCCACATATTAACCTAGTGATATTGTTATATACATGATTAAATTGATCTTTTTTTATTCCTATTTTTATATCTCTATTATGACTCAGATTTATACTTCTCCATGAACCATAAATTTATCCTTTCATACATTATACATTATTGTTTGATAATTATATCTTCACCCCTAGTATTCATTCTGGTCTATTTAATATTTTTACACAATTCACTATGAATAATTATTTTTAAACAATAAAAAATATATTTTTTTATTATATAGATTACCATTAATTAATAATATTGAGTTCTATTTATAATCATAATATTGTATTATTTAAAAACATTTAATCCTAGTTAGATTTTATGCTATGTGACATAGGCAACAGTTAAATCATGAATTATTCCATATAATTTTTTAAATACCATTTTAATATATATATATATATAATGAATAGAATGAATAAACCCTGATATCTACTTTAATAGATCTTGTTCCCTAGATCCTAGGTTACTACTTTAGTCACACGTGGAGAAATCCTTTAATAATATGTATTTGTAAACAATAAGAATTGTCATTTTATTCTATATGTTATCCACATATTGGACATGGATGAACATAGTGCTCCTAATAAACACTTATTAAACTATAAAACACCTTAATTATTAAGAAAAAATATATATTGTCACATTATTAAAATGATATTATATTATCATAATGATAACATAAATCATAAGAAGGACTTGCGTGATGTGTATATAGTTTTAGAACCCATTGACGTCACATGAAATTTTATCTTTGACCTACCAACATCTTCTATATGGGTTCTTTAAATAAATATTTCCTTTGAATCCCATTGGAATATAATGTGATCCTAAAAATAGATATGAAAAGTAGAATTAAAATATATTTATTATGATGATTTGTGAGATGTTTTCTTTATAGACAATGTCAAGAGGTATTTTAACAAATTCAATAGTAATTTATTTTTCATTGGCCTGAATATAATCATCCATGTAAATTTTTTTCTTTAATATACAAAAATGTAATCAAATTTATTAAATAAGCAACTAAAATTTAAATCCAAGAAATTTTGATAACAGGAATGGATTAATGAATTCATATGAACATGTTAATATTTTCATGTTACTACATATGTCTCCATTATAGGTATCAATATTATTAATGCAACATATACGACACATATCATTTTATAAAAAATAATATTTTTAATTTTAATCTTCATATATAGTATCATTCTCATGAAAATGAGTATTGTGGAGTTTTTGTTCATATTCCAACACCTATACATAAAGGACCGTAATTATGTTGATGTCTATCATTCTATAAATATCTCAAAATTCATGTGATTCTGTATTATAAAACTATTTTCAATCACATGGATAATTCCTTCCTAAATTCGGGGTATATATATCATGGGTTTAAATTGTATAATTATTTGATATGAATATATTTTTTTCTATGATTTTTTTATTCCCCTTAATAATCCATCCAAATCAAAAAAAATATGAAATTTTAACCTAAATGATTTTTAATCATATTTTGGAATATAGTATTTATTTTAGTAAACATAGATAACATATTGCTATTAGTTTTTCTATAATTTTAATGAAATTTATTGAAAGGAGCCATTGAATACACACAATAGATGTTAAAAACACAATTACTCCACATTTTACTACAGTCATAAATTTTATGTATATAATGTAATGTGAGTTTATGAATAAATTAACTATATATTTTATTTATTAATATATACATAGAAAATATATTCTTTGACAAGCCTACATAGAGAATATTATATCTCTTACCATGTAAATATTCATTACATCTAGGATACATTCCAAAAATATCTAACAGAATCCTATAATGTATATGAATCTTCCATTAGCATCACCATGTAATGTTTCCCTTGGACTCATGAAACTAATTTTATAGACTGTTGATATATTACCTTAAATACCAAAGTGTTTATTTGAAATAAATTTGATATTTATGTTTTTGTTATACCTATTATTTTATATCATGTGATAATAAACACAATTTTAGATATAAAAATTTCGAATTCTTTTAGTTTTACATGAAATTGAATTTTCTTTCCACATGTATGTATTTCAATTATTATATTTTATATTCATAAATAATTTCCAACATTTAATATATGTGATTACATAATTAATAATCTAGTAGTTATACATGAAATATAATTAAAAAATTCATTAAAAAATTGAAAATAATGTATCATTATATCTAAACTGAACACAAAGATAAATTTTTTTAGTAATAATAAAAAATTATCAATTTAACTAGAATTAGTCCATATTTTATTTTTTATTTGATGGGGTTATCCTTAGTGTTGTAGGAATAAAACCTTCAGAGGTATATAGGTAATTCAATCTACATCTTGAAATAATCAAACAATTCCAATTTTTTAATTTAATACACATATTTTAGAGACAAATAATTTTTAATACCCAAAAATTGTTAAATAATTGTTACATTAAATAATGAATATACCTATAATATAATCCTCTACATAATTTTTTATTGAAATCATTAACTTTAATATTATAGTTATCATTCTTATTATTTTTGATGTAAATAACTTCCTAGACATTTACCTCCCTCATAATCATTTGCATTATAGAACTTCAGTAAAATGGTTCCATATACATAGAATTAGTATTAGTGATGTATACCAATTCTTCCCACTTTCTCACCATATGGGGAGACGAACCATGTTCCCCAAAATCATTATCAAAAAATTAAATCATAGTCAAAATATTCTTGAGTAGTCCCACAAAACGTTTTTTCCTGTAGTTTTGGATGAATAATGATATCTTTGGTGAGAAGGATGCTAATATAATAATAATTAAGAAAAAATTGTCCAAATGTAAGATGGATTTTCTAACAAAAAATTACTTTAACATAATGATGGAATGGTGGCCAGATATGTATCCCTATTGTAGTTTACATATATATTATTACAATCTAATTTACCTTAAGCATCCATTTCTCTGTCTCATGTGATAGGAGATGAGTTATCGTGTCACATGAATGAATGAAATTATATTTAAATTTTTTATCTTCACCATAGATGATATAATAATGTGGTATAAATTTTAATAATCTTCAATTTATCCCATATAATAATCATTTTCACCCTTTATCCCTCA